>JAZDUH010000383.1:16860000-17460000 GCA_036419115.1 Scarus forsteni
TAGAGTCACCAGAGACCCCCATGACAAGCACAGGATAAAGTGGTATATGTAAGAGCACTGACTGCCAAAGTTTCAGCTTTGTGCCATTACAATCAGTCCTTACTCAAATCCTGTTCACATATATTTACATAAATCCGTAGCTGTGTTGAGCATTTAGGTTGTGCAGGAAACACAATCTTGAGTCCAGTAATCTTTACTAAGTTTACTTCACGTGAATATGTACCATCTCACTAATGTTGCATTTACACCTATCCAGCCTCCACTTGTTAAGTATCTCTGTGCACAGCAGTGAAGCGGGAAGACTGGCGCTAAATTAGCCACAAGCAAAGTGGCCAGTAGCGATTTCTAGTGCTGTTCTTCTAAAACATGTCGCAAATGTACAGTATTGTACAATTTACAATATCATCTTGTGATGTACTGATTATATTCAAATGATATGTCTACTTAAGAAAGAGGTGAAAACGAGGAGTGATACATTATTGCAAACAAGATGCTTTTAAGAGCTGTTTTATGTGACCATCAGAAGCCCCCCCATTTATCCCTTTTTTTTTTTCCTTTTACTGATGTTGAGTGACAGGCATAAGAAATCCTCAGTATCATTTTCATGATATTTGTTTTTAAGTAGAAAGTCTGTCCAGCTATTAGCAAGCTGACCCAAACAAATCATGAGCTTTACTGAAATAACCAACAGCATGTTTTGTGTTCATGTAATGCTGAGACCACAAGTAATTTTAGATCAAGAGCCTTCACAATTCCTTATCTTTGTATGAACGTAGTTTGCATTTGGGAAATTAGACCGAAGTAAACTCAAGCCATAGACAAATTGACAATCTCTCTATGATAAAAAAAAAAAATTAGGGAAATCTGCTTATTTTAAATCTTTAATTAATTGGACAAAATGCAATTGCTAACAATGGGCTAACTATAGACAAAGGTAGACTCAAAATTGAGAAAGCCTTTACAATAAAGTAATCACATCAATCCAAGAAGAAGTATTTAGGAGGAAGATCATACAGTAGCCTATGTAGGTTCTCCATAGCCTTTTGTTAGCTTCTCACCTTCACTGATTAACAAACATAAGTGTGATATCAGCATTAATGCCACAGAGCACATTTTCTGCAATAATCCAACAAATCATTGAAACTTTGTCACTTTGTTGTGTCTCCTCATCATCAATCATGTCAGTGATTATCTGGTTTGTATTTGTAGATCAGGGAAAACATCATTATTGTTGACCTGTTTCAAAACAAGTTAAAAAAAAAGTCCTCACTTGAGCTTTAACCTTCTTTATTTTGGTCTAAATTATAGAGTCCTCAGATCTGTGTTTCCTCATGATATCAGAACTTTGGGCGTTTAAATATGTAATTTGTTTGGTGTTGATAGTGTCTTTTAGAGGATTCCATCAACAGTTATCACATTTTCATCAGTGGAAGAGAGGCAGCCAAATAATCCCAGTGAAAATTGGTCTAGTTTGTTTTTAAACTTCCACTTTCATTTTAGCAGCATCCTTTGAAAAGAGAAAATAGCTATCCTTATGTTTTTTGTAACACTTCCACAGCAAGTCTCTGCAGCTTAAACCTCTCAATTCTTGCACAATATACTGTATTTAAGATATTGTATGATTATTGCAAAAAGTGGGTAAAAAGGATGGAATTTGGTATTACTATTCATCTAAAATACTGACTGCACATCACATATGGATGCAACTAATATGGCTGAGACATGGCTGTAAGGGACTGGAATCGAATAGTGATTCCTGTTGAAAACTGTATAACATAGTTCTGTTATCAATAAATTCCACTTAGTTCCCAGTGCCTACATAAAAAGAGACAGTGATCTTTGTATCAGGAAAAAATCATAGCAGAGATGAGACAGAAGAAGTAGCGCAGTAGTGGCTTTTAGAAATCTAATGCAAGTAAACATGCAATATACGTGTCTGTGTGATCAAGGCAAACGAGACACCAGCAACAAGCTGAAACACCTGACCGTACAACACATTATATATCAGGAGTCCCATGTGTTTGGAGTTGTTGAGGCTTAAAATCTGTTCAAATTTACTTTTTTTTAATACAAAAAATGTGCAGAAACTGTTAAGACAACTGAAAATAAGTTAAATCAGTTTCCAACCTGAACCATCATAACAGTTAGATCAAGGATTTGCTCTGGTCACCATGTTTGGCTGGTGCGGTTCTTCTGCGCAAAATCTGTAAGGATACAGTTTGTTAAGGACCAGGCTGTTGGTGGGGTGCTGGTTTGGCGGAGTGGTTAGCAACCAGGCACCCCACGTACTTGCTTCTGCAAGCTGGTCCAGGTTCGAATCCCACCTGTGACCAGCTTGCAGAGTGTCTTCCCCTACTCTCTCTCCCCCTTTCACAAGCCTATCCACTGCCTCTCTCCTATCAATAAAGGCGCAAAATGCCCAAAAAATACATTAAAAAAAAAAAGGACCTGGCTGTTGGTGTCATATTTTATCAGTTCTTTCATTTAATCAAAATCCTGTATAAAATTGACACGATTCCTAAGTTGGAGACAACCAGGGAACGGAAGAGGTGAACAATTCAAGGTTCATTATGGATTTTGGTGATAAATTGGACATCACACACAGCAAGAAAGGAGTTTAAATATTCTTCTCTTAATTCTTTGAGTACTGCTTATCTGCTACATTTTACCTTAATATTAAAATGCTAAATTTTTTCACATTTCAATCCTTTTTTTCTAGGGGAAGATCACATAAAAGTCCAAATAATATGCAATATACGCATTTTAATGTTTGATATATGAAAATATGTGTCCATTTATTTTATACAAACACTTACAACATGATAGAATTTCTTCCTCTACCACTGCTGCTTGCATCATATTTCAGACAATATATACCAAAACAGTCTATTAGTTTTACACTACCAATGACAATGGAAAATATGCCAAGATCCCCAGATGAGAGATGCTTCTTGAGCCAGTTGTTGGTGGTTCCAGTGGAGAGTGAAAGTCTAGTTGTGCTGTGTGGCTTCAGTTGACATGAAACCACAAAGCTGGAGAGCTGTTGTCCCTTTCTCATCTTAAGAAAGATGCTGTCAGGTACAGCTCATAAGTATTTAATTAAAAAAAAAAACTGTTGTTAGAGGGAATGGAATTGGGAGTTTTAATGGGCGTGCCAAAATCAAACATTTCTGTGCATTTTTAGGCAGAAAAATTAAGTTAAATTTTTCAGGTTAAGCTCAGGAGCAGTTTAAATTAAACTTCTCCAAAGTTGGGTAAGATATCATAAGTCTTAAACTCCTTTGTTGGCCAGCTGAATCTATTAGAGTGCGCTACAGTTACAAGCTCTAATCACTGTTGCTCTTGCATTTGTGCTAGTGCCTGAATAGAGATTTGATGTAGCTAATCACACCGGGGACATTTTTATGTAATCAGAACATCCACATGAAACAATGCAAAGAGGAACAAGCCAGTTCAAGGTATGTAAGCTACAGAAATGTCCAGCATCATCCATTCAGGGCACAGTAGACAACCTTATTTACACCAGCTGCACATTCCAATAATGGACGGAGAATTTTGGAATCCAGATCAAGATAAAAATCTGAACCACTCAAACACACACACACACACACAGGCTGTTTGCATCAGTGAAAGGCGGTGCTGTCTGGGGAAGCTAAATGGATTTGACAATGGGATTTGATGGTCTTTGTAGTGAGGGTAATTAGGTTTGATTGACTGTAAAGTGACTGGTGAGGTCCAGAACTGGGAGGGGAAATGATCAGACACTTGAACCACCCACAAATTAATGAGATTCAACTGTGCCTGAGCTGATTTCACAAAGGAGAAGACGAACATTTACGGAGGCAGGGAAAAGAGGGAAGAGAACATGGCGGAATGATTGCATTTGAGGAGGAGATCCTGGCACAAAGGGAAGAGAAGGAAGAGCGGGAAACATATGATGCATGAGCTTGCCTTTGATTTACCCTTGTTAAATTGAGTTGGATATGATTAAGTGGTATTAGAGTTAGGGTTCAATGGGTATATCTGGGTAAAAAAAGATGGTTTTGTACAGCTAAAGGGATAGTTCAGGATTTCTTAAGTAGATTGTATGATTTACATTGCATTAGCCTGAATGTAAGCCACAGTGACAACTATGTTTTTCACCTGTGCGAAAAGAGTTGGCACTGAAGCTAGACCTACACGTTTCTGCAAATGGCACAACCAAGACGAAGTAATTAAAACAATTATGGGTAAAAGCAAGCCACCAAAGCAGCACAGGTTGATTTCACGCCATAAACACATTTTTCAACTCTTTTTTAAACCACCAACTGCTTTGTAAATGCACTACTTCTCTACCCAGCACAGGCAATATGTCCATCCCCCAGCAGTGCGGACCGGCATGCTCCCCAAGAGAAAACAAGCGCCAGATTCACAATTTTGTAAACCCAAAGGAAAAAACCTGAGCAGCAAAAGGGAAGATTGTTTTCAAAGTATTCGGCTTAAATTAATTAAACTGATATTGGTTATTTTGTATATACAGAAGCCCTGTGTCAATAAAAGGCTTACTTCATGATAGAATGTAGTATGCCTGCTGTTGTGAAGGTAAACTGAGCTAGAATTTAAATTTTAATCAACATTTCTATGTTTGATAAGTATGATTGTCAGGATATGACTTATTTTGTACTTTGTGCCTATCTTAGACCTGCTGTTTCCTGTTTTACTGCCTTTCCCTGTTTTTTATCCTTGTTAAGTTACCTGGTTTGTGTCCCGTTTCCCTGGTCTCTCTTGTTTCCCGTTTTATTTTGAAACTCCTGTGTTCCTTGTGGTGCTTTCCTGCCCTCCCTTCTGTGTCTCCCTGACTATGATTCCTTCCATCTGTGTGATTGTTTCACCTGTTTGGTGTTCCCCTGGTGTATTTAGGCCCAATCCACTCACAAGCATCCACAAAACGCTTAACAGTTTCCAAAACGATCATCATAAAGACAAAGGCGTCTCAGAAAATGTATGCGTCTGTATGAGTGCACTCGATACGCATGAAAACACTGTAAAACACATGCCAGACCTCTAGGGGCGCTGTAACGATATGACACAAACAGACGAAAAAACAGTGGGCATGCGCACTTGCAGCAAAAGTTGTAAACAGAGATTGTGATAAAGTGATCATAAAGTACCGTAATGTGTCCTTGATAATTGTTTGTTCAACTCGATGGTGACTGAGAAAAAGGACGTTTTGCTGCAACAGGGATAGTAGGGTCGCTAACTTTGTCAGCACATATGCTTCACGTACGCCACCATTGTTGTTGTCGTTGCCGCATGTGGCGCATGCATGTCAATGAAGATATGAAGATATGACGTAAGCGTATCTGAAAACCTGCGGAGAGCCAGTAATCACGGAGCTACGTATACGGCATTTCAAAATCTCTCCATTCTGAAGCTGGTTTCAGAAATGATCATTTACAGACCCCCTAAATGCCGTCTTCGTATGGATGATATACAGATTCGGCAAAAAACTCACGCGTATAGACCTTGGTTTGTCTACGTGTGGACGGCGCATTAGCCACTGTTTTCTTTGGTCTCTTGGTTGGGTCATTTCTTCTTCCTTGTTTTCACCATGTGCTCGTCCTCAGTGTTCCTCTTCATCCTCACATCTCCTGTGATTCCTTGATTGATTCCTGGGATTTTCTACATAGTTTAAGGTAGTTTCTGTTTTTGATTAGTTTTTGTTGTGACCTTTTTTGGGAGTTTTTGGGAGTTTTTCTTACCGACAGTCTTTTGAGTTTTGATCCCTTTTTTGTTTGTTAAAAATAAAGATTTTTTTGTGTCAATCTGCATTTGGGTCCTG
The DNA here is from genome assembly GCA_036419115.1 of Scarus forsteni. NCBI lineage: Eukaryota > Metazoa > Chordata > Actinopteri > Labriformes > Labridae > Scarus > Scarus forsteni. The sequence goes on from JAZDUH010000383.1 coordinate 16,865,822, forward strand.
CACCTTTTTGTTTTTTGTTAGTTTTTGGGTTCACAACCTTGACAATGATCACCTTTGAAGATGATACATATTGTTAATCTTTATTTGGGATGCTGTAATCACCCTACACTAGCTTTGTTTTTTTCATCCAGGAGTCGGTGGCATTATTTGTTGCAATGTATAGCTCTAACTTCCGTGTCAACTTTTCCCGTACCCATAGAGAGGTGAGTTTTGTAACTGTGCCTTAAGTTTAATGCCATATACCTCATACAACCTCACTTCAAAATTCCTGAACTATTCCTTTAAACGGTATTTAGACACAAATTCTGTGAGATAATAGCTGACAGACAGCAGTGTGGGACAGACTTCTCCCCAATGTTGCCTTTAATTGCTAATGAACTATGGTATTTATCACAGAATATTAAACAGCTTCCTCTGAAGCTGGGTTCTTTTTACTCCTGCTGACATTTATTTATGAAAATGCATTGGAAATGTTGTAATCTAGAAGCCTGAGTACTGGCAGAGCATTTTTAATGTGTATCACCTATGCTGACAAAATGTCATTTAGCAGTCAATCAGATGTATTTAATCCTTGCATGTCATTTATTTATGAATAATACCCCTTTCTGCATATTTTTACTCATGCAGGCCTTAGATGGGATGCAGTCAGCCATATTCCATGTGCCATCATCGCCTTGAGGCAGATCTCCACTGGAGATACAGCACAATCTAATATGCTGTTATTTATTAGAATGGGTGTATGACAGCAGATAATCCGTGTGCCCTTGTTCCCGTCTTTCAAGGTAATGATGGAATTCAGCAATCCATACTCAGGAGTTTCAGAGCATGCCTTGCACTTCCTGCGCCTTGAAACGACACAGCTCAAAGGCAAGGACAAAGAAAAAAAAAGCAATTTGCTCCAAGTTTGGTATTACAGTGCTGTGACATCCATCCATATGCAGATGTAAGAAAGGATCCTTCATTTTTATAACGCCACTGAAAGTACAAATATATAACCAGACATAAAAGCCATCACTGACATGGCAAAGAAATAACACTTGAGGGAATAAACAGGCTGTAAATTCAGAAGAACTGTGCCATATTTTATTTAATTAAATCCCCAAAAGGACTGTCCTTCCTCATTTTATTCTGCAGCTCTCTAATATGAAGCTGAGAACTCGCCAGACTCTCCCTCAGAAACATTTCTTTTATCTGCTGGGGTTTTTGACCTTCACGTCTCTACAAGCTATCTCCCCCGGTAATATTGTTTGCCATGTTGGTGGTGCTGTGGAGACACTATGCAAACTTCGAGAGCTAACCTGTCCACCCCACCGCTTCCTGTCAACGCTTGTCTATGATCACCTCGCTGGCATGGCTGTGGCGCAGGTATGCAACCAGCCTACCGGCAGCTGTCAGTGTCACACAAAGCCATCAATCCACATCTCTGCCCCTGTCATTCTTGACAGGGCTCTAGCAGCCACAACCAGTCAGCCAGCTGCACACAAATATGTCAGTTTAGTTTAGCACGTCACTGTAATAGACAGTTGAATTTGGAAAATGTTGTTTTGGAAAGCAGGGGGAGGTATCATCTGCGTCTTTCAGGAAATAAGAAAAAGAGTAAAACAGGAGAAAAGATACACTTTGATAAGTACATGGTGCATTTTACATAACTGCATGAACTCCAGTGTACTCAATCAGCTATTAAGTGTAGCGGTTTACCATTTGCCCACAAGAAATTAAACCCGCATCTCAAGGCTGACCATATTCATGTGAAATAAATAGCCTCAAGAGCGAATGTCACAATACCTTATCAGTCTACACAATACCTGGATAACCGGATTTACTGCAGTTTATTTACATTAAAATTAATACACTTTTTTATGACATCTAAACACATAATGATGATACCAATGCAATTAATTAGTCTACATAATGATCCAATCCTTTAACAATTCCCTTCTCAATTTTCTGCTTTTTTGAACTTCGTGAAAAAGTCTACTTTAGGTTTTCAGTGGCAATAATGTCAAACACATGACTCTCCTGATATTTAATGTCATACTGAATTTATAAATGCTTAAGCAAGTTGCTGTTGTCTTTATTTACTGAAAATTATGCAGTAATTGTCTTTTTGCCAAAATTAATCCACAATTTAACCGCCTCTGCTGCCTGTCTGCCATTATTATCAAATTCTTTGTTATTATGACCACCTCTGATAAGAATTTGACATCCTTGATTTGCAAAGTATGCCGCACAAAGTGGAAAATATTGTTAAGAAAAAAGATTAATGATATAGATTCTTTGAGAAAATTGTTATCAGTTTCTAAGTGGAACTGGTTTTCAGCTCCCGTCCCAAGTGACAACAAATGAGCTTAATTAACATAAAACATATACTATATATACTGTATATGTCTGCTTTCAAACCTCCACCAAGACATTTCTAACATTGTCCAGCAAGTTATTGTCAAAAAGTAGAAAATTGCCATGGCAACAAATCCTGAAAAAAATCTGGATCAAAGTCCAGATTTGGATCCCTACCAAACTTAATGACTTGGTTCCTCCTTGGACCATATCTGACCTATGCAGAAAATTCAATTAAATTCCATTTATCATGTTTTAGGTTATCCTACTGAAAATCCAACTCAAAAATCCTAAAAAAAATATACATCCCTAAAAAATCTAAGTATCAAGTGTGAAGCTTTTCTATTCTTGTCATAATGTAACCACACAGGTATCAATACTGTTGTTTGTCCCCGAATCTTATTAATGGTTAAAACTCTGACACCTTGACCACCAGTTTGTGTTTCTTTTAGAAGAAAAAATACAAGACAAGTATTTTTTCTGAAGCCAATTACCTATAAAATACCAAAGAAAGATTTTTCTAATCTGTAATTCATAGTATTAAGAAGACACTTGAACATTCTTTCCAATAAACAAAAACTTTGAAAAGTCAAAGCAGTCTAATTCTAGTACAAACTTATTTTGCTTGCTTTTAGCAAAATAAAGCTTTTTCAACAGAGGCCTGCTTTATTTACGTAAACATGCACCAGTTCAGCCTGAAAGTGTGAAAGGTTGACAAGAAGGATGCATAAATAGAAGCTGCAGGCCCATCATTGTCAACATGCCAACTGCTCTCTGCAGAGAATCATAGAGACATGGAGACCTCATTCTAGCAGGCCTTGCTGAGCAGGAAAAGAAAAACTCTACGACAATCAGCAACAAAAAAAGCCTTTCGAGAAGAGAAAAGGAGGGCACATATTGCAGAGTATATTTAGAAGAAAATAATTAAATATGAAAACTCTAGCTTTAAAAATTTGACACCAGGCTTTCAAGAGTAGTTTCTTGAAGTGCCGTGCATTTTGTCAAGATTTGTTCCTCCGGAGTAGCTTTAGATACACTATAAATATTATTTTTCAACTCTACCACCCAAATTAATTGCAGAAATGACCATTTTGTGATATCTTTAATTCCCAATTTAAAACTATAACACCCTGAATATCTCCAAACACGTTAAAGCCAGAGAAATCCTTTATCTTTCAAGTATTGATAGGATGTGTCTTGAGTTGAAGGGGCACTATGACAAGACACAAACATATTTATTTTTGCCTTGGAACATAAACTCTCACCAGGTGGACTGCTTCACAAATCCATGGGACATATTTCACATCCATCTGGTAGACAATTCATTGACAGTGATAGGGAAGTGCAGAGCTTTTCAAGACACATCACATTTGTCACATTTGTTCTTAACTTAACTAATGCTTTTCTTTCTTCTTACAGCTAAACCGGGTTCACACTGCTTCTTCTTTCCTGCTAAAGGAAAATGAAAAGCCTGGATATGTTTTGACCAGACACGATCATTTCAGCTTGAAGCATTGCAAGGTGGATCTCCCTGATGACAGCTACAGAATCAGGCTAATCCAGCTGCTTTGCAAGGTTACTGGTAACAAAATCTATATTTTAAAACCTGTTATGTAAAGAAGAGGGAACTACTACTAAAAGCTTTGTTCTGTTTCTGGATCTAATTCATGCTTCGTTTGTTTGGCTGTACGTCTGTCTGTGTGCAAGATTACCAACAAACTTTGATGACTTTTCTGGTAATGTTGGCCCTGGCATGAGGAAGAAGTGATTAGATTTTGGTGGTGATCCAAATCTGCAATGCAGGATTCATTATCATTGCATTATAGGGTAGTTTACAGCACCTTTGCACACAACCTGGCAAAAAAAAGCCTTACTGGGATTCATACTCTGAGCAATTGTAGTCGTTGCTTTGATTGTGAGCTCTGTTTTTTCTTGTTGTAAAATTAACATGATTACTATTGTAATTTTTTTTTTAGAAAAGCCATAAAGTTTGAAGTTTAAACAGCTTCCATCTGTTGTCTGGGCAGAAAAAGCAACATTTAAGATTATAATAATGTGTTCAAAAACTTTAATCAAAACAAACACCTTGAAGAAAACTTAGTTTTTAAAATAATTTTCCCATGGAGTGAGAAAGTGGATTGGTCTGCTGGTGTTTGCAAGCTGTTGCAAGAATAGATTGAAGCAGCTCAGCAGGCTCTTTACACAGTAACAAATAATCACCTTGCAGGTAAAACCTGATAAGAAAAACAGCATCTGTGGAGCCTCTGCTTAGGGTTTTAGGGTTTTGAAAGTACTCTCTATGTGTGTTTTAAATAATCAATTATTAAAGTTTTTTGTTCTGTTTTGATAATTATTCTAATTAGTTTGGGATCTAAGAGAAGAGATGCTTTCTTCATACAACATAGGTCCAGCTGGATAACATTTAATGTGTGCAGTCAAGTGTTACGGCAGACAGTTGGTGCAGCCATAAAATGTGTTGTAAAACTCACAGGCTACAACCAATATGCTGCTAAAGTCGATATTCCTCTAGTCGGTGATTTTGTTTTCGGAGGTTCATATGGTGGAGGGGACTGTAACACAAGCTCCAGCAACTGTTCACATACTAGCAAACATACTGTATGAAGTAGATCTGATGAAAGTAGGAAGCCGGTGTTAAAGACAAAGTCCTTCTCTTTTGTACCTGGGAGAAATGCCTGGACGAAAGAAAATGTTCAAATAACTTTGTTTTTCCTGGTTGTTTGTTTATTCCTATGCGCCTTATGCCATGCTGCATTGTGCTCAAAGCAGCATGTGTGCTTTGCGGCTCTGTTCAAAGCTTAGTGGATTTGACTGGGGTGCACAGTTGACATGAGGGTGCAGACACTAGCCCCAGACGGGGGCACTGACCCCGCTGAAGCCAGCCAAGCAGGCGGCCAGAGGGGCCTGCTACTCCTCACTAATGCCTCAGAGAAACAAAGTCCAGATGCTCTACCATGCGTTGGCTCTTGACGCACTCGGCATGCTGCCTGTGAGATTTTTTTTTTAACGCTGCGATGAAAAATATCCTACTGTGATGAACCATCTTCTTTTATCTCAGCATTAGTTTGGGTTTATTCTGCAGTGTTCAACAGTGAAGTCAAGTGATTTAGTAAATGTTGAACATCTGGTCAGTTCAAGAGAATATGGAAATCCACTTAGTGCAAATTAAAACAAATGTGATGACCGGGTAATGATTTCATAAGCAATTTCCTACATTAGGATTTCTAATACTTCAGAAGGAAAACATGTTCAGCTCTGCACTCGTCCCATCCATCAATCATGCTCATTTGAGAAGTGTGCATAGAGAAAATATCCGAACTTTTGTCAAGTGGGAAATGGGAGAGTGCTGCATTTTTTTCAGCAGTTTCCTAAAAGCATTCGTCTGTTTCCCCCTCCCCCACCCTGGTGCCATCCTGGTAAAAGCTAAATGAATTAAACTCTCATTAAATATGCATTTCATTGTTAATCATTTGCAAGCGAAGAGGATTAGGTTGCAATTTGTGGAATGGCATAAAATCTATCCCCCCTCAAAAATAGCCTCTTGAAATTGCATTAAACACAATAGTATGATCCATCAAACAGTCCTTTAAGCAATAAAAAGAGCAAATCCATAAAACAGAGAAGATATTGACCTGCAGATAATTCTCATAATACAACGGCCATATGTCTACTCCATCTGTCCATGCTAATGGAATTGTAAACATTGAAAAACACTACGCTAAGGTCAATATACCTATCAGTCAAACAGCAGCATAGCAAGACTGTTGACTCGGTCGCCAAATCAGGCGCAAAACAAAAAGCACACAGTCATATAAATAACATATTGATATTTATTTAATAATTACCAGATAAATGTGCTTTGACTCCTCACATCAAATGTTGATTTGAAGTATAATGAGAAACTTTTTGGATCCCTGCCCACTGTATATTTTTCTTTCTTTTTTTGTGCCAGGAATTCAGTTCAACACATGATATGATTCTGATATCCTGGCAGTGTCTCCTAACCATTTCAGTTGTAACAAAAACTTGTCATGTCGCAAACAAATTTTCTCAATAATGTGATCAGGACAGGGGATTTCATCACTGATTGAGGCTATCCCGAGGTAAAATAGTATGTCCATTTTTTTATTTTTTATTTTATAGAACTCATTCTTTCAAGGTAAGCCAGATAACAAAAATTAGTTCAGATTAAAGAGTATAATTTAAAATTTTTTTACGTATTTTTTTTTGTACCTTCTAGAGGTAAAAATAACAACAATCAGCAACATCTATACATGTATACAAAATATATATGTATATATATGTGTGTGTGTGTGTGTGTGTGTGTGTGTATACATATATATATATATATATATATACACACAGTATATGTAGTTAAACAAAGCTACTAAAAAAATTGAAATACAATAGACATAGTAGCCAAACTGAACTCAGGAGTGGCCACCTGCTTGCTCCACACCTGCCACCCATCCATCTTCTGCCCATCCATCCACCTAATTGTCCATCTTTCCATCTATCAGTCATTCACCCTCCTTAATTAATTCTTGAATTCCTCCATCTATTTTCTACTTATTCCATACTGACTCACCTATGTATTCATCCACCCATGCATCTTTCTTCATCCATCCATCCAAATAAGTTGAACTACAGATCTATTGATGTGCTTAATTTATCCTCTAGATCTCACATCTATGTGCAGGATGTTAAGCATTATTAATGAATGCTAAAAGCAGAAAAAGAAGCCCTTCATGCACCTTACATTATATTTTTTCCATCAGCCCTTACAGAAAACATTTCCAATGCTTGGCATCAAATATTGATGCAAAAAGTCTCCTCAAATAACTAACTCCTCAAAATATCTGAAGCACACATAGAATTTTAGAACAGAATGGGAGAGGGGAGCCAAGACTCTCAAGCCAAGGCTGTCAACTGGAGAGAAGTGGAGGCAGAGAAAAGAAAGATGTGCAACAAGAAAAACACTGAATATCCTGCTATGTGTGTTCCAACCAAACAGCTTAAAGAAAGAGAAACAGAGAGAGCGAGAGAAAAACACGAGAGCTGAACACCAAGCTGCTGTAACCTTCAACCTGCTCCTGGCTCAAATTCATTTCCATTCACTGCATCCATTTAAAGTGCTCAGCATTTGATTGTCCCTTCTCTGATTGCATTTCACACAGTGACAAGTTAGTACACAAAGAGGAACTATTCAAGGTTTAATGAAAATGTGTAGTCAATGCAGGTAAGAACCTTGACAGGGAGGGAAAAAAAGCAGCAGCCTGGGTTTAACACGTCCTGAATTTAAAAGTATGCATTTCATAACTGCCAAGGTCATTGTGATCGCGACTGTCCGTCGAGTGAGGTGTTGGTGTGGAGGACAATCCCTACTATCTCCAAGGCTGCAGGCAACGTTGCCCATGTCACCCTCATGTTTTATTCATGCAAGTCATATTATGGCATTCAGAAACCCAGATCAAAATCTGCTCTGGCAGAAATATTTAATATCATACCTACTTCTCTCCTCTTCTCCATCTGGTTAGCCAGGATGAGAGAGGGGAGTAGACAGACTCTGCAGCTCAGCCATGTTGGATTATTAAAAGTGAAGCTTTCAAAGAGGTCACTGCTCAGGAAAAAAAAAAAAAAAACAAAGAAAAAGAACTGCTCCATGCATCAATTATCTCGGAGAGTTTGTGGCATACTGAAGACTGTCTTGTCACATTTCCCACAATGGCTGAGCTACAGAGGGGTCCTTGGCTGACGCTGACATTTAGAAGCTGGTGAATTGTGGAAATCCCAGTCTGTTTGTCAAAAAAATGGACAAAAGACCATACTGACTGCTTGACGAAAGTCCCTTCGGGCTTGAAATTCCTTCACAATGTCATTGGCATAACTAGACACAGGCACGAAGTACTGTTGCTCTAATTTTTCATGTCTGAGCAAATGCAACTTACACTGATCAATACTCCGTTTACTGGCAAAGCTGGAGGACAATAGAGTGATTTCAATGATTCATAACAATAAATATAGAACACTGCCTGCAAACGTGCTTAGACTGGAGTAATAATAATTGTCTGTCGCACTGCTTGCACGCGAACAGTGATAAAAGTATAACCACAGCGCAATCAAACAAGAAGTGGATGTACAGAGACTTTTTAAGCCTCGTCTCAAAGCTGACCTTTGATTTGACATCCATTCTCTCTGTTCTAGCACAACTTAAATAGGGCTGGAAAAACTCGGACCAAAATAACATATTTTTTAGCCAACAGGGGCTAAACAGTACATATCTCATTGTCAGTCATAATCGTTCATACAATTCTATTGTAAATCAAATAGTATTTTTGACTATTCACTATTAAAACAACAAGAAATAAACTCCTAATACTCCAAATTGGACATTATTTTGCAAATTAATTCTTTAAAACCTTGTAGAAACTAAAGGTTATCACTATTTATGTCAAGTTATTAAAAAAATGATACGTCTTTAAAAAGATCAAATATACACAATTTTAATTAAAGTGGCATCAATAGCAGGTACAACAACTTATGGATCACACGCCATGTTTCAAAATAAAAAAATATATCATATGTATTGCATAAACATATATATTTGGAAAATTTGAAAATATATTTGATTAAGTATGAGGGTACTTACACCCACTTTTCAGCTCTGCCCTGCATCAGCAATGTGCTCTTACTTTGGCCCTCCACCACCCCAACATCCACTTGTGGGCCTAGCTGGGGTTTTAGGTATGACCTATAACGCTCCTCAAATTACGCTTGTAAAATAAATCTGCAAGGAGTGTAATAAAAGGTCAAAATCTAGACATTGAATTCAAGCTGTGTTATGCTGCTCAAAAAATGCTTTGAACAAAGAAAAACATAACTTATAGGACTGAAATATAACCATCCCCTTCTGTAATCCACATATTCAACCATAGCTATCTCCTGTCATGCAATGGAGTGTTCTAACAAATCTTTAAAAGGAAGATGTAAAAACCTGTTAATTATTTTATTTGGCCAACAAAGCATGTACCACAACAATTTCAGAAGGCTAGTGCCAAAGCCAGCCAACTTTCAAGTTCAAGTTTAAATGCAGTCGTGTTTGTGACTTTCAACTGTGAGAGATCTTTCAAACAATCAGCACTTGCTTTTGATTAGGATTCATTAAATCATGTCAATAGGTTAAATGTCAGCCAAGCATACTCCCAGACTTCGATGAATACCTTATCAAAGAGGTTTTAGCTTAAAACATGAAGCCCTCAGACTTGTTTTTATGTTGTTTCTCTGTTTGCGAGCACCTATAGGGTGACCATCCTCATGTAACTGGATCACTGACACATTTGATAAGTAGCTAATTTGACTGCTTTACATTTATTTAGATTTATAGCTCCAAAAAAACATTTTTAGCATGATTAAAAAATAAAATAACTAAAATGCATGATGGTCTAATGTCAAAATTGATGCTTGTGCTGTGCACTGTAGTATGTGATATCATAGCTGTATGTCTGCAATAGGTCAATATCATATTTGAATATATCATGTATTCACCTTAAAACCTTGTTGACTATTGCCCAGCCCTAATGCTCTAACTAGATATAGAAATGTATTCTTCTTTATGTTACATTATTTTCTAACTTTGTTCCAAAAGCGTGGTGTTTTCATGTTTTTTTTAATAGGTTAACAAAAAAGAACAAAACCCATCTGTCATTAGGAGAGCTGAGATGGCTATGGTTGCAGCATTAGGATGCCAACATAGACAGAAAATACCCCCCCTTAGCCTACATATTATGCCCTTCTTTTAAAGTTGCAGCCCCTCTTCCCTACTTCTCTCCTCCTCTTTCCCTCCCCCTAACCCACCACCCACATCCCCACCTCTGTCCCCACAGTGGCACTGTGAAGAGTGTCATACCTTTGTTCATGTCAATCAGCTGCTTCTTCTTCTGCTGGCGCTCCAGCTTCTCGCGCTCTGCTTTCTCCTTCGCCAGCTTGGCTCTCTTGATCTTCTCTTCCATCTCCCTCTTCTTGTGGTTCTCCTTCACCGCCTCCTGATGAGGCACAAGCAGACACACACGCACAAAAAGATAGAATCAGAAATCGGCATCTGCCACCATCTTTCTTGTAGCGCCTTTACTACTGTATAACGTTCAAAAGCAGCGGCGTGCCATCAGCACATTCTCATTCAGAGAGGGGTTTGATGGTTAGGGATAAGCTGCTGAAAAAAACAATATATCAAGGCACGTGAATGTGTTGTTTTTAATACAAGTCGATTTGTCTGCAGGGCGTCTGCGCTGCTTTACATATTTTCAATAACACAGATCTGATTTTTTGTCAATAATACATCAATATCACACTTCATGCATGAATAGAAAAAGGCTATAACCATCGTGCATTTGTAGGATGTAAGGATATTTCCTTTGCCGATACATGAGGATTGAACGTCTGGATGCAGCGTGCCTGTCTTAGAGGAAGGAGACAGAGATATCATCCTGCTCCTTCTCCTCCTTCGTGACCAGCTGAAATGTCAGGAAGGAGTCAGAGAAAGAGAGATAATCAACGGTACGGATTCAGCCTTTACAAATGTGTCAGTTTGTTCTTGTGCCAACAGAGAGTAAGATGCAACTGAGTGACCTTTGGAGGCAACAAAATGTGCTCTCGTCCTAGGCCTGTAGTGCAGCCCTTGACAGGAGCCATCATACAAGTTTGGGTGCAATAAACATGAAGCTGGCTTACTTTGTTTCTATTCAAATGATTAAAAAGAGCATGACTTCATGTTTAGCATTTAACTACTATTATTATTGTAGCATTTTGTTTTAAGTTGCAACATTGTTAAGCAGGGCAAAGCATATACATAAGGTGTGTGTGGCTGTCCTTATATTGTTATGTCACAGCCTCCTGATCTCACAACACAGTGGTCATCTACTGGCGGCCACATCAGGACCTCAATGGCTTCAATTTCCCCCCAGATTATTTCTGGAAGAAAATATTATGTGGTTTTAAGGATATTTTTTGTTGCATTTAAGCCAAACACCAGCCCCCAAAACACCTGAGGTGCTGAAACAATCTTATCAGTAATGACTTAGTGTTTGACCAGTTTTAGAGAAATTCACTCAATAGCTATTATTATTATTCATACTTCAACAAGAGCATGAGACAAACCTTGGTGCCAAACCCCGTGATGGCAAATCATCAGCATGTGTCAGCTGCATCCATGTGGCTGTCAGCAGAATGGGAAACAAAGACTGATCCAATTTTAAAAGACTAAGAATATAAAAAAATGGCAATTAAAAAATTTTAATAAAACATTATTGAGACAATGATCATCATATAATTTAGATTTAATCTGAAAATCGACCAATCATATTTATTATAGCATACCCATTAACCCCTTTGTTTCAGCCCTGTTCAGAAAGGGCTGTTTTGAACGTAAATCCTCAAAAGCTGTGCCTGACCAACCCCGCTTTCAAACAAAGGAGTTTTCCACATAGGAGCAGGGTAATATCTCCATGCTACATCATCAAGGCTGTTGTAATTTTATTTGTCTTTCTTTGTACCTCACCCTTACTATGGTGGTCCACCTTAATAACATTTCATGTTATCGCTGTTGGAAAAAAATCCTCATCTCCATTTTTTCATAATCAAGGGGAATTGGTTATATATTCTTCAATGGGTTTTCCAAATCTCAAGCCAAAACTAAAATACAATCATTTCTAGTTATTAAATGTATTTATTTATTTTTATATTTTCTCACATTCTGCAGAAGCAGCAATTTTGGAGACAGGAGGTTTGGGCCTGGCAGGGATGACATGCATTTATAAAAAATGTATTCAACTATGGAAATCATGCTAGTAATGTTACATCTAATAATGATTACTACAGTACATCAACCAAAATCTAAGGAAAAAACAAAAAAGTGAAACTACATTTTCTTAATTATACTTTGGTGTAGCTTTTCAAAACAACTTGAGATTAATCCATGATAAAAAGAGATGCCATCATGCTACCAAAAATTAGGTAAGGGTGGGAAAGGTTCCGGGTTTTATTTTTACTTGCTGCCTTAAAATTGTAATATCAAATTAACAAAAAACAGTTCCTATTTGGCTTTTGAAAACGTTGAATTGTAAGTGACAAACCTTAGATTTATATAGCTATAAAGGCTATAATAAATTAAGTTAGACCTGTTGTTTTTATGCATCAATTCCCCATTGCTAGAAAAAATTAAGGCTTATAGAGAACATACATTCTAACCTTTGGTGCCACCCATGGTTGTAGTCCATGTGCCTCAGTTTGTGGCACCAAAATGAATGTAGAGGCCACTGGATTATATTACCTCTAGATTTTGAGGTGTTAACCTTTTGAACTGGTCGTTGCCCTGTTTTACACGGTCAGTTCGAGACAGATCTCTTCAGGGTTAATTCAGAAACAAGCAAAGACCACCTCTTCATGGGTGGCTAGTTTGGTTAGGTATGGTCTGAAACATAGTTCAACTGAGGTGTTCACATACAGTATGTCCCAACTGTTGTTTGTTTTAGGCAGCTCCTCCAAATGAAGAAGGTATGAAAGTAGCCTTACTGTACATGTGCAAGAGGTCACTGTCCATGTTCGCAAGCATGTGAGCCCCCCCAGCCTCCCAACCCCAGTTCATGGGCATCTTTGTTCTGCTTATCTGTGCTCTTCCACCTTTAATGTGTGCATATGTGAGACTGTGTGTGTCAGTATGTGAAGGCATGACTCTCTTTGTGCGCTGATGTAATAAGTGATGACAGAAGCCCCCCCACCATCCCAGTGCTATTCTAATGCCCCTGTGGTCCTAATGTGTGTGTGCCTGTGTGTCGTGTTGGCAACCAAGACACAGGGATTACAGGGATTGTAAGGAAGGAACAAGGAAAGAGCAGCTCATCATGCCAGTCAATATCAGAGCTTTGCTCCATGTCCAAGGACACGAGGCCTCATTGTCACTGTCTCCTCGACGGATGACAAGGGCAACAACAGAGAGAGAGAGAGAGAAAAAGAAGAATAGAGAGGGAGGGTGAGAGAGAGAGGAAGAGAGAGAAGCAGCATTAAAGTTCATAGAAGAAAAACATGCATGCTTTTTGTTGGTTTGCTTTTTATGTTTTTTTTTTTAATCAAAATTTAAAATTCTTTTTTATCTGGTTTTATCTACCTTCTGATTATTTCTCAAGACAGTTTCAGGAACTACTTTTCCAACCATTTGTCTTCATTTTTATTCTTTTTGTTGTTGTTGTTTTTAGTGGGTGCTTTGTATTATTTAGCGTTTTCCCATCTTCCTTTTTCTGTTTGTTGCTTTTTTTGTGTAATGTCGAGTATGTTATTCTAGCTTTCTTGGTTCTTCTTGATGTCCTGACTTATTACTTAGACAAAAGTAAATTAATATAGAAAGTTGTGTCAAGAGAATAATGATGTCCATAACTTGGGCAGCTTGTTGTCAGATGTCCAGATGTTTGGTCCTTTTACTCCATGCAGCAAACATACCTTTTTTATAATATCAATAAGTTATAACCATGAATAAAAGTAAAATGTGTATTTTCATTTTCTATTATATTTAATATATATATTAAACCTTTGAATTCTTTATTTAGTTCAACAAATTGAGTATTACTAATTTAATTTTTGTTACAGTAAAAAATAGTGGCAAAGTATATTCTGAAAAACCTTTGTTTGATTCTTTTTTTTAATTGAGTAGTTGTAAATGTTGAAATGAGAACATTTCCTAATTTGTAATTGTGTGGCCCTCCAGGCATGTGAATAGTAAATATGGCCCTCTCAATAATCAGAACAACCCATTCTTATATTAGACAAAGATACTGTAGCCAAAATAACCCAGATTCAATTATAAAATAGTGCTTTGTTCATGAGTTTTAGGGCTGTTGCCTTATGCTAGATATCTGAATGTCTGTTTAAGCATTTGGGTAAAAATCTGTATTCAAACTGTATGTTTGAATCGAAATTATACAGCTCTGTAGCACATAATGGGGCCTGGAGATGTGAGCCATCTGATCACAGGTGCTCTCTAAATGTTCACTGCTCTCTTGACCTCAACAAAAAACAGAACATCTCGAGAAAATGAGGGACTGACAGCCACTCCAATAATGACATGAAACATCTGAGGATTCAGTGTGGAAGCACTTTGGGGTCCATTGTGTTTCAATTACGTGCAAAGCAGCTGGCATACTCCTCACCCAGGAAAAATCTGTGGGCCTATTTGTCAGCCTTTCACCCAACACAGTCCAGTGGGACCCCAACAAGTGCTCAGCTCAGTGTAACTGTGTCCCTCCCTCTCAATAGTTACTCCACAAGAGGTGTGGAAAAAGACCGTCATGGACATGATTGCAAGATTCATATGCAAGGATGTGCTGCCCTCTGATGTGGCCTCAGGACTGGTAAACAGTAAAATGATCTAATGGAAATGTTTTTTGTCTGCATTGCAACAGGTGGGGCTGGGGAGGGGTGGGTTAGGGGTCAAATTACAGTGTACGCTCAAACACTGGTTGAGTTTAATATTTGGGAAAAGTGACAGCCCTGATGTGTATACAAAAAAAACAACCAAATAGTCTAGATTTTAAAGGAAGAGTAGCCAGATAACATCGAGGGATGACTGTGTAATGCATAGAGAACTATCAAATGAAATGAATACATGTATTGATTTGCAAAATGAAAATGAATTTAGAAAAATCTGTTTCCTCTCTTTTCAAACTGCTTCGAGAAGTCTCCTTGACTTCTCAAAGAAGCTTTACAACCACAGGTCATGCGTACCCATTCATACCCACTCGCTCTCACATTGACCGGCTGATGGTTGGAGTATCTTTTCAGTTGTCTATCAGCATCAACTAACACATTCATGCAATTTCATATGCATTTACATGGACACGAACGCAGGTTAGGGAGTAACTTGGGATCAAGAGCCTTGCCCTTTAGCTGGGCTCAAACCTGCAACATTCAGACTACTGACCAAGTCCACTTTCAGACTGTGCCGCTGACACCCCAACAACAGACTTTATCAATTAAATGGATGTCCATAGAGGTCCTGAGCAGATGCTATATGCTTAAATTACAGAGGATGAGACCTAAGCAGCATACTCAGTAATGAAAGAGTTAACTTGTTCATCCTGTTAAAGTGATGGGCAGCACTGGCAGTGCAAAATCAAATTGATTTCTGTCTCCCTTCCACTGACAGGACTCAATTCATTTTGGGAGTAATATCACTGCACTGCTCAACATCCTCAGCATAAGTTGGGGAGATAAATTATGCAGATTACAAATAAAATCCTGCCAGCAAAACTTATTTTAAACAAACAACTAATTCTGACTGTAAACACGATTATGCAACATAATTATGTGGCTCTAAATCACACAGCAACGCTAATTACCATGGCAACAAATGTGTTTTACAGCTTCTTTCTTTCATCAGTCTTTTAGACAGCCCTTATTCTGCTGTTGGCCACAGCTGATTGTATCAATCACATTTTCCTACCAGCTCTGTATGCTGCAGGGTGGACATACAGGAGATGAACAATACTCTTGAGATGTGTTTTAAAGCTAATCTTCATCATAGAAAACATGGTTTTAATCCTATCAAAACATGCGACAAACGATCAGGTACCTCTTGCGTCACAAATGTTCTGTACAGTATTTACAGTACCATTTCAGGTGGACAGTTATTTCAGGCTTTCACACTTGAGTCATCTCTCCCGCTATGAGGATCATTACTGTAGTTATGGGGCCCCCAGATGAGAACTTAATTATTGTTATTTTTCATATACTACCTTCAATAATCTCCATGTTCTATTCCAGCTAAAGGACAAAGAAAAGTGTAACAGAAGCACCAGGGACATGAAGCGTAAGCATGTGGTAATGAAGTGACAAACACACACTGAAGGAATGTTTTCTGATAAAGAGTCTCACCCTACTTAGAAAAAGTAGGGTGAGTCTTGTCACTTTTGTTACTTGAAAAAAGGCTGTTCTGTCATGGTGGAAAATTATACAAATTATGATAGAGAACATACCTATCGCTTCACAGATGGTTTTGTTATATCAAATTTAGCTCATATGGTTTTAAAGTTTTTTTAAGAAAAAAAAAACTACACAAGAAAGATTTCTTTGTGCAAGGAAAACAAAAGTAGAGGTGAGGATATTAAATGTCTCACTTCTTTTATAACTGAAGGCAGCCAGTAAATGCAATACACCAAGACTCATGAGGACATTTTTCTTTTAAACTTTAACATCTTTACAATTGTAATAACTTGAGAGGACCGCTGTGAGTTCAGCCTTCCAAAATCAATAATACAAGCCTTGATATTATGCAAACTGCAAGCACAACCATCAAACATGCCAGGAAAATCACAAACTCTATGAAATCAGTTTGGTCAACACAAGCACTGAGTCCAATTCAGATTCATTCAGATCTGACCTTAAATGCAATCACTCTAATTTTTTTGGCTTGTGTAACACAGCTCGAAGCTTAAGAGAAGCCAAAAATCCTGCGAACATAAACAGTGAATTAAATAATCTGCAAAGCAATGCTTATAATGTTTTGTATTTTACAAAGTGAATAAGACTTAGGCTAGGGTTGGAAGACAAACTTCACAGAGTGGCAAAAGTATCAAGGGCAAACTGTTGAGCAGCACTTCGGATACAGAAAGGTAGCCAGGAGTGGCACGGGTCTTTCTTGAAATCTGACCAGCCTCTCAAGTTGCCATCCCCAAACCCAAGTCGACAATTGGCTGTTAACCACGTAAAAAGCAGAAATTAGGACGAAAGTGGGATACTTATGACTGATGATTGCATGACCTGCAGCTACAAACTAGCCATCTTTGATAAGGTGCTTTAATTTGCAAGTCAGTCTTCTTTTACTTGTAATCACTGGCAATGACCCCACTCTGTTGTTGTAGCATCATTTCACTAACAAAGACAGACTCTATAGTGGTAAGGGCTTCATGGATGAGACACAGCACATAAAATAATTAACTGAAACATTTTCTGATACTATTGGCATGTGGTAGGCTGACAGATTTGATCCTAAATCTGAGTTTCTGTTCCAGTTAGGAAGCTTGTTATTCCATTCTTTTGCATTATTTTACCACTTGGTCTACATTGAGTCTTGATTCCTTGCATCAGACACAAAAACTCTACATTCTATAGTCTATGTTTATAGCTGGCAATGAGCCCTGATCCCCTCTGGTGTAAAGCTTCAACAGAACAGTTTATCCTGGATGTTATGTAAATTTAAAGTCAGAAGTGAGATAAAGAATATGTGTGCTTATGCATAATAGCACCTTAATGCCGGATGGGCTTGTCAAAGACACAATCGATGCAGCACAGTCTCTCTTAAAGCTCATAGAGGCCAAAAGACAGAATGAGTACATGTCACACTTCTGGTCTCCGCTGTGTCTAAGATGTAGATTATATGCACTCCTCTATCTCTACCTGGCTGGAAAATGGAATGCTTTGCAACCTACAGGTCCGATCTACGACACAAGGGCCATGCAGCATTCTCCCCCGTCTCCAGGTCTCTTCCATCAATAATTCATGAAATGTGTTTGCTGTTCTTCCTTGACCCTGCACAGCACAATACATCTCCCACAGCACAGCTCCCCTCTTCCCTTGCATACAAGTTTGCCGGTCCGATGAGGGAGCGATGAGTATTTCCGACTGCTCTGCTGCATCAGTGATCTCACACGGAGAGTGTCACTGCCACATCTCATTTGAATTTTACAAACACAACAGCGCCTGGGCTTTAAGCAGCAAATGTGTTTATTAGCCATCTGTTACTGTGTTGGCCAGGATGCGGGGAGATGGTGAATTGCCTTCAAGAAGTTGTAGGTTACAGATTGCAAGAGTGCTTCTCTGGTGTAGGTGCATTCCCTTAATGATATGTGACCTCCAAAATCTCTTGCATTGATTTTCATGCCTGTATCATACTAGTTCAAGCTCCCTGTTAAGCTATGAAAATTTGTACTCCAAGTTTCCTCATGGTCAGAGACCTGTAGTATTTACTTTCTGAAAAAGTCTGTGGATAACTTTTAAAAACCCATAAAAATAAGGCTTACAGACATGTCTTTTAAAACTGTCAAACACCCACTCACAGAATAGATGTTCCTATTCTTTCTTTCACAATTTCCATATCTTTACTGAAGAAAGTTCTCCCAGCTTCTCAAGACCTGTCAGTTTTACATGTTTAAACGTGGATCACACAGTCTAAGGGGCCATTTACACGAGGCCTAAAAGGGTCAAATCCAATAAGTTTTCATTGCGTTTCGGCCTTGCATTTACATAGGAACTCTATGTGGATTTGCCAGATCTGAAAACTTTTGAAAGCAGGCTCCAGTGTGGAGAGTTTTCAATATGCTCCTCCAAGCAGCAGCAAAAAAGAGCGTTTCAGGGTGAAACGCCAATGTCACCGCATGTGCAGTACTCTTTCACATGAAGGCTGCGCACGCATACCAGGAACAACACCTTCGGCTATCTACCGAGTAACATTTGTGCTGCTTACCATGCTCGGTTTGTTATCCAAACAAAACTATCCAGTCAGATTTGTTGTCCAAACTGATTTGTCGTCCAGAAAAGAAACTACTGTGTCTTTGTGCATCCACTCGCCATTGTTGTTTGTGAAAAGTTTTTCTTCTTCGTACGTGTATTGTAGCGGCGCTGCAAACCTACACTGCCATCTACTGAACTGACACGCATACTACAGCGGTTTCATACATCTTCGTTGTCTCCATCTGAAAGCTGGTCCACTTTGAATGCGCAAAGGAAAAATCTTTGCATTTTAAGTCTCAGAGTCTCTGTGTAAACATAGCCTAAATTGTGTTAAGTTGTTGTAGCTTAATACACTCCATTCCCTGATGATACTCCATCAAACTGAGCAAGACACTATGTCTGTTTACAGCACCAGTAGCTTCCTTGAATGGCTCGTATTCCCAGCCCTCCGAATATATTTACCAGTGTTAAGTCCTTGCATTGTTTCATTAGCAGTTTAAGCCCATTGGCATAAGCCTAGCGCATAGCAAAGACTGTAGAACGAATGCAGAGCTGTGAACTTGTTACTCAGTAGCACTAAATTTTGATTGTAAACATACCCGAGCAGACATCAAAATCAAACACATGAACTTGAGTTTATGAAGGCAAATAATGGGCTCTTTCAAGGTTACTTGTGGTGCTTTCTATTTGTTGTATCTACTCAGCTTGGCTCGACTTTGTTTAGATGCTACTGAATTCATTTATCATTACCTTTTAAAGGTAGGCAAGACTGTCTTAGCATGGCTTAGTGAACCGGTAGTGGTATCCTCACAGAAACAGAGAAGGAAAAAAGGATGATAGAGCTGACGGTCACTTTGTGGCTTTTTGTCGCAGTTAGGAGATTAATTGTCCCAAAGAGAGTTGTAAACAGAACACAATAGGCTTTTTAAGCAAAGGAGTGTTTTGTAAGCCTTACAGTCTCCCAGAATCAACCACAGAAGGCATTCCTTTTCCACATTTCAATACCTGATACTTACATGCAGAGGTCAGCAGCATCTTAATATCCCACAAAGTCTAAGCTCGCTTGTTTAAAACCACGCCGGAAGTGATACAAAAAACTGTGCCAGGTCCTATCCCTAATAAAAAACCTTAACAACCAAGTAAAAACAAGACAAGTCAAGTAGATAATAAAATCACCATTAATGTGTACACACAGACTGACTGAGAAAAAAAAATCAAGAGTGTAGAAATAGTAGATTCATGTCAGAGCACGTCAATTTCAGCTTCCTCTGCTTTATGATTTTAATTCCCCCTGTGTGAAGAAATTAGCAAGGTCAAGAAATATAAAACACTGAACTTGAACTGATGCACCCCTACACACACACCAATCATGGTTTTAATCTCTTAGATGCTCTCTGTTGCTACTTTGAGACCTGGCCCGGGTCTTTTGGTCTTGTAAGAAAGTCACTCAATTAACAAGAAGACTGTTCACTCATCCCAGTCCATCTGGCGTGCTTTGATAACTCATTATTGGAAAAATCCTCATCCCTGGTGCTCCTGGTCAGGATTACACATACAGAGCCCACGATTGCATTTCACTCATTCTCTATTTCAGAATATGGTAGCAGCATTAAATTAACAAATTGTTGGACTCGTCCAATACTGACTCCATGTGCTGAAATCAAATAATATTTCATTGGCCAAGGGAAAGAAAAGGAGAATGGGATGGGAGAGAGAAAGAATGAAACAGAAGGAAAATAGAGTTAATGGATTCTCTTATCAGTTACATTCAGTTCTGTGAGGACTGTCTGTCAATGCGTTTACTCAAATGCCTCATGTCGGTCGGGCGCATTAAGCCCTTGCTTTTTAGTAAAAGCAATTTAGGGTGACTGTATTGCAATGGAATTCTTTAATAGTTCACATGCTTTGTGCTGTGAATGCATTACACAGAAGCAAGAGCAACAGAGGGAAGTGAGCGAGGATGTTTTGTCTGAGTCAAACAACCTCATGTCTCAATATTGAAATTAAAGTCTGAGACACATCAGGAATATCAAGAAGCTAAATTCAGACCTCTTTCCTTTTAATCATTAGCCTCTAACAAGTCACACTACACATAAGTTTTTCAATTTGGAACTAATCACTAATGGTTGATGTAGGTCAACTTTGTCAAAGATAAATAACCAGCTAACAACCCCTCCAAAAGAATTTCTTCACTGACAAGAAAAAGAAGCTGAGGAGGAATCTGGCAAAGACGCTAGCTCAGTTGTTTTCACAGGGTAAGAAAATAAAAACAACCTCTGAGTAGAAACAAGCATTGATTTCTTGTGCTCTGCAAGCAGATGGGATTAGCCTTTCTGTCAGCAGAGCTGAAGAGCCAAAAACTATAAATAATATCTGAAGAATATGGTGATTAAAGAATTGTTTTTATATGAATACATTAACTTATAACCAGCCCCCCTCATTTGAAGCGCACCACAACACTTTATCCCACTCACTACCCTCCCCTTATCCATAGCAGGAAAGTTTAAATCAGTCATAAAATATTCATATGCAGCTATTTGCTTGAGAGAATAATTTATTTTCTTGGGTGGATGCCTCTTTTGGAGATATGCAACTCTGGAATCCTTGAGGGAGTGTTGTGTTTTGTGCTGGAGCACTTTGATCAGCAGGAATGAAACGCCGGTTTCAGATGGGGATCAGAGTAAAGAGAGGAGAAGGATTCAGACAAGGAGACCTTGCCATTCACATTAATAGATTGTGAAGACTGAGAGCTTGCCTTTTAGACACCATGTCATCATCCTGACACAAGGAATTTTTAGGGCGGCGCCAAGAGGGATGGATCGACTGTAGGTTGTAGAAAGGCAAAGACTATTAAGTGTTTGTTTAACTTGTTTAGTCAGGGGAAAAGGGAGCGCTGCTTTGCCCTGAGATGATGTGGTGTTTACCTCCACATTATCTTAATATCACCCTTTGAAAAATGAGGCTACTTCTTATGGGCTTTTTTGCTGCTCTGTCACCACATTTTACTTAGCTTGAGCAAGAGTTTTATTTTACTAAAGGTTGATTTATATTCCATTTAACCTTGCAGCAAACTTTCCTCACTCTGGCATTCTCTTTGTACATTCACACCAGACTTGTGGATAACATTTTAAGCATTTTATACTCAACAAACAGTGATGAACAAAGTGTATAATATCATACTTAGGTCAAAGTGTAGATGCCAGTCAAATGTTACTCTAATAACAATAAACAAAACTGCTCATTCAAATAATTATTCAATGATGGAACATGAGTACTTACTTTTTAAAGACTTGTGTATTCAAACAATCCATCTAAGGATCTTTACATGTAAATTCACAATACTAGTCATTGTTTTTGCTCTAGAAGTAGTCACACTGTCAGTTGCAGAAGGCTTCTCACCAGGCTTTAAAAGGTTGACTTCTGCTCCTCCCTTTAAAGCTAATAAAAGCTCTAGACAAGGACATTACTCCCTTGAAAAGTTGACTGAGATTACTTTCTTTTCCACCGTTGTTGCTGACAGTGAGGATATAAGAGATTTCATGATTTTATTTAGTCTTGGGGTAAGAAGTGGTAGTGAAAGGTGCAGCGCTGTTCCAAAAGTTTAATCTTCTTTATAACTAAATGCTGATACTAAGATGATTTTCAGCCCTGTCCAATACAAAAATCAGTGGACGACAATGATTCTGGATTAAAAATGAGAAACTACAGTGAAACATACAAAGAAACAAACAAAAACTTTTATCATCCTTTTTTGGTATAATGATCAAAGAGCTCAGAAGTCACCATCAACTTCTTCGGAAGAGCTTTATCTGGAAGTTAATTCAATGCCTGCTGGAACATTAAAATCTTGGAATCAAGAAAATAAACTAGAAAAGCACTCGGAGAGCGCAGACCTCCGCCAGCGCCGCAGTCCTCAGCCAAATTGTCATTTTGACAATAAATATTAGTCCTACCTTTATTTCATCGAAATATGTAGATTCCTTGACCATGAAAACATGCCATTAGCAATTGGATTCATAATTATAGCTAATTTGGTTCAGTAGTTATTTACAGAAATCACATTTTTCGCCATGGCGGCCAGACGCTGATCCAGATCAACACCAAAATCCAATCAGTTCTTCCTTTTCCCATGATGAACATTTCCTGAAAATTTCATCAAAATCCATCCATAACTTTTTGAGTCATTTTGTTCACAGACGGACAGACGGACAGACGGACAGACGGACAGACAAACTCTCCAAAAACATAACCTCCTTGGCGGAGGTAATCACGTGGAACATTACTGCATGTATTTGTTTCTTTTGTGGGTGGAAAGGGGCTAACCACTGTGATGTCCTTAATAACTGCAAATTATAGTATGTCCAACAAATCATATAGATAAGTGTACTTCTGTAAAAATGTATACACACCTTAATCTACATCTATATATTAAAAGGAAATTCAATTAGAAACAAATATTTGGATGAGTGGCACAGTGGTGTTAGTGCCAGTGCCAGTGCCTCACAGCGAGAACTTGCTGGTTTGACCCCCAAGTGAGGTGGGGGCCTTTGTGTAAAGACTTTGCATATTCTACACGTGCATGTGAGGGTTTTCTCCGGGTACTGCAGTTTCCTCCCACAGACCAAAAACATGAAAAAGTTGATATGTGACTCTAAACTGCTCTTTGGCATGAATTCATGTGCAAATGGTTGCCTTTCTTTCTATGTCAGCCTTGTGATTTGTTGACAATCAGTCCAGATTGTACGCAACCTTCAGCCAAATGTCAGCTAGGACAAACTCTAGTATGATTTTGGCATTGAAAAAGATAAGCTGTATATATAATGGAAGGATAGAGGATTTTTAAAGATCAAAGTGTTGGTTGGCTTGTTTATTGATCTGTTTTTCTGTTAGTGCACAAGATTAAAAAGTTCTTGATGGATACTAAAGGCACTTTTAGGGAATGTTGGTCTTAATCAAAATCTAGATGCAGATCAATAATTTTTCAAAGTATTTTCTTAACTTTGCAACATGGAAAAAATGTCTACATTTTCACTAACAACATGAACACTCATCATTTGATTCAGATCAAATTCTCAGCAAATGCTGGCCATTGCAAAAGAGAGAAGTGAGTACATTTTGGTGGTATTTGCTTTTTTCTATACCTGTCTGTTTGTCTCAGGGCAAGATAACTCAAATAATTCTAAACAGATTTCCATGAGACTTTCAAAGATTGTTGTTCATGGCACAAGGAAAAAGATATTAGATGCTGGAAATCATCCAAATATGGATGTGGATCCAGATTTTTTTTCTTTTTTTTTTTAAGGATATTTTAACATTGTGTCATAGGGCAGTTTCCATACTTTTCTGAATAATGTGGCTAAGAAAGCAAGACGGTGTGTGCTCTTTGAAAACTTGAGTTACACACTCAAACTTTAATTTGTTTCATTTTGTTGTTTTAGAGTTTTTATTTAATCGTATAACCTCTTGTCTTTTGTAGTACTACTTAAACTTAATATTTAATTGTGATAAAATTATAGGTACAATTTAGTTCTTTAGTGTATTTCATTTGTGCTTTCATGGTATGTTTTTTCCCCCAGGTAATTATTGTGAATACCTTTTCAATAAACTACTTCTAACACCACTTTTTTTTATTTATTTGTGTATTCTACATCACTGTTTAGTCAAGAAACCTGTTGCAAGTCTATCTTGGTTATGACATCATGATAATTATCAGATCTGCTTTTTAGAAATTGAAATGTATTTTGACATTTGACAAGAAATGTAGTGATGTCAAACAAATATTAGTCCTTTAAATGTAGTGAAAGAGACTCTCCAAAAACTGTTACTCAAGTACTATGATTGTCACTTTTCTTAAAACATGAAACTCAAATGGTTTTCGAACATGTACCCAAATAATAGAAGATATTTCATTACCCCCCCCCCCCCCCCCCCACGTGTAAAAATTTGATGTGAAAGACGAGTGAGTAAACTGCTTTGCACAGAACCGACACACAGCCTGGTCTTTGATTTTAAGTTTGTCATCAGTGGTGTAGAACCAAAAAATCTTCCACACAGCTCTCCTCAGATGATTCAGGGTTGTTAATGTCCACTTGGAGTGGAAAATCTTTGTTAACTGAGGTCAAGAGAGCAGCGGATATGGCTGACGGTCAAGCTGCACTCAGAGCATCCTCTGTTGTATAAAATTGTTTGAATATTTCTTGACTATTCAGTTACAGATATTTATCCCCATATTCGAACGGTTATTCGAAGATCGAATATAAGGTGACAGCCCTATCAGGTGTAAAAGCCAAGTAAAGTGACTTTGTTTCTGTTCGAGGCTGCGGACAAGTGGTGTTTCTTTACATAAGTAAAATAAATATGCACTGGAGTGAACATGTCCAACGCCTCTAATTTCTGTGGAAGAAAAAGGATCCACTCTTCCAGAACTTTTCACCCAGCAACTAACAGATATATTTTAAGCCCTCAGGTGGAAAGTAAAATGCAATTTCGTCTACTTTAGGACTTGAACATCTTAACCTCCTCTCCAGACTCATTACCCCTCACAAAATCCAGGAAGATCTGCAATGCCCCGCAGTGACAGCACACGCACACATGTACACACCAGCAGCAGCAGCAGCAGTAAAGCAGTGAAACTACGTTTAACAGGTTAAGAAGCTTGGCCGAGCCTCTTTATCAGCCAGACACTGACATTATACATTATCCTCATTTCTACTTTAAAATAATACATTCTAATCTGTTTTATGACTTTTCTATTGCAGCGCCAAAGCCTGTCTGAAGATATTGTTTAATCAGTACAAGTCGGAAGCTGAAGTTCAGAAGTATCGCCGAAAAGTTACGCTGTTTAAGTTTGAGATCAGATCAATGTTGAGTGCAGGGCATGTAGGCAAAAAAAGATGCACTGTGAACTTCTTTCCATATAGCATACCATAATTAACACAATTTCACGCTTACATATTCACACTTACTGTATTATAAACAAGAACTCATTTGGGAGATGTTAAGAAGGTATTTGCATGTGATAATTATGAGGACAAAAATTCCACACATTCAACATGTTTGCTGAGGTTATCTCTCACCAGTTTGTTGCACAAACTGTGTTTATGTCATAAACTGAGGTGTTAAGACCACAAATTGGTCATCTAGGGAGATGTTGGGACATTGAAGCCCATCTGTGGACTAAGTCATGCTATGCACACCCTCTTACTCAAACTTTGGATCAACCTACTGACAGGGAGGCTGGATTGAGGTTGGACTCAAAGCAATCTGACCAATAGTGATACCACGTGGGCTCAGTCAAAGATGCCCCTAACTATCAAAACTGGATATCCTTAATAATAACAAAACAGGTGCAATATGAAGACATTCAATCCATATATAGTAAGGCTACACAATACAGACTGTACATTGAGTAACCTTGCACAGCAGCTGTATCCACCTGACTCAATGTCTATAATGAGGCACATCCATTTGCCAAGCTTTAATCAACATCAACTGTGAGTGTCCCAAAGAAGCTACCAGCAAGATGACAGCAGGACAAAACTGCTCATACAGAGATTAGCATAAATGGTAAGAGTTTCAGTAACAGTAACAAAAAATCTGGATCCCATTTACTTATAACTAAAAAGTATTATATTTTTAAATGAAAACATTTTGGACAAGTGAAATATACTTAATGGTCCATTTAGTGATATTTGGTCTGAAAAGGCTTATTAAACCCTGCAGCAATAACTTTATTAAAACTGTCCATTTATGCCTTGGATACGACCATGCAACATCCTCCCTGAAGTTACCGTTAGCATGAACTATTATCATCTATTCGACCACTGAGATGTAAGTTTCAGCCTACCACTATACAAATCGGTGGGTTATCTGAGGTGGAAGATTTCTGGTTCATTTCCATGCTGTGGCATTCCAGCTCTGCCCTTCCTCAGTTCTGCACTTCTGCTTTTAACCCTCCACCTAAAATGAATTTGGGTTGTGTTGATGCAGGATGCCAGAAGCTGTCAATATAAACATTTATATTTATTAAAACTTTAAATCCTGACTTTGAATAATTACCTTCCCTTTAGTCTTCATGGGAACCAAGACAGTATATCTAAATGATATAATTTTTCCAATTAAAATAGAGAAAAAACACCTCATCGAAAGAGAACCCATTTTCTAACCAACCAGTCAAAGATGGCAGTGAGTAAAGTAAGAGAGAAAAAAAGGCGGACAAAAAAGAGGTTATGTCAGTGAAAGGTGAAGAAATAAAAGTATCTCTGGCAGACGCTGATGCTTTATGACCCACTAAAATCTGACATATGGAAGGAAATCACACAGCAGGTGAGCTCAGTAACATTCTTGCGAAGAACAGCGAAAGAACTTGAAAGCAAGACCAAAAAGCATGTCAGGGCCGACCAAGGGAATACAAAAACTGAGGCCAGAAAACATGGTGCACTCTCTGACACCAAAAACTTTCTGGCATTTTTCAGCTAGGGAATTGACATTGACGCCAAGAAGTGAAACTAGCCGCTGATTGGCTAAAAAAATCACACATCTTTAAGGACAATCAGATCACAGGGGTGAGGAATGTTTCCATGCCTTGTTACTCTCCTCCAGATTGCAGTAGCATAATGTCTTCTTTTTCTCTGATGGAGATCTGAATGTAACCCTGATGACGGAAAAGTGACATGAGGAGGGTGATTTAAGCTGAAGCCAATGATGGACACGTGGAACAGAAGTGTTACTGAGGGGAGGGAGCTGATTTTTTTTTTTAAACCAGATAGGATGGTTTGATTAAAGGTAAGACTGTGAGGAGAGCAATAAAATGCAGTGCTTTGTCAAACTAGGGACAGAAACTGCTGTGCTATGGCTAAATATTTATTTTTTTTGTTTAAGGAATCTTTTTTTTTTTTTTTTAAATATGGTAAACCTAAGGGACAAATAAGATTTTGCTCTTAACATCTGCATCAGTTCCTCAGAATATAATCCAAAGGTGATACAAATAATTACACATGACTGTATATTTACATAATTCAAGATCCACGATTAAATTCATCCCCTCGCAGTGAATCATTTGTTATCTGCTCTGAACTTTTGTTGCAGCCTCACACAAAAAGACATTCATTATTTCATATCTTCATATTTCATTGTATTAAGTCATCATGTTAATCATATGCAAAAAGTTAGTATTTTAAAAACAATATTGTGTTCTTACATTGGCATTGTCCAATTCCTTCAAGTATCTTGACTTAAAAATTAAAAAGAGCACATAAAAATGTAAAAGATATAGTTGGGTAACACTTTCTAGGAAGCTCACATTTATAATGCATTATAACAGCATCCGTAATGTGTTATAATGCATTCATAATGCCTCATAACTATATAAGCAATATAGCACTATACAAGCAAACATAATTCTTCATGATGCTTTATATCAATAGTCATAAAACATTATAATGTCATTTATAATGTGTTATAATGACTTGTTCCATGGATGCTCATGAATACTCATGAACACTACATCCATAATGCTTTATGAGGTATGAAGCCCTGACAATCACAATGCATTATGAGGGCATTCATAATGCTTCATAACTACACTCATAATGCTTTATGATGCACTATATCAACAGTCATAATACATTATGATATCACTTATAAGAAATTATAATGACTAGTTTTATCGTTTATTATAAGTGATATCATGATGTTTGTGGGCTTCATAGAAAGTGTTACCTAAAGTTGAATATAGACTTACATCTAAATATTAGACTTACATCAAAAAATGGCGAACGATCACCCCAGAGTGTTCTGAAACCGTGATTTAGGAGTAAGAGGCATCTTAAACATTATTTTCTATGAACACTGGGTTAAACACTGAAGGATGTGCTGGGCTGCATGAACAAAATGGCTCACTGAAGTTTAGTATGGCTATTTGCTACTTTTGCAGTTCGTGGCTTCTTCTTGTCAGAGAGGTCAACAATTGTGGTAAATTAACTTAATATTTTTTCAAGAGGATTTAATTTGCTTTGCTCTACTGTTGTGTATTTGTATGGGGTCAGATACAGTACTTCCATTAAGAGCAATACTCTGCTTTGATTTTGAATGAGTAGAAAACATTATGGCTTCCATGATAGACCACAAGTGGCAGCATTAGCTTAAACCACAGAAAAAGAAACTGAAACTTCTATAAAAGTAGAACTTAGATTTTTTGTTTTAGAAATAATTATATCCTTACTAATGTAGTCCAAATTTTTAAAAACTGAAGGACGCTATTAATATAACAATCACAATCATTTGTGGTTTAACCCTTAACTACCAGCTCAACTGTTTGGCAGAGGTCATCAATAAATTCAGGGACATTTAATGTTTTAAAAAACAGAACAAATCAAATCATTGACGTATTCTGTCAACATTTCAAGGAACAGAGAAAACTACAAACAAACTCAACACCAGATATTCCTTGATGTGTGACTTAACTGTTTCAACAGTTAATATCTGATAATGTGATGACATAAAAAAGCACGAGTATTTGGAACAAAAACCATCAGAAAAGGCAAATACGTTTGTAAATAAGGTAGCAATTGAAAAAAAAAAAACGGAATATAGATGATACTGTGTTTGACACAGAAATGTTTTGAATGAATAGATTTTATAGAAATAAATCATATCAGTGAATGGTTCAGTATTTAAAATAATAATGATGGTAATTCTAATCATAGAAAAAAGCTTTTTGAACCTTTAAATCCCACAGAAAGAGAATATAAGTTATTTCGGTTCGTTTGGTTTTTTTTCTGTATCCTAAAAAAATGACTTTTTTAACATAATAGATATTCCTGTTTTATTGACCTCTGACAAACAGTTGAACTTGTAGTTAAAGGGTTAACCACAAGGTTAAATATGTAGCGTTCAAGTACTTTATCAAAACATCAGCATTTGAAATTCTAAACACAGGTAATGTCATTCTTGTCCTGACGCTTAATGCAGAATATAAGTCAAAGTTTTAGTAAATTCTCAATGCAGTGGACCTTCAGTGGTTTCTTTGGTGTATTTAATTTTCACCTCATATTACCATAGATTAAAGCATACTCAGGAGCTTACACAACCAATTTTATCCCACATTTCTTTAACAAAATGAATATAAAAGAGTGGTCGGAGATGACAGAGAGTGTGTTTCTGTTTTCACATTTTCATGGCAGGTTTTGTTTGGAATTTTGTTTACAACAAGGTGTTGATATTTGAAATACATTTGTGGTATTCACCATGTTGGAGAGGAGGGCTGTGTACGGCCCCTGGGTGGCTAGTTGCCCTGTAAAGTGCTGCAGGGCTGAGTCCTAAAGCACAGAAGTGAGTTAGGATTTTAGCACCTCTGTTTCCCAAGGCCAAAGTACATTGGATTTTACTACGGCCATTCAGATAAATCTCTGAAATAAGATCCAAGATCTGAATATTTTGATTGGCAACATAAAATGCATCTGATACTTCGCTGCTTTTGAATTTTAAGGTGTTGTTGTGTTTTAAAAGGATGGTGTCCTACAAACAGCTTAAAAGGACAATAGGAATGATCAGGGTGCATAATGCAATTATTTCTGATTTTCCTTTAATAAACAATAATATACCACAGACCTTAATAACAGCAATGAGCCAAGACTACAGTGAAAATCCCATCTACTTAGGCCACAGAACTATGATGCTGACTTATGCATTGGCCAACAGAAATACATCATCCCTGCACCTCTCCATATGGCTTATTAAATGATTAAAAGGTGAAATGTTTGAAATCACAGGGTGCATAAAAATTGTGACTCTCCAATGAGATAATTGGGAGTTATTTTAAATGACAGAGTTTCAAAAAGAGTGGGGGACCTTCTTATTTTCCTTACTCTGAAAACAGGTAAGTAGCACCCAGGTGCTGACCTTCAATAAGAACTTAAGGACAATGCCCCTAAAGAGATATAAAAAGCATGTAATTACGCAGAACAAGAGAAAAATATAGCCGCTTCAGGACAAAATCCAGGACTTTACCATGTAATTGCAGCAGTAATGCTCATAATCCCATTTTTTTTTTTTTACAAGATTAGGATTTCAAAGAAACTCTTCTAAAAATGCCAAGCTATGTAAAAAAAAAAATCATCAATAGTTCATCTAATGATATTTTTTGGTAGCAAATGGGCCAGAAGACAAATATGCAGTTTCTCTGCCCAGGTTACAGCTCTGGCCTTGACTATAACTTTTCTTTACTATACGAGCCACCGACACAATGGCAGTTTTTAACAGTAAAACAGAATATTTTCTCAAAGTCACATTTTCTATTGACTTATTTCAACTCTAAGATACATTTTGTGTCATCTGAGGATCACTTGATCTTCTCTTGTACATACAATGTAAGTGTCTTTGGTGACCTTGTGTACTGCATCAGGAGGGTGGGAGCTCTGCAGAGCCATGATGAGGGTGTGACTTCACCAATGCACTGCAACATTAGTCTAAGGCCCATGCACCCAGAACCGAGCATAACTTGTGTGGTGTGATGAACCATAAAAACATCCAAAACAAACACCTTTAATCCATTTTTTAATGATTTTCTTCTCACTTTCATTTGAAGTTTTGGCTAGTCTAAGCATCATTTCCTAATGGCATGAGTGCCAGCAGAGCCCAGTCAAGATAAATGAGTGATTTCTTAATGACTTCATCGTCTAATTCAGCAAAAAACTTTCACGAGAAAGTCTTTTCTTTTTCACTGTCAGTCCCATTTGAAGGCATCAATTACACACAGCAGATCTGCTGCTTGAATATTTTGTAACTAGCAAAAAGCTGTTGTCAAACCACAGACACCTTTATTCAGTTTACACTCAATTTGGTACATTACCCCACACATTTTCTGCTGCAAAACAACAAGAATGTTGGGAACAGTCAAATTGAAAACAGCTCATACCAGACTCCATGTTCTCATTAAGAATTTTCCTCTCCATTACTGACTCTCTTTAGTAGTGCGTCTCCTTTTGTGAGCATTGATCGCTTGAAAACATTCAATAAGAGTTTTGTATTTGTCCTAATTTCTGGTATATAATTTTAGACGACAGGTCAAGCATTTTATTTTATTTAGATGAACTTCAAAAAACCTGTGAAAGTAGGAAAAATCATGGGTTGCCATTGGGTTGTCAAGGCTCAATTCTAATCTCAGAAAAAAGGATCCATTTCAGAATTACAAATAAGACCCAAAGAGTGTAGCCAGTGTGAATATTTAACTGTTTCAACAATAACAGTAACTTTTGATTATTTAATTAGTAAGACTTAATGACCTCTTGTGACTATTGTCTTTATGTTATGATATACGTACATTTTTTACATGCTGAATATATCTGATAAAGGCAACGTCCATTATGTTAACTCCCTTTTAATTCTAATAAACACATTGTTATTTCTCTAGGAAAAAGATTTACTTTGAATATTTTTCAGTGATCTGAAGAGTACTTTCCCTTCAAATCTACATCCTTCGACTGTGGTCTGATTTTAAATGTATTCTAATTTAAAGAGTCATCATCTTCACAGAGACCAACATTTTATGTTTTTATTCTATACTTTAAAGTTTGCTCTTTACTTTTTTATAAATCTTTTTCTTCCCTGTCAGTGTAACATGAAACTGGTAAGAGATGAAACTGGTCTGCACTACATGTTTAATTCACTCCTGTATAGCATATGATACTATAGTCTTTTTGATCCAATAGTAAGGATAAAGGCATTGATTGTGCCGGAATACATTTCTTTTCCCAATTTTACAAAAGTATTGGAACACTTTCATACTTATTCTGTGTTTAGATCTTGTGACTCGGAGGCTCAGGTGAACTTCTTTGTATCCAAAACATCGCCCCATCTGATAACACATTCCCGAATGCTTGTATATCATCCATAAAAGTATAACACTGCAATGTCTACCCATGTTTTTGCCATCAGTCAGGTCCTACTGAAAGTTTGATGAAACTGTGCAGAACACAAAAATTCAGTTCTCATTTGTCACACACTGGGTGTTCAATGACACACAAATGTGTAAAAGCGAGTGAAGGTGTGTGCAAAAGAATGTGTGACTATAAATCTGTGTGTGTGACAGTGTGTGAGTGCTTCTGCTTTAAGGGGAGAGTAAACATCAGACAATTTCTAATAAATAAAGCTGTACTTACCACGAAAAGGATGCGGAAGTTGGCCAGTTCCCCGAAGAAATCCTCGACGCTGACTACATGGGGGTCGAAGGCAAAGTAGCTGCCGATGCTCTCATAGAGCTTTTGCATGTTCTTGTGCATGGTGGACAGTTTCTCGTACTGCTCCCGGGCATGCTTGCAGAAGCCGTGAGAAGGATAGAGTTAAGGAAAAACAGGGATGCAATCATCTCAGAAACAAACACTTCTGCAATCAGCAAAACAGGAACACGACACAAACATGTCTGCCTGTGGAAAAAAAAAACATGTGAGAAATGATCACTTCACAAGCTTTAAAGCATTCAAAAAGCCAACCTCTGTCAAGGTCAACTAAACAAAACGCTGAATAAAGAAGGGTCAGAGACAATCTAATGTGCCATTACAATAACCTCTTCAACTCACTTTGGAGTCAATGGCACAGTGAGCTAATAGCAGCAGCCCTGGAGTAATGGAAAGGTGTTTTGTAGTCGGCAGCATGACACAGATGGTTGCTGCAAAAAGCTGATTGCAGTCATTGTTCTATTGTTTCTCCCAACAACAGTGGGGTCAGGTTGTTTTGAACCCCGGCGCTCACGCTGCACTGTGTAATTTACTGAACAGGCGGAGCACTTTTCTCCCGGTGAATGGCTATTGACAGGCGGCATCAGTTAAGCATTATCACAGCAGCCACTGACCTCATGGAGACTGCACTCGGACACTCCAAGACTCACACATCTTGGGCGGGACGAGCACGACACAAACCAACGAGAGGCATGTGCACCATTTGTGAGCACAAGAGCTTGCAGGCTCACTGACACCGATGCACATCAGAGAAGATACTAAACACTGTACTTGCTCTGTTTTTTATTGATCAGAAGTGCCTCTCACCTGCTGTGTCTTTAATCATTTTCATTAATGTTTCAAGAAGCTTAAGTTATCATAACTTTAACAGAGCCAATAGCTCAGAGCTTATCACTACAATGTGGAAATATTTCTTCCATTTCAGTTCATTTTTATAACTTTGGCCAAAAGTTCTTTCTTCTGAAGTTAGAGTTTCTCCTGAGGGGCATCTACCCTGAAATTCCACAGCCCTTTTACTCATGCAACCCTCAAATTTCCTGGAAAATGCAAGAGTGAACTTCACAGAAGATCTCCTGGCTTGTTTGTTCCCACTTTGCCCTCACAGTAGGGGGTTTTCCTGCAGTTTGGATTTCAATCAGTGGAGGGTAGGAAAGGGGGGAAGTACATTGTGGCCAGAGTGGCAATTTTAGGGTTAAGAAGGTGACTAGCCTTCTTAACCCTAAAATTGCAGGTTTATGTTCACACATACAGCTCGTTTAGGAAAACCCAAGGAAATTTCAGGAGTTTTCTGCAAAGCCAGTGGGGTTTTTGGAACTTTACAGACTTGGCTGGGAGAGGGAGGGATATGACACGCCCATATGCTCTTTCATGCCCTCCTCATCAGTTACATCATATCCAAAGTATATAATTTTCTTGTCAGTTATGATTAGTCAGATTAGGGGACAATGGCCATAAAACTGTAAAGTGAATTGCCGGAAAAGCATGGCAGACTCCTCCTCCAGTCGACATGATCACATTGGCAGTAGGAGGGCTGACACTGAAGACAGCAAGCAAACATACAGGAGCCCAGTAGTTCCCCACCTTCTTTCCTCTGAGCCCCCACAATGTTTCTGATGTGAGGGAACAAATCATAAAATGCAGGACAAAAGTCCAACCTGCTAGACTTTCTATGGAGTCATGAGGTGTCCTTTACCGATCTTTTGCTATCAGTCACTATGAAACACTACACAAGACAGAACAACAAATTTTCATTGCTGATAGTTTTGAAAACTCTGAAACAATTGAGAAGTGCTGGAATTATGCATAAATCGTGTTGTGTGACCTCGGCATAACAGTCTACACTGCTTTTGTTTGTTTGAGTAAATGCCACAATGCTGTAACCATAATGCAGCCTTACAACAAGCAACCTCAGAGTGGAATAGGTGTGTATTTAGTCAAACATATTTCAAGAGAAACATGCTTCATTGGACAAGCTAACTGGCCCCTTTTGCCTTAAGGCTGGTGAGTGAACTAGTGCTGCACTGCTTTCACATTTTTTGACAAGAGGACCATCGTCTGCTGCCACAGTTACACAGTGCTGAATGCAGGAAAACAGCGCTCTTTGTGGAATGAGAATGAGAAAGTTAACATATAGTTTGATTCATATGAAACAACTATGTTAAGGTTAAATGGTGACCCTTTTGCTGTGTACCTAAGATACCAAGAGAATTGTACTATTTACAAAAAAGGCTAAATAAAAGTCAAGGATTTCTCCTTTTTAGTGAGAGCAACTGATTGTGTAGATGTATCCGATGACTAACTTTTTCCAAGGAATATACAAAAATGTAACAATATTTTTTACCTTGAAAAGATAACCTCTGATTTAACATTGGTTTGATTTTGTGAAGCACAACACAAGGACAATCTACAATCATTGCTGGTAAAACATGAAGACTCTATTCCAACGGCTGTTTTATGAGGCAGATCTTGTATTTAAGAAAAAAAACATACATTTTGTAAAGGTGTAAATAAAGCCCACTACTGACTGACTCTGCTTTTGTTGATTTGAAATATGCTCTCATTTGTTGCCAAGTAGGAAAATGTAAATATGAGCCAGACTGCATTTAAAATGAATGCTAGACTTCCTTATTAACAGAAGCAACTTATTTCTTTCTGCGTAATGGGTACAGTTAAGTGGAGTTAGTTCTCATATATAGTCCCCTTGGCAACGCACACAGCCTAGTGGTACATGATGTGGCCCATGAATGTTCAGGTCTAAACATGTAGATACTAGTCTTTCTGAGAAGACTACCACCTTATGATACAAGCTGCTATTTTCCCACAATGCTATTGGCTTGTTTGCTCTGTCATCTTAGTTGACATCTATCCTGAGGTCCTGGGATATTCTAGGCCCCTGGGTAAGTTATTCACTCACAGCTATAAATAAAACATCCACATGTGCCTGAATTTCCTGTATATGATCTATCAGGCTTACAGTATATATGTTCACATGCAAGCGTGCATGCGGAAAGGCCTTTGAAGGCTGTGTCAGAGGTATTGAAGCAATGAAAAGGCTGGCTGCAGGGAAAACGGTGTTTACTGGAGGTGTATTGATAATTTCATTTGAATCATTAACTGATCTCAGTGTTAATGGTCATTTATCATCGCTTCAGGAAAAAAAAACAACACAAAACCTGCTTCACTATCAGATGAGTAAACACCGTCTTGCTCTATTTAGAATTTGTATACTAAACCTTTAACTGGTTTTCAATCAGTAAAACCCTCTTCCCAATGTGAAAGGTGAACAATAGCAGAGTTCTATGAAATAAAAGAAAAAACAATAGAGAAAAAGGGCTTTGGCCCAAAAGTGACCTGTTAATCCTTTGCAACAAGTTTGCACTGGTAACAGACGTCCTTAGAATATATTTAACAACTTTTTTCTCTAAAGGTCCTTGTAGGTAATGGATACAAACATGCAAAGACTCTATTACATTACTGACTTAAAATATACTAAATACATTTTTATCTGCACAGTTCTATAGAATTAAAAATATAGATTAAATTCCACAATGTAAATCTAAATCTGACATAGTTCAAATTCACAGATTCAAATAATGTCATTGTTCTATATCTTCAATAAGTTTCTTTGACTTTAGATGCTCAAGAGATCTGAATCCAGTTGAATCTTCTTGTAAATGGGATCCACTCATCTCTCGTGTCTACCTAAACACAGTACCCATGGCACTGCACAGGTAAGCAGCGAGCACACACTCTGGCCCCATTGGATGAACTTATTTTTATGTCTTCACCCTCACTTGTCTGCCTGGACCTGATTTATCCCCTATGCTTCTGCCAAACTACCTTTATCTTTTCTGCTGTGCACCTCCCCCTAACTTGGCCTGTGTTGAAGAACTGCGGGGCCCGACGGAGAGATTTAAAGTAAAACTTTACCAAAGAAAGATATCTTTTGAAGATCCAAACTCCTGACAGAGTTGCAGCGTAGTGGAGGGGTATTTGTTCAGTTATCTAAAATAAGACGTGTAAAGAACAATCTCTTTCAAGGGAGCAATCTACCATGAACAACACCATATGGTGCTGTGTCATTTATTAGTGAAAGTGAACCTCAGCGCCTCACCCAACGACAACACTGCAGTTTTCCACTGTGTTCGACTTACAAAGGCTCTCTCTAAACAATGTTTCACTGTCCAGATTGGTAAACTTACACTGGAGATAACCCATTATTTTGAAGACATAAAAGAGTAAAGAATATCAGAATATCCATGAGATTCAAAGCAGAGATCAGTGGCAAAAGAACTAAACTGCAAAAGGAATATAGACCAACTAACATCAACGCTGGTTCCCTGAAGAGACTTTGCAGCCCACACTGTCTCAAACTAACTGTTGATCAAGCAAGTAACTGGCATGAAGCTGGATCAGAGATGGGCTTATAGGTGGTAAATACACACTACTTGCTGTCAGCTAAACAGACGCAAATGGATTCTTGATGCATTATACACATTTCCAGGAGGCAGGGAAAATGAGTACACACAAAAGTAGACACAAAAATGTGGGGGAATTATTGAGGCAGATTGATGAATAAAATCGCAATGCTCCATGTGTTATCGACACGTAAACATGGGTGTCAAACAAGCTGCCTGGAAGTTCTGGAGGTTAAAACCTTTAAGTTGATAAGTGTTCTATCTGTATTTGTTCAGTTTTCCATTAAATGCAAACCTGATGAAGATATTTGACATCGTTCCCAAAATCCTGCACTCAGGGGGACACGTCCATTTTCAGTAGGTGCTGTAACTACAATATATATCAGAGTCACCAGTTAACAAAGGATCATACTTAACTGTGATACTGACTCAGTTATATCATTGCATCCACAAATACAAATGAAATACTGTCTTGACAAAAGTTTTGTCCAGGTCATAAACTGCCTGTATATATCTGCTTATGACACTGACAATCAATTAAAACGACAAGCACTTTAAAGCAAGTATTCTCCCCAATTTTCAGCAAGCAAACAACCACACCCTCTAGCATTCAGTTACATACCCCAATTTATCTAAGAGATAACTATATTGATTTTTAACAACCCTATAAGTATGTGCATTTCTATTTTCAAATTCAATGGGCCAGTCTGTAACTTTGACGGCTCCTGCAGCCAGCTTCAAGTAGAAACTTGTGGACCTGCAGTTTTTTGCACTTTATCATTGGCTTTTTATTCATCTTGAGGGTTAAAGGGACTGTGAGGAGTTTCTAAGTAATTACAAAAAAGTCTCACTTTTAGATATATGCCTGATCAAAATACACACTTTAAGATGAGTTTTATAGCATCAAAATAGGTTATCTATAAATGCTATTCCTTAGCCTTCCAGTCAGGTCGGACAGGGCTGGACTGGCCTGGATACTCAACTTCAGGAACAAGACAATTAAAACTAGAGCAAATTTATATTATTCGGACACGTGCACCGGGCTGTAAAGAAGCAATATATAGCCAGCTACAAAACTACAATACTAAGTTTTCCAAAAATTGCTTGTTGTCACACATCAAAAACTACCACTATGTAACTAGAAAGAGATACACTACCTCGTCGCTTTGCATCCTGTAAGTTGTTGAAAAAAGAAGTTGTAAAGCAATGCAGAGTTCTGAGGAAGGTCCGAGTTGCATTTATTATAGCACCACAACAAACACACGCTTTGTCTTGGGTCTTTTGGTGTGTTCCAGTTGTAGTCAGAAGTAGGAATTTCCGGGTTCCGGGTAGGAAACTACAACTGGAACGTTCCCCGAAGTCAGAATTTCCTACTGGGAACTCGGTGAAACCTCGCCACCCCCGAGTTGACAATCGAAGACGGATGCCCCCAGTGTGAACAGTTATTTAGCTCCTGTAATAATCAATTTATTTGCACTTCTGACTGGGGTGTATCGCTGTAGATCAGCTGTATACATAGTATTGTTACACTTATATTTACAAAAATGCTGCCATAGTGATAATCACATTCTTCATGTGGTATTTGGGAACAACAACGCAGGGTGTGCTAACAACAGCTAACAATAGCCTGGTAGATGATGGCACGCTCATGGGTAGCAGAGTCCTAATGTCGCCGCAAATAGATTCTCCTCATAGCACCTTTGAGTTAAAAAACTAGCAATGTTATATTTTGATATAAAGCTAGCAAACTATCAAAGGCAGTATTTTTTGTTCAATTTTTAAGGGCTTTACTTTCAAAACTAACTTGATTAAAAGCAGCAAGAACACAAATACTGTAAACGACAATCCAAGGTTAAAAGTGGTTAATTAAGCCCTTAATCATAATCAGGAAGAAGGATTTGCTGATGGAGTTGTTGCTAGCACTAGTGCTAAGTAGCACCCCACTGTGTCAAATATAAACGTTTTACAATAGTCATGCTAAAGAGCCAAAATCTGCATTTCCTTAAGGCTGACAGTGAAAGCCTTGGTAGTTACATACACAGCCTTTAGGAAAATACTTGTACCTACAGCAGATATAGATATTGCAGATTGTTTAAACACATATTCACTCTTATTATCTTTATATGTATCTGAACACACACTGAATGAGGGGTTAGTTTTTCAATGATTCATTGGTTTTCATTTTCTAAATGATAAAAGTTATTCATGATCAGGACTGCTCTGACAGTGAGACACAGTGTAGCTGTTTTAGGAGGTTTAAGGCCCCAAGGAGCTCCAGCTTGTTACATTGTGTGGGTTTGACCAAAGTTAGGGTAAAACACTTCCAATAAGGCTTTGGATATCAATGGGTAACTGTGGATGAATAATTCAGCAAATATTTGGTTTGTATTTCTTCACGGTAAATGCACCTTACATGCAAATATTTGGCTTTAGGCATGAAATTAGGGGAACTTATTACTGTGAACTGTGTATGTAGGCAAAGGAGGAAGAACTCTTATCTGACTTCCTCCTTTATAAATAAAAATACTGAAGTAAAATAAAACACTACTATCAATGGCTGGAAATGATCAAAGACAAACTTGATGTATAAAGATGGAGCAGAAGGTAGCAGCAGAGCCACGTGCGAGATGCAACATTTCAGAGAGAGGCAGCCATCACACGACAGGTAGAAGTAGGCGGTGCTGCCTGGACTTGGTCTCTCTCTCTCTTATAACAAACTGAAATTCACATGTATGCACGTGCACAGCGGTAGGCACGTCCCGCTGGGGACTGGACTGGGGCTGGCTGTGCTTTTGCTCCTTGTATTTCCACATCAAAGACATGTCATATTGATGGAGCCTGACACACATTGTCCTACAGCAAC
Organism: Scarus forsteni; assembly: GCA_036419115.1. Lineage (NCBI taxonomy): Eukaryota > Metazoa > Chordata > Actinopteri > Labriformes > Labridae > Scarus > Scarus forsteni. Next base: position 16,906,183 of record JAZDUH010000383.1, read on the forward strand.
ACAACCGGTTCAGCAGAGTCTTCATCAAACACACATCCAGAGAGGGAATGAAGAGGCGCGTGCACACAGCCGCACACCCACTTTTTGAATGCCTCTCTGTCAGGTTGTCCGTTACTCTTTTCATTCCCACAGTTTCTCACAGTCATTGTTGCCTTTATTGTCTCTCCTTTTCCAAAGATAAATCTTTTTTCTATTTCTTTCTCCTTTCTTCCTGTCCACCGCTGTCTCTTTCAAACTCGTTCCTTTTATAATTCTCTTTCTACATTTCCCCCTTGATATTCTCTCCATTAATTTCGCTCCCTCTAACAAGAACTCCCTCCTTTCTCTCCTACTCAGAGTGAACTTTCAGAAGTATGCTGTCTGAGCTGTGTCTCAGTTGGGCTCAAAGCAAAGCAGAAGCGAGACGAAGGGTCTAGAGGTAGAGCACCATGCAGCCTTTGGTTGCCCTGACTCTGTTTGTCAGTCTCTGCCCTCCTCCTGAAGCCGTCCTCAGAGGAGTGCTACTGCCTGCACTTTATGTGCACCGAAGCTCACCAATGCAGGGCAGGACAACTGCTGCAGGGGGCTTGAGGTACTCGGCGATGCAAGTCTACATACTTCCAGAGAGATATGGAATCTTTGCATTTATTATGCTTATCGTCAGATTTGACGACTACATTTTTCTCCATGGGAAAGATCTAGCTTGGCCTTTCTCTTGAATATCTGAACAGTTTTTTATTTTTTGTCTTAGAGAATTGAAACCTAGAACAATAGGTCGTTTTATTACGAGGCCCCAGGAAAATATGTGTGATACCCTTTTCCATTTAACGTTTAAACAAAAAATGACTTAGTTGACACAACACTTAAAAGGTGCCACTTTGAAGGTAACGAAGCCAGAATTAACTTCAGGGAAATGAAAAGACAAACACCCAACAGTGGCTGTTGATCACAAAACTACATAATTATAAAACAACATGAGTATTTTAACTCATCTCTATAGACTGGGTGTAACTAAAAAAAAAACTCAAAATAATGGAATACGTATGCCACCCTACATTATAACCCACAAATTTAGAGGTTTAAGATGTAAAGAAGGAAACTTTCTATCAATACTTTTCCTGATATGGAAACATTTTTGTACTTTCTAACAGACTTGGGCCATGCAAATTGGGCCAGGGGTTCACCTCATCCAAGACCTTTGTTTTGAAAACTAAAATTCATTTGGATTTGACATAAAGTTAGACAAAAATAACTCACTCATGTGCGTCTCTGCCTCTGTTCTCTCTTGTCTTTCCTCGTGAGAATGTGGAGTTGGGGGGTTAAAACAGCAGGCCAGTCCAGCAGGGGTGATAATTTGCTCAGGACATCTCAACATGGCCAAACTCCCTGTTATTCAAAGCATGCCCTCCAGACTTCTCTATTAATTTTTAGTGTTGCAATATGTGTGTCATTTCATAAATTATCGAACCAGTTGATTAGTTGACATGTTCATAGGAACTTGGTCAAAAAACATTTCTGTACTGTGTCATTGACCTGGCAAAGGGTCTTCCCCGCTGAGTTTTTTTAAATCCAAAACTATTTTGATGTCAAATAAGGACAGAGAAAAAACATATCTGCTCCTCTATTCTTTTCTCCTATCTTTCCTTATGACACTGAAGGAGTAGGGGGGAGTTCGAGCAATTGCTCGATCCAGCTTTTGTGATTACCTCTCCTAACAGCTCCAGCTCAGCCTTCCTCTTTCTAAGTTCTCTTACTGTGTCTCTATTTGCTGTGCTTTGGTCTGATTTTTTGTGTGCAATATAAGGTGTAAAAACACCTGTGATAGATGGTAGTACTTGGTAGTCTCAGCAATGGGGGCCATGTGAAAGAGAAGGTAGCATAGATATTGTCACTACTGGGAGCTTGGATGCACGGAGCATTGTTCAAATGAAGGTGGTGAGACTGTTTGGGCTGTGATTACCTTATTGTTAATTGGGTAGGTCATAAAAGATTGTCTCTTACTAGTATGATGGGCAGGGAGAGTTAGTAGGGTGGCTCTCAGATGCTGGAATTTACTGTCTGACCCCTTGAAGGTGTCGCGAGTCTAACTGGACCAAGCCCCTGAAAAAGGGACATTGTAACCTGGTTCTTGCTGCCCAGGAGTCCAAAAACACAAAGTCAGGCATAGGGGTATGAGGGCATTGGTCTCTTCTCTGGGCACTTATCCTTTCACAAGTGCTCCTTATTTATGTTCAATAGTCTCGATCATTGAAATTAACTTAAGTGTCAACCTCGTATGTGATGCACGGGACCATTGAGGGCCCCTAAAGCATAAGGCCCCGAGCAATAGCACTTATAGATCACTGACAATGATCTGGGAAACGCAACTAGTCTCTAAACTTTTCACACTCCAGCTCAGTCAGCCCAGTTCCTGACAGCATCATATCAAACGGGGTTGATTTACAAAGACAATGTCAGATGTGAAATGCGATGTCAACAGCAACGCTCGGCGGGTTCATGTTTTTATAATTCCCTCGCTCAAATCATCCTTGTGAAAATCTCGAATTAGTTTTTTGTCCTGTCACTGTGTCCTCATTACGGCGTTTAATCAGTCACTTTTTATCAGTGTGCTTGACGTGCCAGAGAGGGTACATTTAACATCAGTAAGCTGCGATTAAGGGCGCTCAGTTTTAACACCACAAAGTGACATCAAAATCATATCCAAGTCAGACTTACCCTAGATGTGGAGGAGAAAAAAAAAGAAGCTTTTCCTGAGTCTTTCAATTCTATGATATATCACGAGAAAGAGGGTAGCAATCATCTGTGAGCAGAAACTGAGGTGGAATAGTTTCCACAATGGCCACCTATGAGGACAGCAATAAATTACCATGTTTGTTTACCTGTGTGCATTAGAGAGTTATTAAAGTGCTGCATAAAACCCAACGGCGGGGGCCCAAAAAGCCTCCTTAATAAATCTCCTGTAACCTAGTTGCATTAATGTTTATTTAATGCTTTTCCTATGTGCTCGCTGGCCCCTGCATCCAAGGCCCCACGCTAAGCCTGCTTTTCTCCAAACCCCACCGTCCCTGCTCCCTTTATCCCCACACCTACTGCCAATAGCCCCTGTGGGCCAAATTACACCAAAGCTGCCCACTGACTGGACACAACCCATCATGTTGAGAGCGAGAGGGAGATGAGAGAGGGATGAAGGAATGGAGAGCAGCAGTAGGGCACAGGGAGAGTGGGAAAAGGGAGCGAGAACAGAGAATATTAGATGTAAAAAGCACTTCTGGCTACTTTTTTATGAAGTGTATGTGAATGTACCAGCTTGAATTTTTCAATAAAAATTTGAAATTCTTGGCGTCTGCTGTCTGTTCTTTTTTATATCAGAAATTCACTTTTCGTCTTGCAAGTGTAGCGTTTCTCATCTTTGAAGAAAAGAAACAAAGTAGAATGAGGAAGAACATTTCGTTACTACTGCATAAAGTTGAAAATGACACAGTTTTACTAATACCAATGCATTTGACAATTCTGCTAATCAATCACATTCTTGACTCCTTGTTAATTCATGCTAATTCCTGCGTGGGAAAAAGCTGGCCTGCATATGTTTTAGTGATGACAATGTCAAACACATGACACTCTTAATAGTCCGAGCTGGATAGGTAAATGCTTCGACGAGTTGCAGTCAATTTTTTATTAAATCAAAATCGCAATATTTAATCTTTAACTCAAAAATTAAGCTACAGCTTTGGCCACTTCTGAACCCTGCAAGTGGAAGGAATTGATAAGCAAACATACTGATAATATTAATATTTTCAATTCACCTCTCTGCTAGTGTGCGATTAGTTTCATATTAAGGCTGACAAACACACCCAAAAACAACCTAATTTTGTATTTCAAAATTTATTGTTAAGTGTGATTCTTGCCAGAGTCTTGGTTTAGGAATCAGATGCAAATAAATGTAATCTTTTTTAACATTACATATTGTGATATAAAATCAAAGTCTGTTATACATCATGGAATAGGAGCCCATGTCCATAGTAACTCACAAAAGCACAAGGGACCCTGTGATCATTCTTTAAGACTCCAGTTTGGTTGTTACCTCTGCAATCGAGGTTAAGAATTAAGCTAGGAGATGTTTTCAATGTAATATTCTTTCTTTTACAGATGGATGAATATCTTTTTTTGTTCAACTGCAGTCACTCACATTATAACAGCAGATTTGAGTAGTGCTTACATTGCAAAACATTTGATACATTTTCATTTGATATCAAAAGATGCAGATGACTTTTTAATTGTCCTATAAGCTGTGGAATAAACTTTCCAAGCAGTAAAGTTGATTACATTTGCTATAATTGTGAAGATGAGGAGATGCTAAGATGAGTCGGATCCAGCTGCTGCCCTGTTATGCTAGCTTAACTCTGGTGTGCCTACACAGCAGAACAGCAAGAGATATTTGCAGCTCAAGTAATAAAAGTAGAAATCATTCACCTGTTTGTCTTCATAACAGCTCTGCTGTATATGTTATGGCTCTCTAGCACTAAAGCTTTCTCTTCACTCCTATATGTGACCCTAAGTGAGGTGGAAAGGACCATTCTGTAGTATGTGGCCATACTAGCGGAGGGAGGTTAGTAGGGTGAGCAGGAAGAGGCTGACAGTGTCCTGAGTAGGGCCATGGCACACAGACAGACTCCGGTGCTCTCAGAGGGATTTAACAGAGCAGCCAGCTCTGGGAAAATGGAATGTGACCTGGTGTTGAGGTGGATGGAGGGAGGGGGAGGGTGGGAATGTGTGAATGGAAAGAGGGGAAGTAAGCTTAGTAGAGGGGAAAAGGGCTTAGTGGAGAGAGGACTTGTGGGGACAGTTGCCAAAATTTAAGGGAGGTTGTCTACTGTTTGAAAGGAATCCATCAGGCATCTGAAGGCACTACATTTCAACTGTGTTGGAGGTGTCCCATTGATTACAGCACTGAGTCATGAATACAACAAAATTTGTTCCAAGTTCCAACCAGAAAGGAATTTGTAACGCTTAGGCTTTTGAAAAGTTTTGACTGAACATCATCTGCATAAAATGATTGTGAGCTCCAAGTTCAGAGGCCACATAGCCAAAAATCAGCCAAAAATGGCCTATATAACACACCATTTTTTACCTCTACCAAGGAGTTTATGCTATTGCCAGCATCTGTTTGGTTTTTTTGTTTGTTTGTTTTTTGTTTCTCTGTTAGCAACATAACTCAAAAAGCTAAGGATGGATTTTGATGAAATTTTCAGGAAATGTCCGAATTGGGACAATGAACAAATGATTAGATTTTTGGGAGTCATCTGGATCACCGTCTGGATCCGCCACGATGATAAATGTGGTATTCGTGAATAACTACTGAACTAAAATAGGTATCATTACGAATCAAATTGCTAATGGTATGTTTTCATGGTCAAGGGATCTAAATATTTAGATGTAATAAAGGTAGGACTAATATTTATGGTGAAAATGACAATATGGGTGAGGACTGTGGCGCTCTCCAAGTGCTTTTCTAGTTAGATATGTTACGGGAAACTGTATATTCTCTTAAAGTCTATAACAAACTGTATAACCAGATTTTAACCAAGAAGACTTAATACTTGTAAAACTAAATCCAATTTAATGAGTAACAGGTATGAATACACTGTATATCACAAGCATTTTTGCATTCTCCACCTTACGTTTTATTAGCTTTTCCTCTCTGTCTTCCACTACATCAAAGAAGAAATCTATCATCTTACTTTGTAAATAATTCAAGTGAATGTCACTTAAAATGGAGAAGAAAAGGGATCTGGGGAGCTTAAAGAGGTCAAATGTGGGCTACAGTAATACTACAATTGATCTCTGACTATTTCACATCTGCACATCTGAACCTTTCAGAAAAATTACATCAGACTCTGCCTGAAATCTTTTGCAAGTTCACTGTTTGCATCTGACTACAAGAAACGATGTGCGAACGACTCCAGAAAAAGAACAATGCATGAGTGGAGGCCAAACTCCACTAAACGACACCATAGTAAAACAATTTGTCTTTATGTCAATAATACAAGTAGTCAGATATGTGCATGGTCTCAACAGATAATCATAGAATCCCACAGTGGCAAACAGGAAACTAATGTAAAGCAGTCTTATTAGGCTCACAGAGTTCACATTACATAATATTTGGTTGAATATGCTGGTTGAGAAACATGTCATTACCCTCTCCAAAGTTCTAACGGGAAATTTACCTGCACATATCCTGCTGACACGCTCAAGTCAGCTCACTTTTACCTCAAGAAAACTCAACATAAAGCTGGAGAACTTTTTACGTGCATAAATACTGCATCTGTCTGCTGAAATGTGCCAAAAATAACACTACTTTAATGAACAGTTTTGCAGCTCAACAGTTATAATGAAAGGCATTGCTTTTCCCATATGAACATATTAAAAGATTTCACACCAACCCAAAAATGCATTCTCGCTTTGGGAGAAATTAGAGCACCACCAAAAGTCCTGAGAAAACACCACAAGGCAACTGTGAACATTTGAATCATTTTTGTCAGAAAGTGGGCACCAAATTTCTTTGCAATCCATCCAATATTTGTTGAGATATTTCAACAAATATGGATCAAAGTTGTGGACAGACTGACTGTGAGACCATCCAAACACTGTCAGTCCAAGATTTACACAAGATCCCCAAGACTGAAACTAAAGCATTTGGACTTGAAAGAGGAATTTTGAACAAAAAGAACCTCATAATCTAAGTCATATTGGTTTCATTGGATACATTTATGATGTTATATGTATGTCACAAAGACTCACATTTCTATATTTATTTTGGGGGAAAATGAAATGTACATCAGTGCAGCTAGTGCTGTTCATTGCACTCCGTGTTGTAGGTCCAAATGGCTGTAGTGTTGTTCCTCCCACATCTTGTGATTTGTGTGTTGCTCTATAGGCCATTTCTAATTCAGCTCAAAACACAGTTCTAGCCGAAAGGACAATAAGTATGCAGTAAGTGGAAAGTAGATTGGTGGAAGTATTATGGAGTAGATGTGAGCGGAAACTGCAGACATTTTGACTTCACCACATAGAGAACAATGTCAGCTTAGGTGTGAATTTATCCATCAGAATTCTTAAATGTTGGAATCTAGTGCTCATATATGAAATATGTAAACAACACTATTATTAGTCTAAACACTGTCAGTATGGCTCGATATATAGGGTTCCCTCTAACAAGGCAGCCAATCTGTATTTGCTTTATGTCTCTGCTGAAACAATAAAACCAACAACATAAAAAGTAATTATACTAACAACAACAACAATAATAGTCCTAGCGATAATAACAATTATAAATATCATGTTAATAATAACAATAATGATAATATGACTAAGGGAACACAAACCCCCAATAAGGCATTTCCATAACTGCTTGGCCAGTCAATGTCAAAAATATGGAAAACTCTGATATCTTGCACTGTTAACAAACCACTGGGAGATATCCTAACTCCCCACCAGTTTGGAATCCTGTCAAAATGCAATCACTTCTCCCCTATGCCATGACTAGCATCCTCTTAAAACTGCATAAATCTTGCAATGTTAATAAATCTTTTTAAAAAATGACAAGATATGCATCTGTGTTCAGATCACAAATGAAATCTAATCACTTCTTCCTTGTGACGTGACCAGCGTTTCTTTAAAATTTCAGTCAATTCCAAAAATGTGTACTTGTAATATCCTGTCACAAACTAACAAAATCTAAGACACTGGGAAGAAAAACCCATGATAAATTGGGGGAGGTAATAACAATAAAAGTGATAATAATGATACAGATTAAAAAAATAAATTCAAGTGTAGCACTTTTTTTCCATCCCCTTTCAATCCCAGCTCCGGTAAAATTACTGTTTGTATGCAGAAATATCAGATTCAAGTTAGATTTAGCTGACATGGAGGAAATAATTAAATCTGCAGCAAACTGAATGCATCTTTGAAACAATGCCTTCTGGAAATTGCTGGACTTTGTCCAAAGTAATCAAAACAGCATCTTGGATGCAAATCAAGGGTGTGCCATCAAGAAACTCTATCCTGTTGATCCATCTTTGTCACTGCACACACACATCCCGCTGTATTACTTCTTCCCCCTTTCTCTCTCATGCCGTCTCTCTGTTGGATTACAGAAGGTGCCAACAGGGTGGTGATTATTTGATGCCCTCTCCCTCCCCTTCACAGAATGTAATTAATGTAATACTTCAGTGTGCTGCTGCAGCGATCAGACTCCAGCTTCACCTCTTAACCTTCTATGTGTCTCAGGAAAACCTCAAAGGCTTCCTAAGGTCTGATAGGAGACAATATAATACCCATTTTTCTCTGCCTTGTAAGGTACTAAAGCCTTGCAGAGCAGACGGACCTGCCTGATTCTGAAATCATGCATCTCCCTCAGCCTTCATTTTCCAACGGTTTCAATCAGCTAAATGCCAAACGGCCCAATCAGGGAAGAGAGGCGGGATCAGTGGGCGTGATGACAACAGGAAGTGACTTGTACAAAAATTTGCTGCTAATGTCGGTTAGCCTGTGGTCATCATGGTTACTCAGTTATACTTGGTGAAATATGCTCTCCTCAAAAGTTTACTCAGTAGGGATTATCTTTGATGAGGTTCATGTCACATTTAAGAGTTAAATGATACATCTGTGTAGTATAATTTAATGTGAAACGATTGACTTAAAGTAGTTAAGCCATTGGCTAATGGCCATTAGCCGCTACGTCTAACAGCTAACAAGGGCAAACAACAGTTAACAGCCGTTAGCCACTGCAGCTAACAACCATTACCTGTTGTTTGCCCTTGTAAGCCATTAGCCGTAGTGGCTAACAGTTAGCCATTAGCTGCTACGTTTAGTCGCTACGTCATATGCTACGTCATAGCAGTGCTGCTTGATATGGATTAGTCTGTGATGAGTGTGATGAGCCAAATGAAATTCCAATCACAAGCTGCGTTTTTTTTGAAGGTTCTGCCCCTAAGCACATTTTCGCAGGGCTCCTTCCCAGATGGATTAGTGAAATATTTCCAATATGGAACTGTCCGTCAGGTTAAAGGTAGGCTACTATGCAAATCTGTATAATAGAGGAGTAAATTGAAACAAGTGACTGTTTAACAAATGTTTAAGAAATAGATTAAAAAAAGGAAAATTGCTAACCTGTGGTTGTATTTGCAGTTATAAGTTAACTATTATCCCAAATATTGAACTTTTTGACTATAATAAAACACTCAGTGCTTTTTAAATGATGAACTTTTGACTTTTACATCAGCAACGTGACTCTTTTTTTATTAGAGTATAGATGTTTTTGTAGTCTTGCCACCCCTTACATATGCATGGTATGTACAGACAGCATTTATATATATTTTTCATTGCTGTAGGGATGCATTTCTGCATGGATCATAGACTGAGTGAATTATATTACCGCCCTGACACAGAGGTCATAACCTTTCCTCTCTCCACACTCCTCTCCATCATCTCCCCTGCAGCTCCCCGCCTCCTTTTTCTCTTGAAATTAAAAGCCAGATCTGATGTCAATTTTCCTGTCAATTTATTCTGCCCGTCTCTCCGCTGAAATATTTATACCTGTAGAGAGGAAGGTTGCCACTGCTTAAACATTCAAAGCTCTTCACTACAGCACCCAGCTGGTGTTGGAACAACTCAATGAGGAAGGAGAGGCTGGTGGGTGTAATGACTACATCTGATAAAGGAAAAGAGACGATATAAATTAGATATGAGAGGATTAGGTCCATGGGAATGACCTGTTGAATCATGGATAGGCTATTAAAAAAGAGGGGAGAGAGTGCAGGGAAAAAAATCATTTGGTGTCCAGCATAATGACGCCGTTGAGTGAAAACAGCTCGGCCTTATTAGGAGCAGTGGCGAACGCACAAACACACACCCACACACCCACACACACGCAACAATAATATCTTTGATAACCTTTTATAGTTGTTGTCAGCCTTTCATCCTCATTCAAAGCAATCTCGTGTCACATCGATGCCTGGGGCCCATGCCTCTTTGTGTAATTTCCAGAGTGGAAACATGGCAATGCAAATCCGGTGTGTTTACAATGTTCATACTTGTCAAACTGTAAAAGGTCAAGTCTCTCGCCTCCCTCCTCGACGCTGATCTAATCGGTAAACATCAATCCCTACCTCCATGTTACACTGGTTCACGAGATGCCCCTTGAAGAGACGAGTACATGCAAGAACCTAGGCATGTCATGTCACAGACACACGCAGGTTAGTAAACAATATTACAGAGCTAAGCATCAACAGAAAACTCAATAGGGCATTTTGACATGATGCAGAATGTAGACGTGCAGGTTTCATTATTTATTATTCAGAAAAACACCCACGAGGAATCTCTGAGATGCCAGTCATAACTGGTGTTGCACTTTCATTGATTTTGTCTTCAATGAATCCAACCACCACCTTCTGTCCTTCAGCACAAATAGAGCTGCTTGAAACTTGCAGGAGGAGGAGGAATGTAATCTTTTCATTTCATAGTAACACACTCTTCCTTTTAACCGGTTGTACAGACATTATGTATCATCCACTCACATGTCCCTGGACTCTATGAATCATTCAGCACTTTATTTGTGGGGACTATTATCGACCAATCAATGCTTATTGAGTAGTAACCCCTTTATTTCAATAATAACCAGTACTGACTTTTATCTACTAATAAAATGCTTTCCTAAAACTACCCTTCAAACTATGTTTACTGCCAGGTACCAGTGCTGTAGTTAAACTCAAAGCTTAGAGTGATGTTGGAAACCGTGGGTTTTGCTGAACTAATTTATTTATAACTGTTATCTCTAATCAAATTAGTATATTTTAAAGAAAGGAGAGAATTTTTTGACAAGTAGAACTACAACCAGGTCTGCTTCAGTACTAATACCAGCATGCTTTAAACTGCTTTTAAGGTGGTGGTGGTGGTGGTAGTGGGTGGGTAAGTGTGTGTGTGTGTGTATGCGTGACCCTGTTAGACTTGTAATAATGTCACAAACCTCAGCATTTCATTGAAATATATGGGTCACATAGGTAAGGCCCACAAAACTCCATTAGATATTGTACTTTGCTGAATTTGCTTACTGGTTTACTTTATTAGAGGAGAAAAACAGCTTTAATAGAGCTACTATGTTGCCTTCATTCTGGCTCAGTAATGTTAAAACACCTAGACTTCAAGTACTGACCCCTGTGAAGTCTGTCTGGGGAATTGAGAAGTTTTAGGCTGCTGGTGCCACAAAAAGGAAGACCGGGAGAATTCTCTAAGCTGCTGAACTCTGATTGACTCCCTCATATTAAGAAAGTGTATCTCAATTTCCTCTGGCCTATTTTTGAGAGTCAAATGTACTTGTAGAGCTCAGGTAGATGAATGCACAAGCTTAAGGTTTAACAACTACTTTTTGAGGAGCTTACTTTATCAACCATCACAGTGCTGACAGTGATGGAGAGCCTGTGTGTGACATCTGCACAGTGATGCTACACAGAGGGATAGGCAAGATTAGATCACTTTTATTCAAGATAAAACAACGTTTGGTCTCAGCTTTTCAAAAAGGGTAATTATGTTAGTCAAGTTTATGCATCTACTGCTTTGTACCCAATTATATCAGGCTAGTGCTTGTTCACAGCACGGTGTTTGGAGACCTCTGTTCAAGAAAATGGTAAGTCCTAAAATGCAAATATGAATTCACATTTTGGCACTCCTAGATGCTAAAAGTCTGTGGGGTTTTTGAGGTCGCTGTCAGGCCATGGTCCACATATGCACAAGAGATTTTATAAATAAAAATACTAACAAAATTTGTGATCTTCTATGAGCCATTCCCAATCAAAAGGTAGGGTTCTAGATTTTAAGACTTCAAACCTCTCCATTTAAGGTCTTATTTGATAAGAAAAAAAAAAAAATGTTGTTAGAATTGTAACAGCAATAACCACTTACTTGATCAGATTACCCTAAAAGACATAAGAGAAAAGATCATGACTAAAAAAAAAATGAAAGTTCAGTAGTGGCATCGTTAAAATCCGTCTGCTTTGTCATAGTTCAATGGCAGCCTGGAATTAGCAATTTACTCTCCCTGATTTCTTATTGGCTTCTAATATATAACAAGCAATAATATTTAGTAAAGATCACCTTCATAAACAGAAAAAAGAATCAAAAATATTTTGCCTTGATATATTATTTTACTATTAAAAAACTCTACATGTTTTCCCAATTTTTTAGGGAAACATGGAAATGCTAGGTACCTTAAATTCTCCATATTTTCTTGTAAAACAGGCCCAATTTTTTTACATACCCCCACCCATACTATATTTCATACCAACACACCATACCTATAGCCTCCTGTTAGGGGGGGACTCTGTGTTTTCCTTTCTTTGTGATCAATTTAAAAGCCTTGTCTGGCTTTGCTGCTGAGGGAGTACAAAGAATGTGTGGGACGCACAGTATAGATTTGTTCCCCAGCACATGTCACGTCTCTGTAGCTCGATGCAGCCATGACAGTGATGAATCACAACTGCTGGTCTGTACTTTTTGTCTCATGCTGTGCTGTCTGGCTGCCTTTTTGTTTTTACTAGCTTGGTGTGGCTTTAACAAGCCTTTTGTACACTCACAGTCACATAGTCCTGCAAACTCATTGTCAAGCTTGTTTGTGTAATATTTATGCTTCTATTTGTCCAATATAGGTAGGATTCAATTCATTTGTTTTTTTGTTTACATTTATTGGACAAAACAACAAGCAAAGTTGTGTTCTTCAACAGTTATCTTTTCTTAACTTTATATAGGTATATATTTGAGTTTCCTATATTTACTGAGAAGGTTTTTAGATTGCATTCAGTTCAGGTTTGCCGTATAATAGAGCACAAAAGGTCCTCAAAATAATAAGAATAAACTTACACTGGAACATTGCACCAAGATGCTGCCTACTATGTTTTCTTACAGCAGAAATCTCTGGAGTTGTTCAGTCTCAAATTACTATCTTAAGTTCAGCTACTCATGCATGTACTCTCTTGTCTTCAGATAGAGCAAAACTATTATGCATAAAGTCTTAAAATGTTTCTTGCAACTCCAGTTATTCTGTTATCTTTCCCTGTTTTCTGCAAAGTGGGAAGTGGGTCTACATGATTCCTGGATAGAGGTGATTCAATACTTCTTTCCCTGAGATTTGAGATTAGGATTCTCCCACACTGGTTTCAATGTTAAAAAATAAATTGAACTGAAATAATAATGACGAGTTGCACAGGGCTCTCATCAGGCATAACCTTGGATGAATTGCAGGACTTACAAGCATGGGTTTCTTGTAAAAACAAACTTTATTTTTTTTCAGAGACAGACTGTTGTGGTTCGCCTTTTATTTTCTTTTTTTTAACAATTGGCTTCATCAAGTAATGAGGTTTTAGATCACTTTCACTCCTAAAGTTCAGCAACTCAGTTCAGTTCGGCGGGAAGTTGCAACATTGTTATATTTTTACTTGGTTTTCTTTCCCAATGCAAATAGTCAGGCTTAGCAAAGCCTGGTAAATGTTGTGTAATCTAGCCTCCCACCACTAGTTTGGGACATAATTGCGGTCTTTGTACCTGTCATCCGGCCTATTGTTGCACTGTTAACCAGAAATGCACAGCTTCAAGTAATAACACTGTTTAGCTTTAAATCATATTGGAGTATTCTGTGCCATAAAATAGAGATGAAGCTGCATGTAGGCGACATCTGGTGGTAGTTGCACATTAACTGGAGCAATATGTTTGGCATGGATTTGTTGATGTTAACCTGTAAAGAGGACTAGAGGCTAACAGTGCTAGCAAAAAACAAAACAAAACATTAGCCCCTTTCCAAGAGTTAACGTAATAGTAAAGGTCTTAAAAAAGGTGTAGTCAGCAATCTTCTAATCTTCTAATCTAATGTAGTATTTGTCAAATTCACAGTTTTTCTCCTCTCCATCCACAAGATGTCACCACTGACAGCATGTTGAAACAAAAGTCTGGTTTCAATACACAGCCTTGGCTCTGAATTTCAGCAGGCAAATACTGTGGCACGGGCCGAGTTACCAAAACAGGGTACACCCCCCCACATCCCGGGGGCGATCATACTCATGCGCAGATCAGACAGAGGGAGAGTCGAGGTTGCGAAGAGAGATACAATATGTGCAGTAGCAATGGCTGAAAAACAGCCCAAAAGAAAAAGGTCAGAGGAGCAGAAAGTGAAAAAGAAGGGCTATGACCATGAAAGAGCCAAGACCCGGGTCAACACTGGTGTTGCTTTCCGATGGTGGAGGGAACTCCGCCAATTGAAAGACCTGAAAACGGACGCAGATGTCGCTGTCTGTCTGCTGGATAGGTAAGCAACATTAGCTTTGTGGTGCTTCACATACAGTAACAGCCGTCAGGCATTCATCTTATTGTCTAAACTGCCAGAACGTACTGTTGTCGTGATGTTATCAATACTGTCAAACGAGTTGTCTCACGAGTCGGGGCTACCTTAGCTACGTTGGTCAGCTACGCAGTTTCTACGGCCATTTCCATGACGATGCACGTCCAATCATCTTTCGGGGGTGGAGCCAGGGGTGAGGTATGAAGGGAGAGGCGGGTCTTAATTTGTTTTATAAACAACCTCTCCACTTTTTTTCTCCCACATCGTTGACTACACCTTTAACTTTCTTATTGTTGTAGTATTCAGCAAAAATCTAAGCCATAATTGGTAACTTTTAGTTGGCTTGCCTTGTTTGGATCATGTTTGGTTTGGCTGGCTTTCACCTACCCCACAAACCAAACTTTGATTCCCCTGAAAGCACTGTGAGACCCTGAGATGCACCAGAGTTTGTGTGCGCTTTCACACCAGCCGAGATCAAACAAACTTTCCAAAAAGAGTTAATTTGATCCTGACCAAACGTATAAGGTGTAAGGCACTCTCACAGTTCAGCCAACATATTTTTAAACACAAAGCATTTCTTCTACATTGTGATGGGCTTGTCTTGTGTTTACTTTAGTGTCCCGGTGGTATGCAGACACATTTGAATAGGGCCCTCCGTAGGTTTATTTTATTTCTAATACAACAAAAAAGATTCTCATGTTTCTTGTATTTCTGCGCAAGTACAAAGTCAAGAAGTGGCCACTTCAATTTTTGCTGAATCTTGTTTTGTTACTAGGAAAGAGGTTATGACAAAGTTTGAGTGACAGTTGTGTAACCATAGCAACTTACATATGCTTTTTTTTCAACTGGATAAGAGAAGAGAGAGAAAGACAGGGAAAGTGAGAGAAACTCTGCCCTGAGAGCCCGAGGACCACAGCAGCAACCTCTTTACAAAACCAAATTAGGCTCAGGACCAAAACATCAGCACAGCTGCCCCAAAAGAAAATTATATGAAATACTGGAAAGGAAAAAAAAAAATAACAAAACAATACTAAAGCAAAAGCCAACTGGCACAATACTGAAGCACTGTAAAAGATCCCTCAATGAAAAAGTCTAGTTAGTGTGTGAACAGACCAGGATTGGCCAAAGTGATGTGTCATCATTACAAGAGTTGGCGCCGGACAGATGCTACCCCAACCAGTTAAGAAAGAGCTCCACCTTTTCACATTCTGCCCTACATACTAGGCCATTTTACAAGATTTGACAATATCAGAATAAGTGTTGGTGATCACCAAGTATGAGGCTTATGTCTAACATGGCTCTCGGCAATTTCAAATCGTTTTTTAACATGTGATAGCATTGATCAGTAATGCTTGGATATCATCAAAATTCTATGGCTGCCTCTGATCATGGTCAACCTCTCTCTCAACATTCAAATAAAACTTTCTTGGTGACAGTTGGCTAATCCAGCATGTGCAAAACAATCGCATAGGAAGGCTTACATCCAAAAAGAGATGTACGTAGCTGCAGAGATTCAAGATTCATGTGGCTCAACTTCAGATAGCAAATCATATACTGGGATATAAGAAGAACGATACAAAAATGGTAGCACAACATTCACTGAAGGTCCATCCAAGCACATAAGTGAAGCGCAGGAAAAACTGCAAATAGAGAAGTTCCCAAATGCCTAGAAAAATACAAAGATAACATGTTCCATGAGCTGAAAAGAAGATATTTTCTGGAGATAAATAATGCAGTCCCGGAAAGACGTCAAATATACACACATTTCTGTCACTGGCAAATGACAGCTGCCTCACTGAGTGAACTCTTTTTATGCAGTCTATTAAACAGCTTTGAACAAAATGAAGAGATATCAAAAAAAAAAAGAAATCATGCTATTTGACCCCAGTTTGCTCACAGCAGGCCCAGATTACATCTTCTGCATGTGATCACTGTGCATAAAGCTGGAAATGGTGCCTCTTAGGTGGCCACTTAATGCAAGCCTTCAGAACTGAGCGGTAATCAAGGCAGGCAGCGCGCTTCGCAAATGGACATCATGTTGGGCTGCCTTTGAAGTGCGCCTCCACACTGCTGGGGAATGTTTTAAATGTCAATGGAGTCCTCTGCCTTTATGCCGGACTGTTTCAGTCATCCGCCTGGCCTCAACGATCAGAACATGGAATCTTGTCAAATTCTTGTTTTAATGCAAATCGCTGATAAAACTCAAACATCCTTCTTTTTCTGCTGTGAGGATGAGAGCAAGGGTTAGCAGCTGGATATGGAGAATATTATTTTAAAAATCCACACAAAAAGGCTTATTAATTCAAATCAATTTGATACGAGCTTTTGTGTGTTTATGTGTGTGAGAGTTTGTCTATGTTTTTCGAGAAAAGGAGAAATATGACACCAATCAAAACTCAGAAGCACATCATTATTGTGCTCAAATGGAGTGAAAATCGATGTGTTAATCATTTTATGTATTTATTCTCACCATATTAAAATCAGCCTTTTCATCAAGGGTGAGATTTTTAACAGGAACTGCTCATATTTTCTGATATCACTAACTTTTTATAAGCCTGAAGGACATTGTGTCAAGGCAGATACTTTGGTTTAAGTGCCTTTTGCAAGCACACAAAGGCAAGAAGACTATTACATTATGACCTTTTCACAATATTTCTCCAATACATTTGCCTGACATTTTCACCACAAGAGCCAAAGTGGAAACGTACAAGTACTGAAAAATAAAAACAATGTGAACATGCAAAATAAGAAGCTGCTGGCTGCAAGACAAGTTTAGTCATGTGCACATGTTTATGGCATTTTGTTTGGAATAAGTTAACACTATTTCGGGCTGAACTATACCTTTATTTGTCTGTTAATTAATTAAAGGACATGGCAAGTTTGCATGATATATACTCCTCAAAACAAGTTCGCAAATGTTATTTTGGTTGATTATTGCCCCCTTAAGTAGCACCCATTGGTATTGTCTTTTAAACTGTTGGAAATCCTGGTTAATCACCTATACAGCAAGGTACAGCTTGTAAAGACCATGCATTCAATTTCCGAGTGGTTAATGTGCCAGAACTCCCTCTTCCCCTGGTAGAAAGCCCACTGTTCCTCAGTGAAGCAAAGGTAAAAGAGGAGTCTTCTTGTAGTGTGTTTTTCTGGCACACCCACTTCTCAGTCTGATTTAAGCCTCACAAAGTCATGGAACTTGGTTGTAAGTCTGGCAATGATACCAGGACTGACATGAAATATTGTTGCCACTCTGTGTACCAGAACGCCAGCTTCCACTGGCAGTAGATTTTGGCACATTTTCCTTGGGCACTACCAACACATTTAGCTGTGATGCTTATTCTATAAATGCATGGTCCCACAGGTTGTTCCTCATTGCAAAGGTGACAATTAGGCTTTCTAGCAATATGAAACTTAATATAAATTGGTATCATTTAAGGACATCAACCAAAACAGCATTTAAAACTTTTTATGAACAGTATGGTTGCCACCAAATGGAGCCACCACAAAGTTGCTATGGCAGCTACCTCAGTAACCTGACATGACTCAGCGACATGCATTCTAATTCCAAGTCTAAAGACAAGCTCTGACTCAAGCCATCCCTCCAGCAACCATTTTAAGGAGCATATTGGGACTATGATTGGGCTGTAGGTTGTTTAGAGTGTTGCCAGCATTTAAAGCCAAAAAGTCAACCACAAGATATATTTCAGAGAGCAAATGCTTAAGAGCTTGGTGGTGTTTTCAATTTGGCGTTAAGTAGAGAAAATGTGATAGATGGAATGATAGCAGATTCATTTAGCACAGGAAGAACAAGCAAGAGAGAGATAGAGAGAAAGGAAGAGAGGGAAAAGCAAAGAGAGAGCGAGGAAAGAGAGTGAATATTGATCAGATTCCTTCGGTCGGACCACTGGCCCAGCGGCTAGCGTGACAGAGCACAGCTCTATTCAATAGCCTTATCATTACCACAGCACAAACCCATTGAGCAGGTCAGCCTATTTGGCCCCTGGTTCAGTGCGTGTGTGTGTTTGTGTGTATGTCGTGGGGGGGAGAGGGAAAAACAGAGGGGTAAATTTCAATTCCTTGAACCAATGAATCCCATTATAGGAGCACTTACAGCACATTTCTTTGTCCAGAACACTTTCAGGCTAATGAAGTGTCCTAAGAGTGCAAAGTTAAAAGAAGATGCTATATGCTCAAGGGTGTTGTACAGCACAGGTAAAGTTATTACCAGACAAAAAAGAGGCTACCGGACAAAGTTTACCCTGCAGATTGAAACTTCGGGGGAGTTTGGAATATTTCACTGTAATTATAAGTCTATTTTCCTAAAGTGGAACAGTGCTTCTTGGAGATTGACATCCTGTAATTTGCACCTAACTTTGAGGAGTGGAGAGAAAAAAAACATGACTAACCCAGCATGGAGAAATTGAAACCTTCAGTGCTGAAGAATTAGGCTGAAATTGGGTTGCTTTACATATAAAAGGACAACCTCCTGCTTTATTAGATTACAGTCAGACATGAGTGGCAGAAGTAGCTGTCAAAGACAAGAGCTGGAGAAGGAGACATAGACTGGGGAAGGAAAGGAAAGGAATAATGGAGTCATCTCCAATGGCAACGCACAGGCACAGAGACTATTTTTAGCAAATTAATTTAAGGCTCTAAATAATTAACTGATAATTATCTGGCAATCAAGAGTAAGATAAAATGATCTCCCATAGAGGTTTTTTTTTGTCATGGAGCTCAGCGGGCGGAGGTTTGTGCGAGTCGCCAGTCACGATGCAAAAATAGAAAAAGGAGGAAATTGACAGGGGGAATACTGTAAGATGTGCTCGCTGGAAGGCAAGTGGATTTGCCAATGATTAGTGCCTAATGAGTGACAGAAAACTGGCACTTACAATCCATTTGTCTGCAGCATAATAGATGCGCGCAGCAGCTGTCTTTCATGTGTTTGTCGCCCATATTTATGCACACGCACACGCATGTAAATATAAACAGCCTTGGGAAGCAAAACTGACAAGCAAATTGAAACATTAGCTTGCAAAAAGGCACCAAATACTGCAATGGTTTCAATTCCAAATTTTATCCCTAATCTTAACAAAGTTAGAACAAATTTTCTGATGGTGTGACTGAGATAAAATGAGAGAAAGAGCTCAGGCGGAGTTTACGGCAAACCATGCGGGCACACTGGTTAACACTGTGCATGTTAAGTGGTTTATTTTTTAGAACTGATCAAGACTCACTAACTCTAAAGCCTGTCTCAAAACAAAAAAATGTTTCAAGATGACATGCAACCACTTGAAATTGGCCATTTTTCATAGTTCTTAACACCTGTCAGTTCATATCAATTTAACTGCCAGCTGTGCATGTTTCTAAAAAACTTTAAAAAAGTAGTTTAGCATTTTCAGAACTCAGGTCAGGCACAAGAAAACACATGCTTTTCGAGTGTGAATTTAAGTTAATCCACTTTGGGTAGTCTTCAGATAACAGTTCAACTTTTGGAAACTGCTTTTCTTATCTCCTAAAATAGAGTACTGGGTCTTGAGTTACTTGTAAATCTGATTCTTTTGAATTGTTTTCATGTTCAATTGATTCCATTTTCTTGAATAAAATAAATTACTAAGCACAGGGCCATTAAAACAGATTCAGTGGTCATTACTGAGGGAAACTGGAGTCACCATTAATAGCCCAGCTAACACAAGTAATGTTAAAACAGCTGTTTATAGATACAGGATCAAACAATGCCCTGTGCACAAGGGTTTTTATTACATTTTACACAATAGAGCTACTTCACAAAGACAAATTTGACTGTTACACTATAGAAGAATGTATGCCTTTCTTTAAAACCCAATTTATATGCCTAAGGGTCAGGTCTTACCCCAGTGTGTAACTCTGGCCACTGTTCTTCTTAATAAAGGCACCAAAGTAGTCATGACTTGCAGTCATAAACACTGGCAAACAGAAAGAGGTTTGTCTGGGGGGAAAAATTGGCATGAACTGAAAAGAAAAATCCCTTCAACTCTTGAAAACTGAACACTAAGAATTCACTTGTGTTGTTGCTAATACTACCATTGCTAGCCACAACTTTTCCCAGAAGCCTCAAGTACAGTTTTGAGTTCAATGGATTTCTGGAAGTTTTCTCTCAAAGTTGAGCTGCTCCACACACTGACCCTGACAACATCCTCTTGAAAGAGAAAAGAAGACGAGGGAGAGAGGCCTGACAAGCCGTTGATGAACTGCCTCTGGCTATATATCTGTGTGTGTCCTCCAACCTGTAAAAATAAAAGTACCTCCATCGCCACTTCATCTTTCTCCTTAACAATTCTTCCCTCTCTCCTCTTGTCTTCATCTCTCTGACACTCTCATATTTTATTTCTGCTCCCCCTATCCCATTACTTGCTGGGTCCTTCTGCATGGAATTGGATAAAAATAGCTGTCAAACTAAGTATGCAAATCTGTCAATCCATCTCACTCTCTCTGTCGTCTGTGTTATTTTAGTGGCTTGTCTCACTCTTACTTTCATGCAGATTGTGATTACAAAACACTGGACCTGTTTGGGAGTGCAGGGAGGGGGGATAAATGAGTGAAACGCATGCAGAGTAACTGAGCACAGACAGGCTAGAGTCGATGTTTTGTAATCACACATGAATCAGTGAGAAGGCAGAAGTTACTGCATGGTGGTTTTATGCCTTTGTAAAATAGTCCCAGACAGTAAAAAGTGGATGGGGGAGGTAGGGTTGTGAGGTTTTCAATGGAAACTGGATTAGCTGAAACACTGCAAGCAAGGGATGAACATGGCACCCAATTATTTTGACATTGGAGGTCCAAATATGCTAACTTCATTATGAGTAAGACATTTGGTCAACATTTAAGAATATATCAAGAACTTTTTAGAGACAGCATTTAATACAAGGGGCTGACTATGACATCAAATGACCCTGACCTTGTACCCACAGTTCAACCTTTGGTCAAAAAGGACATTTGCATATTATTTGCTCAACCTCTGTAAGAGTTCTGGAAATAATCACATCGACAAGCAAATGATGAAAATGAGAAACAATCACATTTGACCTATAACTTCAATATGTTTCACCAAGTCAAGAAGAATATTTGAAAATGCTTCAAGAAGATCATTCAAATTACTCACAAGCAAGGGTTAAACATGTGGCCGTACATGTCCTTGATGTTAGACCCATGAACTGCAAATCAAAATCAATCCATCCTTGAGTTGCAATTTTTGAGATTTTTGTGATATGATTCCACCTTGACTTTTGACTTCAAAAACCTAGGTGATCCTTGCATTAGAGAGGACGCTTGTACAAATTTGGGAAGCAATCCTTACAATGTAGTTCTCACATGAAAGGAGATGGTATGAGACTTAATGGCTTTCAAAAATGGAACAAGTTGATCCTTGAGTCCCTCTGGATCTTTGTCTGATTGTTCTAAACCTATTCTTTTGATACTGTATTCACAAGTGCAGAGATGAATACAAGACTGTACAATCGTGACCTTTTAAATATTAAAACTTTAACAAAATTATGGTAGAACATATAGAGTTTGAAGAAAGTCCTCAAACCCAGTTTTCAGATACCACATTGTCGACCTTAACCATCCAAGGTGACTAATTTCATCCTTTGATAAAAGTCAATATTTGTGGGATAATTGGGGGAAAATGCCTTAAAGCACTGAATACATTTTACCTTGACAAGCACGGGCTTGAATGAGCCCCATCAAGCTTGAAGTATGCCCTCATAAATCTCCATTACCTCTCAATTTAGCTTTTAGTAAGAGGACACTTACTCAGACCTTAAGAAGTTTGCGATATCATTCTCACACACAAAAGATTCCTTAATCAGGCTGGAAATGTATGTAGATATTGTTTTTTCAAAGACTTTTGGGGCAAATTTTTGGCCCTTGATTAAAACTAAAAAGTAAGTGGACAGTTTTGGAAAGAGGAAAGAGCAGGGGAGAACACAGCAGTGAGCCTGGGGCTGGATTTGAACATGGCCACCTGGTAACAGAGAGTCTCAATATCTGGAACATGCACAGTTACTAACCACACCAACACCCTTGAATAATTTTTGAGATACAATATTCACAATTAAAAGATTATCATGAGGTCCAATGACATTTGAGCTTGTCCCTCCAAAATCTACTGATTTCTTTTTTCCATAAATTTGAAATTTGTGTGATAATTGAGGAAAATCCCTTAAAGGATAAGTTTGGTTTCTGCAGCTTTCACATTATTTATAGAATGAAGTAGATCAATACTCTCACCCAGAAGGCTTTCCTGATCCAAACAGTGCTTCAGGAGATATTTAGATCCAAAATCGAGCGGCGGACATCCGTATAATGATAGCACATACGGCATACAGCGCCGCTCCTAAAACTGCATTAATTGTCCAAAAACTCATTAGTTTCACCAATATTTCATCATGGTCCGCTCACGCTACTCCACCACGACAGTCTATGTCACTCCAGATATGTTGTGTGACTGTACTGACCTCTGAACTGAAGAAGAAGAGCGCTTTCCTCCACGCATGCGGAGTACGGCTCATTGTTTCAGGGGAAGACAGCTGGCTACACAACGACTTTCTTCTTCCAGTTTTGTGCAAAATGGACGAATATCTATCGGATGAAGATGTTGTGGAGGAGAACTTTGAATATGATGGGTGTCCTTACAGTTTCGAGCCAGAGTTTACAGATGAGGAGCTGGAGGCAGCGCTCCAGAGAGTACTGCGCAGGCGCGGAGGCAAACATTCTTCTTTTTCAGTTCAGAGGTCGGCACAGTTACACAACATGTCTGGGGTGACACAGACTGTCTTGGAGGAATAGCGTGAGTGGACCATGATGAAATATCGGTGAAACTAATGAGTTTTTGGACGATTAATGCAGTTTTAGGAACGGCGCTGTATGCCCTATGTGCTACCATTATACGGATGTCCGCCGCTCGATTTTGGATCTAAATATCTCCTGAAGCACTGTTTGGATCAGAAAAGCCTTCTAGGTGAGTATATTGTTCTACTTCATTCTATAAACAATGTGAAAGTTGTAGAAACCGAACTTATCCTTTAAAGCAGTATTTAGCTATTACTGGTAGGGGTGAACATGAGGTCAATGGGCTTGATCTTTCCCTGATAAAAAGTAAATCACTTCTCATTTCAATTTTAATGCTATAGAGGTATAGAGATATGCTCAGAGAATCAGACAGAGAGACGAAAAGAGAACATAATCCCTCTGCTTCCAGTACAGAGGCATACTAATCCAAAAAGGGAAGAGCCATTCATTCAAAAAAAGACATGCAAACATGTTTGCATACTGTGTCTTTTTTAAGTTTTGGGATTAAAGAGGCAGCACAATTAGCTTAACACTGTGACGTGTTTTGGTGAGAGCTGAGGTTGACAGCCTTACCTTGCCTCCCCGTTGTGCAACCTTTTATAAAATCAATGCCATCACTAAACACAACTCTCCCCTGTGGAGCTGGGCCCTGTTACAGCCTCCTTCCCATTCCAGCGCTGGGAAGAAAACACAGACAAACAGATAAATTAGAGCCTCCAGCCTGCCTGCTATTGTGAAGTGACAACAGTACTGTCAGGAATAGGAAAAAAAAGAGGAGGGAAGAAAAAGCATTTCTTTTATTGAAACAAGAACCCCTGAATTTAAACTTCACTTTCTTGAGCCAATTATATTTTCTTTCCTCGACAAAAACGTGGCACTATCTGTGAAAATCACTGTTATTGCCTTGATTGCTTGTCGATGGGTGACATAGCAGAAAAAAGGTTTAAGAGGCTTTGTGCACGTCAAAGCACAGGATCTTAACAGTGACTGGACGGCTGCTGAAAACATTTGTTCACATTATCGCAGCTCGAATACATAAATTGCTCTCCCCTGCAAATGCTGATAGAAATACAGGGACATGAACAATAGGGGGTGAGGAGGGAGATAGTGTTGAAAGGGGAAAAAGCAGATTGTTAGTCAAGTAAATAGACATCAAACTTATTGTTTTGTTTTGCACCTCTAGGAAGGAGCTTTCATAGACTTCTCTCTGAGCACATATTTAAAGAGGCACTGTCTTCGAGCGCGTGCAAACAGCCGACAGTGATAGTGTTGTTGGTGAGAAGCCAAACATCAAAGCCATAGACTTCCTTTACAAAAGAAACATCCATCCGTTGCTGCAGTGTGCAGTATGTCTTGGCAAGTAGCACACAAAGGAACTAAGATCATCATTTCATAGAATCTGTACAGAGACAGGTAGCACACAAACACAATGCAGCACTACAGGTACAAGCACTGGCTGAGCTACCCGCCACAAACGCTCCATAGCACCTTAACTGCACTCATTTGGCAGTCTGTTGCACTAATTTGCATCCGATTACATGCCCACAGAGACAAACTCCCCTTAATGGGTAGCGTCATCCTCTGCAGGTGGCAGGGAGGAGGGGGCGAGAGGAAACAACGAGCAGGGGACACAAGAATGATCTGCATCCTCAAGCAGCCGCTTGTCATTGGCCGATTGCCACTCTGATGGCATCCATTTGTGCTCTGAGATATCATTTTCAATCGCTCAATCTTTCTTCATTAATATTAACTGCAGCATCCAACAATGTGGACGCATTAACCCCCTTATTTTCTTAATTGCCACATCGACTGTGTATTCTCTGCCTGCTGCCACCTGCAGGAGTGGGAACTATCTAAATACAAGTTAAAGTGATGGGGAACATTTTTGCGTGCTATCGCTTTTAAGATTTTGTTTTAAATCAGTGTTATTGCTTTTACATGATAATTTCTGTAAAATAGTATTAACTTTGCCACATCGTTGCATGCTATCTAAGTAGTTACATCAAAAATGAAGGAATGCTCCGATCAGAAATGCAATAATATCAGTCTGCCATGAGTGACATCAGCTGATCATGTATATCATCTATTTCAGGCAGCTTCTGGTGCTGTGCATAAAAGAAAAGGTCTAAATGCTGCAGACTTTATTGTCCTATGGAGTAATCTATCCCAAACAGTGGCTTAAAGAGAGATTAAAAAAATAATAAGGCCATGGAAACTCGCAAAACACAACATGACCTCCTTAATTTTATAAAATGGACAATGCCAACAACAACATCCTTTGCTTTTATACTCAAGTTAGACATAAGGGATGCACAGTGCAGGATTTTTGCAGTTATTCTGATATTTCTGAACTCATTAATGCAAATACTGACACCAGAACTGATACAGATATTTTCTTTGGTCTAAAGTAGAGAGTCTTAACATTGCTGAAATTGATCTGCTCATTATACTGTGACAGGAAATTTGTGTAAGAAACAAATGAGATACAAGGACATCATTACACTATCTGAAAATGATACTGATGATTTTTGTTTTTATGTAGGCATTTTGTAATAACAGGATGAATTATTACATTGGATTTTCACATATCCTGCTTGGGTAGTGTTACAGACGTGCCACACTCTGCAGCAAATTGCTCCGAGTCTTTGCAGTTGGTGGTTTCCTCAGCCTGCTCCTGGATTTGTCTGTGGTGCATGCTAACACATTTCAACAGAAGTCACTTCAACCCTGTGTCATTATCTGCCAAGCATACCAACCCAAACAAGCATATACACACTCACTAATTTCAAAGTACAGAAGAAGTAGTATTAACATCAGGAAGGCAATATAAATATCTGATTACATGTTGCTTTCCTATTATCTTGTAAACTCACAATTACCTTGTGTTTCAAGCATCCCGGGCTAGTCCCCACTGTGAAGCGTTCTAATGGGCTCCAGTGCGTAAGGACACACGCCGTCTGTCGGAGATAATCTGCAGCATGGACTGAGCTCCACACAGGCAGACGATGTGGGAATTCAAGGCTATGGTGCATTCCTACATTCAGCTGATACTAGCTAATGGATAATTTATATGGATTAAATGTGAAATAAATGGCCAATATGTAAAACCAATATGTCGGCTGTATATATTGGCAGCCAGTTCAGATCTGCAGACACTGATATGTAACTTTTAAAGCACATTATTGTGCAGCCCTACATTAGTGATTTATTTACTCAATTGGTCATCTATAGAAAGTGTTTCCATGTTTTCTGGACTGCCACAGCCTGGGAACCTAATAGATTCCATAGGTGTTTGAGCATATTATAATGCACACAGACACACACATTGAAAAAAAACACACAAAAAAACTTGAAGCACTGACACTAAAAAGAACATAGACTTAAAAGATGTTTGCACATTAGTTTTAGCTTAAACATAAATCTCAACAAATGACTATTACTTCATTTTAATTCGGCTTTTCAATGTATATTAAAACAAATTCCGAGATTTGTATCTTTCTGTTTTTTTTAGTTGTTTATTTTGCTTTTCAGCAAGCATCGTGCAGACGGCCTCACAGACTTCCCACCCTCTCAGGGGGTCCTAACCCCCCTCCCGGTATACCATATGTTTGTGTACAACAATAACATAGAGTAGATAGAGTACATTTCACTAATTAGTTTACATCTTTTCTTAATGTATATCAGCACAAACTGCTGCCCTTTAGCATTTCTGGTCAAATGTTATATTAACTGTACTGTTATATTCAGTGAAAAATAACTAATTGTCTCATCCAGCTTTTCCGTTGTATTTGCACAACACACAGAAGCGTACTCAAAACAATCTAAGTAAGAAAAAAAACAATGAATTACTTCTACCTTGTCTTAACTGGACTCACAGTGTCACTTTTACTTTCACCTGAATTAAATATAGTAATTGGAATTGTACTTTTACTTCAGTGTAATATTTCTGGACTGTGTTAACCATAATCATCTGATTCCATGCAAACTTTAGTGCCATAAAGTCATGAAAAGATAATACAGCCTCATGTCATCATTCAGCACCTGCTTTTTGAATGTCACTTACAGTCCACTGCGTGAGAGTTTGCATGTGTGTTTGTGAGGTGGTTTAACTCGACTAAACACAGCCCACCTTGTATTTATGCAGGCAGGGGGCGGGCGCTGTGTTGATGGTGGTATCGAGCTGGAGAACAATCTATATCAGTCATTAAAATGCAAATGTGTTTACCAGGTCTAGCTTTGATGCCGCACTAATAACAAGCAGTGGGGGGAACAATCATGAATCAAACTTGTGTAGCGACCTATTGAACGCACGCCGACGCTATGTAATGAAACAAGAGCTGAAATAAGAGCAGTTTCAACAGTCAATACAAAAATCCTGTCGTTATCTGAGAAGGTGGAACGGGGAATTAGGCGACGCGAGATGACGCTGGCACGATGCCAAAGCTGCATTTGAAAGGAAAAAGAATAAAGAAAACAATCCGTGCCCTAAATTAAAGACTATAGCAAGCAAAAAGAAAAGATGAAATGCCAGGATGGTCTGTAAATAAACATGGCTAAGAACGCAGCACCTGTTTATACATTTTAATCCTAAGAAATTGGATAGATTTTGCAGGTAGCATCATGACGGGTTCCCCTGCTGACTGTGTCAGGTTGGACAAAAGGAAATAAGGCAGCAGGATTCTGTTAGAAAATTTTAACTGTTAAAATAAAAGGTCCCAGTCTTACTCAGTTATCTGTTTAAGCTTTGATAAAGGATTTAGGATTTTATAAAATTTAATGCTAGATATACACAATATGCATCAAAAAAAAAGGAAGATCACATAACTACTGTAGATGCCCATAAAAGCAATAATAAACCAAAAATAAAAGAGGAAAAAATAAAGGAAAATAAGCGGGTGAAGGCGGCCTACAAATGTTTTTGACCTTCAAGAGTCCCTAGGGTTATTTTTGTACAAAATGTGCATTTTTTACATTTTTAACAATTTATCATGGCACTTTTTTACTGCAAATCTGCATATGGTATGCGCTTGCTGAGAGAAGAACATTGTCTTTATACATCTGAGAGTGAAAATTTGTATCGTTATGATGGGTCTACAACATGGGATCATGAGTGGGGTGGGTTAGGACCCCATTTGTATAGGCTCCCAAAGGTGCACTTTGAAAATAAACCTGTTGCAAAGTCAGAGAAATACAGCAGGCCCGAGTGGTCCATTTTGTCATGGTAAGGAGGACAATTTGTTGAGTGTTGCAAGTTTCCCTATTAGTCAAAACACTTCCTTTCGAGGAGGCCAGTCGAAGAAGGCCAATGAAGATGAAAGTATTAAAACAGTTGAATCAATAATCCAGTGTAAAAGTTGAATTTTAATGTTAAAAATTATTGAAACCTATTCACCACTGTGCCTGAGCTTAAAATGCTGAGGCATATATCGCCATGACCTCAAGTTGAACCACCACATCTGAACAGAATTCTGCCACCATTCAATGTGTGGCTTTCTGACAACATTTTTACCTCATTAGATCAAGACCCTGCTTTGACAGGTGTTATCTTTGGTGTGTTTTGCATCATGTCTTCCCTGCATGAAAAACTACTTTTATGCACAAGGAAAGAGCTGGCTTCAGGATATCTCCCTTTCATTCAGTTCACAGCCCCAGTGACATTCCACCATTGCTGTGTTATCAGTTTACAAACAGTTGTATTGACTGACAACCCCAGTGCAAGGCATAAACTGTGAAATGAATGCACAGTCTTTGACAGAATGACCAATTACCAGTGAGTAGACCAGTCAAAAAATCAGGGCAAACTGGGCCCACATGGGGGAAAGGGCCTTGAAGTGACAGGACTTCCACCAGAGCACCTCAGACAGAGAATAAAGGTGGATCAGGGGACTCAGTATATGAAAACTGAAAGGCTTTTTGAATATTAGCATGTGTGAACTTACTCAAGTAGCCAACCAAAACAGAGTAAAATAAAAACATGTTCTCTTTAGATAAAGTGATGGTGTATCACAGGGCAAATCAACATTATGTTGCACGGCTTTTTTGTAAGGACTCCTCAGACAGGCTCTTTTTCCCAAATATGATGCTAACAGGCTAAGAGCTTCCCCACTACTATGCTTTACAGGTGATAGAAGAGTGGGTCCACATTGCAGAAGCCTGTGATGCTAAAAGGGCGACATAACTGAAACGGCATGTTGTTGACTTTGCTAAGCGCAGTCAATAGCTGCTCAAGAAAAGTTACCATTAATACAGACTGTGGCTTGTGCAGGTTAGATTCCACATTGTAATGTTAGCATTTGCTCCACTTGTTCTTGCTTAATCTCTTATAAACTCCTATCCTGATTAAAACTACAAAATATCTATATTTCAGTGGAGATTTGAAAAATGTAACTTAACTGCTAGTGTGATCAAACGATGTCACATTAAAAAAAAATTCTCTCAAAAATACCACACTTTTGTATCTCTAAAGAAATGGTAAAATTCAAAATACCAGTTTTTTTTTCACAACCCCCAACAAAGGAGGAATGGGTTAGTATTGTGAATGAGATATATCACATGGAGAGACTAACCTTTTCCCTAAATTCAAATATGGACATATGTATGAAACAATGGTAGAAATGGAACAGTTATGCTAAAAAAAGAGGCCTTTTAACGTAACACAACTACCAGAATTACACACAAAACAAGATCATAAAAGAGAGTATGTTAATATACAGATGATGACATTTACTCTTTGGGCATATGAACTGACTCAAATGAATTGGATGTAGGCACGTGCACATATGTATGAATGCATGGAAATGTATGTGTAAGTATCTATATATGCATGTGTATATGTAATATATAGAACATAATTAATATTGTAAAAAGAAAAGAAAGGAAAGGAGGAAAGGAGGGGGAAACATGTAATTTACTGACCTGAACATTTTATTTGTCTTTTTTCATGCTCATGATTGATCTGTTATATTTCTATGCAAGTCTGTGCTTCTTTTTATGTTGTGTATTTCCGAAGATCTCATTAAAAACAAAAAAGAAAGAAATTAAAAGTTCTTGTAAAATCATAAAAAAAAAGAACCAGGATTTTGCCTGCCAGTTTGATATATAATATACTCTCTTACCAAAAGACACATCCAAGTGTTTAAACCCTCCAAATTCACTGGACATGAAGGTTATAGGATCTAAAAAGGTTAATTTTGAGTCTTTTTTTACTATTTTGATCACTTAAGAGGCAAATGAAACTGCATCTATGGAGCAAATTAAAGAAAAACTGAGAAAAATGATGGAGGGAAAAGTGTTGCACAAACATGCCTCTTACCACTGACAAATTAAAACATCTCGTGATGACTCAGATTTGTTTTGCAACCCGTTGCGAGTTCCCAACCTCTGGGGGTGCACACCCAAGCTGTTAAGACAAAAATATCCCACTCTTCTGAAATGAAAATTACTTTTTAATCTTGCTTAAATATACATACACTGTGTCAGAGAAATACACTCTGAACTTGAAGCATCTCCAGAAAAGAGTTGTTTCATTAAGACTTCAAAAAGAGGAAATAATACATGTACTTAGTATGCACCACATCCTTAAGTGCCACAGTAAAGCTCTCAGGGTTGAAGGATATCAAGAGTCTGAACTATAATGTGCCTTTATGATGAGGAGAAAAACAGTCAATCTTGGGGAAAACGCCTTAATTCATCTGTGATATCTCATTAAGCACCTAATTGACCGTGATGTCTCCCTTCCCCTATTGGCTAGTGATCTGTGAGCATACGGAGAACTATCGAGCAATGTTAAATAAATAAACTCCAGATGAGCACAGCGGAGCAGAGGAAGGCTTGGCCCCTCCCTTTACACAGGGCCAATTAGACACAGCACTGTTTGGGTGAGATGGCAGCTGCATCAAGAGAAGAGGAGATAAAGCTATGATGAATATCAAACAGGAAATGGAGGGACATCTGGATAAAGCCTTTGGACGGTTGTTTGTGGGTGAGAGTGGGTGCACATTTTTATTGCAGTATTTGGATAACTTAGGACATTGCATGTGAAACAGGGTTTTCACAAAACCATCATTTTAAATGTAATACTAAAACCTGGTGCCATAATACTGTAGCAACAAGAAACATGGGCATCCAGTATTGAGCAAATCTGTTTTCAATGTTTAAACTTGGCAAGCAAAATCCCGTAAGATAGCTGGTGGAAATATTTTATGA
Organism: Scarus forsteni; assembly: GCA_036419115.1. Taxonomy (NCBI): domain Eukaryota; kingdom Metazoa; phylum Chordata; class Actinopteri; order Labriformes; family Labridae; genus Scarus; species Scarus forsteni. Next base: position 16,937,573 of record JAZDUH010000383.1, read on the forward strand.
TCAAAGCTTTGCCAACATATTTTTCCAACTTCAACCACAAGGAAGAGTCTGCCTGCAGTTTTTAAGGATTCATCCTCTTGCAGAATTGACAATTTTCATGACTGTTTATTTCTGTATGACAAATGTAAAATGTAGGGCTTTTTTAAAGGTACAAATAATGTAGTCTCATGTGAGTGACTTTGGATTGGTTTGAATTCTGTGCCCTCTTGGATGATGTCGCATTATTGAACTTGCAGATTTTATTCAGTCTTGTTCTGTGTACATGTACGCAGTATTTTCTTTATTTTAGCCATCTAAGCTCATCACTGTGAAACAATAATAGAACTTATTTACAGAAATATTTTTCTACTTTTTCTGTCTGTATTTATTTTAATGGTTTGTTAGAATGACCGTCTGGGTCTGACCTGAGCCGTGTTTTTTTTCTGCTGCCTGCCTTATATTGCCTCTTAAACACCAACTTATGGTGGTGGGTTGAAAAAAAAATGTGGCTTTCCCCTCTTTTTTTTTAATTGTTGATGTGCTTTCTGGTGGTTTTGTTTGAAAATCATGAGGAGGCATCTATATTTTATTTTAGAGTGTCATAACTGGAGAAGAGGGGAGCTATAAAAAATGTAATTACTTATTACCTTGTTTACGAGTACTTTGAAAATATTGCAGCTCATCTGTGAAATCTTGTAAACCTTGACAGAGGTATATGAAGTGCTACACCTCTAGCTCTTTATTTCCTTTTGGTGTGCCCTTTTCACCTCCACATGTATCTATTTGTTGTATCTGTTGCATCATGTTGTATCTATTTTAAAAACTTGCATGAATTATCGTTTACAGTTTAGCCACCACACAATTAAAAAAAAAAATCTGTATGGTGGCAACTTTTACAGATGGAGCCACTTAAATTTAGATAGCCTTGACTGACTCTTTAAAAATGAAACTTTACATTTTGATACAAAGAAAGCCAAAAGGACAAGGTTCCGTTCACATTAGCACTTCCAGGTTCCCAACCTCTAAAGTATATGAGATGTATAATGCCTGAAAAAAACTTTCTGAATGAACTCAACCACAATCATTTTTTAGTTCTGAAATAGTAAAATGCATCTGATAGTGTCTGCGTTTGAATTGTAAAGCATTGCTGTTTTTTTTTTGTTGTTTTTTTTTCCCTTGTCTGCATTATCTTTTCAGCTGAGCACTGCGTCCGGTGGCAGCGTTGGAAAGACCAATGCATTTTTTTTCTAGCAGTGAGAGATAAGTACATATGATTCACTGCTATAGTGACCATCAGCAGCCCTCCCCGTAGGCTACTCCATCATATTAAACTTTATTTAACCCCTGATGTGAGCTGAAGGGGAGGGCCGTGCCACACCACAGTGTGAAAGAAGGGGAAACAGTGACAGACAGGACAAGACAAGACAACAGGGAGGAGGACAAACAGGTAGTGAAACTAATTTGAGATAGCAGTCCAAGTGCTGTGCTGATTTTAATCCATACCGGAAGTAAAGGCTGTACGAGACCAATTGCCATTGCTGGGGTTTTTTTGGCTGCAGAGCTTGTGATCTAACCTGACAAGCCAGATGAACAGCTCGATTGCCACAGAAATATTTCACCAGTCCATCTTGGTAGGAGCCCTGTGAATTTGATTTCAGGGGCAGAACGTTAAAAAAAAACACAAGCTTGTGATTGGACAATCGTTTGGCTCGTCACATTCATCACAGACCAATCCACATCAAGCACGGTTGCCTCCTATAATGTAGCATACATAGCAGCTAATGTAGCGGCCAATGGCTAACAACAGTTAACAACAGTTCATGGATGTTAGCCATAGCGGCTAACTTAGCTGCTAACAGCTAACAACAATTAATGACCGTTAGCGGCTAGCTTAGCTGCTAACAGCTTACGGCCTTTTACTATCACCTTACACTAAATTGTACCACACAGATGATTCATTTAACAGTTGTATGTTACATGAACCTCGTCAAAGACAATCCCTACAAGTAAACTTCTGAGGAGGGCAGATTTCGCCAAGTTTCATAAGGTAGCCATAAGGACAATAGGTTAATCGGCATGTCCGTTCTCAACTTCCGGTTCTCAACTTCCTGTTGTCGTCACGTCCGCATTCTGCTGCTCCCGCTTCTCTTCCCTGATTGGGCTGTTAAGAATTCAGCCGAGTGAATTCATTGGACAACGGAGGCTGGCAAGACGAACCTGCAGGATTTCAGAATCAGGCAGGTCTGTCTGCTCTGCAAGGCTACTTGTGATCAGCAATGATCCAAAACACTGTGAAAAATTCCCTGCTTGCAGTACGCTTACACTTCATGGAACTAGAGGGATGCTAACAGCCGCGCTGAGGCATGACCTATAGTCTGTCACAATGTAGAATTTTGGATTCTGGCATGGCCAATCAAAACTCCAGAGAACCAGGCTTTGATTTAGTCGTACCACTACCTGGACAAGCCTCCTTTAATATGGTCTTTGAGGGTTGCATCCCATTACTTGAAAATCAAGTTTGTAAGCTCATGTCTGCAGTATCAATACTATACTATTAATACAGTGAAACTTCAGTTTTGATGTTTGTCTATGAATGAACATCTTTGTGCAAGACAAACATAAATAAATAAGAACAGCATAATGTAAGTGGATCAGTGGGCATGAGCCCAGCTATGTTTATTACCCAATAAACACTAACCTAATTGGAAGAAAACAACAAACACCAAACCTTTTAGAGCAGAGAAATCTGTAATTTAGTCGTAGACATAATAGAGCCATAATCGCAGAGAGCTGACACCAAAGAAGCTCTCAAATGAATTTGAAATGCCAAAATAAAGACTTCCAAAGATCTAGTGGGTACACAGTGAGCCTGTGGCAACAAAAAGCCACACGGGGCTCTCTTCAGACTATCTACTCTCTTACGCAGTCTCCCCCACTTGGAATCCTGAAAAGAGCTACACACCACTTCTGAGCTTCGTCAATCTTAAAGAAGGGGGATAAAGAGAAGAAAGGAGCCGGGTAACACGAGAACATGAGGGGAAGGAGGTAATAGATGGGAGAGTGCTAGACAGAGGGGAGAAGGGAGCGAAAGAAAAGAGGGGTCTCATCTTTTCGCAAATCGTATCATCTCTGTGAAAGCGGATGGAATAATCCTCCGATCCGCACCTTGAAAAGAAGTCTAACTTTCATTTGCCACTGACAAGCTCTCCCTCATGTGATCTGCGAGGATGACAAAAGCACTCATGAACAGATTACACAGTGTATTTACTGTTCTAGAGTACGGAGCAAATCTCCAGCTCACAGTCATCTTGCTTTATTGTGATGAACCAAATTTGAGTTATTTTCACGAGGGTGTCTAAATACCAGGGCTTTGAGAAAACACATGTATTATTTTAAATAAAGTCATGGTAATCGGTAGGCTGTAAAACTAATCTCAGAAAGGATTATTATCTGTGATCAGCCTTGCGTCAGAGAGAATACTTGATACTGCTCTGTTTCAGATCAAATCTAATAAGCTTAAAGGTAAGTATAGGGGCTTAGTATTCATTTGTGGATAGAGGAGCCCTTCCTGTACATAGTTCACTTGTAATATGATAAGGAGATATTGTTGGGGGGATTAGGTTATCTCCCAGGAGATCTATTAGTGGATAAGTCCTACTGGCTGTCTTATGAATCATTACCTCACTGGTTAAAATCGGATCTGCACATGCTCTCCCTTTAACTACCAACGCAATGACCAAACACATGTATTAACAGACATGCAAAGTATGCACATTTGAAGCTAAAACTCCATATCTAGCTTAAGGCTCAAGCATTTATAGGACAAACAAACAATGGACGTTCAAAGTAAAGTGTAAAAGAGTTGCACATAAAGGTCAGGTGGGCAGTCCCTGTCTGGATTTAAGTTTCTCTTTATGGGGAATGTTCAACCTAAAATGAAAAAAAATCCAGCAGTTTCGTGAAATAGTTGCAATGACAGTTTTAGTATTTAGATGCAACACAATTTAAGCCATGAAGCTAAAGTATAGACAGAGGGAGGAGCAACTGTGGTGCATTTTCTTAGTTATTTTGCCAAAACCAGACCAAGTTACAACATTTTGGTTTGATTGTGGATTCAAATTCTTTTTTTGTATCCAGTGTTTTAAGATTTACCATGCTAATGCAGATATATTTTACCACCACTTTTAATTTGACCATGGCTGCATCCATACTTTGAGATATAAAGAAGTGATGCAGCAGTCGAGTTATAGATGGCAAGCAAAAATGGATAAAGAAAAGAGAAAATTGCGAGATTGCTTTGAAGACCTGCTGGCTGGATCCATTACCATAAAACACAATTATTTGCATTAACTCTTGCTTTGAGCTGCACTAAATCTATGGTATGTCCCATCTTAAATACAACTAACTGGCCGAGCACACCACTGATGCAGTGAAGTACCCTCTCCTCCCAAAAGGCAGGTCATGATGGGCTGTTTGCAGCTCTAGTCGGCAACAGCTTGAGTCTATGCACCAGAAATGATTTTTGAACCAACACTAATGTGAATGAATGACTCTGGTACACACTGAATGTTTTACTTTAGATAAATCAACTTGCAGACAATTAAGTCTGATCATTGTTTTTTCCATTCCCTTTAGAAATGTCCTTTTCATTTTAGTACTTTGAGAGTGTTTTCAAATCTGTGGTTAGGCAAAAGCCATTCTTTACAAAGGCTGGAATATATGCTGATTTAACGTTGCAATGTGCATATGCTTTATAGTCACATCACAGGACGTCAGCACAATGATAGACAAGGATTAAGACGAACTCTCATAGAACAAAAAAAATAAAATTTAAAATTGGATAATTCCGTTAAAACACTGTCAGAAATACACATTTTAGAATCATCATTTTCCTGTCAAAAACATCAAAATATGCTGTCGGAGAAGAAGAAATGCACCTTGCACACTACCCAATATGTTTTTCTTGGTAATGTCAGCTCAAACTACTTTATTTTTCCTCTTCCAAAATAAAAGCAGGATTTTGACCAGGACTTTACTGGAAGTTAAGTCCCTTTAGCTTATGTCAGTGCAAACTACAAAGTTAAATTATAATAATTATCAATGTTTTGGAAGACTGAAGACGATTTTTGTTAACTTTAGGTTACTTGTACACAAAAATCAACTGAACTGGATTTCCATCGAAGTGTAAATAATGTCTCATAAACCAAAGATCAGATAAGATATTAGTGAGTTATTTTGTGTGTGCATATTACTTTATTTACACCAATGCTTTAAAGTGTATTTTACTAAAATATCAATACTATCCAGACAGAGGCTCCTGATTGTCCTTTGGAAGGTCACTGCTTCTTTCTACAACAAACAAACAACACAGATCATGCTGTGTGTTGGACAAGACCAAGTGTTTTGGTTTAAAGCGTGACCATGCTAACTAATGACCTTTGGCTGCCTCTGACTGTGATTGCCATGGATAAACCAAATGTTGTGACTGGCAACTTTACACGGAAATATCTTTGACACTTCAGGGACATTTCAATGTAGGATCGATGAATGAAAAGATTTTAACAGGGATAGTATTGATGAGTTAAGTGGATCAAGAAAATCTTTAGGATTTGATTTAACTGGAAATAGTTATTTTTTTATATGGAAGAGGAAAATCTTAGTTCTTGAATTAAAAAAGCCAAATCTTGGTGCATTTACACTGTGGCAGCACAGAAGTCTGGGTAAATGTTTGAACTGTGCTAACACCAGCCTGACTTCACCGTGCATGTAAATGTGCTATATAACAGAAATAGTAACCCAGTACTTAATGCACAGGGAGTATGCTCGAGTGTCATGCAATATTGCTACATCCCAGCTGGACTAGTAGGGGCATCTTTCACCTAAGTCTCAGATAAAGCACAGTGAGGTGAGTATCAGTGGATTGTCAACCTGTGTCCACAGCACAGCAGGGCATATCCACAGCCCTGTGGGGGAGAAGACGCTGCATCAGCTGTAAATCCTGCACAATTGCTAAAGTGACATTTAATAACAGAGGGATTAATCTTCTTCATGGAGAATAGAGTTTCAGTCGAACTGGCTCCTGCAGAGTGCTTTCTGGCTTTTAGCACAATAACCAAAGTGGAGCGTCTGAATGGCATGGAAATGAAGACGCAATTGGTGAGGATAAATCTGTGAAGAACACCACAATGCCTATGCCATTTTGGGACTTTGTATCACTACTCTAGCTCTTCCACAACGCATTCAGGCCTCACTCTGCACCTCAGTCACGATGGTGGTATTTAGCAAAAGGAGGAAAAAAATGACAAGAAAACTGAGCAGGGCTCCTAGCACGGAGTCGAAGGGTTGGGCAGGTGGAATTCAATCCACTTTTTCAACCTGTTAGAAATCTATTAGAGACCCATAAGGGAGCTGAGGGGAGAAGGTCTGAGATATTTCAGGTCAGCCTTAGAGGTTAATTGTTGAGTCGTCTGTCTGGTCAACTACGGGATCACTGTGTGAAACCAATCCTAAAGGCAGGGGGATGAACACTGAGTGTGGATGGTGTTCACGAGATTAGAGTGGCTGATGGGAGAAGTAAAGTGAAAGAGAGGGAGAGAAACATGAACCCATAGACCTCAAATCAACACTCTCACCAGGCAGCCAATGCTAAGTGGGTTTAGACGTACACTTAATGTGCTTGAGAGCAGTTATGTGTGGCCAACAAGGCCATAGAGGCTAGCTCTACTTGCATTCAAAGTACAGGGTGTGGCTTGACCTTTGTGTCAAATAGAGAGAGGATGGAAATGTCTTTTGTATAAAAAAAAAAACACTCTACCTAACACCTACCTCAAGGTATGACATACACTCACAGGCAACCTGCACCACCCACTCTCTCTCTTCGCCGAGGTAATTAAAGAGAATCTGCTGAACAGAGGAGACAAACTGATTACAGTCCAGCTTAATCACATCCACTAACCCTCAAGGAACTCCATTCCACTAGAGCGGCTTCTGTTTCTATGAGACCATCTCAGAGCCAAAAGAAACAAGACTTCAAACTACAGCTTCAAGCCGAACTAAATGGGTCCTTGTACCTTAACCGACCTTTGGTGTATACAGAGTTCCTGCTATAGCCACAAAAAGGTTGCTAAAGGGATGCCAAGCGACCACAAATCTGTTAAAAGGCTGTTAATTCTCATATTTGCACACAAAGCACGTCATAACACATAACTAAATAATGTTAAATCAGTATTACTAGGCCTTACTAACAAAGCGAGCCATTAAACATTTGATGAGTCTCATATTATACTCCTTCTCAACAGGCTCACACTGGTCCCAGATGTCCCAACAACACATTTTAAAGGTTCTTGCCTAAAAACTCTTATACCGGATTTTAAAATGCCTTTAAAACTCTCTGTTTTAGCCCAATTCAAACAAGCAGTTTTAGTATGAATATTCTTTATCTGTGTCTTACGATTCATTTTCATCAAGTGGAGGTGGCACTGACTTTGCAATGTTTACTGCCACACCACAACTAAGCCTGGATGAATGTTCCAGCACTTGTTATTGGCCAAATAAAAACAGGGCTCAAGTAGTGAGTGACTCACTTTGATAAAGGTGGCATATCCTACATTATTTCAGCAGGGATGTTTTTTTTTTCAACTTTGTCACTTCCTGCTTTCTGTAAAAGTTCAGATAGATTTTATTCCAGAGAGAGGAGATCAACTCAAAAGAACCACATGGAACTCCTTAACTGACATCTTCCCAACCCAAAAATTCGAAATGGTAGACTTTTCATGGGTCCTATTTTGATGTTCTTGCCTACTATATTTTATGATTTATTTAGCTTGCTGCAAAGGCTGAATTTACCGCTGAGGCATTCTGTCACATCCACAGAAGAAACATACAAGTAAAAAAAGACTTAGAATGAAAAAAAAAAGTCTCTGATGCTGCCAATGAAGACTTGTTTACTTTGTTCTGATGAAGGTCAAATTAAAACCTCCTGTAGACTGCTAGTTCTGGTGGGGTTGTGATAAATATTTAGCTGTCTGTTCAGATGTACACTAATACAGTGAAAAGGCACGGACCTCCTGTGGGCATCGCTCCAGATCTTTCTGGCCACCGCCATGCCATTCCCATTTCGCAACTCGTTCTACATCTGTGACACATACACACACACTCACACAGATATTCTCACACATACATGAACACACTGAGGCCCTTTCCCCCGCACATACAAAGTGTCCCTCGTCACCTTGCTCTGAGATGAATGAGTTCTCCACTGTCCTCAATCATTTTAATCACTTCAATGGGAAACGTCTCATTCAGGGCTATCGTTCTGAACTGCCTCGCAGCTATATCATGTAAACACAGCACTGTATTTCCCCCAAAACACCGCCCTCGCAAACACACACACAAAACACAATGACAGACAGTCTAATAACACAAACTCTTCTACAGAGCTGTACATAAACACATCTCCTGCCTTTCTAGCTTACCCCTGTAAACACACTGATTGCTGTTTATCTTTGTTTAAATATATTAAAAGGAGTGCTGATTACGGCACAGTTAGTCCTCTGCTTTTGTCATTTAGGTAGAACATTTAGTCTATTTACATATGTAAGTATCCACTAAAACCAAGGTTGTGAATTAAAACCAACAAAAAAAGAGAAAGACTAACATGTATATATATATATGTATATATATATATATATATATATATATATACATATACATATATATATATATATATATATATATATATATATATATATATATATATATATATATATATATATATATATATATATATATATATATATATATATATATATATATATGCATAGATATATATAGATATATAGATATATACACATATATATGTATAAAGAAAACTTTCAAATAAAGAATGGACTGCAATGAAGAATGGAATTAGCCAAAAGATTACAGCCAACAAGACATTTAATGCAAGAATATAAACATATTTAGGTTTTTACCTTAACACAAGCCAGATAGTATAATACCTCAGAAGATTTCTTTTCTGTCTAAGACACTAGAGACAATAAAAGAGTAAAAATAAATGTCTCGTATGTTTTTGTTGTCTCTCTTTTTTTGTTTGCTGTGTTTGTTTTTGTTTCGTTTACTTTTGGCACCTTAAAATTGTTAACATTGCACTTTCTCAAAGCGAACAATTAGGAATAAAGAGCAAGCTGAAAGAAAGTTGCATTACACTAAAACATCCACGGTAATAGTTCCCACAGGTAGGAGGGCATTTGCATTAACCTTAGGTCACATTTCAAATTTTATCATTGCCAAGTTCTGAGTTTACTTTTTAACTGGGGACAGAATATCAAGTGTCAATACTGACGGATATGTGGCCTTTCCTTAAAATCTGTCTCTGGCACTTCACATCTAATTTCTGTTTAGCTAGTGACTGCAGATTCAAAAGTATTTGTGACCTTTTTGCACTTTGTTTGAAATGCATTTCTGCTGAAGCTTAATGAAGTTGTATTCACTATCAAAACAAGGCTAAAACTAACATACCAACAAAACCAACAACAAACATGAGCCAAAGTAAGCACTTTCCCACAAAAATTAATTAAAGAAGCAAAGCTTATTAAAACTGAATACCGTTTTTCAAAATAAAAATGTAATTAATACAAAACATAAAAAATCTTTATTCTCTACAACCTTGGGACTCCCTGACTGTGGAAAATGAAGATCTTAATTTGACTTTAATCTGGAAAGTACATATATTTTTAAGAGCAAAAGAGACATTTTCATTTACCTAATTTATTTTTTTTAAATGACCAATATACAATTTAACTTTAGAGTGATTTTAAATCTTGAAATCACATTAATACTACTCACAGAAGAAGAAAAGGGGGAAAATGCCCTCCTAATTATTAAACCATTTCATCAAAGGTATATGACAAAAATATATTATCAGCCGGTACATACAAGTCCCCATCACACTTTCAAGTATAAATAATCACACCAAAAGGCAGCACACACTTGCTATTAATGTTAATGATGTTGATAAAGCTGGAGGGCTTAAACTCAGCTTGACCTGAATGTTCAGAGTGCAGAGACCTCATTTGTTGCCATGGCAATCCAAGCCATGTCAATGCTAAAATTAGAGATGAGTATTTAAATTATTTTGTTCCATTTTAAAGGTACTCCATGGACTACCATGGATAAACGGATGATGGTGTAATAATTTATTTTTATTGCACATAAATATGTAAACAGAGATTTGATTTGATGTTCTCTGAGTTGGATGCTGCTCTGCAAAAATACAATTCCAGAGGCTCCAGGGTAAAACTGAGGTTGATTGCGAAGTTCAAAGGTTCATGTGGGTGATTACAAGCTTTTATTTTTTTGTCATTCACACAAAGCATCATGATACTGTGCATGTATGAATACAGCAGCTTTGGAGTGCTTCTAAGTTCATATACCATATATATATTCACTCCTTTGCAATAAATGGTCCCTAATGTCACCAGATCCTTGTCTAAAGTTCCACTCAGATATTGAATTTGGGCACACCTAAAAATCCCTTTGTTTCATCCCTACCAAAGCTCTTTTTTGTGTTAATCTGCATTAAGTGTGTCTGACACCTCCACCTTGAAGAACAAGCAGTCATGGCCTTAGCTTTGCCCTTATGTTTAGTGTGTCTGCGCAGACATGCCTTCATATATACCTTTTGTTCCTTTTGTTTGCTTTCTTTAGTCCAGTTTGGTTCCAACTAAGGTCCAAACTCCATCTCTTGGCAGAATGTTGTGGAAATTTGAGTTGCAGTTTCTCATTTAAGGGGTGGTGGTGGAAGCTGGAAACTAAAGTTCATGTATATGCACACATCATCTGCATAGAAGCAAAATCTAACTGCAGGGTTTGACTGTGAGTAAAGACCGAAACGAAAGACAGAGGAGTTGAAGGGATAGAAAAAAAGAAATAGACAAAAGGTAATAAACCTCCTAATTTTCACACACTGAGTACCCTTAATCTAGTTACATTATCTGTCTGAAAGAGCTGTTTCCAGCAGTTTCTAAAATTGCAAAGAAGGAGAAGAGGGAGAAGTACTGATGCTACAGACTTATTGTCATTTGCACAAACATACTCTGTCACATAAAGGGAACCTGTAAAGCAGGCCAAAGGGATATAAAACTCAAACAAGCAAAGTATGGCTTCTTTAGGTTGCAGGTTCCATTCACCTTTTATTTGTTTTCACAAAACAGAAAAAAAGTTGTTGGTAAATCTGCAAAAAATGTAAGTCGGGTTACACAGTTTGTGCATATGCAAATAAATACCATACCATGTCCTCCGTATGAGAGCATATTGTATTGTAAGATGAAAAACAAAGCCCTATGTTGATCTATTTTCAACTATTTTATTCAGCCTTTTGCTTGAAATTCAGCACAATTGCTGAAAGAACAAAACTGAGATTTGATAAAAAGTTTCAGGCAGTTTTAAATAATCTTAAGGGCACTACCCGATGATAAATGGACTCCACCACCAAAACTCATCTATTATCACCTTTGATATTTGCCCTCATTCATAAGTTAATGATGGAAGGACATCAGCTTTCACAAATTAAAATAAAAAAAAATCTGAATAACATAGAAAGAGCAGTATCACATTGTAGCAAAACACAGTGTAAAAATTAAAACAATACAAGAAATTGTGCAACAAGCCTTTTAAAAATCTCATTTGCGCTTACAAACTGTAGGAGTAGGGCAGCGGAGTGCATGCAAATAGGATTATATTTCAGATGGAGCATCATGACCTTTCTCACAGAGGTTTAAGAATATGACCACTGGATCAAGCAAGCCCGAGGCATTGTAACCCCTATCCATCACAAACATGCCCCTAGAGCAAATCCAGCCCACAGAGCGCATAAAAATGGCAGTCAGTCATTCAAATTCCTCAAGTAATTCTTTTATCTCATCACCCCTAGTAACATTGTTAAAACCCATCCAACCAATAGCACATATCAGTAGCAAGATCCTATCACAGTGTTTGGGATCTTGTTTGGCTATATTTGTAACAAACAACATGCTCATCTCTAGAAGGTTAGTGCTCTGATGATGGAAAGAGAACAGAGCTGCCATGCAACAACACCTAATCACCATCAAGATACAGGAGCACCAAACCGACATGTCCCCCCAGTTAACGCCTGCTCCTACCTACACCTCTGTATATGTGTTTTCACACCTGCGCCTGCTCCATGACGTGCAGCATCAGGACATGGCTGGACAGAAATGTGCTTGAATCTGTATCACTGTTGGCACCACTGTTGGTGTGTTAAAACATCTCTGCACTGTGGGCTGTAACGAAGGAGATCTGTTTTTTTTTTAAAAACAAAAATAGACAGAGAAGACATATTTTTTGGAGAAGACATCTCATCATCATTCCACACTCCTGGTGGAAAGACAAAGGAGGTCCTGTTTCTATGAGTGTTTTTTGACATTGTTAATTAGCGAGTTGGAGGGCTCTTAGTTTATTCTAATCTTTCACAATGATTTATACACCCAACATAAGATTAACTGCTCGTGAAAAGTAAGCGTTAAGCAGAACTTGGATGTGTCCAATTGGGAAAGCAAAACAAACAAACAAAAAATGTGAGCAGGTTCTACCACCACAGCACCCTTGCAGGGGGTTTCAACTTAAAGCTGTCAAAGTGTGAGCCTTAATCCTTGGTAAGATGTTCTGAGATGAACAGTTAAAGTTTATTCGAATAAGCATGACAAGCAGGTAAATCTATTTCTTTGAGGGTCTCTGAGCTATACAACAGTTTAAAGAGGCACAGAGCATATCTACAGTTGAAGGCCATTCCAATAAAATGTTAGAGATCTAAAAATGCTCCAAAAAATATGAGAAATCAATAATGTCTGAGCTCTCCAGTACTGTTATCAAGTCTCATGGGTCCTGTGACTTAACATATCTTTTTTTCAAACTACTGCAGGAACATGTCAGTTCGTACAGAGTAGAAAACAAGCCTCCAGCATATCAGCACTGCTCAATTATCAATACAACTATATGTCTTCACTTATTACTTGCTGATATGAAATGATACAGACTTCACAGAATTAATTCAGCCCCAAATGCTGTGACAGTTGTGCATCAGTATCATACATGTTTAAGTTCTAAAGGTGGTAGTCCATGCCAAACTCCAAGATGAATTAAGGTCTCTTTAGATTTTGTTTAACCTTGCACTTGATGTTTTTGTTTTTACAAAAAAAACATAAAAAGTTTAGGTATGCTGTTAAAAAGAGTCACTAGTTTCTACAATGTAGGCATATTGCAATATGCATCATTGTAGCCTCTGTGGTGGGATACTTATTGTATCATATTGAATTATGAGTTTGCTGAAAATAACAGGCCATAGTGACTTGAAACAACAATGTGGTTTACTTCCAGCTCTGAGGGAAAGGTTTATGTACATGAACTCATATCACACTTAGGTGAGTAACTTCTGTCATAAAAAAATCCACATCAACTCAGAATGGTCATTAAAAGTGCACCTGAGGTGCTGGTTTGGCGGAGTGGTTAGCAACCAGGCACCCCATGTACTCGCTTCTGCCGGTCCAGGTTCAAATCCCACCCGTGACTAGTTTGCAGAGTGTCTTCCCCTACTCTCTCACCCCCTTTCACAAGCCTATCCACTGTCTCTTTCCTATCAATAAAGGCACAAAATGCCCAAAAAATACATGTAAAAAAAAAAAAAGTGCACCTAAACTTTACTGTAAGTTCCAATCATAGCTGTAAAAGAACTAGATAAATCCATGTGACATCAGCTATTTAATCAACCATTTTAAGACTTGGGGTTTGCTGTCTGGTTCCACAGTTTAAAAAAATAGCAATCCGTGTTAAAATCCATGTTGGACCAAATTGTTAAAAACCTATCTTTACATGCTGATGTAAAATACGAGATGATGTGTTTTGGAGTCAATTCAGAAAAATGCTTATGATGTAAACGATTGAAATCTTCTCATGTGTTCAATGTGTAACTTCAACAAAATGGTTCTTGTTTTCTGTCTAAAACTTGCATATTTACAGGAATTTGGAGGTAATACATCTGTTTTTTAGCCCAATGTTTATATCTTCATTTATTGTATACGTTAATTTTAGCTTTGCAGAGCAGACAGACCTGTATGATTCTGAAATCCTGCTTGTCCCTCTTGCCAAACTCTGTTGTCCAATGACTTCACTCAGCTAAATGCTAAATGCCCAATCAGGAAAGAGAGGCGGGAGCTGCGGACGTGACCATAACAGGAAGTGACTGCATGTCTGAAAACAATGGTGGCTTCTGAAGTGGTCTCAATGTTTATGTTTTGTTTTGTTTTTTATTAGAAATGGAGTACTTTTTTTTCCTTTACATGAGTAGGAAAGAATGTCCCTTGAAGTCTTACGAGAAATCATTTTTTTGTTCTTCTCCTGATCGCGGATCACTGCTGAGGAACTGGGAGAGAATGCGGAAACCATCCACGGATATGCCAATTAGCCTGTGGTCGTCGTGGTAGCTCAGTAATACTTGGTGCAATATGCCCTCCTCAGAAGTTTATCAGGGAAACCTGATAGGGATTGTCTTTGACAAGGTTCATGTCACATATAAGTTTTAAATGATACATCTGTGTGGTATTATTTAACGTAAGATAAACTAAGGTAGTTTAAGCTAACCGCTAACTGTTGTTAGCCATTATCCACTATGTATGTCTGCTACGTATGTCCACTATGTATGCTACGTCATATGTAGCAGCATTCCTTGAAAATGATTGGTTTGTGATAAGCCAAACAATCGTCCAATCACAAGCTGCAGTAGTTTTTGAAGGTTCTGCCTCTGAAAATATTTTCAAACGGCTCTATCCCAGATGGGTTAGTGAAATATTTCCACGGCGGATAGACGGAACGGTCAGGTTAAGTTAATGTGATCAACTTCAGTACCTGGGCTACTGTCTCTAAGTGTTCTGATTACTTTTAGTTTTATATATCATATTATTAATGCTTTGTTTTCAACTCTGTGAAGCAATCTGAATCTGTGTAAATTATGTAAATGGTGCCCTGTAAAAATGTAAAAATGCTTTGCACAAGCTTTTATTACCCAAGTCCCCAATATTTCCTAAATAAAGAGTGATGAAGCAATATGTAAATATTTGATTATTACAATAGCCATCTGTTTTACATATTTAAGCTTTAATTCTTAGCAGGCGTGTTATTTTCTCCCTCCAGTTTAGTAAACTGCCTTTAAATGCTATAGTGCCCATCAGCCTCAGCAGCTGTTGCCATGGAGAAGAATCCTAGCCAGAGGTGCAAATAGGAGCTGTAACTTATTCAGATCATTTCTTTGTTGTTGCTTCTGGGAACAAAACACTAAACCATGGTTGCTGAAATCATCTAATATTGAAGAAAGAGAATTGATTTAAAATGCATTATCAGGTTTTATGTGTAAAGTACAATCATTAGCTGAAGCTTAATGCTCGTGGCCATTACTGTTGTGGAGAGTAATAAGAACAGCGGCTGGATGTTTACAAAAATTAAAGTGCTTCACGATGCAAAAATAAAAAAGTGCTTGGCTTCATTGTTATCATATGTATTGGTCAAGCACTGACCATACAAAAAAGATATGAAGAGAGATTTTTTCTACTTGATAATAATCTGTGCATTTTTAAAGGAAAAAAATGCAAATTGTATCACTTCAGTGTGCAAGCTGTTAAAAATAAATAGAAGCTCTGTTAAATATTGATTTGAGGTGTATATTTAAATCACTACAAACTTCCCCATTGTTATTTACACCAGAAAATTCATTCATTGTTGTAACAAGACATTCCACCCTTTAACACATGAAACCTGACATTTCCCAACCTATTCATACAACTTTCTGACCTGCTTAGCCCCACAAGTCACTCACAGCAGGAAGATATACCTCAGTTTGCATGTAAGTCAATTGAGAAGTGGGAAAGGGGAAGTACCAGGGAGAAGGCAGGGAAATTTTAGGGTGTGCTCACACCAGGGCCAGTTGCTGTGCTCAAGCGCCTCCTTCCTTCTCTAGTTTCCTTTTGGCCAGCACTCACATTATCCATTCAGAAATTGTGCTAGAGCAGGAGACATGGATAAGAAATCATAATATCTGACTCATACTTTTGAGTGATTGTCATTACATACTATGTCACTATTACCTAGAGGAAAGTTCACTGAAGGTGGTATCTCACTTGCGCTGTTGCACGGTGAAAATTTCAAGAATGAAAAACAAACAAATAAATAAAGCCACAGGCATCTAAAGACCCCCTGTAAGTTTACAGGTAAGGAATGATTTCTTACATTAAATATGGCTCTAAAATATGTAGTTTTTTCACATTTGATGCCATTAATGCTGTTATTTCTCCTCCCTCTTCCTTTTGAGTGTGTAATTGGTATACGCATCAACTTTAATCCTCATCTGCAGGCAGATCAGCTGATGTGATAACTGAATATTGAGCGACATTACTTTGAAACTAAAGTTATAATACTTGCATGATTTATCTAATATAAAAAGAAGCATTCAATATGCCATACTTTGCCTTAAATTAGATCCATCTTAAGTTCAATTCACACACTCAAATACAGAGTTATAAAAATTAAAGTTCTATACTTTTTAGTGGTGTATTATACTTTATTTGGGGAGCATGTGTTAAATAGGCTATCTAGTAAGTTTAAAGGGGGCATTCGTAATTAATAAATCATTATTGTTTCAATCACTATTTTAAAATGTGTGTGGTTATGTCTTAATATGTATTTAGGTCTAGTGCTGATTTCTGCCCCTTGGTTACTATCACTGAAAATACGCCCAAACTGTTCAAGTTATGTCTGGAGAGGATTTCTTTTTGATTTACTTGAATAAAAAAAGGCTGAGGAAAAAAATGGCCTAATAAAAAGAAGGATCCTAGAAGTGTCTATCTTTGATACTGTGGTTTTATAAAGAGTGTGAGTAGAACTCTCTTGTCACAAGATATTTGTATAAAAGGAAAATCCTTTTGTGTACTTGTAAGTTCTTATCCAGTGATTTTGCAAGTGCAGGAAATTGTGCAAAACTCAGGTACAGTTCAAACATATTTGCAGAAACTCCATGTCCTCCCACCTGCTCGAGTACCCTTGAAAGTTGTGGCAAAGAAATCTAAAATAAAAAAAGAAAGAATAAAGAGAAAGAAGAGGGCAACAAAGAGATAAATGTCTCTCTGGTTCCTACCTATGCTCTTAAGAGAGGATGGAAAGCTGTGAGGCTTCGAGGCAAAAAGCCCGGGGATCAGCCATAAGTCTTCATCACAGAAAGTCAATTCAAGGTCAGGAGATGGTTCAGGTAGCAGATGTGTCTCACACATCCCTGCTGCTGTTAAGTGACACGGCTTACATCCACAGACGGTATACAGTCAGTGCCTGCGTGTTTCTGACAGTGAGAAAAAGAAAGAGAGGGAAAAAAACAGATTTGTACCATTTTTTGTTACTAATCTGTTTTTATTTTCACGTTGCTGCTTTAACAGCTAACAGCGATGTGTTAGATGTCTCTGTCTGTCACTGCAAGTGTCAGCGCAGCAGCCCTGGGTTTCCCTCCATGGCAAACTGCCTCTCCTCATGTAATGATGCTGGTGGAGGAGCCATGACAAACAGAAGCACGAGCACTTCTGGAGGTCACCCTATCCATCCATGCTGCTAATTGGAGGTTAATTGTCAATAAAAACCCACACCGGCATGAATGTTGTTTTGAGTCGCATTATATTAGCCCTGTCAGTGACAGCTATAAAAACACTCTCAATACTCCATTTGCTGTGGCGCGCTTGACTTGTGACTGATGCAGTGTATTGGAGAAGAGGTGAAGATCAACCTACAATGCAAACAAAGCATGTGCACTAATCAAACAACATTATAGTCTCTGTGCCAAGTCAGACATGATAGCATTTACATACAGCACATGCTAATGAATTGTAACATGTCTGAGAAAGACGAGTGAGGTTCAGTTCTGAGTTCATGTACATAATTTATATTTGTTGGGTGTCCAAAAGACTTGCTGATTTGTTTTGCTAAATATCTAGAATGATTTCTGAATATAGCACATACAGAAAAAAGATACTCTAATTGGTGGGTGTAGCTTCATCAGCTCAGATGTTCAACAGTAAAACTATTATCAGGTATTCAGGGCGACTTACCTTTAGGGGCTTTGCACAAGAATGTGTGAAAGTCTATGTTGTATTGATTTTAGCTTAAAAAACAATTACAAGTAGAGGTTATTTTGTCTGGCGATGTATAATTTTTCTCCTGTAGGTCCTCGGGGGTTTGACTTTCCTGAGGTCCAACTAAAGAAGGCTGCAAGGAAAAGAAAGCCCAGAATTTCTGCTTTACAGCATTGTTTCAAATGAACTTGAAGTCTACATGTGTAAATAAAACTAAAAAAATTGTACTTGGACACTCGAAAAACAATCTTACCAGATAATCATTATTAGATTATAGGGATGCAGTGATAATTTTTTGGTACATTTTGGCTGTCGTTCAAGATTGATTGTTAAAATTTATAAAACAACTATAACTAATTCAGAATCATATAAAGAGCTGGTTATGATAAACAAAGATTTTTTACTTAAATTCATGGCCATTTCAACTTTGTGAAATTTCAGATTTAAAAATTGCATCCCTGATGTACTAAGCACACAAAAACAAGTTGCCAAACTTTATCTCTTAAGTTACAAACAGGAAAATGTTAGTATGAATGAAGAGGGAAATCAATGTTACCAGAAAAATAAATGAAACAAGTATGTTTAGTGAATTTGTTGCATGGTTTCAACATGTAAATGATAGAGCAAACAAGATATTGCTAACACTGAACACAAATGGTGACTACTCAGTATAAATTCAAAGCACAATAATATGAAAGGAAAAATACCATACAAGCCAGTGCCTTACAGAGTTGAGGTCCACATGGTGTAATCCCTCATTTTCTGTGTTTCTGTTTTCAAATGTTAGTTACGAAATAACACAAGTTGATTAATTGTCACATTACAGGTACACACATCAGTGTACCTGAGGTTTAAAGCTTTTAAATAACAAGAAAAAAGCCGATCTAAAGTAAACTGATGACTTCAGATGCTCACAAAGAACCAGACAAAGCAATATTCAAAGCTCCCTGTCCAGTGATTCATGTAAACCTATTGAGTCCCACTGAGAGTGGGAGCAAACCATTAATTGGTTCAATTGATTGAGCAGTCAATTATTGTTGCAGTGTAGTTATTGACTTGCAGGCAGAGGTGGTATATTCTGTGTCCCTACATGTGTTGGCTTGCTCAGTCACTGCAGCCAATCATTCATGGTGAGATATAAGGATATTACCATCCCTGCTAGGTTCACAGAAAGTTTAAACATTGCTTCCAATCCAGGCAAGTCTCATGAACAAAGAGACACAGCAGCAAGTCTCCTCCAATTAGGACTTTAGGGATGGTTGTCAGGAATGGAGGAGAACTACATTTCCAATCTAATGAAATAATCAAAGATTCCTGAACAAAATCCGCAGTAGCAATATTTTCACAGGAGCCTTACTGAAGAGAGGGAGTATGGAATTACAAGGCTCTCAGTACATGTCATCAGCAAAGAATATCCTCTGAAAGCTGAAATTCAACAGTGTGTTTTGACAATTCTGTCTCTGCCTTGACTGGCAGAGAATGCCAGCCAATCCCAATTTGAGATACGACAAGGAAAAACAAAGCCTGTCAGGATGAGTTGGGGAGATGTCTACTGAGAGCCACATGTGGCGAGAAACAGAGGCGAGGGGAGGGAGAGAGAGAGAGAGAGAAACTGTTCCCTCTCTACATGAGTCTGTCCCTGAGACACATGTCACGCTGCTCCCCCCACAGTGGGTGACTCTGACAGGATTCTGTCTGTGCAGTGTTCCCCTCTGTGTGATTGATGAGCCTCATTTTGCCAATTAATGGAGAATCCCCTGTTGACTACCATCAGATTGCCGTTTGTAACTGTTAGTGTTCCTGACTATCACAGATTCATTTTAATTAGAGATCTCTTTCTCCTCCGACTTCTGTATTGTGCTTCAAATTTGCCGAGCTGAGCGCGCTGTGACATTCCAGGGAAAATGGCCCACAGCGTTATTTCGCCTTTATTAATTTATTCTCAAAGTACGTGGCTCACACTGTCGAAGGCCAAAATCTTTTTGATGGAGTCAACCCTAATGTCTACCGTATATTGTATCTTTTAATCAATTAGCAAACGTGGGGCAATTAGTGTGCTTTATTTGCATAATGAAGCGCCTAATTGCTCCAAAGAGTGCATACGCAGTCAATAAGTTCAGCTAATCGCTCGTGGGGCCACAGATACTGTATGAGAGAGGGATGGCCTGCAGTCATGCAGACACAGTGATCCTCGGTCCTGTCATAAAGGAGGAAAGATCGCCACCATAGAGAGAAGTTAGACATCAGCACAGGGCTCTGTGGCAGAACAACAGCTTTTTCCCTGGACAGCATCAGCAGAAAGAAACAGCATTACTGTGTGGAGGGGAGGCAAAGTGTTTGGGCATTAGTTTGATTTACATTTTAGAGAGGCTTTCAACCAGCATACACAGCAACTTCAGCTAATGATAGTCTTTTCATCAAGGAGTGTTCCCTAGCCTTTTGAGCACAGCCCCATACCACTGATTTGCAATAAGGCACAACAAATGGTGCTACTGGGTAATATACTGGTCAGCACATGAATAAATGTCAGCCGTTGTATAAATATCTGCTCTGTACACAGTGTACACGACTGCAAGCAGTAAGTACATCTCACCATGCTCGTTTTAAAATTAATGTCTGCTTTAGCGGTATAATTGTTATAATTTATAATGGACTGTATGAATGGAAAGTGCCTGCAAAAAAGCCCTGCATATAATGTCTTTCTTTTTGTTGTTTTTTTACATGGATTTTTCCTCTGAGTCAACCTTCACACAAGTTTAGCCATCTTCTATTGTGGATTCATATGCCTAAAAACAGCCTATACCCTTGGTAGCTCATATTTACTAGACAAATAACTCCGGTCACGTTCCCCCTCCACTTGCATTTGATAGAATAATTTGCCAACAATGGGCCTGCCATTCAACGAAGTCTCAGGGATTTCATTAAAACATCAAATGAAAGTGAAATCATGAGCCATGACGGGGGAGAGTGGGGATGGCTAAGCAGAGGAGCGTGGCTGGTGTCTACTGCAGGATTAGAGCTCAGCAACAAGTGCTCAAGGGGGGCTTTGCATCAAACCCAGGAGCCCATGACAAATGAGGGCGGCTGGGCTTCTGTCTATTACCCTGCACTAAGCTCAGGCCTTTTGGGGAAGTAATGAGGTGCAGATTGGTGCTGCTGCCACCGGGTCCTCAGCTCGACTTTCTGTAGAGCAGAAATAATCAGTGGAGACCGAGGCCAAGAGGGGAAAGCTTTACAGCATCAGAGCAACACATGGAGACACGAAGATAAAAAAACGATTAAATAAACAAATCATTTTTAACTCAGGACACCATAGCCTGTTAATAACAGGCTATTCTCCTACAGGGGTGTCACCAAGGGGAGGCCTTGGGTGGTAACCAACCTGAAACTTACAGGCCACCCCAAGTACCTCCAATGCATCTAAACTGTGATTGGCTCTCAGACTGAGGCAGAGTTTGTATTTGTACAGTTTTATGACTTTTGAGTGTAAATAGAAAACACTATTTTACAGGATTAATGATCTATTAATCATCAATCAATCAATATGTAATTTAAGCATTTATTTGTGTAGGGCCAAGAATGAAGCAAGTCATGATTGCCACATACTATGGCATTTAAAGCAGAGGCTAATTTGCAATCCTCCTCCCAGAATGAGCATCTAAAGCACATGAAACTCATCAAACAAAAGCAGAAACAAACAGTGACTCAACAATTTAAAGAGTGAGCACTGCAGAATCAATATTTCAGTCATAAACAAATAAAACAAAACAGGAAGGGCATGATCATTCAAGACAATAAAACTGAACCCATCTAAAAAAAAACATCAATTTTAGTTCAATCTGAGTCCTGTCAGTAGTGCAGTTTAATTATTGGACTGCACTGCACTACTTTTTCTTTTTGTAGGTTTTGGTGCAATGTGAATAAACTACAAAAAGGTGGGGCAGCAGTCAGATGCTGCTCAGTTTAGTGTCTCCCTGCTTTCTCAGATGTGAAGTAAGATTAAGGATACCTCTGCTCTTTTGAAATGTCTCATTTCAATAAAAAAGAAAGAAAGAAAAAAGGAAATCTTCCAACACCTGAGCCTATGTTGTGCATTTCTGGTTTCTCTGCCTGCTGCAGTTCACAAATATCCATTCACAACAACTCACTTATAGTTGGTTGACATATATATGTTAGTTATCCATCAGTCTAATGTAAGCTACACGTCCTCATTTTTCATTCCAATTTACATGTCACTGACAGCTGTGGAGCAAACTTGAGTTAAGTGTCTTGCAAAAAGTGTCTTTTTAGTCCATGCAAAGGTTTTTTTATGTGCTTAGTCAATTTCTGTCCAACAGAAGTTTCTTATTTTATTTTTAAAAAGCAGAAATTTATCCAAACAGGAACTAGAATAAGCCCCACATTCAACAGTACTAATTACAAAGGTAAAGCATACCAGAGACAACGCTTGAAAAAAATTGTGTGTCTAATTTTTCTCTCTATCTGGTTAATCCAAAAAAAATCCAACTACTCTTGAGCTCCTCTGCAAGGGGATAACTGGACTTCAGTGACTGTTAATTTAACATGCACTCTTGTATTTTCTAATGACTAACAGTGCTAAACCCATTTTTATTATTATTAAGTCATCTCTTATCTATCACTTACAGTTTGTAAATCTTAAAATCAACACCATTTGACATTGCACGTAATCATATTGACATATCAAAAAACTGGTAACAACATTGTGTCGTTGTTATAGTTGAAATTACATATTTTAAATTATTCAGTGTTTCACATTCTATGAACAAAGCACAACTATCTTTTAGTATCAAGAAGTTCTTTTGATTGAAATAAAAATCAAATCACAGACCTAACTCTTCTTTATTTTTTCAAAGTCCCCAGCCTTTAGTTTAACATCTATCTCAATGTACACAAAATATCCTTCAAATCCTATTTGGAATTCTTTTTTTTTTTTTTTTCAGATTTACACTAAGTTCTGCTGTGGCATTAAGTGTTTAAAACATTAGTTATCTATCATAATTTACACTGAACATGCTCTTAAGCATACTTTCTCCATACCATTCTGTCACCCTTTCTAGCCACCCTAATAAAAAAAAAAAATCACAACTAGCCCCGTCTTCTTTAACTGCATGTAAGTCCATGCTAGTATCAGCCTTCCAAAAGATGACAAAAATGCCCTCTACACTTCAGGGAAAAGCCCTGAATCCCATCAGGATACACTGGATCCCAAAGGAAGCTCTTCAGGACTGGCAGGGCATAGAGGCTTTATCAGTGAGATATGACAGTTGTTGAGTCAGAAACAAAGGGGTTCATCTACTTTACATCTGGGGTGTACGTCCTGTGCACCAACACCCCCTTCTTCCCCCCTCCCCCCCTCCCCCGGGAGCTCCATTCCAGACTGCCTGTCAGCAAACTTACTCTACTGTTTAATGGAGCTGCCATATCAGGCCGGGTGTCACAGCCTAACAAGATACTGATTGGTGAACTTCAGGGGAATTCGCTCATACGACCAGAGGGCATAGATGTGGTCGTTTGTCTGGAAGGGGACATGTCAGCAGACACAAAAGGCAACAGGGACATGATATTTTTCTTGTCGGCATAAATTGGGACACGTGTATATTCAGAACTTTACCCCTTGATTTTTTTAGCTCCATGCACTTCCAATAGTAAGCTGTTTTTAAGTATCCTGTGGCTCAGATTTTAGTTTAACAGACAGAGCTATAAAATACAGTTTATTATAGGAAACAGTACGCAGCCATTCAAAGACCTTTAACCTCAAGTCCCAGATTTAAAACAGAGGTACTACTTATAGCCTCTAGCCTCGTTCGTCACTGTCCTCTTTTGTCTCTTAGCTTCACACATTGTAGGACACACTGCAGAGACAAGCAAACTGCATCTCATCTTGGATAATTGACCTCCCTATAGCTGAGTGTGAACTCGAGCCATAAATCAATACACACTTCTTGCAAGACATCCACTGCTCACTGCCAAACTTACAGAGTGCTATAAAACAGTGATGAGGTGGGATTGGCACAAAAATCTCTGCTCTAAATCCCCCTACTATTGAATCAACCTTGAAACATTGTAAAGTTGGAGGCTTTGGAACTGTCTTCATGACATTAGTGCAACATTATCAGAATTGAGATCCTATTCATACTAAACCTCTCAAATACTGTATTTCAAAAGACTTCCATCTCATTACATTTCTGATCTTCTAAAAGATGACATGCCTTTGAGATTCTTGAGGTCTACAAAGCAGGTCCTCCTTGTTGTCCCATCGATCAAGCAAAAAACACGATCAGAAAATCGTAATGTCGCTGCCGTGCCTGAGTTAACTGGCCTCCATCTTTATGATTTTTTCCCATATATCCAACATATGTACCAATTGTTTAGGGGACTGGAGCCTATCCCAGCTGACATTGGGCAAGAGGTGGGAAACACCCTGAACTGGTCGCCAGCCAATCACAAAGCCGCATAGAGCAATTCTAGAGTCACAAAATGATTTTTTTGGTCTGTGGGAGGAAACCAGAGAACCCAGAGGGACCCAGCACATGCACAAGAAAAAAAAAAAAGAAGAACAGACCCTGGTAGACACAGAGATCGAACCATCAACCCCCTTCCTACTGTGAGACGCGTGTACTACCTGCTACACAACTACACCACCCTCATTTTTTTGTTGTTTTTGCATCCTTTTTAATTGTCTTTGATTTTAAGTCTATATTAAACATGCGTTTTCTAATTTATTTTCCCATGTTTTAACATTTTAGATTGTTTTCTTTATTGTTTGACATTATCTGTTTAATTCTGTTTTATTCTATTTTGTTACTGCTTTAAAGTCACAGGGCAACATTTTGGTAAAGTCAATTATTTCTAAAATGCGCTACTTAAATAAGTGGATTGAATTGGTCGTGGAAAATGAACAGTAATACTGAACCAATGTTTGAGACCACATATTGTCAATGTTTGTGAAATGTAAGTATTAATGCCAAAACAAGTTATACTAAAGGTTTTGCAGCTGTAAGCAAATTTTTAGTCTTAATGTTTTGATATCTTAAATGAATTGAATCACTCTGCAACAACTCCACTAGCCAAGACCTTAATTAAGGAATTTTAATAAACTCAATATGAATATTCAGGATTTTTATATTTGTCATTCAAGGTAATGAGACAGCATTGAGAAATTACCAATAAAGAGAATCCTTGGTGGGACAAACAACAAAATAAAGAGCCTTTTTTATTTTTCTTCTGGTTTTTTTTTTGGGGGGGGGTTGCCGTAATTACAATTTAATCTTGTGTGTTTTTGAGGCACACCTTTTAAAACGAGTTAATTAAAAATAAAGCATGATGGCTATTTGTTCTGCAGATTGCAATTTTGTAGCTCTGTCTGGTTGTGTACACTCACACCTAGGTGAAAGATCAAGAAACAGACCTCAGCCAAGAAAAAGGTTAAAGCACCACTCCTTATTTACACTGGTTCCCTCTGAATTTGGGATAATTAAAAGGCTCCGTGGTTTATCTGTGCTTCAGTTAATTGGCCACACAGTTTACAGTGAATTTCATTAGTGGAGGAAAACACTCAGGCTGGGGGTGTGTTGGCGGTGGGGGGTGGGTGATTAGGGTAGAGCTTATGTGTGTATTTGCGACAAGAGGAGGGGTGTTTGTTTGTGCATTTCTGTTTTAAAAATCATAAGAAGCTGCTGAGAAGTGCCACCAGCATCCGTTAACCTACTTTTCTTCTATACTAACATGCAGAAATAGACACAATTCTGTAAATAATCTGACTAACCCCTCATTCACTCTCATAAAGGTGTGCTTAAGAGGAATGTTTTTCTTTCTGCAAACAAGTCTGTGCTCCCCCAGACAAAACAAGTCTTTAACTGTGGGGATGTTTCTGCGGTTTAGACTCAGCAGCCTGCTAAATAGAACAATTGTTTCACTAACACCATTTATTTAACCTTAAGTGCCTGGTGCCGATACGAGAGAATGCTGTGTAACACAAACCTGTACACAAACGTAGCCCCAAGCAAAGAGAGCCTCCAACTGTTTCTGTTCGACAAAGGCCAGCCATAAACACGCCGCAGTGAACCTCCTCCTTTGATGTGTGAACTAAATCAGGCTGAAGGCTCCGAGAACAACAAAAAGGTGGTACCTGTGAAAATGCCTCCGTCGATTTTTAAAGCCATAAAGGTGTTATTATAGGTTAGCCCTGGGGTTGCGACAAAGTGTGTCAGCTTTGACCCTGTGTGGGCGACTAAGTTGGTGTAAGGATTTGGCTCACCCTGGTGTGTGGCCTTTGTAAGACTTGAAGACTTTGGAGCTTTAGCAAATATCTTTAAAGGTCACTTACTACGCAAAAACATGTCTTCAATACTTCAGATACAAATTTACATGTCTTTGGCTTTTCCTCAAACCTCTAAAATGTACAAATAATCTCAAACTGCTTGCTCTAACCTTCCTGAAAACGTGGGTTCAGAAAAAAGTACTCGGCTCCAGCCTCAGACAGGAGACAGGTGTTTGATTGTGGCTCTCATCCGGCCCCTGTATAAGAAACATGTTTAGGTTGGTCAGTGCCACCACAATAAATATTAGAGAACAGCCTTTAACAGGGAAAGAAAATATCCACCTCTTGACAGGAGTATTGTCAAGTATGCCTCATGATCATTTAGTAAAACAGCTTGTTTAGAGCTAGGATGATATGTAACGGTTATAGCCATAATGCAAACCAATACGTTTCTGGGTTTTCTATGGTGGATACTTCAAAGATTAGTCCTGCTTATGGTCTGGACCAGTGTGAACTTGATGAAAAGAGCTTAATATAGGACCTTTAATAACTTCAAACCAGAATCATTTTGATTAAGCAGAGTACTAAAGGATTAAATTCCCTCTCAGTTCAGAGGGTAGTCTCTCAAATAAATCCAATGAAAAGATTTTTGATCAATATTTAACCTTGCCAGTGTGAAAACTTTGTCTGGCTCTTTACTTGAAAAAGATGGATTGCTTTGAATTCTGTATAAAATTTAAATTAAACTAAAGACATGGCCATGAGCAATAGCTTTAAGTCACTTAGATACATTCTCTCAGCCTTGTGGAGGATATAACAAGGGACATTTTTCTGATGAAACTCAGCCTGCAAAACAATTCTACAAACAGAGAGACATGAAAATATACACAGAAACTAAAGCTGTGTGGTTTTGTTTGGTTCAGCAAAGTATGAATTATTTGAAAAAGCTACAGAAGAAAGATACAAACATAACTAATCTGCATATTGACCAACTTTTTGTTCACCCTTCTGTTGGGGTATCACGTGCACCTACTGATAAGAGGAGGTATGGGCTGTCTTTCCACAGAGCAGTTGGGTTCAGTTGGCTTTGTACAGTAAGGTATAATGGGTGTTTTCACAGTCAAACATAGGAAAAGGTACCAAATGGCTGATCTGAGCCATCCTACTTTATGGCACCCCAAATGTAACAATCAGACCCCAGAGTGTGGAGCTGAGATGCTGCAGTCTGTTGATTAGTCACAAGAACTACTATTTTCTGTGGGCAGAGCATTGCTCCATGCCACACCTTCCTTGCTACTGCTGCAGAGGAAGCTGGATGTAGCTTGTGCAACCCAGCTCAAATGCCGCCCAAAGGTGAGGGCATGGCTCAAAGAGGAAGTGGCTTATCATTCAAAAATGTACCAAACTGTACTGAATCAAACCAGACCAGTCAGTGGAAATGCTGCTATACATCAGTTCCTGTTCACTTGAATGACCAAAACCCGGAGAATGTGCTGACCATTGCATATAGAGTTTTAGTGATGAGTGCTGCTAACAAGCTATGGTCAACATGTGCACTGTCAAAAAGAAGAGTAATTTAACAGTATTTTACTGTTTATTTTACAGTTTTTTTTCTGTATTTTCAAAATGCCAATTAATTCATAAAAATAAACTGTGATTTTACATGTCAAATGTAATATAACAAGAAATTACTGTAACTGTGAAAAACACAATATTACTGTTCTTTTACAAAGAAACCCCATTAGAAATACGAATATTTATTTGGGGTGCTGGTGTGGCGGAGTGGTTAGCAACCAGGCACCCCATGTACTTGCTTCTGCCGGTCCAGGTTCGAATCCCACTTGTGACCGGTTTGCAGAGTGTCTTCCCCTACTCTCTCACCCCCTTTCACAAGCCTATCCACTGTCTCTCTCCTATCAATAAAGGCACAAAATGCACCAAAAATACATTTAAAAAAAAAAAAAAAAGAAATACGAATATTTATTGTTAAAATACGTTAACAAGTGTATTGTAATTTTACAAATATTTTTCTGTTATTTAAGGGAATAAACTGTAAAATTCAACTTTACAAATCTAAAAAAAAGTGAAAAATAATTTACAATTACATAGAAATCAATAGTAAAAATATTGTAATTTCACTAATATTTCTCTGTTATTAAAGGGAATAAACTGCAAAATTCAACTTTACAACTCTAAAAAAAACCTTTTTCTATAAAATAATGTCATTAAGGGGTGGTGGTTTGGCGGAGTGGTTAGCAACCAGGCACCCCATGTACTTGCTTCTGCCGGTCCAGGTTTGAATCCCGCCTGTGACCAGTTTGCAGAGTGTCTTCCCTACTCTTTCACCCCCTTTCATAAGCAAATCCACTGTCTCTCTCCTATCAATAAAGGCACAAATACCAAAAGAATATATAGAATAATAATAATAATAATAATAATGTCATTAAAACCAACTATTAGCAGCACATTCCTGTAAATTTAAGCATAATTCTCCGTATTACAATGTCGATTTACCATTTTTATGGGTAATTTAATTGTTTTTTAGTATTAAATGTTTGTAATTAAACGTTAAAGAAACTTAAATTAAGGCAAAAATCTTGTTAAAATTACAACTATAAACTGTATTTTAATTACGGAAAGAAACTGCATTTTTATGAAAAAGCAATTTTCTGTTATTTCACAGTATTTTTTTTGGCACCCCAGTTGCCAGAAAGTTACCGTTTTTTAACATTTTTTTTTACAGTGTGGCAAAGGGTTCTAAACTTTTTCTTTTCCAACTTCTCTCAGTGCAAATGTAATCCTTTTATGACATTGGTAAAGCATTTATATACTAATAACAGACAATTTGGGGCTTGATTTTGGTAGAACTTGAAAGAGAAGGATTGAGTTGACAACAGTAAACATATCCATATGTGTGAATATGCCGTGTTGTTGAGTGCTGTAGCAGAGTGTAAGTATCAAAAAGCTGTATGCAAAAGCTGTCACATTTACATCACTGGTTCTGACTCTGCACTGTAATCCTACTCCAGCCATTAATATGTCATTTAACTTTTGATAGAGCACCTTTTTTATTTTCTTTTTTGTCTTAACCATTTGATGACCCCTGAAAATCAAGTGAAGCCTGGACCTGGAGATTGAGAATGGTGACTGCAGAGAACAAGCTGAATAGTACAAAGTTATATTTCATCTTATTGCTTCATAATAATTTTAGCTAGATAAGCTGTAGACATTATTCAAAATGTTATACAGAGTTGAAAGGCAGAATCCAAAATAACGGAGGGGAAAATCCTGTTCAAGAAAGACATAGGGATCTCTGGTTTACCTTGGAGCAATAAGGTGGCTAACCTATATTATAAATCTTAATCTTTGTGATATTCTCCGTCTTACAAAACCCTTTTCTGAGAGCGAAATTAAGCCTGGGTTAAATTTATTAGCCAAGCCTAACATATCTTATTGAAAGTGGCCCCTGAGGACAGCTCCCTGTCACTCAGGGTGTAAAGACGAGGGAGAATGATGTGCTCTGACTCCGGCCCTTCTGGGAAATAAAAGGTTAAGCTACTTATCAGTCAGTTGGGCTAAGGCATCGAGTACAGCGGGCGGAGATGTATTGGACATGTCCAGGCACCCATCAAGGTTCAGTCGCTTCTCTCATCATCCTCATCGAGCTACATCTCCAGCATTAATATTCCAGTATGCAGAGTCCTGCTCTAAGCCCCCCAGCTCCACTCCATCATATCTAGCAGGAACTGGAAATGAGTATGAGTGTGTGTGGCGGAGAGAGTGTGTGAGTGTATTTGATGGCCATAGCAGCTCTGGTGAAATAGGGCTCTCTGGGGGCTTGTGCCTCAACTCTACAGCCTTTGTGGGCTCCCATTACTTCTGACAGATAGAGATCACTAAACTGCTGAACAAACACCCCATTCAGTCATTTGCATACATTACAGTAATGGAAAGAGAAAAATGTATCAATAAAGCCAAATGAAGTGCTTCCACTAAGCTTTACTTTCTCTCTTTCTTTCCTTCTTCCCCAACCACTCATTTCTATCATTGGATTATTTTATCTTTCTCTATTTTTCCTTTCAAAATACTATTCAATCTTGGGTATTTCATAACTGCAACTGATCTGTTGGTGTGACTTTCTCTGCCACAGAATGATTTCCCCTGAATGGTAAACAGCGATGCCAGATCTCTTGAGACAAACCTGCATCAAGGTCTTTGAAAACGAGGCAAACTTGGGTTTCCAAATGAATTAATAAGCACATAATGAGAGTCAACTTTAAAAACAAGTGACCTTACCAACTTTCAACGACAGTGAAGCAACATTTCCATGCAGTCAGCACCAAAATGTTGAAAATGAAAGGCTATTTAATGTGTCGAATCATATCCTTAGCGCTCGCAACTTTAACAACAAAGATTATAAATGAACATCAGGGGGTGCCTATGGCTAAATGGGTCATACTCGCCTGCAGGCAACCCAGGTTCAATCTGGAGCCCATTTGCAAGATGTCATCCCACAAACCCTCAAAGAATGAACACATCAATATATTGGTCTATATTAGTAAAAATATCAAATTAAAGTTAGCTAGCAGGTATCTACTGAAGGAGAGGCTGTGGGCTGCGTTTGTCACACCTGTGTGTTTAAAGTTGTCCCATTCCACAGGCTTCTACAAATAGCATGAACCCTCTGTGGCTAAACACCCTACAATTCTCTGTAAAATGTTCATAACTTGAAAAGAATTTGCAAAAGACAACAAAGCAACCATGGCAACCACTTGTTTCTGTTGTATTTGTACATGCTTTGCAACTACTATGGATGACCCTCCTACAGCTCACAAGGGGGTCATGAGCCTGCACCATGTGATTACAGTGGCGTGCATTCACAACTGGATTTACCAACAGATATAATTTTACACAAATCTCTTGGTATCATGCTGGAGTACACTTATTAGAGAAGACTCTGGTACACTATCCTACAGTGTGAAGTATGTGGCCACAGTGATGGAATGAACTGGACTATGGGCCAAAATGGATTTGGATCCATGCCTGGGACCCTATTGTGAACCCCCTGTATGTAACAAACTGCAGCTTTGATAAAGATAGTTTTTTCTACAATTCCAACCATTTCAGACAGGTCAAGGCAGTTCTGCGCACAAACGATCACAATATACTTGACCAGAGAAAACAACGTAAGCCGGAGTAAACAGGGACACTTTAGAAAAAGCCAGACAAATCACAACTGCACCTGACAGAATTTGTGAGCAGGTTTAGAGAGAAACAAGAGAAACCATTTTTAATAAGCAGATTTGGCTACACCACTGGTAAAAACATCAGATATTGATATAAAGTATCAGTAAAAACAAAATGCAGTCATTTGCAAAACACTGTTTCCTTTTTTTTCACATTTAACAAAACAGCCAAACTGTTTTACAACTAGGTTTTATGTAAGTGCCTGAAATGTATCACACTTTTAATGAGAACAACCTGAAATTTCTAAACCCTAAACAAATTAGAAAGACTTATTACAAAGGGAAAGAAACATAGTTTAATATTGAATGTTTAATTAAAGCTGAGGTGCTCTGGGCCACATTTTACATTTAAAAAACCTCACAGTGACAACGGCTTCCTAAAATTAATCACAGAAAAAAGATGTCAGAATAAGGCCCATGCACTCACCTACACTTGCACTGTAAATATCACTTTTCTTTTTTTCTGCAGCACACATGCACACCTGCACACACACACACACTGAACAGCAGACTGACTCATTCATCACAGTGCCCAACAGTCGAGACAACAGAGCTTCACTTAACTTTTTCAGGGGTGCTCAAGCATCAAATGCATGACTTTTAGCGGTTGTTG
Organism: Scarus forsteni; assembly: GCA_036419115.1. NCBI lineage: Eukaryota > Metazoa > Chordata > Actinopteri > Labriformes > Labridae > Scarus > Scarus forsteni. The sequence goes on from JAZDUH010000383.1 coordinate 16,969,868, forward strand.
TTCTTCTATCTGTCATGCTCCAAGGAGCCAACGTCTTTTTTTTTAATCCCAGAAAAGTTAAAAAAGGATGTGGGCCTTGACTGTGTTATCTCTACGCACCAAAGATAATGTCACCCCCCAAAAACACAGCACAGAATTTCATGTAATTGTTCCAACACTGCTGTAAAACACTGACTAGAGTTCCACATAAGCTTTGACAGATATATATCTGCAAAAGCCATACATAAAACTGGTTAAGAAACAATCAAAAACAACTACATAGGTAAATATGTCGCCTCTAAGACTTAAGCAAATGAGCTAAAGGACAATAACAGGGAACATGACAAAACAAAACTGGAAAATCCAAAGATGCAGGACAACATTTGGGCAGTCATCCCTCGCAGTGCAAGGCATACACCTATGGAATTCCTTACCATCTGAAATTAAACCTCAAACAGAACTTAAAAAGTTTAGTGCAAAAGCTAAACAGTGGCTTAAACAGCAGCAGAAATGTGAACATTAAAACCTCACAAGTAATTATCAGTATACTATTTTAATAATTTTTTATGTTAAATGTAACTGTGCTTTAGCCTCTAATTTACTACGACTGTGTATATTTATTCATGGTACTCATCGACTATATTCACTGTATTACTGTATTTGTATAACTGTATTTGTATTCTGTATATTTTATTGTACTCTACTGTTGTACTCTTGTACTGACCAAGGACAAAGACTGCAAATTAGCTGAAGCTACATGATTTATATACATTCACATTTTCTGTGGCAATGTTGAAAATATAGTCCCTGTTGAATAAACATCAAACAAAATAAATAGGACTGGGCAATATGGGGTACATTTTGAGATATAATGATACATTTTAAAGGTGCTATGAGGAGAATCTATTTGCAGCGACACAAAGACTCTGCTACCCACGAGCACATGCGGCAACTGTCGTAATGCTGCGTTCCAGTAACCTCGGAAATGGGAGTGACATCATCTCTAACTTATCTGCGTTCCAGTTGAAGTCGGAAAAAAACATGCTGATCTACCAGGCTATTGTTAGCTGTTGTTAGCACGCTCTGCGTTGATGTTCACAAATATCACATGAAGAATGTGATTATCACTATGGCGGCATTTTTGTAAATATAAGTCTAACAAAACTACAGCTGATCTAGAGCGACACACCCCAGTCAGAAGTGCAAATAAATTGATTATTACAGGAGCTAAATAACTGTTCACACTGGGGGCATCCATCTTCCATTGTCAGCTCGGGGGTGGCGAGGTTACACCGAGTTCCCAGTAGGAAATTCCGACTTCGGGGGACGCTCCAGTTGCAGTTTCCTACTTGGAACCCGGAAATTCCAACTTCTGACCACAACTGGAACGCACCAAAAAACGTGATGCTAATAATAATGCAGCTTGGACCTTCCTCAGAACTCTGCATTGCTTTACAACTTCTTTTATCAACAACTTACAGGATTCAAAGCGATGAGGTAATGTATCTCTTTCTAGTTACGTAGCAGTAGTTTTTGATGTGTGACAACAAGCAATTTTTGGAAAACTTAGTATTGTAGTTTTTTTGCCAGCTGTATATCACTACTTACAGCCCGGTGCTCTAAGACGTGTCCGAATAATATAAATTTGCTCTAGTTTTAATTGTCTTGTTCCCAAAGTTGAGTATCCAGGCCAGTCCAGCCCTGTCCGACCCGACTGGAAGGCTAAGGAATAGCATTTATAGATAACCTATTTTGATGCAATAAAACTCATCTTAAAGTGTGTATTTCTATCAGACATATATCTAAAAGTGAGATTTTTTTGTAATTACTTTGAAACTCCTCACAGTCCCTTTAAGTAAGATACAGGAAAAGGTAAGATTATTTGTAATGATATAGTCAGGGACGATGTCGAAGCAGAAAAATGTAAATGTTAGTGATGTGACTCTAGTGGCCACCAAAGATCTCTGAGTGAAACTGTACTAAACACAGTGCCGTCACACAGAGAGAGCTAAAGTCAGCAGCAAAGACATGGGAAAACGATGAATTTTGTTAACTGATAAAGAACAGTATTTATAAGTGCATATGCAAAAATATGTCTGTCTTGCATCAACTAACTACTTGTAAATGGTTTGCATGTCGAGCATCTGCACGTGTCTGAACATATTACTATGATGTTTGTGATTAAAAGGCCATTGTGAAGAGAAATTCAATACATTCTGCTTGATACAGGTTGTATGTCTTCATGATCAAAGAAATAACAATTTGACAACATGATAGCAGCACAAACAGGACAGCAAGCCTGAAACAAGCACAGAACTCTAACATTAAACAGCAACATGACGTCTGACAAAGCTCACTCATATGTATAAAAGCCTGTCCAATATATACTCAAGTTCAGCCTCTTGCTTTGTCCCTCTCTCATTTCTTTACCTTGCCTCATTCATCCCTCACTTTCTAATATATTCTCTTTCTGTCCGTCTTTTTCTCTCCCCTGCTCTCTCTGTATTATTAATGAATTATTAACAAAACAACCGTTGATGGTGTTCTATAATTTAGCCCATATGTAAGAGTCTGTCTGCACTGTTTTAATTTTTCAGATGAAAAATGCTCATAATTGTGCATTTAAGACTTCCATTTTCACTTGCTGTGGGGTTAAACAGGATATCATTGTTCTATCAAATTATGTCTGTTTAAAAGTTGGTAATCTAACAAAATATTCTTTTAACCATACAGAAAAAAAAAGATTTACATACCATATATCACCTCCTAGACCATCCCAAATATTGAGTTAACAATTTTAGTCTTTACTGCCCTGCCTCAATACAGACAAGCAAACATCCAACTGTGAGAAAAAAAAAACTGCTTCTCTCTTTAAGCTCTGAGCAAAATGACACTGCATACTTATCACCCATATTCTATTCCAAAAACTTCAAACCAAAATAGAACTTTCCACCAACTTGTCATATTCAAATGTTCCTGAAATAATTTTACAATGATTAGATTATTATCAGTTTTATGACTTATTACACCCATGAGATTAAAAGCAGAACAACACTGCAGGGAGCTAACGGCGGGAACAAATGTGCGTGCATTTTTCATCATTCTTCTCCCGTCTCTGCTTATGTGTGCCTACATCCCGACGGAATTAAAACAGTGAAAATTATGATTAAAAATATGTATAACCAAAGCAATTTTGCCACTCATAAAATCAAGGGAAGGGGAACTGTATCATTAAGCGTAACGACAACAGCCCTAAATGGGACACGACACAGATGGAGAATGAAATATATATGCTTGTCTGTGCTTCCACTCTTCTTTAAACGAGGCAGGGGCAAAAATAGAGCTTATTAAATCCTGCTGAGCCTTCTTCCTGGGACAAAAAAACTCCACCAGGTGAGATGAGAAATAAAAGGGGGAAGAGAGGAGGAAGTGGGGTGTTGGCAGGTCACGGACAGCCAACTTCCCCCCTGCCACACTCTGGGGAGGAACTCCAGACAGTGAGAGAGCGCCATGCTGCAGTATATCTACACTTCTCCATTTCCTCTCACTCAAGCCTCTGGTTCCCAATGGGGCCCAGGAATCGATACTGACATCAGGGGGCAGAGTAGCTTTCTTGCCTGCCTGCATGCTCTGCCTCCAAGCGTCAGCCGCCAGGAAGGTCTGTGCTTCACTTTCCCTTTTTTGATTTACACAAATTTGAGTTTGACCTGGAGCAGATTGTTAATGTGTTAGAGGGCTATTACTCTTACACCGTCCAATGTGCAAGTCAACCCTAAAGAAATCTCAGACAAAAGGCAGCAAAAATCAGGTTAAATGCTGTCTTATGTGTTAGTGCCCAGCATAAGGAAACACCTACTCACTTGTTAAATTATGCTGGAGTAGGTCTTCCTCTTCTGGATAAGTCTGGCCAACAACAAAGAAGATGCTGCTGACTTTTACTTTTTCTCTCTCACATGAAAAGAATCCTCACCTCAAGCTATTGACAACAGCCTTGATTTCTACCATTGATCAAACCTATACAGCAAGGACCTCTCCTCTCTGAAAGGGCATTCAAGAAAGTGCAGAGACACGGCTAATTCAATTTGGGAGCAGAGATGCTCGGCTTTAAGTGAAACACTCTGTTATCGGAACAGGAGAGGTGCCATGAGAGGAGATAGTGAGCACGTTTGTGTGGAGAGGCTCGTGGCCGGTCAGGAGATGAAATCAGGGATAGGCGATAAGTTGGTGTGAGGGGCTAGAGCCCCTATTAGAGCCCCCAAGGGGAAAGGCGATGGTGGCAGAGTGCAGTAAAAATAGCCACAGGCATGATTTCACTCCTGGGACCCAGGAGGAGTGAAGACGGAGATCTGATCAACATCTCACAGCGAGGCAGCCAGATCCATTCCCAGCATTCCCTTGGGTGCCACCTATCACACCAAGTGACTTAAACTGCTTACCAATGCCAAGCAGAGCAGCAAACACCTTTGACACTGCTGTCAACAAAATGGTACACACAGTTCCCTAATATGCTTCAGGAATACATATGCTCTCGAGAAGCAAAATCGCCCATAAGCCAGGGGGCAGGATTGAAAATGACCACTCTAAAAAGGATATCGACATCTTTTCCACAAACTTATCTTGCGGGTCGTCCGTTTTGGGGAAGTTCTCGATGTCGTTCTCCAGCCTCTGAATATGGCGTTCCATGGTGGTCAAGCTGGTTTTTAGGATCTCTGCAGACACTGTAAATAAATGAAGAAAAGAGAGAAAAAAAAGGATCAGTCACAACAATTTGGTCTCACATGGTGTAATTCTTTCTTGAGTTGAAGCAGTCAGATATTTGATAAATAGTTCAAGAGAGCCTTACTGGAGTAGCAATCCTATACTTGAATACAGCTGATTATAAATGAAGGATAACTCCCATTTCAGATATAGACCTTTAATGCAGACATCTAACAATGATGATGTCACTTGCTTCATTGGACAGCAGAAGTACGGCTGTTATAACAGGATAAAATAAAAAAAGCATAACAGCTACAATGCTTGCATTAGCCAACCTTGTGCTTTTTGTGCAACTTTGAAATAAAATGATTCACTAATATCTAATTTTGACATTTAAAACCTTTAAAAATGATCCACGCTACAACAGGTGTTAGTAATGGTTGAATGTGTAGACTAAAGCTTTTTATAGGGATGGTGTTATTTGTTATTAGCATGGACATCCAGTAAACAACATGTCTCTGTTTCTGTTCAGACAGGGGCTGGAAACACATGAAATGTTTCATGTTTGAGGTCGATTCAAGGATTTTCTTGTTCACTCCAAAAGAATATCTAGGAAGAACTTATACAGCAGAACAAAACACATAACTGAACCATGACCTCAGTGAACTTATTGTATCTCCCTGCAGTTTTGTTTTTAACTAATAACTCAGTGTTTCTGCAGGAAAATCACGAGAGGTGGTGGAAGGTGGTGTCATCAAACCACTTCTTCAAACCATGTTCAAGTCCAGCTCCTGCTATCACATGGCTATGTGTTCCTGGGCAAGACACAGATTGCTCCCACTGTTTTTTCAGTGGTGTGTATGCGCAGAAGGGCACAAATGTGTTAGTTGATGCTGATGGACAACTAATATAGAAACTCCAATCATCAGTGAGTAAACCAGTGGCTCTTAACTGGGAGGGCGGGACCTAAACGTGGATTTTGAAGTTGTTTTTAGTGAGATGCAAAAGTACGCCATGGAGAAAAGACTAAACAAAATCACACAAATATATATATGTTTTACCATTCAACACTTATTCATATATTATATCTTTCTCTGTTTTTGCATGATAAGATGAAACATCTGGATATTTTTTTATTAATATCTTAACATGTCTATCATGTTAAAGTTCTACAATTAAGCTGGTTTCTCATAATAAATACTCAGCTTCTCCAGATCTCCTAAAAGCAACCAAATTTAAAACAGTTTCACTGAAAATTGAGTAAACTTAAATTTCCCAAGAGCACAAGTATTTCCCAAGGCATTTCCAGTTTTGGCAGACGAGTCTTTGCAAGAAGGAGGAAAACTGCCCATCTCACACTGTTAACAAATCCTTGATAAATTTCTGGAACCACATTTGGATTTGGATCACCACCAAAATCTGATCACTCTGACCAACATTCCCTGAAAATGTCATTAAAAAATATGTTGTGAGCTTATTGAATTGTGAACAAAAATGTGGGACACTGTCCTATCTCCTAGTGTTAACAGATTCTCAACAAAATTCCTGGATGGCATCCATATCCAGATCACCAGCAAAATGAAATGCCAATTCTCCTTGTGCCATGACCAATGATCCATGAACATTTATTTAAAATCTGTTCAAAACCTTGGGGAAGCTATTCTGTTAACAATCTAACAAACAAACCAACAAATGCAGCAGAGACATACCGTCCTTGGGGGAGCTAATACAGAGTTTATGTGTATGTCTTCTCAAGGCTTCTGTACTTATGCTTTTCTATAACATATTATTTTAAGTTCCATATTATTTCTTAGATCAATTTTGATCCATTCCTTGAACAAACATGATTGATTAAATGTTTCTAAAGGTTAGCCTGCTGATGTAAGACCAGCTGAAAGCACTGGTTAGAAAAAATAAAAAATAAAACAAAAAAACCTGAGTTGCACCGTAAGTCTTGTCACAATAACTCCAACATCAATAAGCTTGTGTGTGGCCCAGAGAGCGAGCATATGAAAATGTGTGTTTGTGTGTACTCTACAGTATGTGTGTGTTTCATTAATCAGTCTGTAATCACTGTTTGCAGAGTTGCTGCGAAATCCACAGTATTCAGATCAGGCCTTTCAAGTGGAGACTTCAAACAGGAAGAGGAGTCTTAGGGGATCAGACGGGACAGGAGCATAGATGCCGTTCCATGTTTAGGTCTCTGGTAAGGGTTTAGACTTATCGACACACACACTTACACAACCTCTTGCGAACACAAATATAAGCTACCAAAACAACCAATTACAGTGAGGAATGGCACAAATTATATTTAAAGGTATGAGCATAAAGCCATCAAAACATAAAAAATGTACTAAATTCTTCACAGATCTACCGTTTTATTTATGTGTCCTTAAATTAGAGGCACATACGAAATTTTATTTCACTTTATTATGAACTGCATTCAGCAAAAATAGAACAAAGTTGAGCATTTGCTGCTGTATTTTTAACATTAATGTATTTTCTGATTAAATAGGCCATGTTATGTGAGAAAAGACTTGAATCCCACAAACAAAAGATGTAAAATGTGGTAAACTAACAACACCAAGTGGGAGTTAAGTTGTTGCACAAGGTTAACCCAGGAAAAGCTAATGCTTAAGATGAAAAAGGCGTACTTGAACAATGAAACCAGACTGCAAATATCAAAAGACAAAACTTCAAACCTAATAGCAGCACATGCTATCAGAAATAGAGTTCAAGTGGTCAACCAAAACACAAAGAGAAATTTAATCTTTATTCAGGCTTGGAGAATGAATAGATGTGTTTATTTGGAATATTATGGCTTAAATTGTGCAACAAAAAAAAAGGAAGTAAAAATCCATACTACCTAAGAGGCTCCTCATAATTGAAATTCAAGTTGAAAGCTTTGCAGTATGGCCTGCCTGATGACAGCCATGGAACTTGGCAATCCCAGCTGCATTGCAAGGTTATCTTGCCCCGGGACACATTAACATACAGCTATTGAAAATGGGATTGAACCTTCAACTTTCCAATCATTTCCTCTCAACAAATTTGCTTGTCAGTCCAACCCTTGATTGATTCTCTTCCTGTGGATTTGCTGTGCTGAAAAATGTAGGCTAACACTATTAAAATGTGCCAATAATGTAAAACACTTGGCACTTCTGACACTCAATGCTTTGCTGCATCGACAAATAGTTTTATTATGTTCCTAGTTTCCAACCAAGCTTGAAATCACACAACCACTGACATTACACATTGCACTTTTTGTGTTAAAACAACAGAAAGACGGTAGACTTTAAATCACTCCTGTCTCTTGTCTGCTATCATTACAAACTAAACGTATTGTTTTTTGTACAGGCTGCCTCTCTCATGAGTGTGATTAGAATTGAGTAAAAAAAAGACAAGGATATCATTAAGATATGGCAAATTGTTTAGATTCCTCAAACAATTTGGAACTAGTTCTCAACCTGAACCAGTGTTTGGTTCCCATCCCTGGTTGCTTATTACCTCCGCCAAGGAGGTTATGTTTTCGTGAGAGTTTGTTTGTTTGTCTGTCTGTCTGTGAACAAAATAACTCAAAAAGTTATGGATGGATTTTGATGAAATTTTCAGGAAATGTTCAGCACGGGAAAAGGAAGAAGTGACTCAATTTTGGTGTTGATCCGGATCACCATCTGGATCCAGGAATTGTTCAAAGGATTCTTCATCATTGGGAGATAGGGAACTGTGCTGCTTGGCGGAGGTCTGTGTTCTCAGAGTGCTTTTCTAGTTGATAAATTAACCAAACAAAACCATAATGAAGCATTGAATTTCTCTAATAAAACAGCAAATAATTTTACAATAACAAGATTTGTTTAAGTCAGATGTTAGTTAAGGTGCCATCTAAAATGAAAGACCTGTTACAGTTTGGAGCAAAATGAGTTGTGACATTTTATTGTCTTAAATTCTAACAACTTGAATAGAACTGCTTAACAATCAGGAGCCCTGTATTTTTTTATTTCTAAAGTAGGTTAAGTAAGCTCTAAGTTAGACCAGTTTTAGTATTCAACTTGAAGAAAATTACTGCTTTCCCATAAACAATGCAAACGTATATATAAATTTGTGTTCATATGCAAAAAAGTGCCCCTAGAATACAAACAACTAACCTTCTAGGCTGCTTAGGACTTAAAGGATATGGTGCTTTGGCATAACCTAAATAGTTCATAACACCCTATCTGATTCCAAAATCTGAATTTTTGATGCTGAATCAATAAAAATAGATTTATGATCCTGTATCTGCATGTGACAGAGTGTACAAGCGACAAACAGTGAATGAAAAATTGATGAATGTCCCACCCCTGTCAATCACGGACAGACAGAAGCACCTATCACGCATGCACAGCAACTCCTCCATCTTATTCTGCTGCTAGTTGATGTGATTTGCTCCAAACATTGATTGATCACCAAAATAAACACCCATAAGGACGGCCCTCCTCAACAACTTACAACGTTTAACCTACACCGCCCTCAAATCTACAAGGTTAGCCCATCCACTACACTGTAATTGAAGTGCGGAGGGGGAGAGGAGCAGAGTAATGGACAAGCTGTCAGGAGATGTGGCCTCGGTGACATGAGGGTCAAACTTGTCTTGCTTTACATCAATTCCATAGCTAGGATTTGCTCTTTTTCTCATTTTCTGACAATGAAATTGGATGGTTGAACTGTGGATCACATCCAGTCCTTGCACACTGATACAACCTTGCACACAAATACAAAGGTACACAAAAACAGGCACTTCACAAGATGCACACCTTTCTGCCAGCTGTGATCGGTCCCGAGGTCACAGAATAATGCAAAGCCAAATCTTTTGTCTATTGCGTTGGCAACTGTGTAACATGAGGTGGATCACGCACGATATTGTGCTGTGACTAAAACAACAGACATTTAAGACTATACAGAAAGCAATCATCATTACTGACCATGGCTATCTACTCTCACTTACAGTAGACGTACACATATAAGACAAATTATCAAATGAAAACTGGCTTAACAACTGTAGTGAGAAGACTGTCTACAACTGACAGTATTTGTCCAACTAAACAGCACTTTCTACATGCACCATATGAGACGTAATATACTAGCATAATGATAACGCTACCAAAAGTTACTTACCTGGGTGCTAATTCTATTTTTTATTCGATGACCTGGTAGTTCGACAATAATGATTCCCAGATTATAGGATAGGAAGGAGCCCCAGCGAGCTCCAGCCAGTATTCAGGCGAAAATAATTCAAAGTCAAAATCCACAAACTCAGGCCACATTGAGAGAATGTGTAGTCAAGCACAGCCCATGAGGGTTTAATGTTACAGATGAATAACAATCTGCTCTGAGCAGGAATGAAACACAAGGGTTTTAGGAGCATTCCCGTGTCTATTGGTGGATGTTTAGATGAGAAAGGGTGACAAAAAAGTTTGAGGCACATGTGGAACCCATGGAAAATTGATAAATAAGAGTAAATTATGTGTCTTTTGTAATAGAAGTTTTGTAACAATATTCAACAGAAAATCTGACGGCAAGCACACATTTTGAAAGACTTCTTTAGTTCCACCCACTGCTCACATTAAAATTGACTTTATTATGTACGATATCACTAAAAATGCAGAGCAAAAATTCTAAACAGTGATTTAAGATGACTTATCAAAGAAACGACTGCTAATGTCAAATAACATTTTTTATTCACATTGATAAGCTCAAAAGAGACACTTTAAGATGGTAAAATAGAAAAAAAATGATTGATGGATAAAACAAAGTAATTCCAGGGTTTGGAGTATCAGCTTCAATATTTGCACACCACTTTGCAGTTTGGATATTTTGCAATTGCAACTTATGTGCAAGCATACTATGTGTGCTTTTATTACAGTATCCCACAAAATGGATCAAATCACAGGAGGCTGAATGATCAAAAATCAATGAGTCTGGACATGTCTTGCTAGATGGTGCCTTTGGTGAATGCTGACTACATTAAATGACAGGGTTAATTTCAGAGATCAGATTTTTGGCAATGCTCGAGAGTATAAAATCTTCTGACTTCTGAACAGAGGGTGTTTTGAACGGTAGGATTTTGCAATCAATTTTTCTGCTCTTCCTTTACCAGCTCTTCCCTGCATCAGTACTGTGCTCTTACTTTTAACCCCCCCACAAATAAAGCATGCACCAGCAGATTCTGGCTTAAATAAATCTGAAAATGGGGATGAGGTTGGACGTTTGTTGCTTAACTCAAACTAAATTAAATAACTGCGTAACCCTCCTCAAAACACACTAGTACAGACTTGCTTTTAACTTGTAAATGACTCTTCCCCCTGTTTTTATTCTTTTAGCTTAATTATTAACCTGCTTTTATTTACTTATTTTTGTGTGTAAAGTGTCTTTGAGTTTTATGAAAAGCACTCTATGAATAAAATGTATTATTATATGTCTATTTTGTTATTGTTATTAAACTAGCCCTATTTTAATGATAATACCTTTATATTATTTCATCAACAAAGTACCGCATGGCCCTGAGTTCCCTCAAGGTACACCATTTGATTTTTGACAAAGTTACATGAGTCCTTTCCCAACACTCATTCAAAATTTCTGATCTTAATAAAGACATCTCAGGGGTTTTCAGCTATCTATAAAGAAAGAGTGAATTTTCGTCAGCATTATGACATGGAATTTGGAATTCATAATTCAGTATTTGCCTTTAAAACATTAAGTCAAGATTCAAAAAGGATCCAAAATTGCTTCATGACAGAACTTGTCATTTTGGAGCTTGATGGGTCCTAAAACCCTTTGACTGTCAGTTCAAGCTTCAGTTGTGTGAAAAGCATGTAGTCTGGCCTCACCGTAAGAGTGACGGGTGAGATCAGTGTCATTTTTAGACAAAAGCAGTAAGTTAAAAGGCTGTGTGGATCCAGACACCGGGACTTTCACAATCCCCCTCCTCCTCAATTCTCACAGAGCTGACTCCTTGGGACGACAGTGAGAAAACCACAATATCACATAGCTCATCTCGCCACTGATGGGGCCTCTGAGATCCACACGCTCTTGTCACAGTGATCTCATCGCCGCTAATGATGAAACAGAAAAAAAATGAACAGTGTGGTGGGCTGGACAGATGGATGCAAGAGAGCAAATAACTAAGTTCGTGATGATTGTATGGAGCCATGGGAAAGTTTTTTTTTTCATCATTCATTAGGGTTTTTGAAAGTGGTTTGTGGCATGAGTGGTAGTATTGAGCAATATTTGGCTGCTCATAGTAACCATGGCAGCCAAGAAACAGTAGCATGAGCTAACCAGGGGATCCATTAAGAGGATCAGAGTGAAGCCATGGGACTACAATACAGACTATTGTTTTGATGAGAGTTACTTATCATGGACACTAACTGCCAGGAGTGAGAGTGGCAACAAAAGTGTATTTTATGTTCTGCTTTGGGCTTATTTATGTGCATGTTTACATTGCAAGTGTGTTTATGCTTTTCAGAAATACATACATGAATATCACTGCCCTTTTTTGCTCTGGTAATCAAGCATCAACACTTCTTAGCATGGATTCTTTAGGGATATCATTAGCAGAATTACCACAAAAGTAGTGCAGCTTTCTTCAGAGTACAAACATGAACGCAGTGGTAGCTACCAAATGCAAATTTAAAGTGGATCACAGGAGAGAGGAATGGGAAAGTTGGTTGTATTTAAAATATTTTTCAAACATGTACAGTTATTCCTGGACTTCTTCTACTATGACAGAGAAATAAATATACCACATTGAGACAGACAGAGTTAACACCTAATCCATCAGCGCTCCACTTCTATGTCATCTAATGAAAACAATAAACAGTTTTCTTGTTTATTTTACTAATCTTTAGTAGCTTAACATCAGTAGTCTACAGTCCTCACCACAGAAGTCAGAGAATACATCACTGTAGCTGGGTTTCCATTACAGTTTTTTGCAACATAAAAGCAATATTCCTAAAATTTTTACAAGGTATATTTGCACTTTGAACGTGTTTCCATTGAAGGTTGTTCTAGGCAGGAGCGTCGTAACTCCCGTGAGATTTCACTGCAGAAGATGGACGCATGAATATGTCAAGGTTTGTCGAACCCTTTCTCCCTCATTTCCATTTCTATCTCCCTATAACACTATGCATTCCTCTGTTGTTTGCTGTCTGGTACGGCAGTTGTGTTTTTCTCGAGAATAATGGCAAGAAAAGTCCCCATCTCCTCCTCTGTCCAAATGTACCGCGCCATGTTTACTCCAAGAGAAGTGATCATGTGACCAGGAACGTCACGTCCTGTGACGTATAACTGTGGAAAAAGTGTTTCCATTGTGCTTTTTCGACATATTTGAATATCGAAACGTCTGAAAAACCACCTCATGAAAGCGAAAAAACTTTTACTGCTTTTTCAAAATTCCAGTGTTTCCATTATAATTTTTTATTGCACTATTTACATTTTGCACCTATCCAAGGGTAATTGAAATGCACTTTAAGACTGGCATGGTATGACAGGCCATCCTAGGCTATTCACTGGTGTCACAGATCAAACAATGACCATGGTAACTCAAGTATTATGCCAAAGTATTTGCTGTTTGATCAAAAATACCGAAGAGCTATATCCATTTATCCATCATGTGTAGTGCTTATCCTGTTTGGGGCCACAGACGGTTGGGGGCTTATCAAAACTATGTGCAAGACAACGGGTACACCCCAGACTTGCCATCAATCAATTCCCTGCAGGTTTATCAATGCGGTGGACAGATGAAGACTAAAAGGTGTCATCAGAGCAGATGACCCATCCATGTTATTACTTCTTAATAATCCCACAAGCACTAAACATGGTAAGATTCTCAATCACAGGCAGCTAAATACTTTAGTTTCTCTAGAAGTCACTGGGTTTGCAGTAAGGAATGTATGGTACCATAGAGCTGATATATCTACAGATGATAGGTCAAAAGATTAAACATGATGTTTTGGCCAATATTAACAGCCAACGTCTTTGCTGTAAGCATCAATGCCATTAAATATGTGTAGTTAGAATCAACAGAGCTACTTCAGCTGAAGTTCACCATATCTAATGGTACTTGTTGTATGGTTATAAGTGTAAGAAACAAAGTTTTGTAAATTGTAATATATAGGCTCCAAATAAAAGCAAGAAGTGGTCTGTTGGAGCAAACTTCCACCACAGCAATTCTGACATTCTTAGCAGAGTTTTAAAAAATGTGGAAAACCGTCTTTCTGCAGATACAGGTGCTGATACTCCCTGTATCAGCACCTGGAGTAAGAACACTTCTAAAATCTTACCAGTTTTTCTGTGTGCCATGACCAACATTTCTTATTCCTTATTTCTTTTTTTTTTAAAAAACAAAATCCAGTAAAACTTTTGAGTTATCTCGCTCACAGATGGACGGGTGGGCAAAAAACAGAACCTCCTTGGCAAAAGTATAAAGTCACTTTTTATACAGACTCAAAAGATCTTGTCATCCACACTGTGCCATTTTTTACTCTCTCTCTCATTCTTTTTATATTTCTTTTTAAACTGAAAAAGTCAAAGTTTGGAAGTACTGAACCATATCAGGCCATTAAAAAGTCAGTACCGTGTGTCCCTTTAGAAAAACTATTTGTTGCAGACTTAAGATATAGCAATTTTATGTTGAAAAATTTAATTTACAGCAGAGGTTGCAGATTTGGAGTTTTGAAAATGAGGGCGGGATACAAAATGCAGAGGTATGACCTTTTTTAAATGAAGTGCCAACAGATGTAAAAAGAAAGACAATTTCCAAGATGCCAAAATACAATATCATTCAAGAAAAAGCATATAATCACATGTGGTTCTCCGTTTTCAATGGCTGCCTCTTGTCAACAAATGAAAATAACTGCAGCACTGAGTGATACATGGGAAAAATGCAAGGGCACATTACAGACAAAACTGATTTATGACAAGAAGTTAACTTGAGTGAGTACAGTCAGCATAAAAAGTACCCTCTGTGGTCAACATCCTAGCTGTTTATATAAGCTCTGTAATAGCTCTGACCCAAAACACATCATTCATTCCAATAAACAAAAGACAAACAAAAGCATTTCCTTAAGCCCTGCCCTGTTGCCTTCAAATAAACTGCCGGAGAAAAAATACTGAGCAGCTCGCAACACCAAATCAAGCGCCATAATGTGAGGATGTCAACTTTATATTCAGTCAATTGTAAAAGGGGGCAATTTTCATTTTGATTTATAGACAAATAATAGCAATCTTTCATGGAGTGCTCTTGCAGTGCCGCCAAAGGTTACAAAAGAAATTGAGATTTATTTTGAATGTTGCTGCCAACGTCGAATAAAAGATCAAGTTTTAAATAATCTAAACACTTGTGAAAACAAAGACGAATGAAACATAAAACCGGAGGAGAAGGTCGTACATAAACGCATTCATCAAAACAGTCAAGTAAAGTGTAAGTTTGTGGGTGTGAAGACAGAGAGGTGAGCGACACAAACAGACTCACAAAGATGAGAGGCATAAACAGAAAACTGCACAAGTGGGTGAATGTTGAAGCCTTTAATTCTAAGTGGCTGAACAAGATGTGTGTGGCTATGATGAATTTTAAAGAAACAGAGTCAAAGCAGAGGAAATATTCGGGCTGTTATCACAACTACTGAAACAGATGTTATGAAATTAAAAGACAAGACAGTCTCAAAAAACATGCAAAACAAGGTGAAAGAGACATCTATGCACTGAAATTACTTTTGATGATTAATTTTAAAGATGAAAAGAATAAAAAAGTAAGAGGTTTTTGAAAATGGTAAACTGATCACAGCATCTACAGTCTTGATAACATGCCTGCCAAAATGAAGACACACATGCACCTCTGCCATCTCTGCAAGTAAAATGCATCCAGTGTGAAACTGCCCTTTCATGCTTCTCAACAGTGGTGGCTACCCACCAGAGCCACAGCTCTGACTCGCAAGCAGCTGTATTATGGTTTAAGAAAATAGCATTTGGCCAGGGATGATTCCTAAAAAGTCTGTTGAAAGATTTAAACTTCAATCTATATTGAACTCAATTTTGCGGTGTGATCTGATCAAATTAAATTCATGTCTGTGTTTTTTAACACAACAAACATGTCAACAACTACTGCCCACCACCAACTCTGCAGTTCTGCTTAGCATGTTGTTTGCAACTGCAATTTTTTAAGGTACAGGAATGCTCCAAAAATCACAAATGAAGCAATCAAGGGTATTCATAAAAATGACTTTAAGACAAGGGAACTGTAAGTTTACCTCAAAGTGCAGCTGGATCCTCCTGATTTAGTATCTGTAATTAGATAGATACATCTTGCAAAGCCCTCAGCCAAAATGACTGAACTCAGTCTATTAAGTCTTGGCCCAATCAGAGTCAGTTAAAGCAGAAAGAGGCAGGAGTGTAGCAACAGCAGTAAGCATCTTCTTGATTAGCATAGACGCTACCAGTTTCAATTGCAGTTCTGTTAGATTTGGACCACATTTTTTTATTAATTAAAAAAACACTGAAAGCATTTTTCGAGAGAATGGATATTTTAGATCCACTTTAAGCTCCAGACATGTTTTGGACAAACTTCTTGCATGAATTGGCTTTCATTTTGGACATTACAGTGCTGCAGCAGTGTCCATGCATCATCAAATTCATTGAGAGTTTATGAATCTCCTGTAGGTAATCACATTTGCACGACCATGAAAAAGTGAACTTGCAACTGATCAACATAAACACAACAAAAGCTAAAAAAGAGAACATGAAATTAAAACTTGGGACACCAAAAAGCTCATTCTACTTTTGACTAATCAACAGTGCCTATTTTCATCAATGTGTGAGTAATGCAGTATATTATGTAAATAATCATAATCATGATGTCTGATCGTACATACAGTATATCTATATATCTATGTCTCTCTCTGTCTCTCATTATATATATGATACATTTATCTATATATATATACATATATATATATACACACATATACATATATATTATACATACACATATATATATATACATACATATATATATATATATATATATATATATATATATATATATATATATATATATATATATATATATATATATATATATATATATATATATATATATATATATATATATATATATATATAATACACATATATACATATATAACACACATATATATATATATATATATATATATATATACATATATACATACATATATATATTTGTATGTATATTTCAGTCATTTCCAAAGTCTTAGTCCATGCATCTAAATGACTCACCAATCAAGGAGGCATCCCCTGAGCCAAATGTCTATTCCAGGTCATCAGGTTCAATAATTCATGACTATTATCAGTACCTCTATCATACATAAAAGGTTTTTAAAGCCCCAGAGATTGAAGATGTTAAACCCTTCAAGAGCCACGCAGAAGTAACCTCAGCCTTGCTTATCTTTACTAAGCCCTCCACTCACAGCCTCTTTGCATACACTGCACAGGGTGTAAAATGAGAACGACCTTGACGGGACTTTACACATGACCAGACACACAATGTTTTCAGGTAAAAATGACTATTGATTGGCAGGATGATACCTTAAAATGACTAATTTCATGCTTACTGTTAGACATAGTTATTACAAATTCCAATCCCAAAAATGTGTTTTCTCCCCTAATAAAATTGTTCATTGTCTTTTTTCATTTGGCTGTTGTTGGCACCTGAAAGTGAACGGGAGATGAAGTGGGAGGCAGACGCGAGTACAGCAGAGGAAAAAGACAAAAGGATAAACACAACGCTATGTGTTCCCCTTTCAGCGGGAATCAAAGCAGCGCCAGTCGCGGGAGTGAAAGTGATATTGTTCCTGTGGCAAAACAGTCGCACTGTTTTCTCTGATTACCTTGCAGCATGTGATGTTACAAACAGCAGGCAGGGAGGGAAAGGAAATGTAATGGGCAGCACAAAAAGATAATGTAAAGAAATGTTTCCTTATTGATGATCACACTTGCAAAAACTGATGATTCAAACATACAAGACAATAAATATTATCAATGCCAAACAGGGGACACAAATGAACAGTACAGGCACAATGCAGTTTTCCAATCAATGTTGCACTAATTACTGGTAAATCCTTTTTACTTTTGCTCTATTTGCTCCTTCCATTTGCATTTCCCTTTAAACCCTTTTATGTAACAGAACTCTTATCATAATGAAGGATTTGTTGTGATTAGAAATGACAGTGCCCCAAAGAGATAAACCATAAGGTTAGAATATGGAAATTATTAATCTTTAAATACCTACTGCAGCAATAATCACGAACAAATCTATTTTCAACACATCATTAATGCCTAGGGCTTGATTTTCTGTATAATAGGATACATATTTAATTTTTTGAGTGAACATTAGTTTAAGCTGAGGCAGAAAAACTAAAGAAAAAATAAATAACAAAGAGGGACTGCTAATGTAGTCCCTCTTTGTTATTATTTAATAACTCAAGAGAAAACAGTCATTACTTACAGCACATTAGTGGTGCTATTATATTAATTACTATGACATTAATTATGACTGCTACATGGGTAGCACATTAGTGCATATCTATAATGTATTTGAGGGTAAAGCGAGAGTTTACAATGTCCACCATAAAAAAAGAACTTCTATTAAATGTTAAAATTAAAAGGTAGAAGATTCAGGTTATTCTTTCTCTCTCTTTCCACTGTATTGCCATGTTTATCTCAAAAGCATGGACGCAGGAAAATATATCCAGGGAGCTCAATACAATTTAATGTATGGTGCCAAATGTTTATTCCAATTGTCAAAAAAATTGTCTTTAAGAGAGGATTCAAATGTTAATAATTCTGAGAAGAAGTATAAGATGCATTTAACTAATCACCTCTTACTTGCTAAAAGAACCAACACACTGGTCTGAAGAAGATATTGTAGACCAAATGTATGCACAGATTTCTGAGCTATCTAGACAGTCTCCCTTTGAAAATAACAATACTTAAAATAAATCAGATGCTTTTATGGGAAAAAAGAAAATGACATATGTGACGGAATAGCTTAGGGTGACCCTTAAGTGGCTTGCAGTTCACATTGATCATACATGTTATACTAATTATATTCCATTTATTAACTAACAGTTTGTTATCCCAGCTGACAAAGGTTCTAAAGCAAGGACCTAATAACGTTTACCTAAATGTAAAGGTTGAATGATGCACTCATCTATTATCTACACTGCTCATCCCTGTCAGGGTTGCAAGGGTCTGGAGCCTATTCCAGCAGTCATTGGTCCAGCAGGCCAATAACAGGCTGATATATAGAGACAAACAACCATTCACACTCAGACCTAAGGCCAACATGGAGCCCCTAATAATCCTAACAAAGCATGTTTTGGTCTTACACAGAGAGGCCCTATTATGGAGTTGGTCCAGCAACCTCCATGATGAGGCAACAGCACGTTTAAAGTGTTGAAAAAAATCAACATAGTAGCATTATAAATGGTGGGTCAAGATGTGCTGTTGATATCTGTGCTAGTTTGATTTTTGGAAATCCTATAAGCATAGGATAAACATGAGGCCTTTAGACCTTGACCTTATAGCCGAAAATCTAGTGATTTTATCTTTGAATCATGGGGTACATTTGTAGAATTTTGTAGAATGTTCCTAAAAATGTTCATGAGATGTCAAATCAAAATGACAGGGATTACCATGAGACCAAGCAACTTCGACCTTCTAGTCCAAAATCTTTTCAGTCCATCCTTGAGTAAAGGGGAATTTGTGCAACATCTCTTGAGGTATTCTTAAGATATCCTCCTAATGCTCCTCGGCCCTCGCTCGGTGACGTCATGTGCGCTCGAGTTTCACCGCGATGATATCATATATCATATAATAGGATGTATAAGTGGATATTATTCCAGCTGTATCCTTTTCTTTGACTTATCAACCACAAAACACTGCAGCAGCATTATCTGTGAGTTTCCCACGGTCCATCTAGGTGGAACTAATGTCCTCACTGATTGTTTCCCACACGGACATGGATTGTGACTCTGTAGTCCGGATGAATGACTGTCTGTCTAGGGTACCGTCACACATGCACACACCTGCTGATTGATCAACTTTTTTTTACTTTCACATCACGCGACAAGCTATGTGGTAGTGTGAAAAGCGGCTGTGGCATCGCGGGAGGGTTAGCCCCGCCCCATCGCGGCTGTACATTGACTTTGCATGGAGAGTGATCGCCGAGGTAGTACAAGTAGTGTGCGGTGTGTACGCACCTTAACAAGCAAGGGCTGAACATCAGGCACAGAGACGTTCACCTATGACCACTAAAAACCAAAGTGGTCATCCGTGAACCTTGTATCTCCTTGTAAAGATCTTGTATTTCCAGCAAGTCTTAATCAGCTCAATGTAAGTATTTACTTTAAGAAAGTCCCACAATACATTTATGGAATTTCACATCCAAAATCAAGCACTGACCGAGAGGCCTTAGCCCGACATTTGGATTTCAAAGTCTAAAATGTTTCTCTTTGAGCCTGATTGGATATTTCCACGAGTTTGAAGAAAACCCACTCAAAGGTATTGAGGAATTCACAAGCAGAGGATAAACATGTGGTATCTTGACATTTGATCTACCAACCCCAAAACCTCAAAATGCTCATTTAGGAACATTTTGAAGAAAACTGTACAAAGAAGTTTCTGAGACTTCATATCCACAAGCACAGGATGAATTTTTGACCCAGTGATCAGACCTCGACTTGCTAAATCTTTTCAGTTACCCTTAAATCATAAAGGACATTTTTCCAGTGTTTGACAAAAAATATATTTGACTGATGGAGAGGCAACCCAAAATAAAGATGCCTCTGACCTCAGTCCTTTCCAGTGCGATGGGATAATAAAATGTGGTTTGAGAACAACATCAATTTCAAATAACAACATCTGAATGAAAGCATGGGCTGCAGCCAAAGAGCAAAAAGTGAAGGCAGCCCCTTAGAAAAAGCCCACACTTGACTGTACCTCACACTCTGGAAGCGGGCCTTGTTTACAATGGGGGTCATGTCTGTGAGACTTTATTGCTTTCGGCAGCTATCAGAGCCACAGGCCAGTGCCAGATCTCTGGAGGAATTACAAATGGAGTCAATTACAATATATTTTGATGCATGGGAAAGTTTAGACATTGACCTGAGGTGATGACAATTCCCTGGGAAGTGCTGAGGAAATCAGTCAGTGTGTGTTGTGCTGCTGCTGTGTCTGAGTCTGTGCCTGCTCCAATAAAACAAATAAGGAACTCACAGGGGTGTAATGGTTTACCCCCTTCTCTCCTGACAGCCTACCATCTAAATGATTGTCATGCACTTACTTGAAGATGGCCATTTTTCTTTGCTGTGACAGACTTTCTGTGATATTGATATGATTCTTCTGCCTGCAGACAGATGCTAGAACCAGGCAGGAGACAGAAATGATGACACTGGGACAATATTGTTGGATGTAAGAATCTATCAGTGGTAAAATTCTGCCTAAAAACAGGAAGTCAGGATTCAGTCTCAACTTTTGCAGTCGCACTTCTTGGGTAAGATACTTCATCCCAAACTTTGCTCTGAGAAGTGTGTAAATGCACACGTAAGAGTAAAAAAGGCATTAACCAATATAGAAGGAGTCTTTAAGTAGTAACCTCAACAATCAGTGCTTGGCTGAGGAGTAAATGAGTGTCTACAGGCTAGAGTGACCCTCATGCACGATTACAAAAAAGAGCCCCTCATCCACTTTTATTTTCTTAATTTAATATTTTGGATTAAGAGCTCAAGTGTTGAAAAAAAAACCTTCTGACTAAATGCATGTTCTGGCATGATTAACTTGAAGTCCTGATACTGATGATGGAGAGAGGTCTGCAAGCTAGTTATTTTACCTAGTTTTCTATCCCAAATACCCCATATTTACCTATAATTTCTGTCTATCTGAGATGCTCTTTTAAAGCTTTGGTCACTCAAGATACCCTAATCCGTACAGGCCCAGTCAGTTCCTATGGTTAGATGGTCTACTTTGCTGTAATTGTTCAATGTACCAATGTACCACGTTGTCAACAGCTCTACATTTAGGCTACATTCACACTGCAGTCAAAAGTGACCTGAATCCGATGTTTTGGCCCAAATGTGACCTGTATCTGATTTATTTTTGACAGTGTGAACAGCACAAGTGGCATTGAATCTGACATTTTCAAATCAGATTCAGGCCACTTTCAAATGTGGTACTAAACCGGATACGTCTCCGATTTTCTTGAATGCGACCGCGGTCTGATCAGTCAGGTCGCATTTAATGTGACTTTGACGTCATTCTACAGCAGCAGTTCACCTCGGGACAAAAGTTTTCAAAGTCACTTCATGGACAGAACATAATCAGAGGTTAATATATTGACATCATTATTAAAAAGTTTATGCATTTTTCCCTAAAATAAAGAGTTTTAGTCGTTTTTCCAGCTACAAGCTTGATTAAATAATGCATTAAGGGAGGAGTGATGAGAGAAAGTGAGAGAGCGCTGGGGCGATCGACGTGTCTCCATTACACGCACAGTAGACGATTCATACATTTGTAGTATGATATCTGATAAACTTAGGTTATTAACACTGCGCCGACTTTTTGAATGGATTTATCAGGCCAAAATGACAGTTTACAGGACGCGGAGACACTGATGATCTACTCCATCTCATCTGTGCGCATTTGCGCGCTGCCGTATGTTTCTACGAGACAGCTTCAGTCAGAAAACAGTCTGCTCCTGTCTGATCTGCTCTCAAACAAACTACGAAACATCAGAACAGATGACATGATCTTTGTTAACCTGTCCAGCGCGCTACGGCTCTGAGATGTTTGGCTCTCCAGCAGCGATCCGTCATCAGCAGGAGAGAGCGTGCGCCTGAAGGTTTTAAAGAAATAAAATATAGCCATAATTACCTTTATAAGAGCTCACTCAAGGTAGGCTGCCGTAACATCAGTTTCTGTGTTATGGAAACAAACTTTTCCAGCATTGTGAAGCACAGTTTTGGTCTGTGTTTGTTGCCCCTTAGCACTCCGTGCCGTGCGTAATGCCATTAATGTTAAACTGAGCATGCGCGTCACTTCTGAAGCCTGAGCTGTTCACATCACAGTCTGCAGTCAGGCCACATTTAAAGGTGTAATCTGAACAGCCAAACAAAAAAAATGGATTTGAGCAATAAATCGGAATTGAGCATCAAGGGCTGCAGAGTGAACGTAGCCTTAGTTTACAGTCCAAGCTCTGCACTGGACTTGCCAGTCCAAGTCATTGTGCTTAACAACCCAACAAACCGGGGAAAGGGAGAAGTCCTGATGTCACAGACTTTTTGTCTTATGCACAGTTTGGACTACCTTTATTTCTGACAACAAAAACAATCTTTCCTGCAAAACATCCTCAATTTTTAAGTCTTCTCCTTTGTTGTGCTCAGTTGCTGTGTCTGAACTGCTGGCTACTCTTCTCAATGCTATAGCTTCTATCAGCACAGGTTGGCTTAAAGACATGAGTCAGCTGTGGAGCAAAACTGAATTACAAACTGGAGGAGGTTTTTGGAAGAGAATCCCAGCTTGTCCTCATCAAGGTAGCTGAAGAGATGCACAATGTGTGATATCTTTGTGAGAGCCAAACTTGGTGGTGCAACAACTAATTAATCACTGTTTGCTAATGACTGCTCAATGCCTTGATGATTGAGAATCGACATGAAAAAAAGAATCCTTGTACTCTGAAATGAGAACCAAATGTCTAAAGCTTTGCAGATGTAAATTTTGACTCAATATTTAGAAATATGCTTAAATAACCAACATGAAAATGCATGACAGTCTACAGAAACAGAAGAAGGAAATGACTTGTGTGAGAGTAACAAACAGACGTGACACTGAGCGATGTGGGTGGGTTGGTCATAATATTACATAGAGGTTGACTCATGCTCTAACCTCATCCACAGCTTCAAAGTTACATCTTATCGCATAGCGGTGACAGTTTCAATGGACACCTTTGAGGGACTCACTCCACTCTGACATTTCTACATCCAAGAGTCTCAAAACCTTTTTGACTTTCTGCCTGCTCTGAGAACAACATACAGAGCGGAAAAAGGGAATAAACAGTGAAAACAAAGCACCACAATGTCAAAAAATGATGTCTAACAACATTTGTTCAGATGGTAAGCAACAGTTGTATAATTTAGCGCCCTGAAATGATATTCATGATGGAACTAAAACAATATCCAGGCTCTTAAATATTTAAAATCAAATATAACAACTTCAATTAATATGCAGTAGCCACAAGCGGCCATTATCAGGGCATAAGCAAGCTGGAGGGCACACACATACAAAAACACACGCCAGTATACCAACATTCTCTTAGCCCGAAAAAGCACTTACAAGTCATTTCTGACTCACATAAACAATATTCAGTATTGCATATTATGATTTAAAAATCCACCCAGTAGTGTGAATTGGATTTTGCATTATTAAAATTAGCTTTACCAATAAAATAACTCTGTAACTCTAATACATGATCCAAAATAAATTGTTCTGTGTTTTGAGACAATGATATGTCCTTGTCTGTCTACTCACATACACATCTCTTTTCATCAACAACTTACATTCACAAAAATCCTCCCACACTATGCTTGCTCCCTATTTTAGAAAATGTTTGTTCAAACAGTCTTTTTAAAATAATCCCCTTGTGATGTCATGAAGGGAAATGCCAACAACCCCAAATGGCAGACATGTACCAAACTCACGGGCAGCTCAAATGAAAGGAATGTGTCTGGGCATGTCTCTGCAGTAAACACGGCTAAAGGTGTAGTCAGCGATGTGGGAGAAAACGAGTGGAGAGGTTGTTTATAAACGAATTTAGACCCACCTCTCCCTTCATACCTCACCCCTGGCTCCACCCCCGAAAGCTGATGGACGTGCATCGTCATGGAAATGGCCATAGAAACTGCATAGCTGACCAACGCAGCTAATACAACTCGACTGCCGTTATTGATAACATCACAACAACAGTACATTTTGGCAGATTAGACGATAAGATGAATGCCCGACGGCTGTTACTGTTATGTGAAGCACCACAAAGCTAATGCTGCTTACCTATCCAGCAGACAGACGGCGACATCCGCGTCCGTTTTCAGGTCATTCAATTGGCGGAGTTCCCTCCACCGTCAGAAAGCAACACCAATGTTGACCCGGGTCTTCGCTCTTTCATGGTCGTAGCCCTTCTTTTTAACTTTTCACTCCTCTGACCTTTTTGTTTTGGGCTGTTTTTCATCCATTGCTACTGCACCTATTGTATCTCTCTCTTATGCTAACTGCGCACACTACGCAACCTACTACTCCCCCTCCCCCCTCTGTCTGATCTGCGCATGAGTATGATCGCCCCCTGAATGTGGGGGGGTTGTACCCTGTTTTGGTGACTCGGCCCGAGCCACAGCATTTGCCTGCTGAAATTCAGAGCCAAGGCTGTGTATTGAAACCGGACTTTTTTTTCAACATGCTGTCAGTGGGGATATTTTGTGGATGGAGAGGAGAAATACGGTGAATTTGACAAATACTGCATTAGATTAGAAGATTAGGAGATCGCTGACTACACCTTAAGGTAGGGATCAGGGTTGAAAAACCTCATCCATCTCTTGAAAGGAGAGTGTAAAAGACCAGGGCCCATGTGTTTTGGGGGCATCTGGGACTTGAGTAAAATTGCAGAGAGGAGTGTAATAAGGCAGCTATTAAATCATGTTTTGTGCTAGCACTTGTTAAAAATGAATATTTGCATGTGCTTTCACTGCATAAATCTAATAAAGTAACCTGAAGATCTAGTGTCGACACAATAAACAATATAGAAAATGAGTCAGAGTTAACACCAAGATCAGAGGGAATGCCAACATAACTCCTTGGTGGTGACAAATTTGTTGAATAAAACCCAGCAGGCTAAATTGTAATTTTGTTGTAGTGTTGATCAGTTATGGTCCACATCTCAAAATTCCAGTGCAATTGATCAAAATTCTTCATAGTCTGCAATTACATGCTTTAGTTTGGTCTTTTCAGGTTGAAAAAGACAACTGCAAATTAATGATCCCTGTAGGCTGATCTCTGAAGGTGGATGATTTATGTTGAAAATCACTGTCACTGTGAGGTCAGCAGTGACTATCACTATTTTCAAGATCATGGATGCTGCGGCACACAAGGACTGTCGATGGAGTAGCTTGTTTGCCCAAATTTACAAAAACATTTTTTTTCTTAAAGTTAAGAACACAACATGCACACCTGTGATTCTTCCCTCTGTACACCAATATTTATTTAAATTTAAATTCAGTGCTACAAAAAGACACCTGCTTAGTTCCATAGAGTAAGTTTATGAAAAACTGTGGGTTATACCAACCAGAGACATTGCTACAACATGAGTAATTGTATTGTGGTTAATGTAGTTTTTTAGCTCATTGTGTATTTCCTCAAACAAGGCTAAAACAATACAAATTAGTGTCTTTTCACACCAGTTCACAAAAAAAATGCAGTTACCTTTGTTCTCTGCGCTTGTCACTGTGATTTATGGACTACATAAATCTACCAGCAGCCAACGTCTATGAACAGACACCACTGCTAAGTTGCTAACACTTAGAGCACTTCATTTCCTGATACGACTTACACAAATTAAAATCAATTTAACAACATATAAATGGGGTAGATTAACATTAGCTGAGCAATTCAAGTCAAAGTATTCCAGCACATAGCCTATTTTTGAGAACGCTGGCATATGGAGAAGGTGAAGTTCTGTTAAGAGTAGGTATATAGCCTTGAATAAGAGCAGACCAAGCAGGAGGCCACATTTGATCAGCATTTTCTTCTGTCATAAATTGCTATTTTTGTTTTCTCACCATGTCAGATAGGATGAAAAAAGCACCCAATATGCATCTCTCTACATGGCCCCATAAGCATTTTATTTTTAATATAGGGTTAATGGACCAAATTTAGACATCGAAATTTAGAAACTTTGAAAACATTTCCTTCGACGTTACAACTAAGGAGCAACACAGACAATGGATGCCTGGCACAATGAGATGCCTTGTTTTCTGAATAAATTAGCCCAGTAGTAAGATATTATTGAAGGAATTATTTCTTTAAGGTCAAATTGACTGTGCATTCATGCATAATCTCAGATGGACTCTAATGGGGATTTTAATTTATGAATATATAAAGGTCAACTGGCTGGGACTTTGATGACAAAGACAAGCTGTTACCCTTAATATTTTTTACGCTCTGTCAAGCCAATTATATCCAAAAATATTTTGATAAGTTTAGCCCTTTTCTGTAAGCCACTATGTTGTCTCCTTTCTCTAAACACTGATCTCCTCCTCCTGTTATTTAGGTGTCTGTTGGCTCCACATTTGCAGCTCAAGAGCTCCCTCTGTGAGAGAAGCTGTTGCCGGAGTGATGACAGTCATTGGATAGACATAGGAAACAAAGCTCAATAATTTTAGCACTTTGGATGCTAATATGACTCATTTATTTTTGTTTTCTAATATTGCTCACCCAGAGTATATCTGATATAACTTTATAATACTAGGATGGTTTGTTTGAATATATTTTCTTTGTAGATGATGAAAGTAAGATATGTTTAAATATGGAGACAATCCAGATGTGAATCAAATCACAAACAATATAATAGAGGAAAAACTGAATTCACTGGCAGGTGTTGCATATGTGACCCAGAGAAAACAAATCTATGAAAAGAGTGAATTTGACTTTATTTTATTAACTACATGATTATTAGTAAATGAGTATATAAATTAACTTTACACTTACACTACTTTTATTTTCAGGAGTAAATGATTACTATTACATCAACATTTGACATTATGAGGCAAGTCTTTTTCAGCCCATGTTCATAAATTAATGAACCACCAGCCTTTCTTTTCATCATCTTGTTTGCTAAAATGTGTGTCTCCCTGTATTATCACTCGGATCTCTGAGCATATTTCACAAATGAGAATCTCGGTGCTTAAGCGTCTGCACATGTGTGGTGGTGCATGACTCATGAGAGGAGTGTGAGGGTGGGTGATGACTCAAGGACTGTGTTTGTATCTCTTTCTTCCTTTTGTTGATGAAGCAGACTGGAGATATTTATGATCCTAATAAAGCCCACATATGCATAAATATTCATGGTTTTGTCCAGAGAAGAAAGCGTTGCACAGCATATTATTCAGCGTTTGTGTCAGATCCATATTGGAGGGAGGTTTTTTTTTCAATTAATTTCTTGGGAAATTCATCTTTCTGATAAATATGACTTCTTAACAACAGCCCTAAGTTAATGTTTCTTGCAAATATTTATTTTCATGTCAACTACGGTAATTGCTGTTGGGATTACAAATTGAGTGCAATAATATAGTGATTTCTACACAAAGTAAGTAAAAAAGACAATAATGTACAACAAAAACTTTAAAAACTTTGAAGAAAAAAGATAAAGTCAATGTTGCCTTGCAGCACAGCAATAAGGCATCGATGATAGAACGACTGCCAAAGGCATCATGTCCTGAAGGGTGCTTGATTGAACCTCATATTTAGATTTAGAAAATTAGACTATGTTAAATTTAAACCTTGGGCTAGATGTGGAGCCATGTGCAGATGATGCACATGAGTTTCAAATGCTAAAGATCAGTTCTGTCATGTCCCCATTCCCTCCAAACAGGTCAAAGCTTGCCTTTACATGGGTTTATGTGTTAATTGTTGATGACTGCCAGAGTACACTCACAATCACTTGATGCTCAAAAACCCTTCACTACATGGGCCACGACTGATATGACTGGAGTACCCGTCTACTACTTATATAACTGTGATAAGAGTGGTAGGAAATCACACTTGTAAGACTATTCAAGGGGGCCAGGGGGAATCACTTGTTTCATATAGCTACTGGTCTTGGTCATAGGAGGAGACAGGGAAGATGAAATGCTGAAGACTACATCATTTTTTGCATAGAAGTGCCTAATTAGGGGTGCTGGTTTGGCGGAGTGGTTAGCACAAGTACGAATTTGTAAGACTCCGGTAAAATAAACTATCGACCTGGTGATATTGACACACGGAGACACGTATTTGTCCATGACTCCGCATCTTTTTTGAAAACGGGTCTGCAAGTGGATATCTGCATATTCGTCTTCATGCCGTAGTTGGTATAAACAGATAAGTCCGAGAAAGACGATGACCTCATAGCACCCCTCCTCCTCCCCGCCCCCCAACCCACGCTGTCACACACACCAACAACAATGGCAGCACCCGGGCTGATTCTGATCTTGTTCCAGCAGCTACAAATATTGCTACGACTTTTATACCAACATTTGCTCACAGAACACCAACAACACCAGCTACAACAACAACAGCAACAAGTGCTCATGCAGAGACGCAGCATGTTACGCGCGCATGAGCACTTGTTGATGTGGAATCCACCTCGGAGTAGAACCAGACGGGCAACCCGACGATTTTGCGTAGTCATGTAAATGCACAAGCCTATGTACAATCGATGCCGACGCCAAGACAATACAGGGCCGTCTTCGTGCGAGGAGGGCCTAAGATTTACCAAAGTTCAGTCAAGACTGTGAAGATCAGTTCCATTACTCAGTGAAATAATGTAGAAAAAGAAGCAGAAGTGTTTAAAAGTGGCACAATAGTATGTCATCTCTTTAAGAAGAAAATGTATGTCAAAAGTTAGAAGACCAAGTGATAATGAAAGACAACTGTTGGCAGCCTGCTACAAAACCACCTAAATTAACTTCATCAAAGGTCTCACCTTTGACATGGGGTCAGCTAAAGGCTTGTTTCAGACTTTGAATGGTCACTTTGGGTAGCCAATGAAATTTTGAGGGTGTCAAGTTCATCCATTTGGCTATGCCCCAGCAAACATAACCCACACGCCACCAAAATGTGGTTCAGGTCTCTGGGGAGCGCACACCACTATTTAAACACAACTACAAAAGATAAAGTGGAGGGAAGAAGGGGTAACAAACCAACTTCAACATTTGATCATAACAAAAGAGATGACTGATTTTTGGTTCAAAAATATGCTGAAGAGGATATAAAAGTCACAGCTGTCAGATCAGTTTTGATTAAACAAAAATTTGTAAAAGAAGATAAAGACCCTCCATGATGGTGCCCACAACACTGATTCACTGACCACCCAGAGGACCGAGATATTCTTCTGAAGTGGATCTAGAATAGTGCTATCATAGGTATTAGTGTCATAGTGTTATTTTGGACTCTCTAAGTGTTTTGTTGATGACATATTGTTGTTCATCTTCTTTCACTTCACACAATAACCATGTATATAGGGCCCATTCACTCACTGGGGAGTATAATCTAGTAAGAAAAACTCGTACTCAGTACAGAGCAGCTGCATTAGGGAAAAACACCAATGACCACTTGAACAGAATGCACTTACCAAGGCCACAATCCTGTGCAAATTATATAAAAACTGCTGAATTACAAAGATACATGTCAAGAAGAATGGAACATTACAGAGCACTTCACAACTTTGAGACATTCTTTTTTTTCTGAAATAGAAACTGGATGTCTTATACAATCATAACCAATGTGCAATCATCCATTGTTTACACCTCTTTTCTCTCTTAGGTTTGCTGTTGGCTGCAACCTATGCTGGCTGACACTGTGCAAGAGGCAAGGTACAGCTTGAACTGGTATTTGGCCAATTACAGGCCAGACACATAGAGGCATGAGTAAAATCTAGAGTCTTAGTGCTGAAATGATTAGGTTAAGTTACCTGTTTTAGCAGCATGACTATCTCTTCTGCTGTCAAGGCTGTCAGCAGACACAGAAAACTCCACAGTGTCCACACGCAAATGGGCTGTAAGATTAATTTATAGTCCCCCAAGCACACTGCTCAGGTTTGAGTTCAACTTGTGCTTATATCATATATCTGTCCCATATCTCTCATTTCCTTCTTGGTTTACTGTCCTATCGCACTAAAATTTCATAAGCCAAAAATAAATCTTAAAAGGGACTTGGTCACAAGTACCAGGCTGACTTCCCTTTGTAACATAGAAATATATTGTATAATTTACTCTAAAAAATGTTCACACTTGACAAACAATGGACACTTCACAAACAGGCAAGGGAAGAGAGGATGGTGCATTTAAGTGCATGAGGAAAGAGATGATTGTTCAAAAGGACAATAATGCCAGGAAATCAATCTAAAGTAACTGCAACTATTGTCAGTGTATCCTGATGGTGTTTGTCCATGTTTAACTAGTAGACTGTGCTTGACCGCTAATAACAATTTAAAGTTTAAAGTTGGTTTCAGCGCACTGTCATGTTTATACATCTTCCTAGCACAAAGACAGGAAACTGCTATTGATATTCCACTCTGTCAGTAAAAAGTGGAGACGCTTGTTTTCAAAATGCCAAATTGTCCCTCTAAGCATATGAGGTTAATCACAGACAATTGGGCTCCAACCCTAAAAGCTAGATCTTATAAGGCCAGTATGGATAATGTATTTTTGCTGTTGATTCAAACTTTTTAAATGTAAAACTCCTGTTATTCTGCTGATGGATCATCTCATATCATGAGTTTACAAGGGCCATTCTGGCAAGCAGTCCAGTGTTTTAGCAATGAGGAATATTGACCCTTAATCATGCTGTATTTGATTTCTACCATCCATCCAAGGAGACAGAAATCCACAGCAAATTTTAAAGAATTGTTCTGTGGGCTCTGCCAATCATGCCAATTGCTGCAATCCAGATCTCTGATTGATGAGATTTAAATGGAAATTATGCATTCAGTGGAAGAGGAAAAGACAGACAGACTTCTTCTTGATTGGCTTTAAGCAGAGCAGTCATACTGGAGAGGCATCTGTCAGATGGTAGGTCACATCCCCTCAGCATATTGATTTATCTACCAGCACAGACAACTGGTTATAATGGAGCCTGTACTACAGAAGCGAGGAGTGGAAGTCAAGATAACTTCACAAAGGAATACGGAAAAGAAGCGGGGCTGGCTTCAAGAACATAAGCATTTACATAAACATTATTTTTTAAAGTTTTGGTTCTACACTAAATAGTATGACTGAATTGTTCACACTATTAGGATAAACTGGATGATTCATCAATGTGGTTTAAATAAGCAGAGATGGAATTTGGACATAGATACCCCCCTGCCCCCACTGTCACCCAAGTGCATACTTTATATTATATTTTATTATGTAGCAGTAACAAAAAAATTAAAGCATATTGAGTTCTATTATTTATTTTTTTCAGCATATGGAAAATAATAAAATGGTAGATAACTTCACAGCAGGTGTTAAGGTCAATGTCACTTTATGTCAAATACATATACGTCACCGAACGTCACGCCACATCAGTTGATGTGATGTCACATCATGTAACCACACAAAACAAAACTGTGCATCATGTCTTAAGTGACCTAATGCTATGTCGCCTCATGCTATATCAAGTTATGTCAAGTAACTTTTCATAATGTAACCTAACATCACATAACATCATGTCATGTCACTTTTGACATATCTGACATCTTTTTTAACATCATGTAACACAGCATCACATCATGTTTTATAATGGAACTTTATGTTACATAATGTTATACTTAATATGTCATAACCATGTTACATCTTTATGTGATGTTCTGTGTGTCACGTTTTATTCCTGTCATGTCAAGTCATGACATACCATGTCTCACCATGTTATGCCATGTTACGTCAAGGCATGTCATGTTACTTCAAGTCGCATCAAGTGACCTCTGTGGTTAACTTACTTTATGTTACATAACCTACCATCAGGTCTAACTTATCTATATCATAATATGCCATGTAACCTTCCGTAACCTAGCATAACATCTAAAGCCAAATCAAGCACCATGTTCCAACAAGCAATGCAATGCCACATACAATCACATTATGTAAAATTATGCATGATCAGGGCACGGTATGCCATGTGGTAAGACAAAAAATCAAGTTCTGTTGCCATATTAGTTTTCTGACAATGTATGATGTTACTTTACACTATGTAACGTTAAGTGTGTCATGTTTCTTTATATCATGCGGTATCATGGAATGTGATGTGATGTCAGGTCAGAAAACATCACACGCCTGCAAATAAACCATGCCATGATAGATTTCAAAATGATACAATTAGCTATGCAGTTTCTGACCCTCATGTTTTGAGAAGAGAGTTGCAAGACAAACATATATCAGTAGATGCTGATTATAGATAAATGAAGAAATAGAAGAGGCCTATAACAATAATATAAACCACAGAATAATCATTTCAATCACAATATCCTATATAAGGGGTGTATTAGCAATAACCTGGCAACACAATATGTATCGTGATACACAGCTGATGAGTCAATATCAGAATATAATGTGGTGCAATAAACAGAGCAATACATCAACATTTGGTTTCACAAACGAGTCTTTTAAAGGCATTAAGAAACCACATTCTAGGATGAAAAATATAGTTCACATTCAGGGATATACATTAAGTCTGACAACTCCATTGGATGGCCCCAAGCAGTAACACTGACACTGTTGACTAATACCTCTGGAACCATACAATTGATCTTTGAAGGAGAAAGCTGTGTTTGTGAGATCACACTTTTGTCAATTAAAAAATGGCTGCAGGTCAAATACATCCCTACCACAAAAAGTATTCGGCCTAAAAGTTCAGTGATTCATGGAGAAAAATAAAAAGTATTTGTAGAGAACCATAGCAACAAGTCAAAACTGATGTTTAGTACATTGTCTTACATAAAAAGGTAGCGGTAATTGTATTAGACCTATATTTTGATAGCAACAGATCTATTACTGATTTTAAGAAAGCCTGTAGAGCATTGACACAGGTTAAATTAACTTGTTCCATTTATGCTTGTAGTTCTGCTGTGACCTAGATGTAACCACCTAAGCTGGGATCGAGATGTGACCGCCTAAATTGGGATTCCCGATGTCCCTATATCACACTTATAAAGTAGATGCTGAGAGATTCATATCCCTTACACAGCGACAAAGGTCAGATCAATTCTCCTACCAGGCGCATCTGTCTTCATTTAGCAGCGGTCACATAGGGCTTTATAGGACATTACATCTCTTTGGAAGCATATGTTTAAATAAGTGTACGATCATGATGTATTTAAGCTGGGACATGTCCTGTATTAACTCAGCCAAGCAGAGTGTCTGCACGTCTTTTGTTTTGCATCCACACGAGACAAGGAGACTCAGTACACACCATCCTCGAGCCGTACACACAGACCCTTTTCCTCCTCAGGCAATCCTTTAACTCATCAGCAGCGTAATGAGACTTTCGAGCCAGGAGATGAATTAAGTGGCTGACTTTCTTGTTTTTATCTCCCAATACCTTCGCACAGGGTAGGTGAATATAGCATCAAGGGTTATGAAGGACTGTGATAGGGTATGTAGCCTGCTAACAATATGTAGAAACATGGCTTCAAAAGAAAAAAAAAACACAGGAACATTGATTTGTTTTTACTGAAAAAAGGCTGAGACAATCAGGCTGTTGAATTAATCAATACATGTTGAAAGGGCTCACTGAGAGGCACTTCAAACAAAAGCAAGGATGTTTAAGCACACTCGTGCATACAAACTTTGAGTAAAAACATTTCTTCTCCTGGAGAAAAGTTCAGGTTTATGCTTCGGTGGCAAATGCACACTTGTCCAGCACAGCAGCGATATGACTCCAGTAAATAAAGAAAATTGAAACTCAGTACTGAAACTATTTATGCGCAAGGTCGCCAGGCCATGGTGGTGTCTCACTACATGCACTTTCAGGATTGTGGGTGGAAAGCCTGTGGGGGATCATATTTTCAGTGCTTCCCTGGTCATTTCTGCTTGTTGGTCGGGGCGTTTCTGCAGAATGTCACCACAGATGAGCAGGGTTTGGCCTGGCAGGATTTGGATGGGGGACAAATTGTTAAAGGCTTGTTTGGTTAAGGAAGGATGGTGCACCCAATTAACAACATCACAGTGACCAGTGGAAGGCAGCAGCTGGTGACTCCGTGTGAACTGAAGAGGCAATATGGTCGTCGACATCATCCCGCAGCCAAAAGCAAAGGGTTGATAATGAGCAGTGATGAGGTACAAGGTAGCAGTGAACTTAGATACTTAAATTAGAACACCAGCATCAGACAAGGTGAAGAATTAAGCATCCTATGCTGTTGTTTGAACATTTCTCTGCGACTGCTTACCTCTGATATTCCCCTGAAATCTATAACTATTGATATGCTGCCTCATGAACACTAAGCTTCATGTCAATGTAAATGGAATGGTATTTGAACAAGTACTGCCACTGGGTATTTTTCAAAGGTGTAGAAATGCAGAAAAATAGATCTAAGAATTATTGCAGACAAAATAAAGTCCTTATATTGTTTTCTTTATTTACTCATATTTTAACATTTTTTGCCTGTTATTTAAATTGTAGAGAGAGAGAGAGAGAGTGGATAGAGCCAGAAAAAGGATGAAAAAGCAAAATTACAGTAAAATGGTTTCGAGCTGCAGTTGAACCCAGACTGCCTGCACAGACAAGCCTTAATATTTATGCATCCATGCATGATCACAACCACCAAGTGGTCAGTACACTTAAATCTTCATATTCTTGAAGAAATATCTTTGTTTTGTTTCCCTGTGCCCCTAAATGCAAGTTTGGGAGTTGTAATTTCCCGAATATACATTGTTGACCAACTGTTTTGCAGATCTATAGGATGTATTTCACTAAAAAATCAAATGGAAGACTGGACAAAAAATGTACATCCACCTCTTCTTTTAATCAATAGACACTGACAGCTTAGACCATTCTCTGTCCAGCTTGAACCACTTTATGAGGGATAAGATATCTGGTGAATCCAGCTGATCTGTAAGGATATGGATATTCCTAATGCATACCAAAGTGCCCTGATAAAAAGGAGTCATTGCAAAATACAGTCATCCCTGAACAAAAGTTTATTCTGAGGCTTACAAAACAATGAGGTATGTATTGCATAGCTATTAAGTCTGTTAATATTTGACAATTATTCAACATTAAAATAAGGGTTATATAATTGGACATCTTTGTTACATTCACAGAAAACTATGGTTGTGTGTAGCAGGGCTGCCAGCATAAGTCATTCTTGTTTTGATAGTATCACATTGGATGTCTAGCGGAATAATAAATCTCAAACTGAAAAGTAAAGTCTTGATCCAAGTATGAAAAGTAAGACTTCCTAACAGCAATGGACACGGTTTATTGTCTTTTTCTGCATTTTTATGGCTAGGATCTATGGTTGGAGATACCGGGTGACTAGTGGGTTTCATAACACTGTAAGGTTATAATAAGTCTAGATCCTGGTCGGACCATTAGATTACATATTTTCAGACAAAGATTGACCACATACATACATTTCTGTGGACTTGAGCTATGCAAATGTGTGGGTAAAAATGCTAACATGCATGTTTTGCAGGATATGACCGTGTTAAAACAAAGAGATGCCTATAATATGTGATTCAGTAAACACCAACTCCATTATGTATCGAAGGTTCTTTCCTTTGCACAAAGCAGCATCACACAAAAAATACAACAAATCATTTTCACTGCAATGCACCAGCTACACAAAACAATTTATGTTGACAAAAATATTCTGGGGGAAATTTGATGTTTTCATTCTCACAGGTTGAGGCATAGATGGCAATTACATATTCAATCTCAGCGAGTGTCTTATGAGTTAACAAGTAAAAATCCAAAACGTCTACTTTGCACAGAAGGTGTAAAATATGCATTTCATTCCGTTCAATTCTCATCTGCCATCATTTACATTTTGAATTTTAGATCCCAAAGACTGCTAGAGATCCGTGAGAAATCCACATTTTTTTAAAAGTTATTTTTAACTCTCCAGAAGTAGCATGACTGGAGCCCATGTTTTCCAGTTAAAGGAATGGCTTTTGAAAAAGATAAGTGGAAATGTCAGCAAACCCTGTGCACTGTAGACAGAGAAAATGCCTCAGAGACCAGAGCCAGTTAAGTTTTGGCTGGTTCAGGTTTTAAGTGCCATAGGGCAGGCAAAAACATTATGGAAGTAACTGCAAAAGACATATAGTACCAGGGTGTTTGTGCTGTTATCATGTAGCCCGAGGCAGCCTCACTGTGTGCTCCCATTTAGACATTACTTAGGGGGGTTTGTAGCTTGCAGCCAATCAGCCCATTGTAATAACCAACAGCTTTGGGCTCCGCTGAAAGCTGTTGTTGCCCCGAATGTACAGTACTACTCGAAGAATGTAGGTCACCAAGAAAATGAAATCTCAACCTTCAAAGTAGTAGGATTGTGTTTGCAAAACATGTCCTAGGGGGATCATTAATACAAAACGATTCAAGTCACAGAGTTTGTCTTTAGGCACATTTAAACTCTTGCCTGGTTTTATGCCACATCCAGACACCATAGGTTTCTATGTACTGTCCAGTCAAAGTAGTGGGAGTGAAATGTGGTCAGACATGAGTGCAAACCATGCTTTTGTGCTGAAATGTGTAGAAGGGGCTTCTTGTTAAGATACAGACTTTATTATGTTTGCACCCTTGTGTCCTTAAGCTTCATCACAGGTACACACATACAAATGAAGTAGGGTTGGGATTGTATGTGCTCCCACACCTGATCCGATTGGATTCAGCAAAGACCTTTGAGAAGAACTCTCACCTACACAGGAACTCAAAAGACTGTGCAGCTAATTCGGTAAAGGAAATTTCCTATATTAAGTTGCTACAGTTCACACAATGTACCCTAAGTCGTGTTCAGAATAGTTCAAAACAAAAGAGCAGAAGGTAACAACCATATGAAATACGTCTGCTCTACTTTTCCCGCATGATCTCCAAAACAGTCATGATGACCCGGTTTTGACAAGATCTGCAAGCATAAAACTGAATTACAGCAAAGGCTTTAAAATGATCATACATTTAGTTATGTTATGATAAATGATTTATTTACTACCTCCGCCAAGGAGGTTATGTTTTCGGGAGAGTTTGTCCGTCCGTCCGTGAACAGAATAACTCAAAAAGTGATGGATGGATTTGGATGAAATTTTCAGGAAATGTTCAGCATGGGAAAAAGGAGAACTGCTTCGATTTTGGTGTTGATCCGGATCAGCGTCTGGTTGCCATGGCGAAAAAATATGATTTCTGTGAATAACTACTGAACTAAAATAGATATAATTATGAATCCAGTTGCTAATGGTATGTTTTCATGGTCAAGGAATCTAAATATTTAGATGAAATAAAGGTAGGAGTAATATTTATGGTCAAAATGACAATATGGCGGAGGTCTGCGCTCTCCAAGTGCTTTCTAGTTGTTTAATTGGGACTATCCTTTTGATCACATTTTTAAAATTTTATTATTTTCCAATTCTAAAAAAATCTCTAGTGCCCACATGGACAGTTTGGTAACTCTTTCAATCACAGGGGACTCCATTAACTTGGATTTAAGATATATAATTTACAACTGCTGTCCTTGAAATGGTGTATTTAAATTAGTTTAAATCATGTTTCTTCTATGCAGATACATGAAGTTGTAAAAATTAATAGAAGTATCAGCAACAACCGTATACAATGTGCATAGTACCTTGTGCCTGTATCTAATATCCAAAATTATGTTTACATATCTTAAACTAGTAAAGCTTAACTTCATTTTTATAGTCATATATGTCACTCAAGTGTTGTTATTTAGTGCGAACAACACCTACCCAGAAACACTAACTAGATTTTTTTAATACAAATATAAGAGAAAATTGTCTTCTAATTGGTCTCTGAACTTGAATCATGACTGAGTCAGTGGTTCACATCACATCACTTAGGTTCCAACACACCTGGAGCCTCCCACAGCTCATAAATCACAGCTCAAGATTTCTGACATAAATATAGTATAATGATGGATTAATCATTACAAACTGTCATGCCATTGTATGCCGATGGTTCTAAGAAACTTGTTTCAGCACTCTGGGGACGAAACACAACTTATACCAAAGAATGTCCTGGAGATCAATGTGGCATGCTTGAGAAGCGCTGCTGTGATTCTTTTCTGTACTTGATTAAGTCAGCTTGGAAACATAGCCCAAGGGCGTTAAGAGGGGATTATCATTGTCTTCCTCAAAGAGGGAAGCTTTAAATGTGCTCATAAAATTACTGGAGTCATTGTCATTTCCTGCTAATGGCCTGCCTGATTATCCAAGAGGCTATATCCCGCCTTCTCTGGGAACAGGTGGGCAGCATTTAGCTGGCTATCCCAGATAACGACTGGTGTAAGAAAGATAACACACTTCACTGAGTATATGGTGGTTCATACGCAATTTGAGGTCTTGATAAGAAAGGCTAAAAGGAAAGTCAGAGGCTTTAAACACAGAAACAGGTCACACCAGGTGGGTGATACTGCACTGTGGAGGCCATTTTCTTGTCCAGATCAGATTGGACAGACAGTGTGAGCATTGTCTGTCAAACTTGGAATGAAAAGGAGCAATGTGAAAATGAATGTTAGTCACACAAGACAGGTAGCAAGAGGGCAAGGTTGGCAGTGACACAATATAGATGGCTGTTGTATTCTCAATAATACCTGATCACTAAGGTATGTGTACTTTATGTGATAACTTTTTGTACCATATTGAAAGATATGGGAAAACTTACTTTGTTGTCAAAATAAACATTTATAAAAGTCAATTTACGGTTTGTGGATCAATGATGCCATTGTTTTGGTTCATTGAAAATGGTTTAGAGTAATATGGCTGATGAGGTGATTTTTCAGTAGAGGCAGGTCAGGGGTGTGAAACAGGGGAAATGAGATATCACCTTAAAAATATGGGAAACAATGCAACATTAAGAAAGATCAAATCCAAAATGGGGAAGTTGTGGGGACCACTCATTGTTTTTATTTTCACTATGTATAGCAGGGGTGCCCAAACTGTGGCCAGGTGGCCAAAAACGGCCCGCTGCCCATTTTGAACTGGCCCCTGAAACAGTTGAGGAATCAAGACATTTTGATTACAGCAGCAAATTCCACAAATCATGCACATTTTCTGCTGTATTTACTTTGCCACAAGGTCTCATTTACAAAGTATACTGCAATATTCATCTTCAAGCACCAACATTCTTGCAGTTTACTCTTGTTTTGTGTCTGAAAGTGAAGATAAGATGTCAGTGTCTCCCATATCCACTGCTCAAAAGGTCTCTTCCGTATTAAGTGTGAATCTAGTAATAGCCCGGGGGTTACAAGGGCCTCTTGACAGGTGATAACCCACCCATGAACCCTGAAACTTTAACTTCAAAACACTGAAAGTGAGGCACGGAAAGTGGCTCAGTTGTACATGTATTCCTCTTTATGTGGCCCTCGATGTAAAAAGTTTGGACACCCCTGATGTAGAGTTTGCATATCTGTCAGTATAAAAGTTTATCTCTCATCCTAATTTAATGTTGAAATTGTCCAAAACAGACCCCCAGTCATCAACCTATTTCCCTAGAAACACGCTGCTTGCTCCCTGTGGTCACTTGTTCTAAATCAGTAAGGATACTTAATAATAAAACCAGCACACATTTTGAGGCACTTTTACACTTGGACTATTGGTAGAATTAGCTACAAAAGAAGCTGACATTTTCCAGTTTTTTTGAAAGTTGTTTCAACCTGGGTAAAAAGCTTCTAAGCCAAAACATCCATAGTGCATATGACCTCCTTATTGCTTCAAATTAATCACGGACTCATATTGTTGGCAGGTTGGCCTGCAAACTAATGTCTCATAATGCAAAAGCTGACCTTTCCATAATGTTATCATGTCAGTTGTAATGTATAGTCAGGTACAACTTTACAACTTTGTAGACCAGGAATGGACAACTTTGATTAGCAAGAAGGCCACATTGTTAGTAGTTACTGTACATGGAATAATACCCACAAACACACAACTATATAGATGTGTGTGTGGGCATGTAATGTGTTGTGTTGATACCTCTTTCTGAATCAAATCTGGCATATTTTGTCATGTTTTCTCCATGGATGAAAATGTGTTGATTTTTGGAAATGCCTGGCAGGCCACATGGAGTGAGGTGGAGGGCTGCATATAACCGGTGGGCTGCCAGCTGCCCATTCCTGGTGCAGACTGTCAAGCTTGTTGGCCATATTACAGCACTCAGTGAGTTAAGACCCTGTGATCTTCAAAACCATGTAGTCCAACCTTAGCATTAGCCAAATAAAATTATAAGCACCACTACAGGCTCAAGTTCATCAACCATTAAGCAAAAGTACACCACAAATTTTAATAATAAACCACGCTGAGTTAGTCACAATGTTCAAACAAGACAATTTCCTGTGTATTGACATTGCGAGTGATATATCTAAACAAATTCTGCATGAAGAATTTAAACAAGCTCCTTTGTTGTATATCACAAAAAGAGCAAGGCGACAGTTTTTTGACGACTGAAAATGTGCATCACAGGGAGATTGCTGTGAATGAGCGAGGCACAAATGAAATCAAACACAAACCAATAAAAAAGGCATCGCATTTAAACTTTGCCTGTTGAATCCAAACAAAGCAACCGAGTTTGGAAACGCCAAACACAAGGCAGCAAAATTGAGTCAGGGGCCTCTCCAGGTGAAAAAAAAGCACTGTGCAGGGGAAGCTGGAAACAATAATGGGCTGACATGAAACATAATCCCCTCTGTCTGCGATTTTATTGGCAGCCCCTCCAAAGAATGGTGGCTCCCCTATTATGACTTAACACATCAAAATCGCAGCATAGCACACACAGAAAAGGCCACCTGATGATAAACACAGCAGACAGCGTCAGAGGCTTTATCTTGTGGCTGCCTGCAGCTCGACACAGGTTCAATTTGGCCCGCAACAATCGATTCTGTCCCTCCTTTCCTGTGCTTCGGTCTGAGGAATAAAAACAGACCTTTCTGTAATGAGCAGGCCTCAGCTGGTATGCCATGTCAAGGCTCAAGAAAAGGAATAGTGAGGACATGAGGACGACTCAATTCTTGTTGACCATCAAGCTGGCATGCATATTTTCACTGGCGACATTTCAATCATGGCCACAGGGTAATATTAGCAGTTTAGCCTTTGAAACCTCAGGATGGTTTAAAACTGTATTTGCTCCAAAATTAGTCATGTTTTGCCTGTGCTGACTGTTGGTGGTCAAGATGAACGACAGGACATTGCAAACCAGATGGATCGCCAAAGGAACTGCCTCTCCAAGGATCCGTACTGGCATTATTGTACACAAGTTTTTGGCTTTCTTGATTTTAACTCATGTCTTCATGCCAGCCGTAGTATAGAGATGAAAAAATGCAATAGTGGTAGCAAAGGGTGCTAACATGAATGCATCCTTGTAAATATTGGTTCTGCCAAAATGGCACTGGAAACGGAAAAAAATCATCTTTCTTGGTCAGTAAAGCATGTACTGAGGAACTCTTTGCTTCCTTTTACTACAATTAACACAATCATCTTTGGAAACCCAAAAAGCATGGAAACATTGCCTTTCAGCACAACACACTAAACCTCGTAAAAACTGAAGGATAACTGTAAGAAGTAAAATGAGTATAAAATAAATGTTTCTGGCAGCTAGTCATTAAAGGGAAACAAAAATGGATGTTAAGAAGCTGAATTCTAGAATATAGTCTGAGCAAGCTACAGATTTTTAATTTATTTCTGAGATTTTCATTTCCTTTCAAAATAGGAATGTGAGTAGTGCTGGAAAGGGGAACAAAAGCTGAGTGCTGTATTCAAATGCAGGCGGCTTAGAGGACAGTGCAAATTTATGAATGAGGTCAAACAAACAGATGATACCATCTTACGAACACTTTGACGTACAGTATGCAGAGATGCAGGACATTATCAGAGCTTAATCACTATCAGTGGATGATTGCCAAAATGGAATATTGGTAGATATAAACTTTTTTTGACTTTATTTAGAGCTGATGACATTTGAAGATTCCCAATAAATGTCAGATTGACTGGCTGTAATATGGACAGACTAAACAAATGTACCATAATGGTTGATGCCATCACCGCTAAAGGTTCAAAGGTCATTGGTGTCATTTCTGAAACAAAAAGGTTTTTTAATGTTTCACGTCTATTTCTAACAAAAATGGACAGTAAACATCAAAGAAATGGGCCAGGAAAGCAGAAAAGACGAATTGGGCTAAGTCTCAACTCCATGAGATGATGAAACTAAGTGTAACAGGGAGAACTTGAGTGTCTGAAACCAATGGTAAAAGTGCATAGGGTGATCATAAGTGATCATTGGTTCGTCAAAGGTTTATTGTAGGTGTCGTGAATTTTTTGAAACTTTGTCATTGTTTAAAGTCTATCATAAGAGGCAAGGGCCACATGGCATGCTGCATCTCAATTGTGTCATTTGGGTTATATTGTTTTTCTATGATAATCAAAAGCATGACTTTTAAATTAATCTGAGGAAGTACTATGATGGGTAAATATTGATAAAAATGTGCATTAATAATGATTAATTCTGTTACTTCCATCGCAAGAAACTCATTAAACTACATCTAATTTAGGTGAAATCATATTTTGCACTATTTAAAATAATACTTTGAGGCTTTTTTGCTTTTGCAAAGGCAAAAAAGAAGTAAGAAGTCTTGGAATCAGGGAGAGAGAGAGTGAGGGCATGAAATGCTGGAAAGAGCTACAGCATGCTGCAAGACTTGAACCTAGGCCATCTGCATACATGACATCAGCATCTGTACAAAGGGCACACAGACATATTAACGAGACTACAGGCCCCCCACCTTTGGCACCACTACTTGACTATAATCGCTCAATATTGGTTTGATAAATTCGTATTGCTTCTAAACAGCAACAGTACAAAAATGTTTTACAGTCCGATCACTCAATTATTATTACTATTATTATTTCAATATGTTCATCTGGAAGTAAGAAAACAATAGATGTAGCCCTTGCATTTGCAATGTGCCAATCCCTATTTTAATCTGTAAAGTTCAAAAATGGGTACGTTTGTGTTCTATACACCAGCCAAACAAAAAGGCCTCCCTTTAGTAAAACGGGCTGTATTGTGTTTGTTTTCCTTCATGATGTAAATCACACTGATCTCCTCTAATTTTGTCCTCAGGCTTGATGAAATGAGTTTAATTTAGCAGCCAGCCCTTTATTTCCAAAATAAATCTAACAGGTCCTGACTATGACCTTTCTATTACATGTTGATGATTTGCATTTTCCACCTTCTTTTTTCCCCCCGTGCTCTGTGATACGGAGTCACACTGTGTGATCCATATTCAAATATTATTTAAATCAGTTGCACCACATTTGCATGTGAAATTGAGGATTTAAAGCCAGGTCGCTTGCATGCTGATCAGAGAGACAACCTTCATCAGACTAAGGGTTTGTATAGCAAGCAAATGGGACAGGGTGTATTAATAA
The DNA here is from genome assembly GCA_036419115.1 of Scarus forsteni. Taxonomy (NCBI): domain Eukaryota; kingdom Metazoa; phylum Chordata; class Actinopteri; order Labriformes; family Labridae; genus Scarus; species Scarus forsteni. The sequence goes on from JAZDUH010000383.1 coordinate 17,013,982, forward strand.
TAGTCCTAAAAGGACTGGTCTACGTTACTCTGTAATAATAGTGTTTTTCATCTCGTCTAATGAATCTGATATCCATCTTAACCCTTGCTTTCAGCCAGGGAGATGATAGCCATCACTTGAAATAGAGAGACTAAGTCTAAGCATAGTTAAGGACAATATTTAAAAAAAAAATCATCTAATTAAGCTGAAGCTGGCCATGTACACGGAAATTATTAAATCTTTACAGATTTTAGAAACTTGAAAACCATGGATATTAAGAAAGTTTTATTTTTTTTTTTCTTGAAGTGATGCTGCATGACTAACTTATGCATTGGAAAGGTTTGTTGGAGTGTGCTCATGCAAACTAAGGCAATCATGTACCTCTATCAGACATTATAACAAAAAAGAGAGAGAGAGAGAAATAGGAGCCATACCTTACCTTTTACTTGACCTGTACAACAGTAGTTTTGGCTGTGTTTTGTATCTCAAAATCTCTGAAACTTCATGTTGCTGTTTTAAAAATCACTTTTAAAAGTTCTGCTCTGTGTCCTTAGAAGAAAATGCTTCAGATAACTTCTGAAAATATGGGCATATTTTTGCAAAGGGGCATGACTGACAGTATGTTCAGTGTTAATTGGTATGTTTTTAGGACATACAGACATGCATTGTAGGGATGGGGAGGGGCTTAATATAATTTTACATGCCAAAGGGGGGCTTGATAGGGAAAATCTGGGATTCACTGTCCTAGGGCAAAACAAAATTAATCAAAATGAGTTTTGCAAAGACCCTTGGGTAATACTGATGGACCGAAAGAGTACATAATAAACTCAACCTTTAGTGTGGTGTTAATGAGTCAGTGTGACCCGCAGTGTTTTAGAGAGCTTTTGATAGCCACCACTAAAATCACTTTACAAGCTCACATCTGTTTTACCTTTCATTTTTACATTTATGCAACTGACTTTGGGCCCACAAGGGACTGAATGTAGCCCAAGGCACTCAGTTGTACAACTTTAACTGATACTAAGAACATAAAACACAGAAGAGACTGAGTAGATTGATGGTTTGAAACAGAAGCATTACAATAAAACAGCTAGATGTTAAATCTAGGAATAAATTCACAAAGTATCATCTAAAAATATGATATGATTGTGTTTAGAACAAATTCTAGGAGGGAGGGTCTACATGATAGAAACAGATCAGCATGGCCGAGGCAGAACGTGTCGAAACCCAATATGTGCCATATAAATGTTACACTATAGGCTGTGAATACCTATGTACTGCAATGTCTTTTCCCCTCTGGGGGCCATAACTCACAAGCGATAGAGGAATCTTCCCACATAGTGGCATGCATTACTGAGGGGGGGCACAGGGGAGCCTAATCCCACAGGTCTAGTAAAACTCCAATGAGCAGCTCTGCCATTGCTCGCTTCAGGCCATGCTTTTAAATTATATATTGATGACAGCCCATGATAAAAATGACCCAATCGGGTATCTAAAATCAATTCCCACCCCCGCAGTCACACAGGGGTTGGTGAACGCTGCCCGGATTCTTATGACAGCATTGGAGCCACAGACACGTTTCCTCAAACTGTGGTCAATAGAGGCAGGGAGTGTGGGAAGGAATAGAGGGGAAACAGAGGTACTTTACCGCAATGACCACCTAGTCGGTAAATGATCTGTTGCTGCTCTGGGTAAATAGCATGTCTGGATTTGATGTGTGTTTTCACTGTCATGGTGTTATTTGTGGGCATGGAACTCAGATCAACACACAAGAGTTCAAAATCCTTAAATCAATTCCAGCAGAATTAAAAGAAAAAGGCACTAGCTCACTGAACAACACATGGTTTTGGAGGGTTTGGAGCACTTCCCTTTTCAATTCTGCTAAAGGAAATGTCAAGGAGTGTCACTGGGATTTCTGGGCCATATAAAACCAAAATTTACTGTGCCCCTCCATTATATCAACCCTGTGATATCAACTTCAACAACACCTGCATCAAAGAAAGCCCCCTAAAATAAGCTTCAAAATAAGGTGATCAAAATTCTATTCCTTAATCACCTTTTCTTTACACATATTCTACAAGTACACACTACTGTCAGCTTCAGTGACATCAAACATGATGACTTAAAACAGAAATACATCGTAAAGTGTTCGGAGGTAACACTTATTATTAATTGTCGCTATACAAATACAGACTGATTGCTTGATTGATTTACACAGGTACACAAAGTCTTAAAAACAAACATACACTTGTCAGTTTAGTACCAGAAAATGTATTAAGAAATAAAGGCAAAAGTTAACTTTCAGTTAAGATTCAGAAACAACACATTTACAGACATTATGTGCCTAATATTCCCAATAAAAAGTGGCATTAAAATAAGTATTACTGTGGTTTAATATCACTTGAACAGCATGGACCTTGCACAGCATTCAGACACTGGAAACTGGATGTTTTTTCAACCAATTACAAAAATGACATCCTTTTCAACACTTACTTATAGACTTAAAACATCCAAAAGATCTGAAGGATGCAGAATTTTTCAATTTTCATGATGTACTGTGCTGTGGCTGTTTGGTGACCATGGAGACAGAGCAACCATGACAGACAACGGTTTGTTCATGAGATGATGAAACAGTTTGTTTATCGTTGCCATGGACACATACAGTTTTAGTCAAAACAGCTTCACAAGCAAGAGGGACCTGCTCGTCATGATTGTTCTCTGGCTGCCCTCTGTTCTACTTCATTGTTTATATGAAAAAGTTGCAATTAAGAAAGTCAATGAAGCAAAAATCATTAAATAAGTGGAAATATAAATATGCAAAGGTAACAAAGAAAAACAAAAATAAACAAAACTGTAAAAAAAAAGCTTTGACCGCTGCCTCTGTTGTAAATAAATGTGTGCAGATGGCCCCTCTCAAAAAAGATATAATTCTATAAGAAAACAAAACCCTAATGTTCTGTGACACAAACACACTGTGCATGACTTTGAACAACACCATGAGGACATTTCTGCCTACACTGAGCAGAGACAAGATAATTAAGTTTTCACTTTCAAGGCAGTGAAAGGCATCACACAAACTCAGAGATGGTTTGAGTGATTTACTTACAATCCTACTCAGCCAGCGCTCCAGAGCTTTTACTATTCCACACACAAATGTGCCTGAAAACAACTAAAGTTTATCATCACATCCAAGCTCAAGGTACTTCTTGGAGCTTATTTCTATGTAGCTTTTGCTGGAATAAGTTTTAACTTTGGCTGCAAAACTAAGAGCAACTTAATTTATATTGCAGAATGAGTTTATGGAATGAAAATATGTCCCCATAATCTCACAGTTTTCCCATGCTATCAAACGAAACCAAGGTTGCTGTTTGATAATTTAAAATGAAAAAAAAGATCAATGTTCTTGAACAAAAAATGAATTCTGTTTTTGCCTTTATTTGTGGATACTTGTTTAAAAAATCGAGATTGTGACATTCACAGATATATCTATAGATCTTGCTTTGTTAGCAGAGAGGAAATAAAGCTATAACTGGAAATAATCTAAAACATCATCAACAGTCCGATGGTGGAATGAACTTTCTAGATAACTCATCATGGACAGAATTTATAACAAAGCAAAGGCAGAACCTCAGGCTTTACAAAAAATAGGACTTTTTATTTTAAATTTAAACTAATCTTCGAACAAGGGACTTCAATAATAATGAGATCTGACTGTATAACCTGTTTTTTTTTTTGTTTTGTTTTTTTCTGGTTCACGCGTCAGTGAAATTTTTGATTTTGTATATTTTTTTCTCTGTTTTTTATCTTTCTATTTCATTTCCATCTGTTTTGTATTTTTACATATATTTGAGGTATGAGATTAATTTCTGTCTATTCACATTTTTTCTGTTCGTAAAAAATGAATTATTAGAAAAATAAAATGTCATGGGTATGGTAGTTTGTCCTCATTTGTTCAATCAGTAATTTTTTTTTTTTTTAAGTTGTACAGTGCTGCATCTAATTCAGACACAAATGGAATGCACCACCATCGACATTGCTGGAATTCACTTGAGGTTTAATTGACATAGAACAACTTAAATGTATGAAATCAGTCAAAGCTTTATGATGGGGTGATAATTAAAGCTCAACGTCTTTAACTACAGCCAGAGTAAAATAACAAAGATGATAAGATGAAGTGAAGTTGCCAACAGCATAAGATAATTAAACAGTGTTTAACAGCAGAATTATGCTTGCTGATGTAAATGAAAGTGTGAGCAAGACAGCCATCATACATTTTTGTGAGGTTTTTATTTATTTATTTCATTAACTTTAATTTAACCCGGAAGGTCCCTTTGAGACTTAAAACCTCTAATTCAAGGTAGCAGCAAAGTCACACAATAAAATTACAGCAATCTACAATCAACGACTAATACTACAATATATTATATATTATATTATTATTATCTGCCCTGCAAAGCACATGGCTGAAACAAAACAGCTTCTAAGACCTTCTGCTCTTTTTCATCCTGCAAACTGACCGGAATTTTAAAGTGATACCATTGCTTGCTAATTTCACAGAGGACTTTACACCTACAAGGAGGTGTGGGTATAAGCTTACTTTAGATTATTTGAGGTCAAAGCATTGGTGGAGTGTAAACTCACTCAAAATAAGAACTTACATTCAACTAGACTTCTGACATCACCTAGAGTTGGTGCAACCCATAGCTGATTAGTTATTACAGCCAATGGAAAACAGTGTTTCTCTCCTTAATTCATATAAGCATCAACTGGGAAGTATTACAACTTAACAGGGCCAGACTCAGGCTCTACCTGAGTTAGTGAAGCTATATAACAAGTTTCTCTATTTTTCATTCTGGAGTCATTTTAAGAATATGCCACATAACCTGGTCTTTTTAACAATCACATTTTATTTAATAATGTAGCTGGATTTGAAAAGGAAATAACAAGTGGCCTGTTAAAGAGGAATTGAGAGAAGCACTCCAGAGTGAATGCTAAACTGAACATGAACAGCAGTGTCATATCAATTCGGTAAGGTTAGCCTCTTGTAAACAAAAAAGTACCACATGACCAAGGCATCATACGCACTTGCAGGTTGGACATTTTGTTCTGTGGATTATGTCCCTTTCAGTCAGTCAATATTAAAAATCCCTGAACTTGTTATTGTTACATTTCAAAAGGAGTGTTATCTGGTGGTTGCAGGGATCACCTCAGAGAAAACTCAATTTCCTGCTCATTTGCACAACAATCCTAATCATTATCTCACTTATCAGAATCGAGTGACAGCCTTGCTATTGAGTTTTGCAATGAAAACAACACTGTAGCCCTCAGTTGTTTTTTTGTTTTCATAAAATGCTCCAGCTCAAGAACACAGGATTTGTGTTGCTTCATAATCGTCATGGAGGGTCAACAGAATGTTTTAACCAGAAGTATAATATTGTGAGCTTTAATGAATTTCCTAAATGTATATAAAATCTCTTGTAAGATGGTCAGCTAGTTACTGCCGAAGTAATTTTCTATTCAGGTTCAGGGTTCACTGGAAGGGCAGGGGCCTTGTCCTTTAAAAGGCTTTTCCTGTGATATTCTCATATTAGCTTAAAATAGAAGGGAACAAAAGCAAATATCTCATGGTATAGTGTATGGAGGATGAAAATGTGCCCAATTAAAATGCAGAAAACATCTGTTGGTTATAAACACATCATTAACATTTGTGGGGGTAAAAATAGACATGACTGTAATTTTGTTTTTGATCATAGTAGCAGCTGCCTCCTCTACTGTGTGAGGCAGGTGGTGAGCAGAGATCCACTCATCGTTTCTCCCCTGCTGTAGATACATATATTATTTCTGTCTTATTGCTAATGCTTTTCAGAGCTCCTTAACTCTGCGGGAAGGGATGTGTTTAGCTTTTTTTGCCCACTGATATGAATCAGAGACAGATTAGTTATAGTTTGGAAGGTTTGCATAATGTTTTGATATGATTTTCAAGCATCCCCTGGCTGCTTCATAATCAGGTTTTTAGGAAAGTATTTAGCTAATTTCAGTTTGTTTAGTGTGTTAAATGGGGATTTATATGACAAAAAAGGAAATGATCTGGATCATAATTCAAAGAAATAACGTCTTGGAAATGAGGCAAAAGAACTGCCTTATTAGGACTGAAACTGTAACTTGCAAACGGTGATCAGCTTCAAGCAGCTACCAGCACAGTTCACAGAGGGACATGGAGAAGGCAAGGGGTTTCCTGCGTTGTTGTCTTGTGCATAGAAGTACTCTTTTATTAAGAGATGTTTAAACACACTATAGGATATAAATAACCAGAAAAAGGTTAGTATAACCTCTTTAAATGCAATCCTTAATGCTGGTAGCCAAGTATTTGGGGTTGGAATGACAACACAGCACTGCACTTGACTAAGAGGAATTTTTTTTTTCATATATATATAAGACATTTTTACGAAACAAGTTAGTGGTTTATGATTGAAGCAACATGAGGTGAAACACACTAATTTGAAGCTTACTTAAAGGGACTGTGAGGAGTTTCTAAGTAATTACAAAAAAGTCTCACTTTTAGACATACGCCTGATCGAAATACACACTTTAAGATGAGTTTTATAGCATCAGAATAGGTTATCTATAAATGCTATTCCTTAGCTTTCTGGTCGAGTCAGAGGGTTGGACTGGCCTGGATACTCAACTTCAGGAACAAGACAATTAAAACTAGAGCAAATTTATATAACTTTATTATTTATATTACACGTCTTAAAGCACCGTGCTGTAAGTAGCGATATATAGCCGACTACAACTACGATAATAAGTTTTCCAAAAACTGCTTGTTGTCACACATAAAAACTACCACTACATAACTAGAAAGAGATATAGTACCTGGTCGCTTTGCAATGCAGAGTTCTGAGGAAGGTCCGAGCTGCATTTAGCATCACAACAAACACACGCTTTGGCTTCAGTCACATCTTTGGTGCGTTCCAGTTGTAGTCAGAAGTAGGAATTTCCGGGTTTCGAGTAGGAAACTGCAACTGGAACGTTCCCTGAAGTCGGAATTTCCTACTGGGAACTCGGTGAAACCTCGCCACCCCCAAGATGACAATCAAAGATGAATGCCCCCAGTGTGAACAGTTATTAAGCTCCTGTAATAATCAATTTATTTGCACTTCTGACTGGAGTGTGTCACTCTAGATCAGCTGTATACATAATATTGCTAGACTTATATTTACAAAAATGCTGCCATAGTGATAATCACATTCTTCATGTGATATTTGTGAACAACGCAGGGCGTGCTAACAACAGCTAACAATAGCCTGGTAGATCGGCATGTTTTTTTCCGACTTCAACTGGAACACTGATAAGTCGGAGATTATGTCACTCTCACTTCCGAGGTTACTGGAACACAGCATTACGACAGTCGCCGCATGTCCTCATGGGTAACAGAGTTTAGCCAGTAATAGAATCTCCTCATAGCACCTTTAAAGAACTGAGTTCCTTCCAGTGCAATTCTCTGAGTCATGCAAAGACAATAAAATTCGATGAGGTGAGCAGATTTTTTTTATGTTAGTGCATTTGAACACAGATTTTTTTTAATCCTAATAATATTTTTGAGCAACAAGATAACTGTTTATTAAAGACATATTAGGTACAGCCTTTCAGTCATAACTTTGCATTGTTACACTATGTTTAATCAAATTAAAACAATATATTAAATGTATGAATTTAGATTAAAATCAGCACTGATGAACAGTGATGATCAAATAGTAAAACTATCCTTTTAATGTATTTTTTTAGTCCTTATGGACCATATGTGTCTGATCCATTTGGGCAGAAAGAAGAAGTTTTCAATAACAATTAAGCCAGGTCCAGTTGGGGAAAACTTCCCTAACTAAAGGTTCAGAGATTCATAACGTTACAGTCAAATTTCTGATACTTGGAAGCTTCCAGATAAATTTAGTTTCAAGTACCACTTACAAGTATTGTGATATAAAAACTGGTATCAACATCAAACTTCCTGGAAAATTTACGTATTTTGACACTTGCTGTTGGTAAATGTTGGCAGGTTAAGCTTTACTTTTTCAATTCAATACTTTAGATGCTGTTTGAATTGAATTCTTGAGCAACACTTTCCACAAAAACACTCATACAAAAGCAATGATTTAAAAAAGTGAATTACACAAAATAAACTAAATCAGAGTAAAGTGAGAGAATATAATTACTAACTTTCAGCCTCAGCTAAGTGATTATTTACATGTTTGCCACACGCTGACTTTGGGTCCTTTCCCATATAATTTCCCAGTCTTTTGTTTCTGATTCTATCAACTGTCCTGTCTGCTCAAACAAAAGTATAAAAGCCAAAATTATATTTCTTAGGTTTGTTTCAGACAGCATACAATATTTAAAATTAAAGTCCTAAAACTCTTTCATGGCAGGCATATTCAGGAGAAGCTACATATGAAAAAGAAAAGTTTTCCTGACCCTTATTAATTGGTAGAAACACCTTCAGTCTTAAAATATGTATTTGCTTGGTACAGGGCTTAACCTTTATCCAGGTCTTTGAGCGAACAGCATGTGCACCCATTCTGTCAGTGAACTAATGACTTTCACGTTGAAAATAACCAGACCCTGAATATCTTAATGATCCATGGCCATGTGCATTTCAAAGAAGACAGAGCCAGTGACTGGTAATGGCCTTAAAAGTAAACCATCCCTGTGCTCTTTGTGCACCAGCTAACATTCCTTCAGCTGCACGCACCGGCTACTTGTACTGCCTTGGGAATCGCCCCTGTGAGTCCAAAGTTCCACATAGTCTATTATTTAAAGGGATTTCATACATGGTGTTGTTTGAGGGAAAACTATGGAGGTACGTATACAGTTATTTAACTCTGCTGTGATGGATAGGTTGGAGTTATGAGTGAGTGCAGAGAAGGCGAGTTGCATTTGAAATGGAGCTTCCTTGTTCACCTCACCTCATGGAATACTCACAGCATGGCAAATGGTCCACTGTGACAGGCTGAATTTCTAGGCTGGCAAACAGCATTATTCTCATTCCTGGTCCCATTGTCAGCTCTCATTGAAATCTGCTGTCACAGACTGGAGCCTGATGCTAAGCAGGGCTGTTGGCCTCCCTGCATGTGTCTATCTCTGTCTGCACTCACACTGCCCGGCCAAAGTGGTGATGTAAGGAATCAGAGGTGGAGGAGAAAGAGAGATGGACAGAGAAAGAGAGGCAGAAAGGAAAAAAAAAAAGAGGAGATACAGAATAGTTGTTTGGTCCTACAAGGAACTACTCATCCACCGTGAAGTGAGTAAATAGGAAAAAAAAAAGGAGGAGATAGAAAAAAGAAAACTCTCCAGAGCTCATCACTCATCTGGAGCTGGAGAAGCCGGACAGGTCTGTTTCCTGCTCCTAATATTCTCCATGACGGACTGTCCATTGAAAGTGCTGGCCTCACTGATCCTGCTCTATCACTCTCAGGCTGCATGGGTGTGTACACCTTAAACAACTACAGAGGAAATTGCCTCTGTTTCTTTCAACAGTGAGAGACTTCAGATTAATAGTTATGTATTTTTTATTGTATGGATGCAGCCAGGAGAACAGATATTAGGGAAAAGAAATTAGGACCATACTGGATATTTAAAGGATATAACTCTCATATCCATCCTTTCATTATATATATCACTTATCCCTTTTGAGGTCGCAGGGTGCTGGAATCTCCTTAAAGCAAATGACTTGTATTTTTGAAATGGCTGTTATTACAGATATATATATATATTTAGTATGATAGGTGATCAAAAAAGCCCACATATGTTTTCTGTTCCCTTTTTAAAAACCTTTAATTGCACATGTACCCTTTTGATAGTTCTCTCCCATTTCAGTGAAAAATATCAGCAATATGATAAGAAATATATTAAAATTGGCTATATTGCCAATCTGGTTCAATACTCTTTTTTTGTTGTTGTTGCTAATCATACATACACGTGTGACAGGGTATCAAACCTACTCTAAAAGTTAAAAAATACCCATAGTTGTACTGAAAAATACTTCAATTTAATTATACATATATTTGTGAGAGTTCATTGGTGTTACTGTAAAAAATACCCATACAATGACAATAAAAGGCGTACAATTTTGTGCTAATTTGGGTAAAACTTGATGGGAACTTAACTCAGATTTATTTTATTTTATTCATAAGGCAGAAAACTTTTTCAGCTTTAAAAGCTATAAATTGGTGAGAAACTAAACTTAAATTGTCCAGGTCTTTAAAGGATTAAATCACATATTTAAAATAAATAAAATCATGTACAATGAAGCTATTTGCTGGGAGCTGGGAGCTCTCATTCTCTCACCTTAATGTTTTTGGACTCTTTCAGCAAGTGGCAAGCCCAGCTACTCCCACACAGACCGGTCAACTGTTTAAAACAGACTACACCTAAGTGGAGCAAGGGCCTTAAAATGAAAAGAAGTCCAACAGAGTGTCTCAACAAGGCTGGGAATACAGGTGGATCAGGGGTACTTTGTAGTAAAAAGGGACATGTTTTATAAATATTGCCGATTGTGAATAGACATTTCAAGTCATTGAAATTTATGACATGAACCCAGTTCAGACAAATATGGTATCTTTGGGTGCCATTATGGCTGAGTGGGCTGCAACTGTGCACTTAGGTCCTCGTCTAATGTCCTCGTCTAATGCAGAGAGCCAGGGTTTCATTTCAATTTGAGGTCTGCTGGTTATGTATCTTTCTCTACTATATTTCCCCCATTTTTGAGTCTTTCTACTATCCTTCTGCTATCATAAAGACCAAAATAAGGCTTTAAAAAAGCTGCTTTTAATGGGCAAAGTAATCCATGGTAATTTCAGCAAAGCAGAAACTACAGCAACGCTATGTTGAATGAGCCATGTTAGCATGTCAGCAAAAAACAAAAACTATTAGCATCTAAACTCCATCAACAGTATTTAACATCAACTTTCCCATCATGATTAAAAAATCTAGGACAAAACCCTTAAAACATACCGGTATGCACATTTTGATTTCTTACCCAGAATGCAGTGAAGTTTGTTTAGTGTTTGTATACTTAAAAAAGATAGGTACAGTAAATCACTGCTTCTCTTTCCTGTTTCTCTTTTTCTTTACAGAATACTAAACTAAGGGTGCTTCCTCTGATGAGTTAGTACTGATATAAGACTTTGTAATTGTTGATTTAAACTCAGAAGTTTAGAACTTACTTGACCAATTGTGTTTGGGAAAGGTCATTCAAAACTTTTCTTTTCATTTTCACTCAGAAATGATTTTGAGCAACGTTCCATCTCTTTGACTAATCCAGGATGTTAAGGGAGTTTTCTTCTCCTCAGCGTTGTAGCAGAATTGAAAAGTAGAGCCTGTTTTTCAAGTCATCTGTGATTTTGTCTCTTTCTTCCCTCCTTGCAGACCCTCTTTATCTCAGTCCAACTGGACGGGATGCATCAGTGAGCTGCAATCTTTAGATCTCTCCACAGATTTTCAAAGGGGTTTAAATGCAGGCTTTGTCTGGACTTCTCGAGTGCATACAGAGACAAAGCCACTCCACTCTTGTGTTGGATGTGCAGTCCGGGTCAATGCACTGCTGCTAGGTGGATCCTCAACGAGTGAAGAAGTTATGAGCATCAGAGAGAAGGTTTTTTTTTTCTAGTTCATATTTCTCAGAGCAACAGCCAGCTTCCCTGCTGTTCAGACTTCACAATGAAACTCAGTGTGTAAAACAAAAGATAAAACTGCAAACCTTTTGAAATATCCTAATTCATAATCTGTCCTCAAGTTTATTCTCATGCAGTTTCCCTCTTTGTAAATTGCAATAAATTTGAAATACTGCACATTGGAGAGTCTTATAACACACCCTATTAACTTCTACGATTAGATGGCAAATGGAATCCCCATTGTGAATATTAATATGTGCCTAAATCAGATTGTCATTCAATTACTTCTAAAGGAGACCAGGAAAGTTTGACTACAAATCTGAGAATGAGAACCTCGCTGAGTGTGAAATCGACTTTTTCTTTTCAGCTGAAGGCTGGAACAGGCTGTTTTCAGAAACTTTAGTAATGGTTATTGTCATGCTAACCATTTTGTACGGTGTTTCATATCACAGCAGATGCAAAGACTAAGAATCTAAAAACTCAAAGTTTAGATTTGATTCCAATACAATTTGGTGAGTGGCAGAAACAAAGGTACAAATAATGTGCATGGAACAAGGATCATATCTATTTAACTGGATGTTTGGAGATTTTCTGATCCAGGGCTCCAGAGTGCAACCATTTTGGGCTCACATGCACCCAAAATTTGTGAGAGTGCGCCTAATTTTTTTTTCTTGGGTGCACTGGCGCACCAAGAAAAGATGTTAGGCGCTCTATTACAAATTTAGGTTGAAGAAAGGATTTGACGTGGCGGAAAAAGCCACAAACAAGACATGGCACCTGCTTCCTCTCTTCTTTGTCCCTGTGTTGCACACACACAGCCCTCAGTAATCATCCAATCAGCTGTTAGTATGCAAATTAGCCCAGACGCAGCCTGACTGTGGTGTCAGGTTTCAGCACAGAGCGGTAACCCTTATATAACATCTTATACTTGTCTGAAAGTCATTACATTATATTAAAGTAATGGAGAGCAATAAAATGCTGACCTTATGGCATTAAAGGTGGCCCTATGAAAAATTTGGGTGCACCTAATTTTTGTACTGGTGCACCTTAACAGAAATGTATGTGCACTGTTGCAACCAATGCAAAAAAGTTAGTCTGGAGCCCCGTTATCAGTTACAAATGTAGTGTCTGAAATGACAAATTGCTGAATTCAACTCATTCATCTGATTGAAAAGGGATGACGACAAAGTATACATTGAAAAATTAAAAAAGAATAGGGATGATGAAGTGTCAGTACAAAGTATGCTGAGCTGCACATGGTGTGTATTGTTACTGCTAATTTTGAACTCCCGTCCCCAGTTCAGCCCTCAGGTATTCATAGTATACAAGATACAACATTTCCTTCCATAAAAACTTAAAGGTATAAAACACTAGTACTATAACACCAACAATATAATAAATCAAAAATTATTATATCCAATGCAAATTACACATTTTAATACAACTAAATAAAATTATCTTTGCTATACAAGACGTTGAATCTCATTACTTTGACAGATATCAACACTAACATGATGACAGATGACAAAGACTGCATCACGGCGTTAGGTGATACAAGAGCAAAGAGGATGATTCTGCTTATAATGAAACTGCTGACCCATTCAGATTTAAGAAATAACATAGTTTCAGCAAACTGATGGGAGTTTCTCCTAATAGTATTTCAGGACAATATCACTACAAACAAGTGAGAGAGGGAGAGCTAAATGGGAAAAGGGAGGCAGATTTGAGAGCTGCAAAGTGTGAGGAAGCAGCTGTAACTACAGACTCAAGGAATCTCTGACAGTATGGTTCTGTTAGCCTCTGCTGTCAAGAGGCATTAGGTTTTTAATTTAAGTTTATCCGTTCCAAACACTCTGGTATCCAAGAGACTTTTATTTTGAAGGGTGAAAATACAAGTCTGGATATTCTACACTATCAAAGATCTGACAGTGGCAGTACCATCTTGTTCAAACCACTGTTATATGGATGTTTTCTTCTGTCAAGGAACAACTAAAATAGTGACCTCAAATGTTTTTCATCCTTAACTGGAATTGTATTTTCTAATAAGCCTCCACAAACAACATAAAGTGAGCAATTAGACGGTCTGTGCCAAACAGTGAAAATACGAATATGAAAAGACACTGGAAAAGCAAGTACTTGAGTGCTTATCTTTACATGTTTTATTTTTTATTTTCTGTTTTTATCTTACATCAAACTCTCATACCTAAAGCTGTATACACTGTTTATGGATTTTCTGTGTTCTCAAAATATCTATATTTGAAAAACAACTTAAATCATGTGCTGAAAAAAAACCCAGATAATAAAATTGTTACTAAATTATTACAAAGAATGCGTATACACACACACATCTATCTATCTATCTATCCACACATCACATCACATCACATCACATCACATCACATCACATCCATCCATCTATCTATCTATCTATCTATCTATCTATCTATCTATCTATCTATCTATCTATCTATCTATCTATCTATCTATCTATCTATCTATCTATCTATCCATCCATCCATCCATCCATCCATCCATCCATCCATCCATCCATCCATCCATCCACCCATCTATCTATCTATCTATAGTTCTATATCATTTTCTGTTTACAAAATGGACTGACGTCATTTTTTTCCATGAACATATGATAAGCAGAAGGTCTTAATGTCTTATAATCATCAGATCATCATTCGTTGTCCTTCTAATAAACACTTTTAAAATAGTCCAGTATCTTTCTGCTAGCATTTAGCTGTTTGTTTAAATATTACGTACATCTTTTAAGTATCTTTTTTAAATTATTTAAATGCGGGTCGACTAAGACAGCAGTGAAACATATGATTAACTGACGCTTAACAATGGTTGATCAATAAAATCACAAAAATGTTTTTTTATGAGAAACCAAAAAAAAAAAGTGTATCTTTTGCAGGATTTTTAAAAAATATATCTTTGTTAACATTTTTGTGTTTTACACGAATTCTACCCTTCCCCTCCTAAGCCTCTGAAGCTAACTTTGGTAAGACACCCTATCTGGTCTGGCATGAGAGAAAAACTCCTCAACCGAATGATTCCCTGCAACTCTATTGAACCCAAAGACAAATGATCTCCTCTGTGTTATACCCCATCCAGAAAGGCATTTGGTCTACGTAATACAGAGCAAAGTACTGCCAGGAGTTTAAATGGGAAACGGGCACTGCTTTATTATGCTGCAGTGCCTTCAAATGAATGTGGATAATAGATATATTCACAGCGGTATTAATATCCTCTGAGTTCATCTTTTTTTTCTTCCCTCCCCTCATTCTCCATTTTCTCTCTCACAGGCTCCAAAGTACTTTGCCCTTGGCTATGCCTTATACTAAATAGATTTATGAGAACATTTGTGTCATATTTCCTCTTTTTCCTGGATTGTCAAGACAGATTGTCAGTGCGCCACTGATTGAGTGGAATCACCACACAGACTTCGTTCCCATTGTCAGCCCCCACATATTCATCTCTAGGGGTTGGGGGTGGGGGCGAGAGAGGGGATTTAACAAGGCAAATTGGCCAATGGCACTTCTCCCAAGGCTTTGCCACTGCCATTAAGATGAGGTCAGGGGTATGAAAACAGTGGATCTTTTGACTACATTTCAAGGATTATGGTCTCAATATTCATGAGTACATTTCTGAATGGATGTACTGTAGATACACATACTATATACAGCTCTGACTGAACAGGTTCAACCAGTGCATGCCTCTAAAACTAGAATAAGCATCTCCGGTTACCAAGGGGACCCCACTTATTTTATCCTGATTGCATGATAGAAAGATTGTTTCTCGTTGAAAGAAACTCAAAAACTATTCATTATATTTAGACGTGTACAAATAGAAACTGAAGAAATTGATTATTTAAAATGTGGGTAAAAAAAGAGAATAAACAAGGCAAATTGGCCAATGGCACTTGTCTAAAGGCTTTGCCACTGCCATTAAGATGAGGTCAGGGGCTGAAAAAAAGTAGATCTTTTGACTACATTTCAAGGATTATAGTCTCAAAACTCAGGAATGGTTTCTGAATGGTTGTAAATGTAGATACACAAATACGGCTCCGACAGGTTCAACCATGGCATGTCTTTAAAACTCGAATGAGCAACTCTGCAACTCTTATTTCAATTTGTAACAATGGTTTGAATTTAAAGGACACTCCAAACCTTATATTTAGACATGTACAAATAGATAACAGTCTATTGTATTACACTTGAATTAGGACTTCAGACCCCTTTATGATTGTGATTCTATTTGAGTCCTTCAACAGTTATGGGTATACTTAAATGTTGAAATCCTGTTGTGTGAATATTTAAGTTTTCTGATCTTCAGGCAAGTCAATGCACTTTAGTGAAGCAGGTACACCTACCCATCCGCACCGAGTCACACTACATCCATGTAGATAGTTAAAATATGACAGTAAGTTGTCTATCTGTATGAGCTGATTACATCCATGCACTTTCAAAACCCATTTGCACGCCACTAACATAGCAGGCTGAGCAATTTGGGATTCATTGTCTTGCCCCAAGACACCTCGACATGTGACTGCAGGAGGATGAGCAGCCTGTTTTACCATGGAGGCCGTATAATTTTTATCTTCATTGCTGAAAAGACAAATCAATGCAATGCATGAGAAACCCAATTG
Source organism: Scarus forsteni (assembly GCA_036419115.1). Classification (NCBI taxonomy): domain Eukaryota; kingdom Metazoa; phylum Chordata; class Actinopteri; order Labriformes; family Labridae; genus Scarus; species Scarus forsteni. The sequence continues at coordinate 17,030,284 of JAZDUH010000383.1, forward strand.
ATATAGCTGTATTATCATTTTTTGTCAAAATTAACAAATGCTAGAAAAGCGAAGACCTTTAATAGCAACATTTTCAAACTAAAATGCTTCTAAAAATATGAATTTTAATAAGCTAAACAAAGAACTGAAGCCAGCTTCAAATCCAATTCAAATTTATTGTCAATCAGTTAATACCAATGTATCAACAGAACGAGGAGGCGTTTCTCCAGGATCACAAAAAATCACATGCATTCATTTATGCATCCCACTGAACAGAAAGAAAAAAAAAAAACATCTTTCATGAATGTTTTGGATCATTTACTAGATATGAAACAATTTGTCGATTTTCAAATTCAGATATGCATTTAGAAATTCATAAAGGCAGCAGAGTTGAAATCACAACAGCCAATTCCTGAACATTGTTAATGTTTCACATTCTTTGTTGTATGCACATTATTATATATATTTTAAACTGACTGGAAGGCTAAACTAAGGAAGTAGATGTGCACCATATAGCTCCCAGGTTGCCGGTTTTACCATCCCTGGATTTAACCCTTCTCTTCTAGTTGGCAGCCAACGGAGGAAAATTAGTAAGAAACACAAAGTGACTATTTACTCAAGCGGCTAGTGAATGAGAAAATAGCATACAATTCTAAGTGCTCCTAAAACACAGTAATTACAGGAGGTAAATGACGACTTCACTGTATATTTCTGCAAACCCAAACTGGCAGAGATGATGGTGTGTTGCAGAATGTGACCAGTCATTTTCAGAGGAAGGGGATGAAAGAAAAAAAAAAAAGAGCAATTTCAATCAGAGGGCCTGAGCCCCCTTTGAGCTATCCAGACCTCCTTCAAATCCTTCATCCCTCAGAGTGATTTATCGGTACAGATCCGAGATGACAAGGTGGCTGGAAAGGCTACCAATCCTCTAATCAGACAGAGGTGGAGCTCACCGTGAATTATGGGTGAAATTTTGATACAGTCGATAATAAAGGTAGATTTGAGATGGAAACAGGTAACCTAACATTCTCCCACAAACAGCTGGGAGCCATTTTGTACAGACTTTAAAATGATGTTTGATGACACTTTTGTAAAATTTGCTTGAAAAATATATTTTTAAAAGTGTTAAATGGTTCTAGTATTCTTTTTGTTAACTGAACAATGACAAACAAAACAGTTTGAATGTCGGCAAAACCTAGTTAGAAAAGAGAACTCTAACAAGGGAAAATAAAATAAAATTAAAAATTAAAAAAAAGAGTGATGCAACTGACATTTCAGCTGCGGTGACATACAGTATCTATCCAAAACTTTATCATATTACTCAAAAAAATACATAAATAAATACATAAATAAACATATATATATATATATATATATATATATATATATATATATATATATATATATATATATATATATATATATATATATATATATATATATATATATATATATATATATATATATATATATATATATATATATATATATATATATATATATATATATACATACATATATATATCTATATATCTATATATATATATATATGTGTGTGTAAATAAAAATAAAAAAATCAGGGCTCCCAAAAAACACATGGTGACTCAAAAACCACTCTTCATAGTCTGGCAGTGTTAAATGCTGCTGAAAAGTGCTACCATGGTCTTGTCCTTGCCTGTTATTCAGTGTGTAATGATTTAACAAGCTTTAAGCAATCAATGCTTTTAGGAAAAACATAATCAAAATAATAATTCTCACTGACCAAAGGGTGAGCAACCTTACCACTTGGGAGCTCAATTTTCTCTTTGGAGGAAGAAAACTGTCTTAATGTTGCAATTAATCCTGCAAATTGACTTATTTCTCAACAAATTATAATATTAACCTTGAAGCAAGCATCTTAAATCACATCTAATATAAGGATATTATGAAGATGCTTTTTTATTCCTGATTAATGGCAGAGCTGTGGGTCTTAAATAGAGTCAACCAGGTCTCAGCCGTAAAGTCAGGTTTGACCTCCAGCTCCTGTAGACACATGTGCATCACTTGGGCAGAATGCTTAACTCCAATTATTTCACTAATGCTGGGAAAGTATGTATGAATTAGAGAAGAAAATACAGATAAATACTGACCAAAGCATCATCTGTTATCAGTCTAAGGCTGTGGTGTGTGTGGGTCAGTGTGGCCTGTGGTGAATAAGAGCTTTGTGCAGTAAGAAAACTATCCCAGAATGTGCCTATTATACATGGAGTCAAAGGGCACACTCACACCAGGGCAGGTTGATGTGCCATGCCTCAACACCCACCCGTCCACAGTGGCATTGAAATCCTTCTCCTGAGCACTGATGTCTTGCTCCTCCTGGGGAATTCAGTGGTGCTCTTCTAAGCTGAAGTCTTTCCAAGTTAGGCAACAACAAGGTGTTCTTACTGAATTCCCAAAACAACTTCTTTCAAAGCAGAGGAGCAGCAACTTTACTCCTTTAAAACATTTCACCTACTTTGCCCATCTCTGAAACAGAACCTGGCCACTCTTCAGGGAAACCGATTTTAGCTACTTTTAACCACTATCTTCTCTTGGTTACTGCACGTTATCTCCAGATCAATGATGGTGTAGTCATCACATTATGATAGGTGCTATTAACAAGCTACAGGTAAACACATAAATACCTCTCACTTCCAGACTGACAGAAAGTTTATGGATCTACATCTTCCTTAAAGTGAAATCTGATTTCTAAAATACGGTTGAGAAAAGGGTTCATTGGTTGAACCAACTGGAGGGCGCTCTCCCTAAGAATGGAAAGATACACTGAAACATTCCTAATAATAAAACAAAGAGGGTAGAACTAAGGTTAAAATTTCCAACTAAACTTCTTTTTTCAGAGAACTAAGGCTAATAGTGCATCCAGTTGTAGTTGGAAGTCGGAATTTCCAAGTTCCAAGTAGAGATCTGCAACTGGAACGCCCCTCGAGGTTGGAATTTCCTACTGGGAACTCGGGGGAACCTCGCCACCTCTGAGTTGACCATCATAGATGGCTGCCCCCAGTGTAAACAGTTATTAAGCTCCTGTAATTTATTTTAATTTATTTGCACGCATTTTAATTTAATTTATTAGCACACTAAATCAGCTATTTACGCATTATTGTTCGACTTATATTTATAGAAATGCTGCCGTAGTGATATTTACATTCTTTATGTGGTATTTGTGAACTACAACGCAGGGCGTGCTAACAACAGCTAACAATAGCCTGGTAAGTTTTGTTGCAAAGTTTTTTTCCAACTTTGTAACAGGAACGCTGATAAGTCGGAGATGACATCACTCCCACTTTCCTCTTCCCTGTTCCGAGGTTAATGGAATGCAACATAAGATGCATTGGACCAAAGATGACAGTAAGGAAAGACTAATTGTGCTGAGCTGTACAGTATTTGGAAACCACTTTCTAACTAAAAATTAAAAATACAGGAATAATGAAGTAAATTTATCCCAGAAAAGACACTAGAATATCTGTAATCTGCAATTACAGCCCCTTAAAAGCCTCTTATACCGTCATAACATAACGAGACTGGTAAAACATCCAATACAACTGAAGTTCAAAACTGCTAAGCAGAATGTATGTTCATGATCATATACTGTATGTGTTCTGATACCAGGAGAAGGGCTTACAACAAGAACTTATATCTCGTTCTTTTTTAGTATTGCTTCTGTACTACAAAAATTGTGACAAGTAATGTTATCTGAGTCATATTACACCACAGACATTCTTAGATAGCATTCACTGCAATTTAGTAATGTCAAAAGAGCTTGTGATTAGCATTTATTCACTGTAATAGTGTGAGGTAAAACCACTCCTAGCTTAAATTGAGCAATCATTATCAATTAAATTGCTAAAGCAAAATAAAGAAAAGATATAATGGACAAATTTCACTCATTTTTGGTTAAGTTTGATTGTTTGTTACACTATTTACGTTAAAATTCAACAAACACGATTAACATACAATACACATTCTTGAACTAGTACCATATCTGAAGCCATGTGTCCACAGTGCAATACTAAGCACAGCCCTCTGAGTCGCCCAGGATATATTGGGAACATCTGCAGCATGCCCCCTCTGCCTCCTTACATAATCATCTGAATTCTAATCAAAACTGACCTTGATACCAGCAGGCTTTGATAATGGCTGAATCCTGGGAGAGAGTTTCCTGAGGGAGTGTGTCCATGTTCTGGACTTGTCTTAGTTATGGTTAACCTCTTGCTTCCGTTATTGGACACCCACTCTCCCTTTGCTGCCAGGCCAGTTCATGAGCTGCATACTGATTTGTGATGTAACACAACTTATAATCATTTGTTTTCTATTCAACCTTCACCTGCTATAGTCCAAAAATGTAATTACAATAAAGTAGAAGCAGCCAATAGTTAGACAGTAGTTCTGCATGTATATTCATCTCTTAAATTGGAGAGTGAATGGGGCCAGGTTCCAGTAAATACTGTATGATGTAATGCTTACAACACAATGGCCCTTTAATTTAACAGTGCTGGGCACTTATTGCTTCAAAGTTAAGATGTGAAAGACATAACAGTGAGATGCTAATATATACATCTCTCTCTCATTTTAACTATGGGTAATTCCTTTACCATGACCACACACATCAAGAGCCCTTCTTTGACAACATGAAGCATGCTGTCTAATGCATGTGGCATATTGGTCTATATTCAGCTATTTTGAAGACGCACCTTTATGGTTTAAAGCCAGATTCAGGGTGCAAAGGAGATACATTAAGTGTCTCTTTCACATTGGTGTGTTTCTGATATAACATAGGTTAAACCAAAAGTCAGTGTGCAGTCAGGGGCTGGTGTTTTACCATTTAAACAACTGTTTTAGTTGCTTGGTCTGAATTTTGAGTGGATTCTTTTATTTCTCTCCTTTAATTGTGCCACTATACTCAAAGACAGAAAACCGCATGATGTTTGCTAACTCTCAAATTCAATGGCTTTTTTATTAAAGCATCCCAGAGTGTAAATATGTTCCAAGAGACAAGCAAAATCTCCTTGATCATTTAAATCACCAGTTAAAACTGACAGGATGAGGCAGGTTTATGTTTATGAAAGACCTGTTATCAGTATATCAAATAGGTGTTGGCTTTAAGCCATTCTTTTTGTAAATTTCCAGCAGGAATCTCTGGCTCTGTCCTTTAATACCTGCCTAAAAACACCCTGTTTAATAAGTGCAAGATCATTTGTAAACAGCATATCAATGACAGAAATTTAGAGTGCCTCACACCCATCAGCTTTGCACAGTTCATTCATTCATTCATTTTCTATACTGTTTATGCCTTTTGGCATGTTTTTGGTCTATGGGAGGAAGCGGGACTGCCCGCAGAGAACCCATGCATGCACAGGAAGACCATGCAAACTTCCCACAAAAAGGCCCAGTCAGGTCCAAGGATCAAACCACTGTCATCCTTGCTGTGCGGCACGTGCACGACCTGTTGCGACACCAAGCGCACTGGCATACTAAAATTCTAACCCTATGTTTCACACACATTGTTTGTTAAAGAGACTGTGAGGAGTTTCTCAGTAATTATGAAAAAGTCACTCTTTTAGATATATGGCTGATCAAAATACTCACTTTAATATGAGCTTTATAGCATCAAAATAGGTTATCAATAAATGCTATCCCTTAGCTTCGCGGTCGGGTCGGACAGGGCTGGACTGGCCTGGATACTCAACTTCGGGAACAAAACAATTCAAACTAGAGCAAATTTATATTATTTTATTATTTATATTACACGTCTCAGAGCACCGGGCTGTAAGTAGCAATATATAGCCGGCAACAACTACGATAATAAATTTTCCAAAAATTACTTGTTGTCTCACATCAAAAACTACCGCTACATAACTAGAAAGAGATACATTGCCTCGTCACTTTGCATCCTGTAGGTTGTTGAAAAAATAAGTTGTAAAGTAATGCAGAGTTCTGAGGAAGGTCTGAGCTGCATTTACCACAACAAACACACGCTTTGGCTTCAGTAACGTCTTTGGTGTGTTCCAGTTGTAGTCAGAAGTAGGAATTTCCAAGTTCCAAGTAGGAAACTGCAACTGGAACGTCCCCCGAAGTCTGAATTTCCTACTGGGAACTCGGGGAAACCTCGCCACCCCCGAGTTGACAATCAAAGATGGATGCCCCCAGTGTGAACAATTATTTAGCTCCTGTAATAATCAACTTATTTGCACTTCTGACTGGGGTGTGTCGCTCTAGATCAGCTGAATACATAGTATTGCTAGACTTATATTTACAAAAATGCTGCCATAGTGATAATCACATTCTTCATGTGATATTTGTGAACAACAACGCAGGGCATGCTAACATCAGCCAATAATAGTCTGGTAGATCGGCACGTTTTTTTCTGACTTCAACTGGAAGGACAATAAGTCGGAGATGATGTCACTTCCATTTCCGAGGTTACTGGAACGCAGCATTACAACAGTCAGCGCGCGTTCTCATGGGTAGCAGAGTCTTTATTTCGCCGGTAGTAGATTCTCCTCATAGCACCTTTAAGTATCATCACGAAATGTTTGTTGTTGACATAGCTTGCTAAAGGGGTGCTGGTTTGGCGAAGTGGTTAGCAACCAGGCACATCCCATGTACGTACTTCTGCCAGCCCGGGTTCGAATCTAGCCTGTGGCCAGTTTGCAGAGTGTCTTTCCCTACACTCTCACCCCCTTTCAAAAGCCTATCCACTGTCTCTCTCCTATCAATAAAGGCACAAAATGTCCAAAAAATGCATTAAAAAATAGCTTGCTAACAAGCCATTAAAAGTATCCAAAGCCAAGTAATGAAAGTGACAGTTGGTCACAGCACCACTGATCAAGCTCACATGTTTATATCAGAAAATATTGTCTGAACAGGGCCAAACATTACCACTCCACTTTAACATTCCTACTTTTGACTTTGGTTCAATTGAGAGCCTTCTGATGGTGGAATTTAAAAGAGTGCATCACAGCAGGAATCCCCCTCTCTCTCTCTATGTATTAAATTTTCATGACATTCAAAAAATGTAGTAACTGTAAGGTTTCTGCGTAACATTATGCCCTATTTTGTTCGGTGGTGAAAACACTGGGCTAAAACTGTGTCCAGATGACAAAAAGGTGGCAAACCAATTACTAAACAAGTATGAGCACTGTGGGAGAGAAAATCAGAAGCAGCCAATCAAGGCAGGGAAAATTATAGTTTCCAACAGAAATTATCCCTGATTGCACTTATCGATGATGTGCATTAATTGCACGGCTCCCGAGTATTCTAGATGGCCATTTGATTGCATTTGAATCTTTCTACACCGCTGTCAGTGTCCCTTTGAGTCCATTCCTCCCACGCGCACCTCTGACAATCAACAATCGGAAATCAGATGTGTGGATGACAGGCCTAAGTTAGTTTTATTTTTTACACCATAAAACTTGCACCCGAAGATAAGAAATCAACACAAGTTAGTGTGTTCACACAATGTATTTTAAATGATGATTAGACATTCTGATTTTGATGTTGAATTGTTTTACACAATAGATTTTGTTCAATGGCTGCCTGCTATATTTCTTCTCTGGCTTTCAAGATGTGTCAGTTATTTTGTTTAATATGATATCTGTTACTATTTTAATAGGGGATGCATTATATCATGAGAGCAATATGGGTATCTGTAGGAGATCGCCTAAGAAGCTGATTACCAATATTGGCCCACAGTAAATTTTTTTGTTATCAGAATTTACAGACAGTATTTAAGCTACACATATTTTCCATACATATCTCACGTAATGGCTCTTCAGTTCATTTTTCAAAGGTTTTGCATTTCAGTCCATTGGACCAATGGAAGCACTTGCTGTTGGAATATGCAGTACATCATAGTCAAAGCATTTAACACGGTGGACTTCTTTGTTGTGTTTGCATCACAGTGCCTTGTTTATCTAATAAAAGGCAGAAATTCAAAAAGACAATACATTTAAATGACAATAGAATATGAGCTTCTGTTTGACAGTGGTCTGTGCATATTCTACCGTTCTGAATTGGCTGGTCCTAAAGCATCTGTGGTACAGTTTCATCTCCTGGAATAGAAGGTGGCACTTGCCAAATACTCCTGTTCTTTTCAAGTCAAATTTCTCCATACAGGTCGCCTTCGTCAGTCAGATTACTTCAAATGAGCTGCAGTGAAGTGACTCAAGTGCAGTTTTTTAGCATGAAGATGAACTATTCGGGCAGTGCAGTGGCGCAGCAGGTAGTGCATGCATCTCAAAGGTTGCTGGTTCGATCCCTGGGTCAGTCAGGGCCTTTCCGTGTGGGGTGTGGGTTCTCCCTGTGCTTGTGCGGGTTCTATCCAAGCACTCTGGCCTCCTCCCACAAACTAAAAACATGCTCATTAGGTTGGTGACTCCAAATTGCTCTTAAGTATGAGTGTGAGTGTGAGTGGCTGTCCATCGCCATGTGGCCCTGCGATTGGCTGGCCACCGGTTCACCCTGCCTCCAGCCCAATGCCAATGAAATATGCCTCTTTTAGATGAATGAACCTCATTAGCTTAAGAGATCTTAAAGTTGTGACGTTTTCTTGGTCAACAATAGCTTCTTTTTTATGACATTTTTTTTTTTTTTTTTTTTTTTTTTTTAAGTTATTTTTTTGGGCTTTTGTGGCCTTTATTGATAGGACAGATGGAGATGAACCTCATTAGCTTAAGAGATCTTAAAGTTGTGACGTTTTCTTGGTCAACAATAGCTTCTTTTTTATGACATTTTGACTTTGCTTCTACATTGTGAATAATCATTATTCTCCACACTTCCATTTTGTTTTTAAAAAACTTGCATTATGAAAAAAATATCTTTCTCTTCTCATCATCTATTTCTCTTGCTAAGTGTTCATCATGTTCCATTTTAAAAGAATCTGGTTAAATTGGAGAAAAATATTTTGGCCTTGCTTGCCATGAGGAAGAAATTCTAGGGAAGTATTCAATCAAAACTGAAAGTGAAAGCTATCAAAGATCAAGTTAAAAGTACATATTTTGAGGAAAATATTTCTTAACAGTAATAAAATATTGCTGTTAAACGGGGGATACATGCACAAGCTCTCTTTAGCTTTGCAGAGAGGCGCTGAGTGTATTAAGGTGAAAAGGCAACTTTATTTAATTTTCCTCAGTTTCCCCCTGAAAGGAGAGCAAAAGAGTGTAAAAGATTTGGAGATAGTATTAAATAATTCAGCAATGCTCTGCTGTTGAACAGGCAAAAAGCTTTCAAAAGACATGGAGCTGGCCAGCACATGGCCTCTGATCACTATGTTCCTCTATGCCTCAAAGTAAATCTGATAAAATGGACTTTCACTGGCACATCAGCATAGGTTTTAGCCTTTTTCATTTACCTGGCTTTAACTTGTTAAAGACTCTCTATACATGGTGAAATAAAACATGAGGGCAGTTAAAAAAAAAAAAAAGCTACTGAAGAATTTCTTAATAGTACAAACAGAGCAGTGAATGATTTGAGAATCTGGACTGTTTTTAAAAATAAAATTACATGATAACCCCGTTTCTAATTAAGCTCAGAAGACCTGTAGGCGTGTTTGTGCTTTTAATGTCTCAGAATATAATCATGAAGTCCCTTTAATTGTTACAGTAGGCTGTTGAAAACCCTGTTTAATTAGATGTGGTGATCAATGAAACGAGAAGCAATGAGTGCACAGATTGGAGCAGGGCTTTTTATGCTTTTTTTTTTTTTTGGTTTTTTTGCATCCTTGCTCCTTAAATAGTTCCTGAGGGTTTTCAGTAAAAGACATTTATTTACTGGTCTCAGCCAATTAACTGCAATCTCCTTTATTTCCACAAAATGACAAAGTTGATATAATTCAAATTTTGTGGAAAAATAGACATCTAAATATATACAGCCTGTGAAGCCTATTCAGTCCACTTACACAATGGCTGGCAGCCTCAGTCAAGTGCATAATTAGTTGAATTAGATTAAATAACCAATTACGAGACTAACAAAGTAAATAAGCCTGCAGGGACGCCACCAAATGCTTGAGAATAGAATTAGAGTGGAATTAGTTTATTGACAGGCTGAATGACAGTGTGGTCAGACAAACAGCTCTATTCCTGTCACAAAGATGGAGCGCTGGCTGTCTTCGAGGGGATGGAGTGGAGAAGGAGAGGGGGAAAATGTGTGGGCTAAAACAAATGGGTGGTAAATAAATAATTATAGGGAGGTAAATCTTACTTGAGGGCGTCCATAGATGATTTGTGTAAATTAAGTGATAGGTTAACCAGTGCTTCTTTTGTCAATGGAAAGTATGGCTGAGATTTTGACTTGATATCCCTTTACAATGTGATAAAAAAGAGTTAAGTGGCTTGAAATAATTCTTCAGAATAGACACAAAAATGCATGTCTTATTTTCCCCTAACAGACAAAAGCTATAATTTGAAATAGCTTATGTATCAGCTGCTTTGGGAAGAAATGCAATTGTCTTCCAAGCTGTACAAAATTTGTATGTATTGTCTCATATTTCATCGAATATAGAAAAGCACTGAAGTCATACCTATATTGATTGGACATAAAAACTATCAGTAGACGTGTTAAAGCAAGTCTGAACTCACTTAAAAGTTATCAATTGTTTAGTGCGAGTATAAGTACCTTGATTATCATTATCAATTATAACATTATCAATCATTCAATTGAATTTGATTCATACAGCACATTTCATATCAAACAAATTTAACTGTAGACTGTAAATAACTGAAAATAGAAAAGAAAAATAATAATCCTGGATTTTTCTTACAACTAGTCAGCCAATAAATGCTCAGCAGGGGGCTATCTACTAAGTGTTATTCCACTGTAACTATAGTAGGAAGGAAAAGGCTAAAATAAAACAAGCAAAAAAAAAAAATAATAAGGTGACTAATCAAAATCAAAATATAAAAGGAAAGATAAAGGAGAAAAGGCAAATCAATGAAGTAAAGTTTCAGTTAATTATAAATTACGTAAAGTATTCATGACTGTATAAATTAGAAAATCACAGTTTTAGAGTCTATTGATTTTACAGTTAGGCTAATAAAGTTCAATAAAGTAATGAAAACTTTTACATTATTTTTATTCACTGCTTGTCAAAATTGAGTTGAGTCCACCAACACGAGTTAAAACATTAGAACAGAAAAATGACCAATATGGGACTTAAGGTGCTTTCACATGTAATGTAATTAGTGAGGTAAAGAAAAAAAAAATTACAACATTAAGGCAAAAAACAGTACAATGTGGGGGAATTGATATTTAGCTTCTTTTTTGATTTTTTTATGTGTTAAAGGTTGCATGTCCTTTTGTGTTTGACTGTTTACATTCTGTCCATTATGCAAGGATTTGATTAAAGCTGAAATAAAATGAAAAAATTTATATCGGTCAAAGACCAGATGCAGCTCTTTTCCCCTCCACTTTAGAAACCCTCTGCTCTGAGAGTGTAGAGGTTTATGGGATGCAGAGGAGGGGTTCTAGACTGAGAGCAGACTTTTATAACAGTCATGGCTTTTGTTTGTGATAAGCAGACGGCACACATGTAGGTGGAGACTGTATTGCTATGACATCACAAAACCAAGCAGGAAAAAAAAAAGACAATTTCAAGGGGCATTTTCCTTAAAGAGGTATCGCACATTTCTTTTTAAACTGAGAGTTTAGTAAAAGTTGTCAAGTCATTTTGCTTCCCAAGGCCCTTAAACAACACTGAAAGAAAAACTAAAACCACACAAAAGTCAAACAATAAAGCAAAGACGTCCTGATTGTCAGTGTAAATACATAACACAAATATCTAACTATGAAGGAGTGTTGCAACATGCTGGAGCAGTTACAGCTGGACAGTAATCAATTTTTCCAGAAAAAACAGTCCAAAGTAGAGAAAACACCTTAAGACCAATGTACTTTTCAGTGCAAAAACTAAGAAATAATAATACAAAAACGTCAAAATGATCCCAGATGTGGACATTAAGAAATGAACACTTACCTCTGCTGGCACTTTCAATGTGCTCCAGTTCATCAGGAAACCTAAGAATGGCTTCATGATGTTCTTCACACTTATCAGCTAGGAAATGGAGAAGTGTTGTATCATGGCTGATGGATTTGGTGTCCCGAAGCTAAAAGGGGAAACAAAAAAACAAAAAAAAGGTCAAAAGATTATTTATAAAAACTTGAGGTGTGAACGATACAGTGAATTCTGAAATTTCACCCAAAGATTTTTCAAATAATGTGTTTTGTTCCTTTTTCTCTGTCCACTTTTGTATAGATAAATAATACCATGGAAAAAGACTAATACATTAAACATAATATCAAAACAATGGAGGAAACACTTCTGTTTTAACCTGAACCTTGCAAGATGGATTCACGTAATGACGAACATGAAACACAGTTTTATAATCAAATAATTAGTTGTAAATGTGTTTCTTAGTTTGGAAGTCAAAGTGTTAAAGGGGTGGAGTCACCAAGAGCCAATGATGCAACTCCTTCTTCCAGAGTGGCGTTATAAGAAAGCTACTTACTCAACCACAAAGAAAAGAAGCAAAATAAGGATTAGTCAGGACTGTTAATATTAAAGGAAAAGTTCGGTTCCTGCAGTTTTTACATGGTTTATAGAATGAAGAACAACAATATACTCACCCAGAAGGCTTTCCTGATCCAAACAGTGCTTCGGGAGATATTTAGATCCAAAATCGAGCAGCGGACATCGATATAATGGTAGCCTGTAGGGCATGGATCGCCGCTCCTACAAACTGCATTAATTGTCCAAAAACTCATGTTTTTCACCAATATTCCATCATGATCCGTTCCGGATGATCCGCCATTGAAGTCTGTGTCACTCCACACAGCGCTGTGGGGCTGAACTGACGAGTTTGTTTATGTGCCCTCCGCGCATGCGCAGTGCGGCTCATTGTTTCAGGGGAAGACCAACAGCTACAAATCGACTTTCTTCTTCCAGTTTTGTGCAAAATGGACAAATATCTATCGGATGAAGATGTTGTGGAGGAGAACTTTGAATATGATGGACGTCCTTACAGTTTGGAGCCAGAGTTTACAGATAAGGAGCTCTTAGAAAGGAGGAAGCGAAGGCAACGCTCCAGAGAGTACTGCGCATGCGCGAAGGGCACGTAAACAAACTCGTCAGTTCAGAGTTAGTACAGCCACACAGCACTGTGTGGAGAGACACAGACTGCAATGGAGGACCATCCGGAACGGATCATGATGGAATATTGGTGAAAAACATGAGTTTTTGGACAATTAATGCAGTTTTTAAGAGCGGCGATCCATGCCCTACGGGCTACCATTATATCGATGTCCGCTGCTCGATTTTGGATCTAAATATCTCTCGAAGCACTGTTTGGATCAGGAAAGCCTTCTGGGTGAGTATATTGTTGTTCTTCATTCTATAAACAATGTGAAAGCTGCAGGAACCGAACTTTTCCTTTAAATTAAACATCTTTAAACATCACTGCTCATTGTAAATTACATTAACATTTCCTTTTAAATTATGTACCTTTATTAGTTGTTAATATTAGTGAACATTACAAAAAAACTATTTACCTAAACACTGAATGTGAAAAAGGGCATTTCAGGCTCCAACATGATGGGACCTGGTTGTTACTCTAATATACGAGCATCTCAAGGCATAATGATGGTAAAGCTTGAAGTTGTAGTAATGTGGAAATGTGTGAAAAAAAATATGATCCAACAACAAATACTCCCAAACCAGTTATTTAAAACCAATAAATAAGCATGTAAATAAACACCTACACTACCTACATATATTATTACAATGATGCCCTGAGAATAAAAAGCGCTGTGAAAAAGTTTGTATCAAAACACTTGACTTTTGGTGTGCATGTGTTTGTGCATACACAAAAAGCCAGTCTCCACATCAGTGCATAGGGAACTTGTTCCATATTCATTCCCCACCGTGATTGCCATGCTGTTCGAATGGCATGCTGGGAAAACTAATTAGCACAACCCACCTCTGTGTACTCATACTGATGATATCCGCGCTGTAAACAGCCTGTAGTCGGACCTGCCCACACATGAGCACATGCAAACATGTGTGTGCAGGCCTACACATGTGCAAACACTCAGACACTTGTGGATGAACAATTACAGGCAGTTAAAATCACACCCATGTTCATCAGGAAACAGGTACGCACAAAGACACACATTTTTGTTAGATGGAGATCAATCGTTTGCTCACGTTGGGCAATCACAATTTAATTTCATGGATTTTAAATTTTAATTTGTTTATTATTATCCTCGAGCTGTCATTACAGCACAAGAAGGTGCATCTCTGGTAAGGTGATTTCATCTGCTAACTAATATTAGTAATGAGCAATAAAGAGAGGGTAAACTGGGAGAGGTGAAAGAGAGAGAAGATAGATGAATCAAGTAGTCATAATTGCTAACAAAGAAAGGAACAATAATTCTGTGTTATGCTGAAATGTTGTGCAATAGGTATCTCTAGGTTGTAAGATTTTATATTTTACCTCTAAAACAATGTGAGAAAGGTTCATTCAGCCTGGACTAATCTGATGTCTGACAGGGAAGGGGACCGAGCAAGCTTTAGGATTTTGTTGAGAGTTTAAGGTCACATGGGTTTGACAAAGTTTAAGGTATTAAGCCTTTCAAAGTATTGAACAAAAAGAAGAATAAGATTAGTATTTGGGCATTAGTGTCGCTGATGTAGTTACACTATGAAACAGTTCAAACCGTTCAATTCAAAGAATCATAAAACAATTGTTACATTTTTTAAGTTAATATTAACACACTTAAAGTAATGGGGCATTATGTTATAGTGTTGAACAATGTGCTAAGTTGACTACATGCTGGAAAGAAGCTTTACTTTTACCTTGGGCTCTCTTTTTAGGGACTGTACTCTTAAAATGAGAAATTACTCTACAGTTATCATTACTGTAATATTTGTGTCTCTTACTCTTAATCAAAGCACTGATCAAAAAAAAAATAAACAGACAAAATGTCAGTACAGGTTTAGTGTACGCTTCTCAATCTGCGGGACAAATGAAGCAAATAAGAGAAACCTGTTCGAAAGATATGTAGACTGGAGGCAGTTTACATTTTACAGATTGTGAGGAGGAATGAGTTTCCCTGATGGAAAGCTCACAACATGGCTGTAATGAGGATGATGTTATACAGAAATTGACAAGCCCTTTTTGTACTTGGGGTGTATTTTTAAAGATATATCTGAATCTCTTTAACAGGGTGAATGATCAAGCATAACGTTGAGGGTAACTTCTTAAGTGGCACACATCTGTTTTTGATGAAAAAATATGTATTGAATTAATAAATACATTAACTGAAAAATTTCATAAGAATATCTTTTTTGTAATATTTGAAATGTATTTGGAAAGTTTAAAGAAACATTGAAAATATAGTCTTCTTTCTTAAAAAAATAAGTATTTTCAGATTATTATGATGTCATTGTAACTATTGGAAAATTCTTCAAGGCACTTTAAACAATTTAAATGCCTTCATTAAAGGGACTGTGAGGAGAATCTGTTTAGGGCGACATTAAGACTCTGCTACCCATGAGCACGCGCGCCGACTGTCGTAATGCTGCGTTCCAGTAACCTCGGAACTGGGAGTGACATCATCTCCGACTTATCGGCGTTCCAGTTGAAGTCGGAAAAAAACATGCTAATCTACAAGGCTATTGTTAGCTGTTGTTAGCACGCCCTGTGTTGTTGTATGAAGAATGTGATTATCACTATGGCAGCATTTTTGTAAATATAAGTCTAACAATACGATGTATACAGCTGATCTAGAGCAACACACCCCAGTCAGAAGTGCAAATAAACTGATTTTTACAGGCTAAATAACTGTTCACACTGGGGGCATCCGTCTTCGATTATCAACTCGGGGGTGGCGAGGTTTCACCGAGCTCCCAGTCGGAAATTCAGACTTCGGGGGATGTTCCAGTTTTAGTTTCCTACTCGGAACTCAGAAATTCATACTTCCGACTACAACTGGAACGCACCACAAGCCAAAGCGAGTGTATGATGTGATGCTAATAAAAATGCAGCTCGGACCTTCCTCAGAACTCTGCATTGCTTTACAACTTCTTTTTTTAACAACTTACAGGATGCAAAGCGACGAGGTAATGTATCCCTTTCTAGTTACATAGCGGTAGTTTTTGATGTGTGACAAGAAGCAGTTTTTGGAAAACTTAGTATCGTAGTTTTGTAGCCGGCTATATATCACTACTTACAGCCCAGTGCACGTGTCCGAATAATATAAATTTGCTCTAGTTTGAATCGTCTTGTTCCCAAAGTTGAGTATCCAGGCCAGTCCAGCCCTGTCTGACCCGACCGGAAGGCTAAGGAATAGCATTTATAGATAACCTATTTTGATGCTATAAAACTCATCAATAAGTGTGTATTTCGATCAGGCATATACCTAAAAATGAGACTTTTTTGTAATTATTTAGAAACTCCTCCCAGTCCCTTTAATATCACGGTTATGTAAACCTTTGAACAAACCTTGATGCATTTTGGCATCACAACTCTAGGAAGTGCCCGAATGGTAACTCCATATTTTTACCCCCTTTCTTTTCATCCTCGCAGTAACACAAGACTCCATCCACTGGCCTGTAACTCCAACAAAGGTATCACTGCTAACACTGCTTAAAGCTGGTGAAATCCTGTTTATCAGAGGCACTGGTAGCCTGGTGGGTTTTGTTATCGCAGACTGTATGTGGGCTCTTGATGCAGGCAATCGTTTTATGATTCCAGCCTGCAGCCATTTTTCTGCGCATCATCCCCTGCTTTCTTGTCCTGCATCTGAATATCCACCATCTCTCATCTACCAAATAAAGGTAGCCCGAAAATAACTTGTAAAGACTTTATTGATCAGGCCTGCTCACAGAAATGTCTGGGCCCATGAAAAGCCTGGTGAATGGGTCCTCCCCTGATGTGATCAAAACAATGTCTGTGTTTTCTTGGTAGGATCAGTACTGCATACTTTCTGTTTGGAATTGAAACATACATAAATGCTTTTGTTAGGTAATTATTCTAGAAAAGCTTCCTCAGTTTTTGGGGGGGCTGTCCACATTGTGACATACAAAATCCTCTTTTTAGCCCCCAAATGGACAACCCAGCAAACAAATCCATGGCATGACATTACATATTTGTGTAAAATAAAAGTGAAATAATGTTGCAGAGGCTGCAAAGGCACTGTACTTTGTAAGAGAGAAGGTTAAGATAAAAAGAGGTTGTGCTGTGTTGTATTGGAGAGACTGTATGTTTAGGCAGTGGGAATACAGCATCGAGCCAGAGGTGCTGATGCTACCCTCACAATATTTTACATCAGGTCTTTCAGTCGGAGCAGCTATAAGGTGCCTTAAGAACTGCGACAGGTGCTGCAGGGAGTCTTTACACAGGCTGTAAAGAGAGATGGTCTATGTCAAAGCCTGAGGGCACATTTAATCACTGTCTGCCCGTGTCCTGGCCATGTTAAAGTTTGTGCTAAAAGCCACATGAGAAAAAAAAAAAGATTTTCACTCTGTGATCTCAAAGCTTGAAACTTCTCTTTAAAAAAATCCGAACTTCAAATATCTCCTCTAACAGTACCAAAATAAAAAACATGTTTTAAAGAACTGCCACTAGCTGCTCACAGTGCCTCTTCCTATTATGTTTTAATAGTGCAGCCGAATGAAGTGTGTATAAATGCTACTCTCCCAAACAAATCGGGTAATTTGAAGTGGATGGAAAAATCACTGCTTTGTGACTGTTTTGTAGAAAACAATTTTCAAAAACAGGGAATCATTTAATCTTTCACTACATAAACTGCCTTGAGGTGGTATATATATTTCAAATCCCACGCTAGTTAAACCGGCGTTTTCTTTCCATTTAGAATTAATAGTAGCAGCATATATTACAGGCATACAATATCAATGCAGATAAATAAACAAAAAAGTAAGTTATCACAGAAGGAGGGGTGCTGGGAATACAGAATGGGGATATCTCTGTCAACACTTTGATTTATCATTTTAACATTTAAAGATGGAGCTGCAGCACCAGAGAAAACACATTCTGCATTCTTGCTTGTACTTTTTCATTTTTACTCAACAGGGAGAACAATGATAAACTACATAAAAAGACCATGCAAGGCCACAATTGCTATTATTTTCTAATACCAAAGGCTTTAATGATGCAATAACTTAAATTAGAATTTGCAAAATCACAGTGATTTAAGCAGAGGAGAAAATCAGGACACAAGGTCACTCTAATTTTGTGTAGATGCTGTCTGGGTACCAAGCTGGGTACTTAATAGTGAGCTTGAATTCCTCAACCTTAATTGAACACAAATTACCACCATGTGGTCTTTAATAATTAAGCAGAGTCTGGGAAAGTGTTTTTCCCAAAGTAAGGTGAGGATAAAGCCCTTGAGAAACAATATATCTTTGTTTTTAGCCACACAGCAGATGGTTTTATCCATCTAGTCAATATGTTTCATGGAGACAGCAAACTTCATAATCTAACTACACACCTATAAGCACTTTTTTTTTTTAATCTTTTTTTCACAGGCTTTTTTGGTTCTTATTTATCAGGGAGAGAACATGGTTAGAGTCAGGGAAGGAGAGAGAATGTGGGGGAGGCATGCAGCAAATGGCACAAGACAGATGTGAATGCTTAAGGGTCGTTGAGGTTGTTAGTGTACCTTGCATGTATTTCCACACAAAAGCTCTGGTCTATTTGGAAATCTCCGTTGATTTGAGGTTGTGTAAAAGCTCATGCAAATTCTGGTGTAGAGCAAAGAACCAGATACAGTCTGCTTGAAACAGGGGTCTCAGTTTGCATCCAAGTGAACAAAAGGTCAGATCGCACTGGGTGTAAAAACCACACAAACCAAAGACCAAACAAGGGAAGGGATCCGGAAATCAACCCACTGTGGCATTGATCATACTGAAAATTAGGGGTGCCAAATTATCGGGTTAATTGAGATTAATTAAATACAGACATAATTAGCAAGCTATGTTTTTTAATCTCGTTAATCTATTTTTAATCTGATTTCACTCTTTTGGTATTTTCAGAGGGTAACACCTTAAAATACCAGGGCAGCTGGTGATTGGATGTTCAGTCTACTCGTCACACTCTTCACAGACTAATCACATCGAACCACAGTATAACGTAACAGCTCAACCCTGTTGTTAGCCATTAGCTCAAGATCTATCAGCTGTGACATGAATGTCGTCAAAGACAAAACCCACCAAGTTTTTCCGGTAAACTGCTGAGGCGGACATATCTCATGTCATAGGGTAACCATGACTACAGAGTTGTTAGCACTTGGTTTCCCAGCAGTGATCCTCAGTCGGGAGAAGAGAAAAACATGATTTCCCATAAGAAAACTTGAAGTGACTTTCTTTTCTCCTCTTTTAAAGGAGAAGACAAGTTGATTTCTGATAAAACTGCAGACCTTGCTGCAGCCACGGGGCTTTACACGCCACCGTTGTTTCCAAACATGCAGTCACTTCCTGTTGTCGTCACGTCCGCAGCTCCGTCTCTGTTCCCTGATTGGGACATTAAAGTTGGAGAGTTTTTATGCATTGGGCTTTTTGTGCTTGAGTTTTTTGGGGCTGGAGTACAATCTTGTGATCTGCCACAATAATGTGGCAATGAAAACACCTTAAGTTGAGGCTTTTTTCAGCAATTTCTTAAGTGAGATTAAAAAATACATTAATTATATTAATAACTACAGGTCATAATTAATTAATTTACTGAAAGCACTCCTGAAAATCACATTAAGCAAGCTAATGTTGCATTACCAGGCAGCATCAGTCTGTTGCTAACATTAGCATTGCCAAAATAAGGAACCATCTTTTTTTAATAGCTAAACAAAATGTTAATACAATACCCAGCTGGGTACTTCCAGGTCACAGTGCAACCATATGTCAGATGTATGGAACAAAGACCAGCCTCAGCGCCAACTAGTGGTGGGTGGCAATATTGCACAACATTTGACAGGCTTTAAAGTTGCTGTTGTTGTTTTATCAACACATCCCTATGCTATCTTTTATAGTGTTATTTTAAAAACGTAATGACATCTTTTGAGTACATTTAAGCTTCAGTAGTACATCAGCTTAAAACAAGTGTTCTTTAAGGTTTCTGCTGTTTGATTTTTTTAAAGAAGAACGTTACACCATTCTTTCTCTGAAAGAGCTGATGATCAGCTTGTTGAACAGAAGTGACCGAGTTGTTTCCCATGAGATTTGTGTGTCCTTTGGAGAAGGAGGGTCTGTAGAGGAGGGCTGAGGGAGGAAAGCAAAGGTAGGTCAACTGATGCCCTTCTGCTTTCTGCTCATTCCCATCATCAACCTCCTCCTCCCTGATGAGCCCATTAGGTACCCTAGACCTGCCACCCAGGGGGCCATTTACTTGATTGACTAAAGTGAGAAAGCAGAGTTTTTTTTTCTTGTCCATCTATAATGGCTCAATCAGCCCCCTGAGGCATTACCAGGCTGTACTCTGACACTCCACACTGATTCCGCCTGCTTCGAATGATACCAAAGACGTGCTGGATTCTGCACTAAAGGCCCTTTTCACACCTGCATGTTTACTGGCTTTGAAAATATAAGTATATGTGAAGGCTTCAGGCGTTCACACATGGGTCCCGCTTATGGAAGGGATACATGTAAAATGTTTTCACATGACATCACCAGTCGATGTGACATGATTACTTCTGATGGATCCATTTATTTTCTGTTCAAAACAACTGTGGCACTAATTCAGAACAGCAGTGAGTTAGAGAATATTGACACCAGGGGGAATGGTGTTACACAGGATGAATAAAGGTGTTGAGCAAAGCAGAGAAGAAGCCATGTCTTGATATTTCTGAGCTGGGTGGGGATAAAAGCACCTCTTATTTTTATCAGTAAACATATTTAAATGTTAGGCACCAAAGCTAAAAACTTGGGCATAAATATGAAAAATGTAAAATAGCAATACCTATTTCACACTAGAATAACAAAATTAAAAGTCCTAGACATAAGAGACATATTCAAATGTCTCTTGTGGTCAAGCTTTAATACACTGGCAATGTTTCCTTATATCAAAAGTGTTCACGACTCTTACATACCATGTGTTTCAGAATGACTTAATGTCGCACTATGTAAGCTTTCAGCTCTCTAAGGGCCTCCGTGGATGTTGAATCTAACTGTACTGTTGTGAAAAAAGAGTGCCTCACACCAACGTGCATTTGTTGACATACAGAGGGAGGAGAAGTGAGCCAATAGGACGTCCTAAGATACAAATAAACCATGAACCTGGGGACATTGCTTATCCTTATCTGGGCATTTGGCTTGTTACTTAATCACTTTCCTTTTATTCGCCTCCTGCTATAAAACTTTTCTTTTCTTCAGGTTTTTCTCTGCTTTCACCATGATAAAAACTAAACATTTAGCTTTCTTATTCTTATTCTTCTGTCAATTTCTAGATGCAGACAAGGCATACTGCTGCCCTCCACAGGACTTTAACGTTGACGCTTACCTTCCCCTTGATTTCTGTCTTTTAAACAAATCGGGAAGGAGGGGAAGTGGCGTACGCTGCAAAGCAGTCAGAGTAGTAAAAATGTATAGTTTCTGAGTGTAGAAGTGTCCCTACCATCCATCTCTGAGTTATAGAGTGCCAGTAAAGGCCATGCAGACCCTTTTAGACCATAACAGAAGTTTCATTCAACCTGTTGTAAGGTGATGCACCATCACTATGACTCTACACATATTATACTAAGGTGGAAAAACTACATAGTCTTGCTTTAACTTCTGCTATTTCTTTAATCTGTGGTATCAGAAAGCTCAGAAACTTTATGATTTTGGTTCATACTTTAAACTAAGAGATAGAGCTATAAAGAAGTTAATAGATAAAAAATGATGGAGCATGAAAAAATATTTCTTCTGCATGTTTTTGTAATTAGAAATAAAAACAACATCACTACGATAGGGTGTTAATGACATACTTATTACCAATGTATCAAGAAAGTTTATCCATTTCTTGTTTGCTTTTGGTGTCATCAAGTGTTTCAGCAGTAAAATATAATACATAAGATACTGAACACCCTATTTACCCTGATCACTACAATTAGAAAATATTTTGCTCAGTTTATGTCTGACACATCCAAGAGCCCAAGGGTGTCTGCGCGGCAAGCATGTCACACAGCCAGACATGGCCTTTAGCAGAAGGTCCTATAGTGGGTTTAAGCCTCTCTGCATAAATTCCCAATTTTAAAAGTCAGGAAACACAAGAGTATTGCTTACTGCAGTAGTGGCTTTGTCCTCACAAGTATTTTATATCACCTCTCGTCTTTTCTCTTTGATTTTAGCGGCCGTACAGACCATCTCTTTCCCTTTTTCTATCTCAGCAGCATGAGTAAACACACCAACTGCACCACAAAATATGCATCATACTGTTAGGTATGTTGTTGTTGACAGTTGTTATGCTGAGAATTAGGCCTCCCATCTTTAATTTTTAATGGTTCAAGTCAGCACCAAAGTCATATTCATCGATATTAGAAAACTGTATTGCCCTTTACATTGTTTTAGAGTTACCGTGATATATCATAGTTTTTAATGTGTCCCCAACCCTGATGGACCCTGCAGAATATTTTGAAAATTTGTCCCTGAAGCTTGACAGCAGTCCAATAGCAGTGGTTTGGTGAATCAAACCTTCAAAAAAGCACTCTGGCTGCCAACATCCTCATCATTTGTAAGAGTGATTAAAAGAGACACTGAATACAGCTGTTTATGTGGCCACTGTGCCAAAGTCATCTTAGGAGTACAGGCAACTTTAGTACTTCGTCTCTCAGTAAAAACTTTAAGGTGGTTAATTCAGAAAACATACAACCCATTCTGTCACATCTTCAAACAGCTAGTTAGCATGAAAGGGTAAGTAAGTGGTTTAATATCTTGGCCATAGTGCTTCCTTTTCTCCTGGAGACTTGCATCTTTTCATAATGTGTAAATAATCGCATCATGTCCAGAAACTAAGGGGTCAAAAATACTTTAAAGATTACAAAGTAATCAACATACATCACTAATCATACAAACTTTATCAGCCCATTCATATATTGACTTTACTTAGGGACATATGCTCAATGAAATGACTGATAGAGAACATCTACAATCATTTGTTTTCTAAAAAACCTTGGAACAAGACTTTTATTTGACATTATTTTATAAAACACAAGTAAAACATGGAAGCGACCAAAGCTACTTTTCAAACTTCCTTTTCATTTATGCTTTGGGGGTCTGTTAATCCAGTCTTGAAGGTAGTTTTTGTTTTATTTTGTCATGAACACCTCTTGCTTGGTCTGCAGTAGTCCTGACAGCCTCTTCTCTTACCTTGGCTAGAGGACTCTTCCTCTCTGAACACACAAAAGAAAAGCCTCTTCTTTCAGTTGTTTGTGTGCTTTATTTGGCCAAACAGGTCTGCTTTAAGCTTGGTTGTGCTCATAGCTGTGCGTGCAAACAGCTAGTCTTCTCTTTCACACTTCTGCGTGCTGTGATTTTATCTGGCAGGGGACACAAACGCTGCCTTTTTCTGGCTCCAGCTCCACTCTGCACCGCACCTCTCCACAATTCTGTTTCTGTTAAATAAACTATTTGTTGTTTGATTGTTAACAGTGAAGTGAAGATCTTAGAATTATTTGTTTCTGTAAAGTCCTTTGAGGCATGATTGTGAGAGATTTGGATCAAAGTCTGGCTGCAATATTTGTGTAAAGCTGTTCAAATGATTACATACAACAGTCTGCTGTCTGAGGACATTTGATGGACATATACATCTGACTGAGGTTTGTCCTTCAAAGATACAAAATTGTGTTTAAAACTATCAGTAATTGATAGATCAATCAGCAAAATGTCGGATGACACTTTAAAGATGCTCCGCTGGTGTCTTTTTATATAATATTTCTGACATCATTTATTAGAACACCTTGTCATTGGCTTGAAGTGGAAATGATAAATGTTGTTTTTATTACTCCAGCATAGGCGCACAGCCCAAGAAAAAAAAATCTCAGTTTTTGGAACAATAAAGTTCAGGGACAGGGGTCCAAAGTGGTATTTAAGGTGAATTTTGATCGCTGGTCATGAGTGTCATTCCATACATTATCAGCAAGACAATTTAGGGTAAAATACATTATTTGGGCTTATTCTGCACCAAGCCACAAGTGGTCTTCATTTATTTTATTTAACCTTTATTTAGCCAGATTAAACCCATTGATCTCAGGATCTCATTTACAAGGGTGACCTGGCCAAGAGGTCAGCAGCACACATCATAATTATACAAATTCATGTTAAAGATTAAGGCAATAAATCACAAATCACAACAATAAATATGGCAAGGCCCTAACCAAATAAGTTTTAGGGAACGGTAACAATTTAAATAATATAAATAGCACAGGTATTGCTAATAGGATTCAAAAACGTCACAGTGAAAGTGCTGTAGTTTACCGAACAATAACAAATTAAAAAAATATATAAGGATTCTTGCTGCCTTGTGAGTAAAATAGAACGAAAAGCTGTAAATGAAACCAGTTCTGACATTTTCAGATCAGTCTGTATAGATTTCTAGGCTGTGGGGGCTGCATAATTAAAAGCCCGTTTCCCCAGTTCAGTTCGGACTCTGGGCACATTTAGGTGATGAATTGCACAAGAGCGTAGGGCATAGGTGCTCCTCGATTTCTGCAGAAGAGAACAGAGGTAGGAAGGAACCAGACCAAGGAGAGATTTATAAATCAACAACATCCAGTGGGTATATCTCCGGGAGCTCAAAGAGGGCCACTTAGTTTTGGCACAGAGTTCACAATAGTGGGTGAGGCGACCGCAGCCAGTAATATAACGCATACATACATATCAGTGTGGCTCATGATCTTGTTAATCATTTAAATTGTCAGCAAATATGTTGCGAAATTATTTCCCACGGCAAGTGCGTAGTGTATGCGTTCATTTTTTTTTCCAAATTGAGACACATTGTACTTTTCTGAGATTTATATGCTGTTTAGTGTGTTTCGCAGTCACTTCCGCTTGATAAATATTCCTATGAGAAATTAAGAAAGTCCACAGCATTGCTACAACTCCCTAACCTCCTGCCAACAGATCCAATTGCTGCTTTAAACAGCTCAGACACCCAGGCACCTCCAATAGTCCTACCGTTGTGCTGTCCTACCAGTGTTTTGTCAAACATCAGGTCAGGGTGGAAAGACCAGTATTGAAAATTAACAATGCAGAGCTGTTAAAAATATGGCAGTAATTCACACTGAAATGATCAAGCACTACAGAATAAACAATTCAAGCAAACAAAACAGGCTAGGCTCATATGGGGAAGGGAGTCTTTAAGCCTCTCAGACAGAGTGAGAAAAGAGGTCAATCAGGGTACTTTGTATGCAAAAAATGTGAGGGTTTTGAACATAAGTGACTTTAAGCATATTTTCAGGTTTTGAAATATGTACATGAATAAGTTACTGTCATCATCAGGCTTTACACCTTAGTAAATTTACCTAACCTTTTACCTTTTACCTAACTCGCTCCTTTGTCATGGACCCTTTTTTGCCTGAACTTAGCTTTTTGGTTTCTGTTTGCCTGCTTGTGGATTGAATCTGGACGACAATAAACTTGAGAGTTCACCATAACAGTTAAGTTACAAGTAAATCACTTAGAAGTTAGAGAAAGTGAAGATTACATGAAATTTTCATGTATTTCTCAGTGAGAAGTTGTGTTTTAAACCATCATTTTTAAAGATACTGTATGTCAAGTGTTTTCTTAAAGTATTTAACCTGCTCATTAAGATTACTGTGGATTATCTTTGGTTTCAAGTGTGATAAAAAAGTATTTCCATTAAAAAAAAATCTCTTTAATAATCCCTCGTCCCTGTAATTATTGCCATGTATGTCTGCAGTGTAATACATCAGAAATGCACTCCGATGGTCTAGGTTATTACAGCCACACTGTGCACCCCATCACTAAAACACTGGTGTATATACTTAACCATGGGCTCCCTGTATTGTTGCATTGGTGCTATCCAATATCCTACGTCAAACTGCTACCTCATGTATTATTCTTGATGTTGATACTTGAATGATTTAGAATTTCCTGTCACGTGTCTTAGGTTGGTGTGTTACCTTGCAGAGGAAGGCAATGTTGAAACCAAAGGTCTGGGCATTCCTCGAGCCGGCGTTCATGTAGTTTCCAACCAGTAGCACCAGCTCCAGGAATTTGCTGAAGCCTTCGCTCTTCTTTACCTCCTCGCAGGCGAACGTCACATTCATGATGTCAGGTCGGATGTTGTTCACCTGCTCCTCGAACGTCAGCTTGAACAGGATGCCATTGAGACGAGATCGTAGGAGTTTTACTGAACTCATCTGAAGGAATACATTTGAAGAAAGCAAAGATGTTAATGTTGGGTTTCAACAAATCATAATGGTCTCATTGTAAACATCAAATAAAACAAGGCCTTGCTGGAATAACTTGAACGAACAAAATGGGCATTTTTAGGGTAAAAGGAAGCCTCTGTTCATTTACTCTACTTTAGTTGATTTCTTGAATAGAATTTTGGAGTTCTCTCTTGGAGTAGGGCCAACATGGCCACCCTTGCAGCCAATTTTACAAATTGGTATTTTTTGAGAAATTACACCAGCAGAAGTAATTAGGCAAAAGTCCTGATATTAATGGTGCTCAACCATACGCCCCTCTGTTTCAGGCTTGCTCACAACATGCTGTTCAAGTGCACATCCTCTTGAGCTGTGTCTGATCCCACTCTTCCAAAGAAGTAGATGTGGCCCTCCATTACTGTGCTCTAATGTTTACTGTGGCTAAACACACATGCCTTAGAACACACATTATCTGAAAAGTGAAACAGGAGAGGAGGAATTTTCTCCTCTGCCAAGGAGGTTGTGTTGTTGCATACGCTTGTCTGTTAGCAAGATAATTCAGAAATGTATGAACAATGTTGAATAACACAAAAAATTGCTCATGTGGATCAACAACTTTTTACAAGAATCTTTAAACATGAGAGATAGGGCAATTTTCCCACAATAGTGCTAAAATCCCAATGAGTTCTGAAAGGATTTGACAGACTCTTTTACAGGAAATATTCATCATGACACAAAGGAGAAGTGATCAGATTTTGTTAGTGAATCAGGATGTGGACCCTGGACTTTTTTTAAGGATCTGTTAACAGTGCATCTGTTAACAACAATGTTGGGAAGTTCTCATGTTGGAAAGGCGCATTGCAGACAAATGATGGGCATTAATTAGACAATTACAAAGACAATTTTGCATAATGTGGCCCACATGCACCCAATCAAACATAATTTCTTACATTTCATTCTTTCAAGGGAGATATGCTTTTGTGCCAAAAGTGTTGCAAATGAGAGTAGCGTGTAAAAAAACAAGACACTTGATAGAGGTACAAAGTAAAATGTGCCTCCTTAATACAGATCACTGCACACAAAGATTGATAAATGATTCTAATTTCATGAACTCTGCATTTGAATACTTCAGATGTCAGAAAATTTGACAATCGAACTCAGAATTTGAGTTTTTTTAATAGCTTTCATAATGTGCTTATGCAAACACAGCCTTGTCATCTTTGTTATGATGAAGCTCAAGTTTAATCACTGCTCGTTTAGATGCACTGAAAATCAACTATACTCTTTAGCAAATGGGGCTAACCTCCCTCCAGACTTTCTCCTGATTTTCATAGGACAAAGAAATCCCCCCCATTAAACAGACTTGACATAAATAATAGAACAGCCTCAATCAACACTTGTAGGCCAGTGAGCGAAATTACTGAAGAAAAACTGCGAGCAATAAAAATGGAAGGGAGTTAAAAACAAATAGGGCTTTGGCTCTAAGATATGTGGCAAAACAGCAACCACAGACAAATTCCACAGATTGCTGCATAATCCGGTGCTTGAAGGCAATCTTCAGATCCAGCCCATAATGTTTCATTACTGCTCAAATTTATTCATGTGTATGGGCAGGCTGTCTGTCAAACAACTCGCCGCTTCCCCCACACCAACAATCCCGCCCACCTAAAGTCCCTGCGCGCATACCCCATAGAAACACACACGCACTGGCATGAACACTCCTCCCATCTCCCTCACTTGAATTGATTTGTGTACAATAAGGAGAAATCACAATGAATGCCAGCACGTTGGTGACAGCTCTGGCAGAGAAAAGCTTCAACATGGCTTATTTCCCAGGAGAACTAAATAGCTCTGCATTGAGGAGCTACTTCATCAGCGGGGAGGTATATGATCACAAAATTGGTGAGATCACAAGGGAGACTGCCACCCCCTGCTTCATTACATCTCCTAAAAGACACAGGCAAAGAAAGAAGCCGTCAACGAGTAAAGAGAATTGCTGGGGAGACGGAGCACATCAGCGACCCATGGGTCTAATAAAACATTTCTTTTACTAAAACTGTGTAATGTAACTCTGTGATCTGGTGTTCCAAGTTAAGTTTTAAAGATAACAGTTCCCTTCAAAGCTGGATAAAGTGCTGGGTATTCACTTGGTAAATGGATGGCAAGAGCAGTTAATTAAAATAATTACAGCTGTAACTAAGTGGAAAGGTCAGAACAACTTGATGATGTGCTCCTCTTCCCTGTTCAATTGATTTAAAGTTAAACTTCATCTTTTCACTTCATGCTCTAAAACTAGGTGGAAATTATGACAGATCAGAGGTGAGTATGAAAGGTGAGAGCTTCAGTATAAAAGTGATGTAAAGGAAGTTCAGCTTTTTATGATCATATTAAGCCATCTTGGTGGCTGTCGTGATTACAACAAGAGCAAGGGCAGAAGTCATGTAACATAACTCAATAGAAAGACATGTAGCACATCATGGTATCTGGGACTACATAAAGGAAAAGAAGAGACAAATATTCACAGTGACAGGTTGCTGGCATTTCTAAGAATTGAAATCCCACTTGCCAGAGGCAGAGTTGTACCTGAAGCCTTAAATCAGTGGTGGGATACTGGCTAGCTTGGGTCTACATGCTACCTCCCTACTCACTTGTTGCAGGTCACCAGTCAACTTTGACTTTCAACTTCAAATTCCTAAGAAATTTAGACATGAATAAGTCAAACTGTCTTGAAGTGTATCAGTGTAAGACACCAAAGGTAATGCGTTACAGCATGAAAAAAATGAGGTATTTCCATGATTATATCTGACATCCAAAGATCAGAAGTTCTGGATCAACTTCACTGACTTTAAAGGTGCTAGAGAGAAAAAGTCTTGAAGAGATCAAAAGAAATCATTAGGCTCACAAGTTTATGATAGTGGCCTTCATCAGGGTCAGGGTCTGATAACCATGGCTTACAAGTTTTGCTGTAAGGATTTTCATATGAGGTCTTAAACAAAACACTACCGAGTGATTTGGGGAAAAAGAGTCTATGAATCTTATTAGCCAGTACATCACTGGTTTCCAGGAATTGGCATCTTATCTCCATTTTTTTTCTTGTTTTTCATAAAACAGTGCTATTGGTCATGTACCACGTTAGAGAGTTGATCTTAGGCTTTTTTAAAAGACTGGTGATTTTCTAATATCTTAAAAAAGCAATTTTGGTGATAAGAAATGTGTGCCTGACAGAAGTGATATACTGGATCATTGCATTGGGAAAAAGTACCCTCAGCTGTCTTTGACTCAATCTTATAACACTGAATGCAGCTTTACTTTTATGCATAAAGTTTCCCTTTTCCATCAGAAATCCTGTTAAAAGCTACACATATATTACTCTTTTGATTGGATCACATGTAGTATGTCCATCTCACTGACTGTTTTCCCCTTGATTATTTCAGAAATTGAGCCCTCAGAAAGTACGCAAAACATTACAGTGGCCCTCATTGTATTCAAAGTTGCAAATCTTGGCCCCAAAAACACATCACAATTGACCAAGGGTACAAACACAGTGTGCTTGTACCCTTGGTCAATAGTGAGTTGAATGGCTAATCCTTCAAGTCAATGACAGAACATGAACACAGGTCAATCTAAAACCAGTGAATATCCATTAAAATTCCCAGATGCAACAGTATCGAGCAATTAACAAGCCAGAGTTACGCATCAACTATGTGCAGTGGTACCCAGAGAGCTTCTGTATGTCTCCTGCTATAATACTCAAACCAAGACTAGATTGTCCATATGAAACATGTCCTGTCTTCTTTCAGGGTAAAAGCTGTTCTTTTTACACCATAATGTGGCTCTGTGTGTTTTGCATTATGCTTCTATTTGGCAGTACTTCTTTGACAGCCATTTTGGTTTTAAAAAAAGTTACATGGAAATCCAAGGCATTAGCATACTATCTGAGACTAAATTGTCTCCTCCATCTTTTTTTCCTAAAATCACAGAGTCGGTGTTGATGTTAGAAAATGGTTCAGCCCACATCAATAGTCACCATGTTAATAGCATACCATTTTGGTGTAGAGTTTGGTTCAGTCAGCAGGTGTTTGCAGGGTTTTGGAAATGAATCCAAGTGGTTGTTGCAGAAAAGCCAGCATTAACATCACAATTACTTCGAATCTGAACCATCAACTCGATTATTCAGTGACATTCAATTACGTGTTGTGGATGGTTTTATATTTGCTTAGACTGATTTTGGGGACTGATTCTGCCCACTCCATTAAGCCTCAAACAAAAAATAAAATCAAACTCCCTAAAAATCTATATTTCCATGTTAACTTGAAAGAAACCTCCAAAAGCTCTCCTGACATTCGCCAGAGAGAATGTTAACTATTTCATTTATTTGAAAGTCATATGCACAAACAAGAGACAGAGATGATGACGTGTGAAAAGGTTTCAGAGAAAGACCTTGAACAAGCCGACAGGGTTATTGTGCTCAAGTTGATGATCAGAGGGGTACATATATATTTTGACTGAGGTGAATGGAGATTGTATGCATTTAATGGGGTACAAAGTATTATAAAAAGGTCTTCAGAGGAAGATCCTTCACTTTGGTTGAACTTTGGAGCAATGCATAGCCTCAGTTTCTTTGCCTGAAGAGAAGTGGTAAATAAAAGGGTGAGCTGGTGGAAAAGTAGAACATTGTAATTAAATAAAATTGAAAACAATTTTTTTATTTCTAATAATGTACCACAAAATTCATCGGAAATATACATTTGTCATACCATATTTAATTTTAAATAGCTGTCTATATATGTTTGAACAAATTAGAATGATAAGTTTAATGATTTCAGAGTACTAAATGTAGACAAATGTGTTTTACTGGCCGTACAAAATAAAAAAAAAAACATTACTTTTCATGGTCATGCACCTGTCAGCTCCATGTTGTGACAAATGCTAACATAGTCCTAGTAAAAAAAATGCAAAACCTAAAAGGAAAAACCAGAAAACCAAGTCAAGCCAAGTAATAGCACTGCATAGCCTAGCTATCCTTAATATAAGGTCAGACTTTTTTTGTGGTGATGATGCACCCTATGTCAGACTAAGTAACCACAGAACCACAAAATTGTACTGGGGCTTTTACAACTAGCATGACAGACTACATGACTGACACCAACTGCTTTTAACGTCCCCCATTGGAGGAAGGAGGGCTGGCACTAATGACAGCAAATAAACACACTATATTTAGAGAACTATACTTTCAACGTTTCTCTTTTCAAACTAATGATTAATGATATGTTACCTTGATGATAAATGCAAGCACTCACTCACCAAGGTTGCTCTGATATTTCTGTCTAACATTTCTCTTTGCTCTGGTGGTAGCTCTTCTACGATACAACATAAGGCAGGGATGATTATTACATTTTCTCTCTGACTTATAGCCCTCAACGTCAGGCTGTTTACGTCCTTGATTGTCTCACGTGTGGAGCTTCCAGTGCTCAAATACGTCAGTGTCTCTGATGTGAGGGAAGACTTAGTAAGAAGCAAGACAAAAATAAAGCAAGACTTTACGTTGTAGAGTTGTGAGGCATCTCAAACTGGTCTTATGTTGACCATCATTATGACACACCGCACAACAAACAACAGCTGATTTTGATGGCCAACAGGTCCTGAAATCCTGTTGAGTCAGAGCATAAGTCCACAAAACCATTTTACATTACTTATAACTTTCCCTTCTCAAAAAGCTGAATTTGGATAGGCTTAAATTGATGTTCACAACAGTGAACAGTTTTGGAAAGAACCACAAAATCAAAATATATTACCTTAAGTTCTTGAACATTTAGTTCACTTTTCACTCTTTTATTCTATTATGCATCAGGCATTCTAGTTTTCCAGCATTTTCAAAATAACATAACAGTCTATGATATCAGCCTTACTTGGTTTAGTAACTGTAATACATTTAAAAAATGTAATCCCTGAATTCACTACTTACTCTAAAAAGTAATACAATTATATTAATATATTAAAAGGTCAATTATTCCACAACATTATTATGTTAGGTTTTGGGTAAAGCTGCCCTTGAGTAAAGATCCTATTGCCTCTGTGCAAGGATCAACATTAGACGTCTCCTTATGAATGTATGTCTATAAGTGTGGTATGTTAGCTTTTGTGTATTGAAGTTTGATTACTGCCTTAATAATCAAATTAAAACACAAGGAGTGTAACTTATGCCAAAAACACTGCTGATTCAATCAATGGGCCTTGAATGATCATTTGGCATATTACTGTTGTACTATTTGTTTGACAATGACATCCAACTGTTAAGAAATTTTTCCTTAGGGCTTCAAATAGATATGAATTACTGAAAGTCACACTCCAAGTTAGCTCCATGTTATCCCCAGATTATTTATTCTATTGCTGAAATGAGAAAGAACTTTTCAAAGAACTTCATTACAGACAGGATTCATAGCCGTAGGGTATGGTTTTATCATCGCTGACAGCTTATGCCAAAAAATGGCATTCACTGAATTCTTGATGCTGACTCCTAATCAAAAATGTCTGCTCTGTTCCTTACTTGTGTCAAACGTGCTTTTAAAAAATCATTGCCTCTGTCATTAGAAAGTTGGATTACAAAATATTGACTCTTTCTGTTTAATTTACCATGCCCTTTAAACTGTTAGATGTTTTAGATATGTGTAAGTGTGTCTCTTGGGGAAGTGCCCCTCCAAATTATACATTTTTAAATGTTCAAATTCCCTTTTGAACCACAGTCCAAAAAATGCATCTCCCTCACAAATATGTGGAAACAACAAGAAAAGAGACTAAA
The DNA here is from genome assembly GCA_036419115.1 of Scarus forsteni. NCBI lineage: Eukaryota > Metazoa > Chordata > Actinopteri > Labriformes > Labridae > Scarus > Scarus forsteni. Next base: position 17,063,462 of record JAZDUH010000383.1, read on the forward strand.
GTTTGAAAGTGCCTTGTGTGTGTGAGGTATGGAGGGACACAAAGAGTAAGTAATGAATAAAAAATTGAATTTCTCAACTGTGCATGCTTGCAAGTGTCTGACTGCAGCAGACTGGGAGTATGATTGTGCACACTGTGTGTTTTCTCGGGGCGATTCAGTAGTCACCAGGAAATTATACTCACCACAATACCAAACTGCTCGGACTCCACCAGCTCCTCATATTCGCCCTTTAGTTCCGCCAGCGCACTCAGCTCTTTCTGCTCTGGCAGGTTCTTTATCAGGTTCTACAAATGGGTGAGCACACACAAACAAAGAGGCACACACAAGACAAACACATGCAAACACACACACACACACACACACACACACAAACAAAGCAAGTGTTAATGCAAATCTCATTTTCTGTTGATGTCAGGATAAAAATCACCTCACAGACAAAGATGACAGGGTAGCTTAAGCAGAAGAAGGAAAAAAAGCAAAGCTGCTGCAAATGTCCCAATATAGATTCAATTGTTAACCTTCAATGTGAAAATACGGATCCATGGTTGTACAGGTTGAACAGTGGTATCAGCAAATATCAGCCCTGCTGACCGACACTGGCCCATCATGAAACAATTTGATATGAACAAATTTACAGTACAATGCTGACATGTTCTCATGTGACACATCCTTACTTCATGCTGCCAAGTTAGTTAAAATAAAAACTGATTTATGACAGTGGCAAAAGAAATCATGTTGGACTGGGAAGTACGATTTCCTTCAATGGTAGAATGTAAAAGATAATAGTTGCATTAGAGGAGGGATGACTTGCAAGATTGTAATCAAGTAGGCATAAATAGTTGAAAAATTAAAATATCAATCAGTTTTGACAACACACAGTTTTCATGTATTGGTGACTTTTTCTCTCCATCTTAGTTCTGCTGTGTTTGTGCCTGTGAGTCAGGCCTCAGGGTTGAGGGAACTCCTGCTATGAGTACCACAGAGCCGAAGCTGAGCCAAGTCATCACACTTCTGATAGGACTGGAGAGGCAGCAATATGCACCCACAATTGCAAAATGAGGGACCCTTGTCATTCTTATTGGTGAAGGAAGTTGGGTGAAGACAGTTCAGTATTTGCCAAACCTGAAAATTAACATTTTCACTCATCAATACTGCTGTGTAGGTCCTGCAAAAGAAAATTATCAGGTTTTGCAGTGGAAGCAAAAACTTTAAGCCCATATGCATTAGTTTGACATCAGGGCCTCTGGTTAAAGATTGTAATGTATGTTTTTATAATTTTAGCTTAAAGTGGCAAGATGACTGTTATAAAAAAAAAAAAATAAGAAAATAAATGGGATTTGAAATGGGAAAGTAAACTGAGAAGTTTGACCAAAAATAAATAGAAACGGATGGGACATGCCTCAGCAAGAGATGTCTCAAGCTGCTGAAATGCAGGCCATATTATTAGTGGGTTTATTGCACAATAGGTGGACTTCTATTGAATACACAAGTGTCATAATACTTTATGAAAATTTAACTTCATACTTACCACAAAAAACACATACATTAGGTTTGTAGCTTGTACTATTGTAATAAATCAGCATGTGTATGGGTGAGGTCATCAATATTGGTATCAACCCTCATATTTTAAGCTGTTGCAACTTTATTAGAAGCATTTCTTTCATTATGACAATTAAGAGAGCATTGTCAAGACATTACTTATATAAATTGAAGTACCTGGGCTATTATATTTCAGTATAAAGCACATATTTAGGATATGTAGGGGTAATGGCATTAGATATAATCTCAGTAGCAGTATCAGTGTACATTCCAGCATTGGTGTCAGCATTATTCCAGAACTGAAATCAGCTCTATTTATTAAAATTCATGCATCTCTGTATGAAAATAATTCATTTATACATATCAACATAATTTATGTCTTTAAATGTTAAGCCAAAGAGTTATTTGTTCTCACATACATAACACATAAGTGGAAAAATACAGGAAATTAAAAGAACAATGTGATATAAAAAAGAAAAGGAAAAAAAAATTGCAGCGTATTTGTATCTACCCCAAATGAGATTCCAGTCAGAATACTTATAGGTTTGCTGTGTTTCAGATAGAAGAATAAGTAGATAAGGTCACATAATCACTGCCCACTGTTAGCTTGTTACAGTGACAGTGCTGGCCCTTAGCCAATTACACAATGTGTCAGGGACCTTCAGATAACTGACCTTCTACTGCATTATCCACATCACCTTGCTATTGTCTCGAACATACATGTGAGAGGTTCTCGCAATTAATTTCATTTTTTTTTCCCTGTTAAATATTGCAGAGGGAAAATAGTGAGAAAGGCTTGCAGTTGGTGGAGTTGAAGATTAAGATGGAGATGAGGCGGGAAATGGGAGGGGCTGTGTTTCATGTAAATGTTAATTGTTTGTGTGAAGGTCAGCCAAGTTAATAAAATTGACCAGCGCGACTTTTCCCTCTTTTTCTCAGAGGAGAAGAAGAAGGAGAGGTGCCCTTTTCCACTTTCTTCACAAAGCTTCCTTCCTCATTAGCTCTACAAATTTATTCAGCGGGAGCATGCTGGCACAGAGTCACGTGGACAGATGGGAAAATAGACGGTGAACACAGGAAGGACACGCTGCTGCTGGGATGTGGTCCCTCTGAAAAGACACGGAGACCTACAACGGGGACCTCGGCCAGAATCTACTGCCCACTAATGATGACATCTCTGTCCTTCCCTTGGGGGCTTCAGCGGTATAAAAAGTAAGTCATAATGCACGCCTGGCTTTCCTGTTTTGGAGGAAGCCATTATATCAAACATTGCTTGCTTTTGCCTGAGCTCCAATTAGGATATGCAGCAGCAATGGTGCCATGATAATGAAGTCTTTTGATCATATCAGAAAAAGCAGAGAGGATTGTTGATGATATAAAAATAAAAGGACAACAAATTTGTGTAATTGGATTTGTAAGGGCAGGATTTTATTGGAATTAAACGACAACTGCACATATGGGTTTCTTTGTTTTTCCCTGAAGGTTCAAAGCAATGAATACAAAGTATACTGTGTTCAACACAAAGCAAATATGGCAAATAAATCAATCGTGGCCTTTTAAAAGATCCCCCTACTGATGCTTTTCTTGTCTACTTAAGGAATATTTTATTTTTAAGAGATGGCAACAAATAGTCGTAAATATTCAATCACTGAAACCGGCTGCTTTAAAATACATAAAACAGAAATATGTAACTGCAGATGACACATTTACCCTGAAATAAAAATGAAGCCTCTTGTAAACTTTCAGAAAAATCAGAGATTTTTTTGTCTTTCTATAAATAAGTAAGGACTTGCAAAAAAAGAGATTATTAACACTGGAAGCACATTAATTTTGCTTCTCATACAAAAATGAGTGCTTACATAATGTAATCTCACAATCAATATTATTGTCACGACCTGCTAAGAAAAGTGCATACTATATGTTGGATGGATGTAAAAGCAGAGGGCATGACTTCATATGGACCTCCACATCTCCATCACTCAGTCCCGGCCTGACCTCCGCCCTGTGGCTTTGCGTCCACTGCATTTCCCTGTGTCAAGGCTAGCTAAAAGAAAAGAAAAATTCATATTTTCTGACAGCGAATACATTTTTTTCCTGAAAAAAATGTTGGTTTTCTTACATTAATAATAATATTAATCATAGTAACATTAATATTTATCTTCTTATGCTTTGCTGTTCCAGGTTAAACTACAGGCTACTCTGTTAACACTGCCTCCGAGCTTTTCTATCAGTAATACAACCATAGTGTGTCTCTGTAGGCTTCCAGAAAAAGTACTAACATGTGAACAAAGTGAAAAAGAGCATGGACAGAAAGCTGTCACAATTGGTTTAGATACATCTACTTAAGTAAGTATGACATACAAAACGTAAAGCTTTTTGAAGGACTGAGCAAGAAAGTGTGTAGGCCATTTTATTAACATCATCAATAATCACTGATCAATTTTTTGATCACTTCTAAAGCCCTCACTGGGCTGGCTCCAACCTACATTTCTGAATTATTAATTCCTTATGAGCCAACCTGCAGCCTTAGATCCTCAGGCGGGGGCCTCTTGGCTGTTCCAAAGTCGAAGCTGAAGACTAAGGGTGATAGAGCATTTTCTGTCAGAGCTCCTTGGCTTTGGAACGCCCTGCCCGAGGAGATCAGGTGAGCTGAATCAGTGACATCTTTTAAATCAGATCTTAAAACCCACTTTTTTTTTTTTTTTTACTTGTTTAATGATTTTAAGTTCTACCGTTCTCATTCTTCTAATGGTTTCTCATTGTTTTATTCCTGTTTTTACTTTCTTTTCTTGTTTTGACAGACTCAGTTTTTATCATCATTATTTTATTTCACTTTATTTTATGTATTGATTTTTTTATTAGTAGTACTTATTATTAGTATTTTACTTATTTATTTTTTTCTCTTTTTACCTGTCCTCTATCTGCCCTCTTCTTTTCAATCTTTCTGATGTGCTGTTGTCAACCTTCAACAGTCTTACATTTATCTATATATGTGTAAATCTATTATCTATCTACTGTCCTATTATCTCATTGTCATTATGCATTGTTCCAGCTGTTTCAGTCCTACCAGTTTATTCTATTTTCTTTCATTATGTTGCTTTAGTTAACATAACCCTCTGTGCCTTTTCCTCTTACTCTCGTGGTCTCTGGTGACCTGACTGTTGATTTTATTGTGCCTTTTTCTGCCTTTGTTTTGTCTGTTAAAGCACTTTGTGAACTTATGTTTTTAAAGGTGCTATATGAATAAAGTTATTATTATCATTATTATTATTATTGTTGATAGTAGTAATAATAATAATAATAATAATAATAATAATAATAATAATAATAATAATAATAATAATAATAACAATAATAATATGATTTATATTATTATTAATATTATAAATTTTGTTGTTGTTGTTGTTGTTCAAGGTGGCACAGTGGCGCAGCAGGTAGTGCGCGTGCCTCACAGCAAGAAGGTACCCGGTTCTTTTCCCAAGTCGGACAGGGGCCTTTCTGTGTGTAGTTTGCATGTTCGGTAACACTTTCTATGAAGGTCTCGTTTATAATGCATTAGAAGCACATGCATAAGACGTTATAGTGCATGTATAATGCTTCGTAAGTGTCATTATAATGGTGTATAACCATGTATAAGAACTTGTACCAAGGTTTATAAAGTATTACAAGTGTGGACATAATGTATTATAATCAAGCCTTTATAATGTTTTATAAAGGCTTTATAATGTAGGCTTTATAAGGCTATAGGCTTTTTAATGTTTTATACCTGCATAGAGTATGCAGGTATAAAACATTATAAAGGCTTGATTATAATACATTAAGTCCACACTTGTAATACTTCATAAACCTTGGTACAAGTTCTTATACATGGTTATACACCATTATAATGACACTTTTGAAGCATTATACATGCATTATAACGTCTTATGCATGTGCTTCTGATGCATTATAAACGAGACCTTCATAGAAAGTGTTACCGCATGTTCTTCCTGTGCATGCGTGGGTTCCCTCCGGGCACTCCGGCTTCCTCCCACAGACATCCCACAGAAAACATGCTCATTAGGTTAATTGGTGACTCTAAATTGGTATGAGTGTGAGTGTGAATGGTTGTCTGTCTCTCTATGTGGTGTACCCCGCCTCTCGCCAAATGACAGCTGGGATAGGCTCCAGCCCGGACCCCAAAAGGGATAAAGGGGTATAGAAAATGAATGAATTAATAAAAACATTTAAATTTGGAGCTTATGTTACACAACAATGCAACCTTTTGGAGTATTCACTCTTCTTAGGCACAATAAAAGTGGGGTCTGAGATTACATTCCGTGTGCTCACACTTAGTGAAGCTCCAAACCATCTCCAAATTCTTACTTATGAGTTATGAGCTAGCTCATGTCCCCCTGTCATCCTGCCAAGATCCAGGACAAGGGGTTTAGGGGAAAGGACTTTCCCAAATGCTGGTCCCAAACTGTGGGATTAACCTCCTTCAAGCACCCATTCCTCACTGACTATTGACACTTTTAGGGCTCATCTTAAAAATGACTTCTTCTCTATAGCCTTTAGCTCCTGATAGCCTGCCAACATAAGGATTTACTGAAGCTTGGGCCTCAGTAGATCTGTTAGCTCTGTGTTACTGAGTGCTTGAATTTTACTTGTTTTTATTTATACTAACATTAATGTAGTTGTGCTACAATGGTAATGATAAAGTGTATTTTTAAATGTCTTTCTTAGCAGTAAAGCACTTTATAATAATAGTGCTGTGTGAAGACCTGAGCTGAGCGTTTAGTTTAAAGACTCTGATAGTAGGTATGAGATTAATTCTGCCTCTGCAAAAGCTGAGGCAAGAGGCGATGCGTTCTCAGGTCAATCGTCTGTTTGGAGGATTCTTGTAAACACAAAATTTCTGGCAAATATTTAAGGGATATTTTTCAAACTATGCACAAATGTCTACTCTATATCAAGGATAAAATTACAAGATTTTAGAGATCATAGGTCGAAGTAGCATAGTTTTGAGAGCTGCTCAATCATCAATGAAGAGGTTGCAGATTTGAGTCTAGCTTTTACTGTCATATATTGATGCGTCTGCGGGAAAGGCACTTTGACTACATATCTCTCCCACTGCTAAGTTGGTAGTGTGAACACGGGTATAAGAGTGAATGCATGAGTTAATGGAAACTTGCACATAAACTTTGACCATCAGTGAATACATGTAACCGTGAGTGGGTGTAAATAGACACATCTACAGTGTAAAGCTCCTTTTATGGTTGTTAGATAAAAAAAGTGCCACTCAGGCTCAAATAAATTAACCTTTCACAAAGTCCATGATCAAGGTCATGCAGCCTTTGTGCTTTAATGGCTTTTAAATGTGAACCTCAGTAATGCTTTTGGGAATTACATAAGCATTGCAAAAATCAACACTATAGCTACTAAGACTTAAATTTAGTATCTGATTTTGATTTCACACATCAAGTAATTTTTGCCTCATGATCTTTTTTGTAATTTGAACATATTTTTTAAGAATGATTCAAAGCCAGCAAACCAGCAATAATGTGGAAAAATGAAACTGACAAACTTGAATGGCTTTTACATTTTTCTATACTGCTACTGAGTTGATTGCTAGTAAACTGAAATTCTGTGACATGCTGCAGTGACATTCAATCATCTCTCAAGTACAATATATTCACGTCATTCCAAGATATGAACATAGGCCTGCATGTGTGTTAGAGGCAGATGAGCAAGAAGTAAATACAGTTAATAAGTTAAAGCCAAGAAGACATGAAGAGCTAGATTAGCCACTAAAGTCTCCTTGACATTTATCAGTGGTTCTTAAAGGATTGGCATAGAAACAGAAGCAAACCAAATTCTAACTAATACTATTAGGAAACCGATTATTTGGGCCACTCTCCGCTGGTTTTTCTTCCAAGGCAAATAAAAAACATCCATTTTTCCATTTGCAGCCTCCACAGAAAAAAAGAGTAAAGAGTCCTTGCCCGTGTTTTTGTTGGTTAATGTTTTTCAGGCCATTCTCTCTTTCCTATTAAAAATATACCTGTGACAGAAACAAGCTGAACTTTCTGAACATGCAGATGAATGCATAAGAATATTAATTGGATTTTCCATTTCTAAATGACATGCTTTTATAAGGATATTTGGAGTGGATGTAAGGTCTGGCCGAAGGTATTTCAAAAACTGGAAACTGCAACAACTGAATAGATTTCACACAGCTCAGACAACCAGGAAACATAGAATCAAATCCACCTTGAACTTGTCATTTCATTCGTCTGTCATCTTGTTAATTATTAGAAGCCCCGCGGGGCACAATTGACACAAAAGGCAGCACCATATGTGAGGAAATGTGGGAGGCTTGGTGATGATGCTGGGCCAGACTCCTCACCACAGGCCACCAGACACACACACAGCAGTCAAGGAGAGATTACGACAAGTACACTTACAACACCACAAATTCATTTACAGAACTGGAGGAAGAAGAAGGAACTGTGCTGCAGCATACTCGCCAAGAACAACAAAACAACAATAAAAAAATTGTGCTGTTGAAGTTGTCATGTCAGAAATTCTTCTTGGTGTCTCCTCAAAAAGATGAGAAATAAGTTTTTGGGTTGAGTTATTTTCACATGTTATTGTTGGTAACAGCATGCTGTGCCTTGCAAGGAAAAATTGAGCCATCCATCTATCTGGAGCCTAAGATAGATGACATTTAGCAAGAAGATGGGTATGCACTTTACTAGTCCCAGCATCTCACATGGCTTGTACATAGAGACAGCCGAGTGCATTCATGCACATGCTTAATATGTTAATAAAATCTGAGCCTGGAAGCGTGAGCACCTGAAGAAAACTGCACACCTTTACATTAATCTAGACATTATCTTTGATTGATAGACAAAATATGTTCCTTTATATGTATGATTGGCTGCTTAATCCAAAATAGTATCTATTCTGGACAGCAGTCTTTAGAGTGTTATTATAGCTGTAACTATTTTCCAGTTATTCCAGATATGTGCCCAGAGTTTTTTTACTTCAATGGACTTAACGTGTCATTGTAAATCTATGTTTATTATTTCTTAGCTGTATCAGTTCAAACGCTTCTCAAAGTTTTAGTAGTGTATATTTTTATGCAAATCCTTTTTGGGCTGCCAAGACCTACTTTTCTGTAAATCCTAGATGTCATCATTAAATATGTGTTTCAACTGTCAATCAACTGTGAGCCAAGTCTGACAAATCAGAATCAATTAATGGCTGTCAGGGACAGCGAGGGTCCAATAACAGATGCCGGAGCACAATTTAAGTGAATACTAAATCGATGCCTGCCTGTCAAAAATGTGCTGCACATTATAATAAAGAATGGGCATGAATAAAAGGGAAAAGAAGAAAAAACTTTGGACCTGAAATAGATTAGGATTTTACTGCTGATCATAGATGTGAAAAGAGTATAAGAACTCAGGGAGCTTCACAGTTGTATAACAAGAGGTTTCACCTCATGTCAACTTGAAACTGCCCAACAACAACAACTAAAAAGATAAAAGTAAATAATTGAGGAGAGTAAATATTTGCCTAGGTTTTAATCCTCAGGCTTGACAGTGGGTGCATCGGAAAAACTGAGTGTAAAAGTAATGTGAGATACAGGTTATGCCTCACTAAACATTTGTAGAGGATGACAGTATCTGTAGGGCTTTCACTTCCAAACTTTGATCTCTGCTGCTGTCAGCTAGCTTCCAGTGATTCAAGTTCAGTTCTACAGCACCCGCTAACCCATGTCAGGGTAACACAGTTTAACACGAGGGCCATAGGCATTTATTAGGCATACAAAGTAACTTTTTTGTTCAATCAGCAGGGGCCTGTGTAGTGCAATGACTTATGGAGCTTTGATATTGACAAAATAATAAAGTGAAAGTGAGGCATGATTTTACAAATTGAGCAGAATTAATTTTCCCACCTACATTTTAGTTCTTTTCCCTAAAAAAGTGTTTAAAAAGTTTGAATCCCTCTGCTACTAAGAGCTGAAACAAGGATAGTGACATCTTACAAAACATGTTGAGACAAATTTAGCAGCACACTCTCTTGACGTTGCATCATGACACTTGGACAAATTTTCCATCTATCCATCCATCCACTTGTGCATCACATTTATTGCTAACCCCTTTAAGGATTGCAGGCCACTTTTCCAACAATGACCACTTAATGATCAAAATGGATGAAAGAAATATCGCTTAGCTGCTTGGAAATCAAACCAGATATGATTCAGGATAAATTCTAAAGCATAAAATGTGTATGAAATTGTACAATTGACTCATCTATCCGTAGCACTTTTTTAGATTTAACATTATGAAGTGAGTTTATTGTAACTAATACAGCAATTTCCATTTCATTATGGATAGGGTTGGTTGAATGAGGTTTGGTTGGGTGATGGTCCTAGGGTTGGGTATAGTATTATTGTACACTTAGTCTTATTCCCTTATTAGCTACAATAAGCTCACTTCATAATGTTGAATCTTAAAATACGAATAGATGAGTGAGTAGTATAATTTCATACACATTTTATGCTTTAGAATTTATCCTGAATCATATCTGGTTTGATTTCCAAGCAGCTAAGCAACATTTCGACATTTATTAGGAACACTCCATTCCCATTGTCATTATAGCTGTTCATGTAGATATTAGCATGATCTCCATATCCATGATTGATACATCTACAGTATCTACTTTTTAATTACAACATAGGCATGAGGTCCCTCTGAAAATGGGTTGTCACATCTCAAGAGGCCTTTAACACATTTATACTTAATGGAGACAAATATGGTTGGGATGCACTTGTGGTCTGGGCACCCATGAGTTCGTCACTACCATAAATTCTTATTTTCAGTAAGAATATCATTGGTTATACTTCTATAAAATGATCACCACTACCATTCAGACATGAGGACCCTCCTGAAAATGAGATGTAGCATCTCAAGAGGCTAACCTCTAATAAATCAGACGACAGGTCTATGGTTCATGAACCTGTCCCTAACTTTAGTTCTTACTTTAGTCCACTTGTCTCCTCTTACCTCCCTTCCTTTGCCCACACACCCAACACAGCATCATGTGGATTTGCTGTTCATCATGAGACTGGGATCCACATTCAAGATTTCCTGCTACTTAACAGAAAGTTTTTTCTTGTCGTCATGATGGAGGGATCCATGATTGGCTATATGGATTCATGTTGGGTGTTGGATGTATATATTTGTATATGTATGTATATGTGTATTTTATATGTATATATGTATCTATGCATATATGTGTATCCATAAAATGAAGAGCTTTATGCTCTATTGTAAAGTATCTTGAGATAACACTTGTTATGAATTGGCGCTATACAAATAAAGATTGATTGATTGATTTCTTTCTTTCTTTCTTTCATCCATTTTGATCATTAAGTGGTCTTTGTTGGAAAAGTGGCCTGCAATCCATAAAGGGGTTAGCAATAAACGTGATGGACAATTAGATGAATGGATGGAAAATTTGTCCAGGTGTCATGATGCAACGTCAAGAGAGTGTGCTGCTAAATGTGTTTCAACATGTTTTGTAAGATGTCACTATCCTTGTTTCGGCCCTTAGTAGAAGAGGGATTCAAACTTTTTCAACACTTTTTTAGGGAAAATTGAAATTGTACAATTAACTCATTTATTTGTAGCATTTTTTTAGATTCAACATTATGAAGTGAGTTTATTGTAACTAATAAGGGAATTAGACTAAGTGTAAAATAATACTATACCCAACCCTAGGACCATCACCCAACCAAACCTCATTCAACCAACCCTATCCATAATGAAATGGAAATTGCTATATTGACTCTAATTAACGCTGCAAATCCATTCAATACCCCATGAATTACCTTTGAGATTATTGGTGATTGTCTTTATACAAAAAGGAAGCCTACACAGGCTCTCTGTGTCAACAACGACTAATACATGCACTTTGAATATTTAATGAAGTGCTGTATGTTGTTTAGCATGCAGCCTCCATTTCCATCCCCTCTTTAGATCATATAGACTTTACACTTTGTCCCTCTGATGTAAGATTGTGCAAAACCAGGCTGCATGTTGGTACATTTTACCTCCTGTCTGATCTTTTCAACATCTTTTTTGTCATTCGTGCTGACTGTGTCCGACAAAAGTGTGCCAACGTTGTTTTTCAAAGCACACAAAATCAAGTGGAGGACATTGACTATGGAACACTTAAGCTAATGAGTTATTTGTCAATTATTTTCCCATTTAATGACAATACATTTTATATCACTGGAAAGCCTCATTAGTCGCTTTCACAGTGAGGTACAACTGGAACTGAGTCTGGAGTGAGGGAGAGGAGCAAGTCTTCTTGGGGTGTTGTCTTCCTGGGATGCCCACTTCACGGTCTGTGACTTCACTAATCTCATGGAACTTGGTCTGAAGTTTGGAAATAGTACCAGTGCTGACACCAAATAACACTGCCGCACTGCATACCAGAACACCAGCTTCCAGATTTTGGCACGTTTTAGTTAGGCACTACCCTCGTATTTAACTGTGTTGCTCATTCTACGAATGCACAATAGTTGCAAGTTGTACCTCGTTGTAAAGCTGACTAATGAGGCTTCCCAGCAACATAAAGTACAAACACAATTGGTTTTATTAGTGGGGAAATTTTAATCAACCAATTTTAAGTTTCCAAGCTTTTTTTTTAAAGAAGTATAGTTAGAACCTGTTCTCAACTTGAGCAATTTCTAGATTGAAACAAGTTGATTCACAGCTATTTTCTAAGAGTGGACAGAGGTCAATGATGCCAAAAAACTACACGTGGCCTTCCATTTTATAAATCACTATAAATATCTAAAATATCAGTTATACAATAGAGTAATATTTCACATAGAGGATAATTTTTAGTTAATAATAAAGCAGTTATGTATGGTGTTAAATTCACATTTAACCCCAACCCAAACCCGAACAACATGTGGAGACAAGTTGAGTCACAGCTTTTCACCCAATGTCGGCCTTTTCTCACTGTGTGGAGGAGGCTTATAAAATCTTCCACTCTCACTTTATAACCCCTACCATGTGAGGCCTATTCCCTGCAGTAATGTTAAAATGATAGAGAAAAAGCAAGAAACCGTAGTCGGAGACATGATAATCAATACAGCTTTTCTCAGAGCAATAAAGTCTTTATTAAGATGGGTTAAATAAAATAGAAGAGAGGGAGAATCACCCAGTGTCTGAAAGATTATCTGAGTAAACTGTGTTCCTCTCTACTAGGCCTATGGGAGGTCTACAACAAAGACTGAACGGGAGCCATGTCTGCCATGTGCTTGACAGATGTGATTTTCTCCCTTTTAATTGATTTTCTCCTCAATTTTGGGAGGCAGAGAGGCATGTGGAGTTTGTTGCCTGTGCTTTTTGTGATGAAGAGCGACGTGGGACTGCCATCTCCCTGCCGCGACACCTCAGCAGGCCCCTTACCTGTCTCATGGCGAATCAGTGAAGACTTCAGTTTGAATCAATAACAAACTAAGAGACAGGCTGCTCAACATTCTGCAAGCTTTACTTTTAAAACCAGCGCCTGACAGCTCCAAAAAAGACATTATATTGAATTTTAAAAAGCTTTTCTTCCTTCTTTTTCAAACTTCTTCAAGCTTAAAAGCTTCTTTCACAAAAGAAAAAAAAAGTAACTGTGCACAAAGGTTTGTGGGTGTAGACAGCATCCACCTCAAACAAAAGGTTACTACAACAGAAGTGGAAGCTGAGTATCTGGAACAAAGGCTATCAAGTTGTGTATTTTCTGGTGAAATGGAGTTTAGATGGAGTATGCTCAAAAAATATCAAGTGCAGTTCACTCGGAATAACAATTCCCATTTCAAATAAAGTTGGGACATTGTGTAAAACACAAATGAAAACAGAATACAACGACATGCAGTCTTTTCCAACCTCTATTCAGTGTATTACACCACAAAGAAAATATATTTAATGTTCAATCTTCATTGTTTTTGGCAAATATTCACTAATGCTGAATTTTATGCCTGCAACACATGTTAAAAAGAGCTGGGATAGGCATATACAGTATTTACTACTACATCTTTCAAGTTACATTTAGTAACTGAGGGTTTCGTTGGTGGAATTTTTTATTACCATTCTTGTTTAATGAAAGATTTCAATTGCTCAACAGCCCGGGGTCCCTGTTGTCATATTTTGTGTTGTTCATAAATCTATTTGTAGCTTCTGGCATCAATGGTGCCTTCAGAAATGTGCAAGTTACCCATGTCATGGGCACTTACACAACTCCTATAATATCAGAGATGCTGGCTTTAAACGTTGCGCTGATAATACACTGAACATTACTTTTCTTGGACAAAACTTCAATGATTTAAAGAAAAAAAATAAAAATTGACTTGTCAGACCACAGCACACATTTCCATTTTGAATCACTGTCTCCTATTAACCTGTTCACCTGTGAAATGTTCCCACCAGGTGTTTTTTGAGCATTACACAACATTTCCAGTGTTTGGTTGCCCCTGTCCACGCATTGTTTTGAATGTGTTGCAGGTATCATATTCACAAAAAGGGAATGTCAGGACAAAAAACAAAGTAAAAAATAAAGTGTAGTGTTTTAATTTGATATAGATATAAAACAATTTGCAAATCTTTGTATTCTGTTTTAATTCTTCTCCATTGGAATTAGGGTCTGTAAAAAAAATCTAGTCTGATTATCCAAATCAATTTTTGTTTTGAATGCAAAACATTAATAATAAAAAAAACAGGTTTGGTCTTTAGTTAAGCAGATGCTTTCTTGCGCATTTAACCTCAATAGTTAGAGGAAAACCAACAAGAGAAAACAAGGCATACAGAACAACAACAAGTTGCTAATCTAGTCTCACAGGTAAACAAAGTACATCACTCATACAGCCTGAAGTAGTCTTACACAATCCTCACCTTACGAAAGCACACAGACACCTCAAATCTCACTATAAGAAAAGCTGCAGTGACAACCTGACAGGCAACAAACTGCGTGTGACAGGTTCTAAAATCGCATTAAGCCAAATGAGAAATGCCGTCTGAGAGACAGAAGCAAACAGAAAGAGAGAGAGGGGAGGGGAAGAGAGGTTGAGAGAGATATAGAGGAGGGGGTGGGATTAATTTGAGGCTTGGGGCTGAAAAGCCTGAAAGACTTGCTGTGACATTAAACGTGTCTGTTAGGCGGAAATGTGGAGGAATTCTTACGTGTGCACACCTGAGCACCTACATTCAGCATGATAGGTGTGAAGTAGGATTAGGAAAGGTATTAACAAGGCAAATAGAGGGTTCATATGGAGAAAGAGGAGAGATAAGACGATATAAGATTTGCTTAAGATGGATATGTGAAGAGAGTGGAGTAACAAAGACACAAAGGAGGGAAATCATAGAAAGTAAAAGACATCAAATGAAATATCAACATATGAAATCCCTTGAAATATTGCTCAAGCCTCACCTGAATGTACTGTGATTATTGACTTTATACTACACATGCAGAGAGCGCTTATTCAAAGTAACAGCTACAAATGATGATTGGGGACTCACTGTCAGCTCTGCCACTATTGCTGCTTTACTTGTTACTCTGCCATCCTCGTCATTTGAGGACTAAACTTACTAAACACTCTTTGGTCAGTATTGGGCAGTAACTACTTGCTTTAAAGTTTTATTTTTTAACTTAACAGGTATAAGCAAATACAGTTTCTGTAACAGAAAAACAATCATATTTAGTAATAAAAGTAATGCATAGGTATTTAGATACAAGCATGAAAATTCTGTTGGTCTTTTTATGTGCAGCAACTATCTCAAATGTGCAAGGCAGCATGAAGAATCAGAGGAAATAAACTAGAAGCTTTTACTTTAAACAAGTTATAGTATATTCTTTATTTAGGTTATCCAACAAGTAATATTTACAACCCTTTGGTATCAACGAAGAGAGACTTCATACATGTGTAGAAATATGAACACCTGTGCTATTGTAGCCTTGATAAAATGCAAAAAAGGAAAACTTCGCTCCACTGCATTGAATTTACCTCTCATTTGTGAATACCCTTCTTTTACGCCTCATATCGTCACCCTAATACACAGCCTGTATAAGATGAGGCTGTCAATCAAATCAGAAGAGGGCCAGCATGCAAAACAGTAATAGAAATTAATTTGTTTGTGGGAAGCTTGCTTTTGTCTGAGGCGTCCTTTATAGACTTGATGTGCCAGCCTGTCACGGAAACACGTCTAATTGAGCGGGAAAAAGAAAAACATTTTTAACTTAGTTAACCTGAGCACCTACATTCAACATGATAGGTGTGAAGTAGGATTAGGAAAGGTATTAACAAAACCCAAATGGGGTTCATATGGAGAAAAGGAGAGATAAGGCGATATAAGATTTGCTTAAGATGGATATGTGAAGAAATTGGAGTAACAAACACTGCACCAAGTGTGCCTGAGGAGATGCCGCATGGACTCAACCTAATCAAAATTTAACTGTCATGCTGTATTTTGCATGAACTTGTGTACGTGCATGTGTGTGTGGGTGTGTGGGTGTGTGTGTATGTGTGAATATGTGCTTTAGATCAAGATTCAACCTGAGGACAGAGTACCTAGACTGGACCCTGTGGCAAGAGATCAGGATTGTAGTGAAGATCAGTGAAAAGTACATATAGTACCTCAGGTCCTAGCCATCAATTTGTGAAGTGTATTTGATATTGCACCAAGCCAAGCCTCGCCTGTCTTCCCCTCCTGCCATTTTACTTTGTTTATTCAATACCTCCTTCCCTTCTCTGTCTTATTTTTCCAACCCCACCAAATCAGCATAATGCTTTTCATATTTCATTGTTAAATTAGCATTTGATGGGGGAGAGAGGTATGTGCTCTGTGCCAAAATACACCACAATTAAGCCCAGGGGAGACCCTGCTTCGCCTGCTTTAGCTCTAATCCAACAGGCCCAGTATTGAGCAGTAACATCAGAGGCAATAAACTAGAAGCTTTATATTTTTCTTAAACAAGGTTATAAGCAAATAAATCTTTTATTGAGTTAATCCAACAAGTAACAATCTATTTATAACCCTTATAACAACGAAGAGACATAGGTCATTTAGATACAAGCATGTAGAAATACTGTTGAACACCTGTGCTATTGTAGTCTTGATAAAATGCAAACTATCTCAAATGTGCAAAACGGCATGAAGAATCGAGAGAAATAAACTAAAGCTTTTACTTTAAACAGAGTTATAGTATAATCTTTGTTAGGTTATCCAACAAGTAATATTTACAACCCTTTGGTATCATGAAGGAGCTTTATACATGTGTAGAAATATGAACACCTGTGCTATTGGTCTGAGAGCGCCTCTATGAGTGATGTGCCATCTGTCACGGAAAACAAAGACGCCGAATTGGAGAAAATAAACAGAATCCCATCCGTATGCTGTGGTGATAGTGTGTGTGGGTGTGTGGGTGTGTGTGTATGTGTTGAATATGTGCTTTAGATCATACCCTTCTTTCAACCTGAGGAATAGAGCCTCATATCGTCACCACTGGACCCTGTGGCACAGCACCATATAAGATGAGGCTGTCAATCAAATCAGAAAGAGGGGCCAGCATGCAAAACTAGTAATAGAAATTGAATTTGTTTGTGGAAGCCTCCATGGTTTCAACTTGATACATTCAGCATAATGTTGATCTGATGGGAAATGTATGTTTTCTAACATTTACTATGTATATATTTGGGGAAAAATGATAGTTTTTTTCAAGTTAATTATTATATTTTTTGGAGAGAGAATGATTATCTCTGACATGACAGCCACTGTAAACTTTGTGTATTCAGTTAATCCAAATGGTTAAATGAACTTGAGCTTGTATAGTACTCGTCTAATCTTTTACCACAGGTCAAATCTACCCACTCACTTCTACATTTCCTCACACTTTCATTTTCAGAATCAGAAAAAGAAATACTTTATTAATCCTCAAGGGGAAATCTGACTGTTTGAATTGCTCTAATGCACAGTATTGCAGTAGGAAATATCTAATAAAGACATTAATAGATTAGAGCATAATAAATACATTGAAAAGACAGTTGAAAAGCAAAAAAATAAGGCACATTGCAACATGAAAAATAAGCAATATCAATTTCCTTACAAAGTAAAATAAGTATATTAAGTAGAAGTGAGACTATAAGTAAGGCAAAGAAATTTACACTACTGGCATTTACGGTATTATCAATATGAACTTAAACTTATCCAGGCGGGTTGGCGAGGTTCTGTCTCCTTCAATGTTTCTCTTAAATTGAAATAAAAAGCTCAAAGTCTCAGAATATTAGATATTTCTCAACCTGATGTTAGAATGACAGATTAATATATTTCCTCACATATGAATTAACATAAGTGCAGAGATTTGACACATGCTGTGACACTTATTCAGACTCTGCTTTATTACTTTTGCAATATTACATCATTTTCACTCTGGGGGAAAATTCAATGATGATCCATGAAGTGAAAAAATGTGTTTCATAAGTTTATATAGTAATATTCCAAAGCTCATCCTGAACCATAAAATGAATAGAAATGTCTCCCACTGTTTACTTAAAAGGCTTGGTATGACATCCAATGATGTGCACACAGTGACTCATTAAAACATGCTGAGTTCAAATACAAGAGACACTGGACTCTTCTCTGCACAGCTTTGTAATTCAAACCAGTCCATTTGCACACAACATAGTGCAATACTAATTACAAATGAATAGGAGTGGTGCAGTGTTCGTCATTAGCATTTCCTTTTGAAAAAGAGATGGGGTAATATGAAATACATTGGCAGACATTAAACATTAAGAAGCCACTCTGATATTCCACAAAACAAGGCCCAAGGGCTGTATCATTCGCTGACGAGAGTTAGCTTACCACACACCAGAAATGGGGCGTGTTTAAACATTTAGTGATGAGAGCGAGATCACATGGTGTGGTCTGGGTGAGGGTGGGAATAAGAAGCTGATCTGCAGCAGCCCACAGAGTACCTCTCACAGTCGGCTGAAATAAATTTTCATTCTTTGTGTGTATCTTAGGGAATTTGCTGCTCACTCTCCAATGATCTTTCTTTGACTTCACTAAATTGGCTCAGGCACCCGCGGTCCTGTATTTTTATTCAGCGTGATGAGCAACTTCAACAGACGCCTTATTACAACCACCAAAGCAGTGACCGAGATAAAACCAAGACAAGATTGAGCAGATTATCAAACAAGGCCAAGATTTTGAGGGATTCAGATCAAGAAAAGGCATTTCCAGACCAGCACAAATGATGGTAAAACATCATGCACAAAACAGATAATGCTGAATAAAATTGAGAAAACTGTTCCGTATTTTAAAACATGGGCATTCTATATTTTTTTATTTGATTCCCTGATAAGCAACAGTTATTTCTGTACATCTTTATTGAATCTCATTTGAATTCAAGCTGTAGTTACAAGTAACAGGAAGTGGCACAGGACTAACAACAAAAATACATGAACGCTGGTGCAACAAAACACTTTTCCTGGTAATAGACATGAGTTATATTTGAACAAAGCATGGCAAAAGGCTTCATGTAGACGACAACATTTATAAGTTGGAAAAAGCGTTTGATCTATCTACCTGCAAAAAGCTCATCTAAAAGAATTCACGAAACCAGAGGTCACAAGACTGTATCATATGATTTAACTTAAATCTTCTCAGGGATCCGATTTGTTTTGACATTAAAGAAATGGGGATAACAATGGGCACTACATAATCTCTACAACTGCTACACAATGAAAACACAACATAAGAAACCATGGCCAGCTTTTGCCTGAGGGAGGTAGAAAGCTTATTAGACCTGAAAAATAGAGCTTAAATTGCCTTGGGGTTATTAGGAGCAAGTCTTTTTGGAAATTAAACATTTTGTCAGTTATAATCACAAAGAATTATTCCCCACGATGTGCCAATTAAGTGACTGAAGAACCCATTCCATCTTAGCCAAAATGCTGTACAAGGAAAGACAAAAACAGCACAAAAAAGTGGCAAGACATAAGAAGAAGCATGGAGAGCTTGGAGAATACACTTGCGAAGCATTAATCTAAATTCCTGGAAACCAATACCACTTAATCCCTCCTACTGCAAGTAAGAAATCTTCCTAACAACGCGCTGGATTCCTTCCTCTAAGAGATTAGAAAGCATGTGTAATACAACTATGACAACACTGTCAGGCACTTGAACTTATTCGACAAATTTCCAGGGACCACTGCCACAACAGTAAAACAGGCTTTTCTGCAGCGCTTTCTGGTCGGGATGGGCCGGCTTATTTTTAGTTTTTACCATGCTTATTAGTGAATCCGAATCTAATGTTTTGTCACTAAATTGCTTAGAGTTTTACCCCTAAACTCTCCTTACAGATGTGGAACAAACTGTGTTTAACTATGTCCAGACTCATCCTTGGGAATGACACATGACTGTTCTCAGAGGGTCCAAATGTTCGCCCAGAGAAAAAAAGAAAAAACAGAAAAAGAATGAAAAATATAAACTGGCAAATTGTCAGTACCAACGTGAACATGCAAGCATACAATTAATTTTATCCTATTATCCATAAAAGCATATCATGTCTTAATAATTTCTAATGTCCCGATATATATTCACCTAAATTTCTTGATGTAATGGTTCTCCCATGATGGTCGATTTCTTTTTAATCTAAAAAAATATGCATGTCTTTAACGAAACACTACGTTTGTCGTTGCTTCTTGGCCATGTTAAAGTAGCCCTATTGCATTGTCCAATATGTTTTGTTCCATTCAAGGTCTGGCCTGTATCTTTATTTCTATTTCTTCTAAATAAATCTGAGTTTGAACTTGGAGTATGATTTTTTTTGCATTTTAGAGATGGCTGTGGATTTTTAAGCTTCATCAAATGACAACCACTTGTAATTATACTTATTCTTATTGACCACATCATAACATAACTCTAACTGTCTGACTTATCATATGGTCCATTTGAAGATGTGGTGGTGGTTGGGGAGGTAATAACAAAGAGTATAGTGATTTATGAATATACAGAGACTCACCAATTGTCTTCCCAGTTTATAAAAGCCTTGCGGCCTTGCAAAATAACCCTGTGCATGTCTAACAGCTGATTACACCATAAACTATTCAAGTTTACAAGTGCTTATTAATAATCTGGCCATTGTTTGGCATCCTTCTGCCTCATTGGCAGAGACCGTAAGGGCATGGGACCAACTACCATCATTATGCCATTTAAGCCCTTCCCAGAGGTGATGAAGCTGCGAGGGGCATTTTGAAGAAATTAAAACGCCACAAAGGCACTAAGTTGAGTCAGTGACCGAGGAGGCATGGTGCAAGGCAACACTGTGATTTAAACTACGGGAGTGCGATTGGCTATGCACTTAGAAAGGATGCCAATAACTAGAACTAGGAGAAATGGATGTCATGTTGTGCCTAAATAAACAACACTTAAAATAAAAAGCCCCCCCAAAGCTCAGAGAGCACGTGCCTGACTCTTTCCCACACAAACAATGTCAACACAACGATCCCTTGCTGCTTGTGTTGTCAGCCAACAATAGCGGTGAATAGCTTTGTCAGGCTGTCAGACCCCTTAAAAGAGGACCTTTGCCAAGCTTTCTGAGGTGCAATCTGTTTTCAGCGAGCCAGCGTTCATTATTGTCTTTCATTGTCCTCTTCATCTCATTATTACACAGGGTATGGTGGCAGGGTGGCTCTGATGTCTTTCTGAATTTGATGAGGCTGACCTGATACACAAAAGTGACCTCTGTCCACGAGCACCATGAATATTGTGGGCAAATGAGACAAAGAGATTGAGAAAGTGAGAGACAGATTGCATGCAAACGCGTCGAATGTGTATGCGCGTGTGTGTTTGCACACATTCTTGGACCTCTGAACGTTTATTGCTTTGATGACTAATGACAGAATTGTGCAGAGAGCAGAAGACAGAGGGGCACACCGACATTGTCTATCCATTTGCATGGACTGTACGTATGTTTGCTTGCCGGGTAATGAAAATAGGCGTAGAATTGGGAGGATTCATATGTAGTCTGGATGAATGGTGAGAGCGGGGGAATGTCTGCTAGCATTCAGAGATGTGTACATCATCTCCGAGGCGTTGATGGGCCCTAATGCAGAATAAGGAGAGCCAATCAACTCCTATCTATCTGCTCAGCCAGGGTGACACATTGTAGGGGTGCTTCAAGGCCAGTGTACTGCCACATTCTGCTGACAAATCATTACATCAGACATGTCGACAGAGAAGGAGGGTAATAAGATTGAGTTATTGAGTTTAGGATGCATTATAAACACCTCTTTCTTCTTTGATTCCTTCAATGTCCACCATTCCTGCCATTTTTCAGTCCTCCCAAGTTTGTCTTTGTGCTTGTCACTGTATTGGCATAAATAATACAAAGGGATCATTCAAACTGTGCTTGGTTTATAATTCTTATCTAAGGGTGTCATTAATCCCAACTCTGATTCAACAAAATCTAATAATCCAGAAATAAGAAACCATTCATAAAATCTAAAATGAACACTTGATTGCACTTGGAATCACTGTGTGTGTGAGCAAACCGTTTGACACTGGTTGGGTAAGTGTGGTCAACATTAGCAGCAATGGCAGTGGTCTGTGTCTTAATGTCTAAAACTCTGTGCGTAACATTTCTGCACACCTTTCTAACTAAGCAATTTAACCCATAGTTATACTGACACAGCCTTCATACAATTTTGCCAGCAATTTTTAAATGGAAATACTGACCGACTGCATAACTCTTGAAATGCATCTACTGTTTACATCTGGGTTGTAGAGGGTTAAAGTGACACAGCAAGAGGCAATATCTGGATCTACAATGGCTACAAGAGGTGGTCAACCACATTAAACTTTAAACAAAGCATTAAACCATAACCACAACAATGTAAAAGATTGGTGTTAAATTTCAAGCATCATGAAAATTGTGTTACTGGTGGAAGAGAAAAGATTTAGGCTAAATCAAATGATTGGTTTACACTGATTATTTACAGGCCTATCAAATCTGTACAAAATAAGTAGGTTTTATTCCATCTTTGGTGTGCAAAATAGTCTGAATCAGGAAAAAACAGGATTTCCGTTCAGATACTGTTCATTTAAGTATGAAAAAGCATGCACGATGCATAATAACTTAATATTTAAAAAAAATGTCTCCATTAACTGCATCAAAATTTTGACAAGATATAAGCTGAATCAACCACGTGCTTACCTACGGGTCATTTCAAAGCAAATCCACTAGTCACCGTATTAAAAATCACTGTCTAAGATTAATTTTGGTTAAGGCTAGTGATAGACAAAAATAGAACTAGAGTTCAAGAATATTACACTTGAGTTGTTATGATACTTTGTCTTTGTCACTAATGGAGGTATATACACGTCATAAAAAGTAAGGAAATTAGTTTTGATGGAAATTTTGGGTTGTTGTTGTTGTAACAATGCTTGTGGCAATAAATCTTAAACCACTGTAAAGCCTGTTTATTTCTCTTTATAGTAGGGCCACATTCGAAAGGAACATGCATTTGTTGGATGAACAGCAGAGCTGAGAATGTGGGTTGTATCCCTGAAAATCTACCAAATCATCTCTGCTAATGCTGGACACTTTTATTTGTATGTATTAGTTTTTTTGCTGCTGACTCTCATTTTGAGCTTCTGGTACCCCCAGGTGCTGACTATCAGTACCTAGAGGCACTGATCTTGTGCTGTACAGCGGTTTTTAAAAGAAAAACACACTGTTTTCATCTAGAGACAAACAAATCACATACTGTGAATATCTGTAATTAAAGACAAACTGTTAGCGGAGGCCACATCTACCACATCCCCCCAGTTTTCAACTTCATAAAGCATTATAGCACTTGCATATGAATAATTAGTCACTTCCTCAGTGGTCTTGTTGACTGTTATAGAAAGACTACATTTTTTTTTCAGTCTGTGATATAACTAGCTTAAACTCCTGACAGGTGCTTAATGTGTGAAAGCAACAGGTGGCAGGAAGCTGTCAAACTGTGAATGATGACTAAAAATTATAATCACAAATTAATACTCAAACAGCTGATCACAGCAGATACATGTTTATCTTGAAAATACCCTTTATTCAAGGAAGTTACTTTTGTTTTTTAATTGCATCTCTCCTTATTTATTTACTTTTGGTGCTCACAATCACCCACTCCTTCTAACATTAGCAAGATGGTACCAACATTTCCTTTCAGCGATTTCCAAACCATGCAGACACATCCTCCCACTCTGTGTGTGAATGTGTGTGCAGTTGTCCATGTGGATAAATGGTGATTGGCGTGTGGCTGAAAGTGGGTGGTGTAGAGTGATTAATCAGCATAATGAGCGTAGATGAGCAGTGTGCAGATGGAGCCCACACTCAGGACTGTGTCACCCAGCAGGAGGTCTCTTTGCTTCCCTTTGCTGCCTCTGTACAGCACGAGCTGCATTTCTCAGGCGTGTCACTTGCTCTGGTGTTTGGTTTTTGCACATGTTGCTGCATAATATAGTTTAATTATCACCTCAACCTTATTACAACAAGAAGATCCGCTAACAAGACAATCAGACATATAATTAAATGAATTAAGTTCATTTTTTAGTGGTAAGGACATTTTGTATGTTCCACAAACTAATGTCTTGAACTGAAACGTTTCAATATTTTATGTTATGATAATGTTTGAAGAGATACATTTGGCCAAGAACTGGGTGTAATTAATAGACTAAAGTGGGCCAGATCGGTGCTAACATTACATCTTGGGGACATGCTGGATTGACTCATAAATTACACCTGTGGTCAATCTGAAGTTTTGAACAGACTCCACACAAGGAGGACACCAAGGGGATCTGGGGACAGTACATAAGTTATTGTAGGGTGACATCATGGCCAAATGAAACCAAAATGTCTTACCTTTTAACTGTCAGCTAAATAAGTAAATCAATAAGGTAGCAACAAGACTCACAAAACATCCAGCTGCAGATCAGTTAAGCTCTTCATCTGCTCAAATCTGCAAAAAGTACAACCAATTTGCAGCAGATATAAGGCACCTGTTGCAGCATGATTGGGAAGAAACTTTTGCATAAACATTTAATTCCTTCACTTGACAAATGGACATGTGGTTCAGTAAGTACCCAAGCCCTGCTCAGTAAAATTACTATTCGGTAAATGTGGGAATGGTCAGTATGATGTGTCTCAGTGTTCTAACCTGGCACACTACATGAACTGATCAGTGTATTTCAGCTGTCCATTTAGGAAAGAGCTCAAAGAAAGTATTTGGAAATGGGCAGAAAATTTCAAAAGCATAGCCTGCCATTGACTGGATGATCGTTCCATCGATCACACTTAACACGGCTAATCAGATGATGTAGCAGGTGAATATAAAAGACAGAACGATAAAATACATTAACTCAGGCTGATCCATCTGAACTGCGAGATTATAATTGTCCCATCCTTTTCATAAAATTTGAATAAATACAATTCTAAGGAGGTGGAATTTACAGGTTTGTTCCATCAACTTAAAATAGATTAAACAGAATATAAAAAAACATTTCTTTGCAAAAGCTCCTCTATATAACACTAGGTTTGTTAAAAGGTAATATTGACTTGTTCTTCCACAAAGTAACACAGACGTTGGATAATGGTATTCATTAACACTTCAACTATTTAAAGTAGTAATAAGAATTTCAGTATCGATAAAAAATGCAATGAACATCCCTACCTGCTAGAGACAAAGCTGTTAACAGAGTGAACTGGGAGTGAATAATACACAACGATAAAAACAAAACATCAGGAAAGATAGTTTTGCACTTGTTCGGGGAAGCTCGGGTAACATTTTCACTTCGTATGTAAAAACACATTGTGGGGAGAAGAGAGTTATAGCCTCTGAGGTCTGGCAGTGTTGTTTAGATGGGGCCAGATTAAAGTAGTAAAACAACAAACATAAAAAAGGAAAAGTTGGGCTGTCTATCAGACACAGAGAAATAGTTTTCAGTTTCCCTTTCTGAGAAATAACAACTGTGAGGTAAAACTCTACTATAAGGTCAGTGAGAAAATGTTTATGGCAGAAATAATGAGCAAAAAAGAAAATAGCTTTGACTTTCACTCTTGAAAAACAATGACACAGAAATGCCCAACATAGAACTATACAAAACTAAATGATGCTGTAAACTACATCAGCACAGTTAAAAAAATAATGGCATCGCTCAGGCTGTATATGTATTCTGTGCTAAAATGAAAAACATTTTCTTTAATGAAACACATTCAATTAATGTTTCTAAAGCTTATTCAGTGCAAAATGATGCATTAGCTTACAATGCTTTTGGGGATTTGCATGTGTCTTTAAAAATAAAATAAAAAAGCTCTTCTCTGAATAACCAAGTAAACTTATTTGTGAACACATTAAAAAGCAGAAGAGTCTGTGCTTTCCCATTAAATACAGCACCCTGTCATATTTAATTTTAATGCTTGAATACCAAAAGAAAGAAAAAAAAACATGTGGGCAGACCATTACTTAAATCTCTGCTCTGTACCCTCAGATAAGTTGCCATGAAACATTTAAATAGCGAAATGCTAAAAAAAAAAGTGTCTTTGATTGACAATTAACATTAAAGTGCAAAATTAAAATATGAGTCTGAATGCAAAGTTGAACAGAGAACCACTGGATGAGAACTAAAGGAAATAGATCACTTCTAACTTTTCTCGACAGACTGCCAAACATCACTAAAACCCAAAGGAAAGGACACTCACATGGTATAGGGAAGAGAAATAAACATTTTTCATGTGTGTTGTCTTAATTGTCCAGTCTAGGCCTCACACTGTCTTTAGCATCGTTAGCTAACCAGCAGTGACACACTGGCCAGATGTTGATGCCTTCTGCCTCGATAAGTTAACTCTGTCAGTCCTCCTGCCTCCCCCTGGATCTTGTGACATTAGTTCCACACCCAAAAGCTTCTGCTGGCTCACAAACTCACTCTCATGAGCCTTTTTTTCACAGGCAGCCATATTACCTTGAGTGGTAACATTATTTTGAATGATACCGAGATTGTTCTGTGTATTTTTATCTTTTTTTTTAGTTTTATAAACAATTTTAAACATTACTACTGGTTCCATTCCATCAGAATGAGACAAGCAAAGCCTGAGATGACAGCTATTTTTTTTTTAAGTTTCTTTCTTTAGTTACACCCTGTTTATCAAAGCCATTACAGAATAATACATTTTCCATAGCTCACATGAACAGATAGATGTGTCAGGTTCCACCTCAAAATATTTCAAATACCAAATGTTTTTTATTAGGTACTGCTTAACAAGTGCCTTGAGCATTTCTTAAGTATAACAATCAGGTCCTCTTTCTCATTTAAAAAAAAAAAGGTAGTGCCATGCAGCCTTTTTTCAACAAGACTTAGTAAATTACACATAATATTTTTACACATTTACAGGTAGAGGCATTAAATGCATGTGTTCTTGTGCCTTTTCTACAACATTTTCCACGATCTGATAAGCTTGCATATTAATGCATATTATAATTATTATTATTATTATTATTATTATTCAAAAGAAGGATAAATTTACATTAAACTTCAGAATATATGAGTTAAAATCAAAGAAATTTGCCTGGATCTTAACTTAATTTTTGAAAAAGTAAAAAAAAAAGTTTACCAAAACTCAGAAATTCTGCAGAAAAGTACATAATCGAACAACAATTAAAAAGAGTACAGATTTTAGAATTATATTTATACTAAGTTGATGTTCTACAAGAACATTAAACCGAGACTTTACTTGTAGACACATATGTTACCTCCAAATATACCTGCGGTTGATTGCCCATATAACTCCTACTTTTAAATTCTTTAAAAGATGGGCTCATTTTAACTTTTACCTGAACTGTATTTAAAGTCCAATTGTTGTCGCTTAGTGGTCTATCAAATATCTGTATGGATTTATTTAAAAAAAAAAAACTCATTTTGGCCAGAGGTAGGGTACAGCCTGAACTGTTTTCCAGTAAATCACAGGACTGACGCATGAATACAGACCACCATTCAAACTAGGACTTGGGAGGAAGCCAGTGCACCAGGAGAAAACCCACAAATGTACAGGAAAAGTATGCAAACTCCTCACAAATTGTACCTTTATAACACTGTTCATATTACAAAGACAGCAACGCTAGCTTTAGTACTAGAATCACTTCTAGCAATGCTATTATTATCATAATTATTATTTTCATTACTTTTGTGCTATGAGGAGAATCTAGTTCTGGCAACATAAAGACTCTGCTACCCATGAGCACGCGCAGTGACTGTTGTAATGCTGCATTCCAGTAACCTTGGAACTGGGAGAGACATCATCTCCGACTTATCGACATTCCAGTTGAAGTCGGAAAAAAACATGCCAATCTACCGGGCTATTGTTAGCTATTGTTAGCACGCCCTGCGTTGTTGTTCACAAATATCACATGAAGAATGTGATTATCACTATGGCAGCATTTTTGTAAATATAAGTCTAACAATACGATGTATACAGCTGATCTAGAGCGACACACCCCAGTCAGAAGTGCAAATAAATTGATTATTACAGGAGCTAAATAACTGTTCACACTGGGGCATCCATAACTGTTAAACCTCGATTGTCAATCGAAGATGGATGGCGAGGTTTCACAGAGTTCCCAGCAGGAAATTCAGACTTCGGGGGGTGTTCCTGTTGCAGTTTCCTGCTCGGAACTAGGAAATTCCTACTTCTGACTACAACTGGTACGCACCAAAAGATGTGACCCAAGTCAAAATCTTTCTAGTTACGTAGCTTTTGATGTGTGACAACAAGCAATTTTTGGAAAACGTATTATCGTAGTTTTGTAGCCAGCTGTACGACCCGACCACTTAGCTAAGGAATAGCATTTATAGATAACCTATTTTGGTGCTATAAAATGCATCTTAAAGTGTGTATTTCAATCAGGCATATATCTAAAAGTGAGACTTTTTTGTAATTACTTAGAAACTCCTGACAGCCTCTTTAATATGTTATTATTTGATATGTGGCACATACAAAGTATTTTTTCCCATTCCCCCAAAAATTATTATTCAGATGATCTTAAGGTGCTATTTGCTGTTATAGAACAGTATTATAGCAAGAAAGAACAAAAACTCTTGCCAAAGCATCAATCTCTCATCAACCAGAAATGTCTGTTTTGCATTTTGTTATTAGCTTATCATTCATTTGAATTTTTGGCTTTGGGTTCATTTCATTTTTGATCAGTTCATAATTTTTTTTTTCACTATATGCTTAAGATGATTTAATTAATGTGTCACAGAATGTAAAAAAGTGAAAAATAAAACACGATATACAGAATGTGTTTGGGAGCATATAACAAGAAATGACAAATAAAAGCTTCAACTTTTAAATGTATCCTTGCAGTTCAATGTTTTTATCTGTAGCAGATCAACAGAGCACATCTCTTTTAATAAAAAGACAAGAAGAAAAGACTCTTCAGGGGCGAGATGTAGAATTGCAGTTTGTTTATCTGTCTGAGTTGGCCTTTATTTTTCTGATGTAATGCATGTCCACAGACTCTGACCACCTTAAAGAAACAGACAAAATAGTTTCATCATTTCAAGTGTGGGATATTGACATGACTCCAGACTGGCTTTCCAGTGCCATCTTCAGCTGTTTGATGCTGGATTTTGTGACTATTTTCCAGTAGCACAACCAGAAAATTGTAAACCAGACTTAATGTGTGTGGTGGTGTGTGCAACAAATGGCCGTGGTGGGGATGTAACAGGGACGCAGCTGCCCTGCTGGCAGGTCTACACTACAGTATTTCTGCTCTGCTGCAGAGTCTGAAGGTTGGAAAAGGTCAGCACCTCAACTTCCTTTCTCCTTCACGAGGCAGAGGGGGTCTGCCATCTCATAACGCACACTGTGTAATTTCTGCCAGATTGCCAGCCAATTAAAGGTTATCAGAGCTCAAAATAATAGCCCTGCAGGGAAGCTCTCTAGATAGGCCCCATCTAAATATATATTGCCTCACCACCTTTTACAAGTGTCTGGGATCTGTGCGGCGGGGAGGAGGCAGGCTAGCTTCTGCACAGGAGTTTGTTGATAAGCCATGAGGGAAAGGACATATATATCAGGAGAGGCATGGCGGGATTTTTTCATTATCATTATTTTTTCCAAGGGAGGATAGGAGTTTAGGTCAAAGCTTGAAAATTATATTTGCTGCCTTCTTCCTGCACACAACAAAGTGCATCCCTTCAAGATTATATTAAAATCAAATCTTTTATATGCTGTTTACACCTCTTACAATGAAGATAAAAACAGACACAATAAACAGCAGGACTGTTTTACTGCTTCACACAAGGCCAGTGAAGAAGAAAGAAATAGTGCAATTGAGGTGGATGCTGCCCAGTTATGTGTTTCACCTCAGACGCTCCCACCCTCTTTTCAATTAATGCTTTCAGAGAGAAGGAAAAGACTAAATGAAAACAAAAACAAGTAGCCTTTAGAAAGCTAATCAATTATGTTTAAAGACAAAGGCGAGGAGAAGAGGGGTGGAGCTGGGAAGACTTTGCCAAGGCTTGTCCTTCATAATCCATTATAGGAAGATGAATGAGGGGTCTCTACGGTCCACAGCAGAATGAGGAGACAGACTTGTGCCAAAAACAGACCATACCTGGTTTAAAATGGGGTCGCCAAGCTTCCCGCCAGACAGTAGGATGTAAAAACTGTCTCTCTCAGACCCAAACACACAAGTGCAGACATTTCTCAGAGGGTAAAAGTGAGCATGTTTGTGTGCGGGGGAGGGAGAAACTAACACACCGCAGTGAGCATCCGTCTTACCTGGATGAGTGATTCGCTCAGTCTTTCCTCGTCTACCTCCAGCACAATGTCCCGGATCTCTTCATAAGGCAGGCGGAACGAGCCCAGGAAAATTGCTGTTGTGATGGAGAGAGAAGAGAGTCATTTCCTCAACGTTTTTTCTTTCCTTTTTTTTTTTTTTTTTATTAGACCGCAGGGTTCAAAGAGACATTTCAGCACTCATCGCTCCTCAAATATAATGACCAGGAAACGAAACTGTCACTTGGAAAAACTAATACATTCTGTGCCCTTCAACGGGATGGTGTGTCACCCTGACAAAAATTGGAAAGGAGAAAGTCAAGATTTACCAGAACGTGAGGAAGAAGCCAAAAAGAGATAGTGCCAGGTGGGTAAAGACTGAATTCAGGCAAACACAGATCAAAATTGCATTCAGTCGACGAATCTTAAGATTATGGAGGATTCAAAAAAACAATAAGGACTTTTGACTTCGCAGTAGATCTCATCAGAAGCTGGATTACAGAGTTGAGTGTGGCTAATTTTAGCAGTGTTAGCGCTGCAAGCCCTTGAGTCTCTCTGTCGCCATATATTCATGTTTGACAATAAATAAGATGGTTCATTGCATCATGCAGGTGGTTTTGTGGGGATACAACTTGAAACACCCTCTTAACTGGTGATGGCCTGCCAGCTGAGAAGCTTTTGTCTAAAAATGATCTTTAAAAGGATTTCCATTACAGGCTGAATTCTCACTGATTACATTTACAATAAAAAAAAAATCAAAGTTGAGTTTATTTGTGTAAAACATCACAAGATACAAAAGTTGAGTGTCAAACTAGCTAACGCAACTAGCACAACGGAAAACTAAAAGCTGGCCTACAAAATAAATGTATCCTTACACAATTCCATTGTGATGCTAAATGGAAACCAAAACCACAAATTAGCTCTCTGAACAAAAGAAATAAAAGAAATATGTCCGTCCTACATTATTATCAGAAGCCGGAGAGACGACTGCAGTGCAAAGTGAGCATCCAATAATTTAATTAAAAGAAAAATACAGGCTACATGTGACAATGCTGCTGTCACAGATCCACCGGTGTTACACTTCAAAGAGTGACTGTGTAACCTGGTGATGTTTGGCTCTGTGAGAAAGAAGCAAGTTAGTCTGTTTTAGTGCAGTTTGACAGAAAGGCTGAGGCTGAGAAACAGAACAGGTTAGTATAAGAGCAAGATGTTCAGGAAAAAAAGAAAGTGCTGCCTACAAATTTACAGGTATGCAACGGCATCATCCATAGATGCTGAAAGTCACAAGTTATAATGGTCACTAGTTAAACCCAACACACTAACTCCATGCACAAGCAGCTTAACATATGATCTTAGATAACTGCATGACCTCTATATGGAAAAGGGAAGTCAAACAAGAACTGTGTAAAAAAAAATGTTGATGAAATGGGCAACTGGTAAGGCATTATAAAAAAAGATTATCTGTTCATGAAGTAATTGTAGCTTCATTTGTTCACTTTCTGTTCTTTGGCCCTCAACGTGAATTATGTTTGTGTGTGTCAGAATGACAGGACACAATCTTTGATTAAATTACAAGGGGGTTTAAGCTTGAAATAATATGTGTAAAGTATAAGTATCATTCAGCCCTTGTTGAGGCTTTACAGCTTAATCAGAGTTTTATCAGTAGCTCTTTTTGATTGCAGTAATTGTGCTATATTGAAGGGCTACCCTGATTTGTTAGGGTGGATGAAAAGAAGTACACTGCATCATCCTCAGGGGACTTACTGGTGGGTGTTTTGCTCTGCAGGTGGGGTGCCCACAGAGGAAATTGGAGCTGATGGTGTATCCAGGTGGAAGTCACAGGTGGATGTTTGGTAATGAGTTGGAGGAGAGTGACTCAACAGCTGCTATTCTGCTGCAGCAATGGGACCTGATGTCTGTGTTTGATGCGCAACAAACAGAGAGGCAGTGCGTCTTGATTCCTCTTTTTCACCATCTTATTCTATTTATAACTACAGTTATTCTATTAGTAGCCATGAAATAGAGCGTAAACTTCCTGTTTTTACTGTCTCAATCTTCAGGTGTTTCTGAACGGCAGAACTGATGTGAAGTTGTGCATCTTTATCATCTTTATCATGTTGTACTACTTTGTTGTTTAAGTGTTAAACATTTGCTCCCGTGCCTTCAACGTGTCCTACATATCCTGCTCATATGAAAGCAACACCTGGGTAAGATCTTCTCTTGGGGGAGAGCTGTCATGAGTTATCATGGTATGGATAGTAAGCTACAAATTTAGGTGGATACAGAAGAGTTACACATTGACAGGCTAGAGGTGCAACTTTTTCTTGTAGGAATACCTGAAGGAATTTTATTTTTCCAGAATGTCCTGGATTAATGATGGATGTGGTCAAATATGCACCTGTTTGATTATTTCCCTTTTGCATGCTAACATGAATAGGCCAAAATGAATAAAGTAGTGCAGGTGTCTTAATGAAACACCATGTCTGTTTGTTTGTTTTTTCCAGCGTTCGCTCAGCTGCAGTGACCTACATTGGTCACTCAGAATCAGGAAGTTTCACATAACAGTTTGTCATGGTTGTACAGTTAATCTAAATTTGTATTTCCTCATTATGGAAACTATTTTCACGATCAGTAAGATCAGTGGTCCCCATTATGGTGGGGTGAGAGCGCTCTTTCACAAAAATAAACAAAAAAACTTAAATGATATCAGGCTGTGTTATGTAACTATCATTGTTTCATATATACATAAAATGAGATCAGTTTGAGTAAAACTAGGGTAATCAGAAAGCATTCATGCAAAAATGAAATAAATATGTAGTAGGTACTTGACAGATAGGATGGAGGGATGGGCTGATGGACAAGTGGAAGGAAAGATGGAAAGACCGATGGGTTTAATTGTCACAGGCACACGAAATCTTAAAAAGGACATAGTTTGCCTCAAATAGTTTTGATTTTTGGCACATGCTTGAGTATGTACACAATCACCGTTGTTTAAAAGACTCTTAGTTTTCCTTTACAACGTAGCTATGATAGTGCCTGAGAGTCTCTGAGTTGGCTCTGATTGGTTTACAGGTCCAATTTCAAAGCACAACATTTTCATATCAAGGCAAAAAAAGCCTCAAAGGGACAAATTACAAAATGTTTTCAATCATTGGATGGTCATTTTGATCTACCAGTCCTTCAAAAATGCTGTATTCTTAATCACAAAAAAATGAAAAATCCATTAAAAGCTTCAAATTTCATACATTCAGCATCTGATCTTTAATTATGAATAATCTGGTCTTTAAATTAGGCGACTTACTAATTAAAAACAATTATTCCCTAAATCGATGGTAATATTGGTAAATTCTAAAATTTCTAAAAGTAAAAGAATTTGCAGCTGAGTATTGTCAATTGGGACAAAACCTCTCATCTCTTACGTCGTTTTTCAACCAATTAAAAGAAGAAAAAACATTTGTTATCATGACAGTGAAATTATTTATTAGTAGTTTTTCTTTTAATTTCCTGAAACGCTGATGTAAGAGGTTTGTGCCTGAACTACCAACATAATACAATGAAAACAAATTCCTCAGCATTACTGTAGTTTTAGTCTTCAGGATCACCAACATGCCTGGCCATTGACCTGAAAACAGGACTCATTCAAGGCAAACAAATGTGCTTAGCCCTGGTGTTCTTTTGAAACATTATCTCCTCTCTAGTGCTGAAGTCAAAATGCATGCTGTATTATTTCAAAACCCAAATCAACATAACTTTATACATCTTAGAGCATTTCTGCATGAATTTAACAGGGAAACTTTCTGAATGTGTAGTTCATTTTTAATTTAGAACATCTGGTAAAGCCTCCTTTTACTGTGCTTTCGATTTTTGGAAAAAAAAAATCTTAGTGGTAACTTTTCTAACACTAAGCTTTTTTCTTGAATTTTTAAGGGAATTAATGGTTGTACCCTATGTCTTTAAATAATGTTGAGGTAAAATATCAGAACAACTTTCTTTTCCTGCTGTGACGTCAATGATTCAAGAATTTGTTGTGATGCTAACCTTTTCATTTAGGATTTAAACATACTGTAACAAAGGTCACTTTAATTTATGTTGCTGGGAAAATTCGTGCTCTCGTTGCGATACTCTGCCCCTTTGAAGTGAGGGCCGTGTCTCTTAAAGTGATTTACTTCCCATATCTTAAAGCTTTAAGAGCTGGACATTTTTTTTGACCTCTGTATACCATCTTTTTATTTTACTGAGTCGACGTGCAGCTCTACTGTTAACACAGACCTTAATGGTTGGCCCACTGATATAAAGCAAACTGCCGACAATTTGGGTTTAATGTTTCTGTCCAACCTCTGCTTTGATAGTAAAGTGACTGGGCCCACGCAGTAATCTAGCAAGCAGGATGATATCACAATGTAAAGCTTTTATTCACAGGGAAAAGTAGATCAAGCTTGTATCTTATCTGACTGTAATTCTCTGTATTCAGAGCTTAGTAGCTGTAGTCAAACGCTCATCTGCCACTCATTGTGGAGGCTGCTGGTGGGTTAGCAGGCAGAAAGATGTGGGAGAGGGGTGTTTTATCAGACGGCATGTTTGCACAATCATGATACCTGAATACATAAAGCGGCAGTGACATCACAATCATTCATTTTATTCCCTGGTTGTTGCATACATCAGAATCCAAAAGGGAGCCTGGAGGGCTCTGCAGCAGGCTGTGAATGTGATCTATGATACAGTGGGGTGTTGTCAGGGTGACTCATGGGAGCCATGTCGCTGTGTGGGACCACATGCCTTCCACCCATCGCCACACTGGAGGTGAGATTTTCGACACTCCTTCCTGCTTCCTGCCAAATTCTGAGCCCATCTGCTGGTGCTGTAATCAAAGATGGCAGTGACACCTATCAACATTGTCACGGTCCATACACGAGTGCAATGACATGAGCGCACTGGCTCAAACTCAAACATGCAGACATGTGTGGCGTGTGCACATTGACGCACAAACATGTCTACTTACGGAGACACATTAATGTGTTGTCCTTATGTTCATGCCAGATGCCCCCATGACATCAGACCTCAATATTTTGACTGATAGACTCATTCATCTGGCCTCTCTGCATAGAGATTAGTGATATTAAAAGATTAATTAAATTTAGCTCATAAATCATTGAGAAAAAAAAGCCGTACAACAGTCAAAACATTTAAATCCCATCCTGAATGGATCTCAAAAATGCCCATTGCAGCTATGTTTAGTTCCTGGAAACACATGCCCAGTACCCGAGCTTGCACACTGTAACCCTCTGATTTAGATTCACACACATATACACACATCTTTAAAGACGTTACACAAACACTTGTTGCTTGTGGTTATGTTAATCATGCATAAAGTCATCAGCCATCTAAACTTATGTATCTGTTTACACTAAATCTGTCGTGATCAACACTAAATCTGTCGTGATCAACACCTTGTTTTTTACTCTGTTTAGAAATAAAAGCTCAGTATGTTGTGCTCCATAGGATTTGACTTCAGTACCATGGTGTTATGTTGTTTCAGGTTATGTGTTGCAAGTGTTATCTGGTGACTTGCAGTATCAGTTGTTGCCACAGTTGAGACAATTGTTGAAGAGAACTGTCAAAAAATAATCTTTTCTTTTTGTTCAATTCTTTTCCCAGTCAACAGGTCAAAGACACCAGTGGATGCAGAAGAATACAAAGAAGACAGACGTGGTGAGCTACAGCAAGAGTGTTGGGGAACAGTATTGCTGTTGCAAAGCTGGAACAACATACTGGAGGGTATGTCTGTCATTCAAACACTGAATGGAAACTAAAAGAAGTGTCTCTGAAAGTGTCTGAAGTGACCGATCAAAAGGTGTAGGAGAGATAAACCACTGCGGAAAATCTCAAATGCTTAAAGGAGACATATCATGCTGATGCATGATTTAATACTTACATATAATATAATAAATTTGAAAACAAGACCTTACACCCCCTTAATTTTCAAAAAATGAGATATTGTATTTTTTCTGATCTCCTAGAACGAGATTTGATGCCTCTGAAAATAGGTCACTGCGAGATGTCTGCAAGATTTCAAGCGTTGTGTGACACAAAGTACCTTTCTTTTTATTGGAGTAATCTGATAAAACACTTCCTCCTCTGTGATGTCCGTTAGCCACAAAACCGTCACCGAGGAACACATCCACCAGCAGGGTCATATAGATCCCTAGCTCACACTCACTCATTACCAGCTCTGGCCTGTAGGGGGACTCAATACGCGGTCGCTGCATTGAGCCTGCCGGATAATACAGTAGAAGAAGAAGGACAGGCTGGCTCAGCCCCTGATAGAACTGACCAATCAGAGCACAAAGGGCTGTGACGTTGCGAGGTTACTGTAGGTCAGCCTTGAGACCAAGTGTTTCAACGTGGGCTTCATAATGGCCTAAAATGAGGATTTTGAGAACGCTATTGTGGGGCAATGAAGGAACTAAATGACTTGTACTGAGGGCAGAAATGCTTTACAGGCATCCTAGTCTGGCATAGTGAAAAGGAGAAACAAGCATGATATGTCCTCTTTAACACAAAGCTTTCAGACGAAGCAACAGGGAGACAACAGCTAGCTGCTGTGGTATAGTCTTAAGTCATGAGCTTGTGAAAACAAGTTCAAAAACTTGCTTTTACTTTGTTTCTGATAATGTATTACTGAAGTGCCAATAAACCCATTCAATCAAAGCATTGCCATAAACTAAGTGGGCAATTTTCCCTCTAATGTTTGCATGTAAACAGGCTAATTGTGCGGAAATAAAAAGAAAGAAATTGATGGCAGTGATAGTAGTATGCAAATCAAGACAAGCCATAAAGTGGTTGAGGTTAGCAATTAAATGAACCAATTAACACTGAGAAAAAGAGATTAAGTTATTTGAGATAACTGAATCTCAAAACCTGCAATTAAAGACATTTTTAACTGATCAACAACTCCAGTAATGACATGCATCCAGTGTAGAATATCAACAACAGCCAGGAAGGAATTTGGTTTGAAGGTAAATATAATGGTAAATATTTCCCTGACTTGAACCCAAATCTTTGCTAGTTTCAAATTCTAGTTTGATCCAACTCCTGGTCCATGGAGCAAAGAACTTGCCCCCCTTTGAATGTACTTGTATTATTTTGCAGTAGGCTGCAATCTGCTCCTCCTTTGAGAAAGAAAGGCAGAAAAACATGGTGGGGTGACATGTAATCTTAGCATTTGACATGTTTATTCCATGCGGGGGTATTGGATATATTGTAGTCTCAGAGGGAAGGAATATTAAGGCTGCAGATGAAATCCAAAGTGTCTCTCTTACCGACATTGCCAACACTGCAGCCACTCAATTTGTTTGTGCAATGTATTCATGTGCACGTTTTATGGATTCAGGATCAAGGAGGTTCATATGGAGGAGACAAGGTGGAGGGGTCAGGCTGTTAGTGAAATTCTAAGGCAGAGGGGTTTAGAAACAATTTGCATCCAACCTGAAATGACACCCAGACAAAGACTATTCCTTTCAGCTCGCCAAAATAACACAAAGCTGGGAAGGTCAGGCAGTACATGTTGTATAATCTAAACATTTAGCGGACGTGATCTCCTGGTGATTCAAACACCTACACGTGGCTTTAAAGTTCAGGACTGATAGAAATTCATTTTACGCATTATTACAGACAGGGAGATTGGACAGGATCTACATGCACTTTTGGTGACCGCTTAACAGCTGCCAAGAAAACATTTTCCCAGAGGATTCAGAGAGAAAGCATCACAGCTAAGAGCTTTCTGCTGTTTGTTTTCCCCACCAGATGAACAATGAACACTGGACGGGAAAAAAAAAAAAACTTGGACTTCATGAACACACTGACACTGCTAATGTGAAGTCAATGAATTAATGGTATTAAACATGTGGGAATGGACAATATTCCTGTGGTGTCCATGTTTCTGGGATGTTTTGCTAAGGGTGGATTTAGCTAATGTTGTTTATATGTTGTAATGGTATTTTTCTGGTTGTTTTATATAACTTGACAGTCAGAGAGTGGTTTTAAACATTAGATTTCAAACACTACAATTCTCAACAAAAATATAAAACATGAACTAAACCTTTGGAAAACAAAAACATTATCATAAAACTACAGGTACTCCAATAGCACAAAACTAGCACTTAGTCATATCATTGTTATTATCATATTTTACATATTTGCTACAAAAGCAAAGTAGAGACTAAAATAGTTCATTTCAAACATTTTTGCTGTGCCTAAGAGAAAGCTGACAGCAGCTTGATCGCAAAGCCCCTCCCTCTGCCCAAGATGCTTTAGTCAAACTATGGCTAAACACACTGAGAAAAGGCAACACAATTGTCCTTTTGCACATTTTTACATTAAAAAAAGACCATTTCACGATGCAGTCATATTTCTCATGAACACTGGTTAGTTTTTTGGCTTCCCAAAGTGTTGGTCTATCTGAATGACAAAATCTCAAGCACTTTGTCAAATCTGTGTCCAATATATTTAAATTCAAGCCTTAAAATTTTTACTCATTATTCAGTCAGTACGATTTCTCACTTTTTACCAAT
Organism: Scarus forsteni; assembly: GCA_036419115.1. NCBI lineage: Eukaryota > Metazoa > Chordata > Actinopteri > Labriformes > Labridae > Scarus > Scarus forsteni. The sequence goes on from JAZDUH010000383.1 coordinate 17,102,440, forward strand.
CTTATTGGCCAAATGATAAAGTAAACAAAATCTAATTATTAGAGGAATCATTTTATTATGTAGCCGTAACAAAAAAAACATATACAAACTTTGGCATACCTTGAATGAAGGACTTTAACATGTAGTTAAGTATTTTGAAATCTTATTAAAATGCAGTTTCCTTGACAAGCTAAAACTGAAACTATAAAAGCTTAAAAAAAGCTGCAAAAATGAAAACGAATGGTCATACTCACAAAGATTCTGCGCTGTTTTGGGGTCTAATATGCGAAGCTCTTTGGCCTTTTTCTTGAATTGCTGCATTCTGTCGTCAGTCTCGTCTTTGACATCTTTCCTCACTGCAGGAAGAAAACAAGCAAACAAAGAAAACATGTAAAGCAATTATATGAAAAATGATACAATGCAGTTAAATCAAATATTACACTGACTGCTCTGTGGGGGGCCAGGGAAACAATGGTGATAGTTAAAAACGTGTTTTCTTTCCAAATGTTTCAGTAGAAAGTGAAAAGAAAAATTTACAAGCATTAGAATGCAAATACATGTGTGCATATAGAAATATAAGCTGACAGGCCAAGATGGGTGAGACACAAACAGATGGCATTTACCAATTAATGACCATACTGCAGCTCCCATCCAGGGAAACTTCAGCATGTGTTTACATAACATTACAAGTAAAATATGACTGAATGCTTTGAGCAGCATAATTTTCTTTCTTTAAGTTGATCAATCATTAATGGATAATCCTTAATTTAAGAGGACAAATGATTGGCAATTTCATGTTTTAGAAAATTTCCACACCTTGGCGGATACTTTGGTGAATAAAGTCTTCATCCTCATTTTCAAAAATAATACCATTCACACAGCGCTTATTGAATACATATTTATCTATATGGAAATCCATAAACAAACTCTTAAATGCTCTGTGTGCACATGTTCAGTGGTGTTAGCAGTCATTCTTTGTAACTGTATCATTGCTTTGTTTCAAATCAAGGGCATACCTGATGAAGCTGATTATGACAATGGAGCACAGTAAAAAAAAAACATTCAGTAATTCTCGTGATGATTGCAGCATCTGTTGTAATGCAACCTTCGATAGATAAGGGTGGCTGCTTTACACAGTCACTCTTAAAACAATACAACTGATCTCGTCCAAAACGTTGGCGAGGTCAAAGTGTCGTTGCAGGAAGCAGAAACAACGCAATTTTGTGTTAACTTGTAAACAAGAAGCATCTGCCATAGCAGCAGAAAGTTTGTGTTAACAGAAGTCATAATGTTGCAGAGTGACATCACATAGAGAAAACATTGGCACACAGTGTGATATTTTAAGGCTAGAACACTTCAGTTCCCTCTCTACAGAAGAAAACTATAAAAGCTGTTTTATGAAAATCTTCATTCTGCAGGAAACTGTCCAAAATGTGCATTTCCAGCAATCTAAAACACTGTTGGTGTATGTGTACTGTGGACCGATGTGCACAGAAAAGTTGTGTTCAGAGAATTAAACTGCTACCATGGACAAAGACCCTCAAACAACACAACAAGTTAGCTATAATAAAGACTACAACAAATATTGCCCTACAAAAGTAGTTTATTTTACTTCCAGTCTGTATTTTTTCCAACACTTTGTGAGTGATTTGTTGTGTCTAGAGACATGTAGCCATTGACTCCAGCATCGTATAGCCCCTCTTAAGGCTTAACTTATACAGCCTATTATTTCAAGGGTTTGAGCTGATGTTGTATCAGCCTCTGTAGACCACATCCTCATATGAAAGAAATAAACCATCACACTGTCTGTGAAATTGGTACACACTTACACTCCTTTAAAGCACCATTTAAAACAGTAAACAACTGCATCCCTGATGTCATTTGTTGACAGCGAGCACTGGTGCCTTCAGCATTCCTTCTTCTGGCTGCCCAGGAGATGTTGCCTCTTTGATTGTTTCTTCAAATATGCAAGGCAGCACCAAGGGAGCAGAATGTTTGTTCTAGATTTCCTGGGAGACTCCCACCTTGGGCCTAAACACAGCAGTTGTGATGATTAGCAACAAAGTGTGCTGCCTCTCCCATAAGCCATCAGGAGGAGGAAGGAGGGGCCAAGGAATCTTCTCTGCTTCTTTATAATAAAATCTCATTTAGCTCTCCTCAGTATGTAATTACAGTTTAAAATGTTGAACTTGTGTTGAGTGCACAAGCACCTGTGTTTTAAGGGCCTGCAGTTATTGAAGTGTAAGTGAGGCATAATACACGCTGACATGTGGTGTCTCCCCAGAGTGCAGACTCAATAACGTCTCCATTATGAAAACCAAGTTCTCTTCATTCTCAGACCAATTTGTCTTTTGTGCTCAGTCATGTAGCAGAGACTTAATGCCATTTTCTGGGATTGTGGGGGGTAACACAATTATCTCCTTGGCTGCAGCAAGTTGACAGCCAAGGCCTAAGGGAGGCAGCACTGCTAATCAACCATCTACCCACTGTCACACTGACAGAAATGTTGGCACACACAAACGTATGAGGAGTCAGTGTAGACTTCTGAAGGGCTGTGTGCTTGCAGCTACAGATAATGACACTGCACATTACAAAATTCTAGAGAAATCGTTTAAGTGGGTCCTGATGTGTAAAAAAACATTTCAACAAACACATCTCACCATAAAACGACTTCATGGCTATACACAAAGAAAGCAGTGATGCCCGGTGTTGTTGGAAAGTAGGTTGAAGTCACAAGAACGTCACCATGAAATATGAATTAAAACCTTGCAGTATCTCCTCATTGGAACAGCTGTAGCACATTGTTATTTCAGAGATACACCCTGAGCACAAAAGGAGCTGTAAAGGTTATCACGTCTGACATTCTGTTATTAGGCAGTAGAGTGACAGCCAAAAAACTTGGCTGTAGGATGACAAGAGAGTCCAAAGGCAGACCTACTGTTAGTTTGTGCCATTTTTTTTACCTAACTGAAAAAAGTAAGCTGAAGTGTTTTAACTTTGGTTATGCTATGATACTCTGACACAACAGTTCTTAGATGGCATGACTTTGCACAGTGGGATACACCAAACTTTTATTTACATTTATTTTACCGGACTTCTAAAAGGAAACTTATGTGTCACAAGTTAGATTAATAGATGTGTGTTTGTAAAGTCTAAAAAAGCAGAGTTCAAATGCGGAGGATTGATCTTTTCAAGTTTGCTCCATAAATGTCTTTATTATTTTTTCCTCCACAATGCAGGGAAACATGGCAGCCTTCATGCAATCATGTAGACTTTGGTTTTAGTTTTTTCCACACTCCATCTCATAACCGCTTCAGATTAACAATAAGGTTTCCTTTATCATAAATTGGGGACAGTCTGAAAATGTAGAGGGGGCCTTGGGAATGATGTGCTCGATTGAAGCTAAAAGCCTGTTTGAACTTGTATGGAGCTCAGCATTCCAGCGATAACTGATCTATTTCACTTGGAGGAAAACAAAACTTATTTATAAACTAGAAAATAACAGCCTATGGTTCCTAAAGTTAAAATTTAGGTCAGCATAGCTCCTCTACTGATCACTGCAGTATTGCCATGATTGTACTGACTTTAAATGGGAAAAAGGCTACCAAGTTCTTCTAGATATGGATTTTTCTCCTATTTCTTTTCTTTTGGTTGATTGCTCCTTGAATTGATTTTCCATTGTCACTGTCAGTGTCAACAATTTAGCATAACAACTGTTACACAACTTCAAAATGAGGTGGCCACAAAATAAATGTTATTCCCTTTATAAGTAAATGACCATCATTACAGCCTGAACATCCTGACTCTCGTAAACTGAGTAAGTCACCGCAGAGGCCCAAGGAGTCATGCTGGAGTTCTCATGCGGTAAGAGCCTTGGACAAAGAAACTGGAGAGCCAGCAAAAATAAAACATGAGGAAACAATGATCTCCCTCTGAGAGCAGCCCACAGACAGAGGGCAAATTAAACTGAGGAGGGAAATCTGGCTGCTTTTCCCACTAAATTGTTCTCTTAAGCCTCCATTCTCTTTCCTCTACAGCCACTTGAATCTCTGACCGGAGCACCTCACAAGCTCAGCGGGGCCCTCTTGGCCCATTTTTCAGTGCCTCGGCTGTCGTCGCCTTCACCCCAAGGGTCCAATGCTATCTTAAATTAAACAGAAACACAGCGTCTTTAATAATCTCGAGCAAGCACATTTCTATCTGATGCCGTCCTGTACACCTCAGAGCTCTCCCGCTGGGCGCTGAGTAGTCGCGTCACTTGGCTGATTCCTGCTACAGTATTTGCTGGCTGACTCAATTATGCCACATGTCACATGTTTCCTCCAAGCGCTGCATGTGGACTGATGGACCCTGGAGGGGCCTGCAAACATTTTCGAGCTGCCACACGAGCTGGAATCCCAGGTGTGCGGAGAGGATGACTATAGGTGGCATATTTCAGCCAGATGGTGGGCCACAATAATAAAGCAAGTTTTATAAATGTCTCCCAACACAAAAAGTTGTCTGGCAGTGACTCTCAACAGCTCCTCAAACATTAAGTTAAAGTTGGACAGAAGCTGTTTTTGTTTTTCTCTTTTTCTGAGATAAGATTTTCAGAATGTATGATGGTTCTCGGCCAGAGAGGCTTAAGATGTCCAACGATTGCCAATGATGGCGCTGCCAATGTTTTGCCCAGTTTTACTAGTTATTCTTTTTTACTAATGTAATGCTCTGACAACAAAGCAATCCCTCTTTTGTTTTATTTCTGTTACTAGAATCCTTGAAGAAATCCCACAGTAAAGAGGCCCTTTCTTTGGCAACTCGCTGACTCTTAAGCCGTTGTGTACACTGTTGACATAAAGCCATATGACACAGAGATACAGCAGGGAGAGCCGTTATAAGGTGACACTGAATGTATAAGATGAGTGATGGTGAGAAAAAGGTGTCACTTTGAGACAAACTCAGTCAGGGAAATAATATTAGAAGTAGGGGTGGGACATCGGGAGCCCTAAGGCAACATGGCAGCCCCTACTCATCAACTGTGGGTCAGGTAGGGGTCAGTAATCTTTCTGCCACAGGATCAGGCTTCCATGGTAAAAAACTTCACCCAAAATCACCTAAAGTAGTAACAGAAGGCATCACTAAGGAGAGAATTTCTATGGCACTCTAGGATGTGGGCAGTGTAGATCCACCACCTGAGAATGCATGCATACCATGTTCCTCTCCCAAAACAAGTTTGAGACACACTAATATCTATCTTTTACAAGAGCATGCACAATTCTTTCACACCTAGGCCACAAAACCTAACTTAAACTGTAAGAACATCCTTAAAAGAAGTATAAACCACATGCAGTTTAGGCTGATGTGGATGGCATAGAAGAGCGAGTGTCTTATTTCCCACAGGCATTCTTTTTAATTTAAAGTTACTCAAGCTAAAATGCTGATGCTTTGCTGTCTCTGCATGTTTTTTGCATTTGTTTTAAAAAAACGTAATTAGGATGGACTCCTAAAATTAAATGAGAGCTTTACATTTGTTCCTGTATCAAATTGTCAGTGATTAAAATTGTCTAATGAAACAACTGGACCCTCTGGGATGAAGAATAAAATCGATGAGGCCCTCTTGTTAATCAAAGTTACCAAAAACAACATTTGCAATTTCAAGTAAATGCTAGCATACACTAGGGCTTAACGATCTATCATTTTATTATTGTTATTGCAATGTCTACATGAGCTGAAGTCACATATCAGGATGGTGGACTCAGAGTATGTAACACTGCCATTTATTTGTTGCTTAAAGAAAACTAAAAACGTTTTTTTGTCTTCTTACCACGCATCTACATTAAATATCAGTCTTAAATCACCATCAGACGGTTCACACGGAGAATGGATCATGGTGTGAGCAGTTTTTCTGTTTCATGCAGCTTAAATGTTCAAGTGACAGACAATGCTCATTATAGATCTAGCTGTGTTACAGTTTAAAGAGTGATGCTGTTAAATGGAGACTTTCAGAAGAGCAACACAGTGGGCACATACAAGTGAAAAACACAGGGATGCTCATGGTGAAGTCCCTTTAAACACTTCAAGAAATGATAAATAATGTATTTTATTTCTAAAATCTGTGAAGAAACATGTCACTATGCTCTTCCTTTGTGTGAGAATGTGAATCACTGTCAACATCAGAGGGTTGCAGTGTGCAATGGAACAATGAGTGGGACCACAGGAAACCTAGTTAAAGATCTGTTTTTTAATAGTTGCCTACAAATAGATATTTCATGGAAAGTTTCTTACAAAAGGAAAATGTTTTTCCTCAGTATCATTTATCCCTACTTTTCAATTACACTATTACCTAATAAACAACTCTAGCATGATTGATTTTAATTCAAATTACCTCAATTTGATATTGGATAACTCAAACTGACAAGAGATATGTACAATAAATTAGGAGCTATTAGTATGTCAGATTTATTTCATGTCATAAAACAAACTGTAAGCTGTGGGAAGGTAAAAAAGCTTTTAGAAGCATGTCAAAGAAAAAAGTGTTCAAAATCATGATTTAAAGGAAAGCACATGAAAGATTCACTGGAGCCAACATACCCACATGAAGAAAAGTCTCTAGTGAGTATATCTGTTACACATTCCATTAACTGAGGGGGAGTTCAAGCTCACTCTGAGCCAAAAGGAGTCACCAAACAGATCAAGCTTCCATTGAAAAAAAACATGAATGTTTGAGCAAAAAAACACAGAATTGGCTTATTAAAGATGACTTGGCAGCCATGTTAAGCCTTCTCTGTGGGCCTTGGACTGAGGTATACCCTTGGGAGTCTCTGTGATAACAAGAGTTCTCCAACACTTGGACATCCAGACTGTTTGCTGGCCCAGAATCCCCATCCTGGTCGCCGTCCATGCGATATCTCCCTCAAGACGTCCATAAAACCTAGGGCATTACAAAGCTAAACACTACCACATGTTCACTTCCGGACACAGACCATCCAACTGAGCCCACAGCATGAAATAAGCAGGGCTTTGAGAAGAAATAAAAGTAATTGTAGATGACAGGTCTTGAACAAACATATTAACAATGAAGGAAAAAGGAACAGAGAGGGAAAGGCAGTGTCGACTCTGCTCCTCTACAAGGCAATTTATTCCCTCGAATGTGCAATCTGCCTGTAGACGTGTGTCCCATCTCCATCTCGGGGGCTCGTACCGAGGATTGAGCTGCTGGAGAGCTGCCAGCCTGTCTAAAGGAGATGGATTCTGAGGAAGAGTCAGTGGCCTCAGCCGTGCCACATATCCACAGAAATACCAATTCCCAAAGAGAGTGTGGGTATAAAAACGCACAAATTGACCAGTGGAAACCCTTTCAGAGTTCAGTATCTTTGCATCCAACCCTCTGAAAGTCAAGGGAAAAACAGAAATGGGAATCCAAGAGCAGATAAACAACAAATGAATAAATATATGAGGGTATTAGGGGCAAAACATAGTGAGTAAAGGTGTTGCTGAGTGTCCACTGGCAGGATAACGACTTGTATTGGAGTTGAAAAAGGCTCCAGGCCCAGTCATAGCAGGAATAATAAGTGAGACTTTCAAAAACAGAGTGCACACATCAATATCTGAACACACCAATTGACCGGTGAAATCCAGCTGTGACCAATTTCTCCCACTGACGAAGGCTAAACAGATGTGTCTCTCTTAACCGCAAAAACAATTTGCTGTGCAGACGCACACCTACCTCTCTGCCTTCCCTGTCCCCACTTTGTTGAATCTCAAAAAGCTTGCTCCCTTCTGCAAAAAAAAGGCAGCACCTCTCCCTTTGACTCCGAGACTTTAAATCATTTAGTTGGCTTTCAGCTTGGCAGACCAGCATTGATTGTGTAAACTAAAACAGAATACAGAAAAATCCAACAATTTTGGTGAAAACAAGACAAGTGCTCAGTAATTTCACTTGAAGTCTGAGAGGATTTATACTTTGTGATGATTAATATCAGTTATGGTACATTGTACAACTAATTAAAATCAAAAATCATCTTGTATTAGGTCCCTCTTCATGTCTATAAGGATTTAAAAGACTACAAATTGTATGAGGGCCAGCTTAGGCTTTGTAGGGCTTTACATGTATAGATACTCATGATATTCCCAGAAGGACAGGGATTTATCTAAATTTGCAAATATGTTGGCAGTATTTGGACAAGTGGGTAACCTTGATATGTTTTATCCACATGTACAATCACTGCAATCTATATAACAAGATCTTAAAACATAAAGGAAAATAAAACATTTTTTCTTGCTATTTTTGGTATTATATTTTATAAACACTGTCTTCTAAAATGTGTAAAGTTCAAAACTCTTTGAAAGTGAGATCAGTCCCTATCAGTCATACTATTGCCAGCCACACAGGAGCAACAGCGATTTTCTGGATATTATTTCTGGGACTGTCAGAATGTCTGTCACAAGGATTGCTATTTAAATTCAACAACATATTGTTAAATATTCACAACTGATGGCCAGCAGGTAGGTATCTGTACATTGCACGTATAGTCATAACTTATGAATTAAATAAAATAAATTATTTTATTTAATTTATTTATGTTTTTTGTTCCGTTTAATTTCTTTTTTTTCTTTTCTTTTCTTTTGGAGGGGGAAGGGGGGGTAGTATTAGAGATGTAAACTCCATACAAAATGTAAACCCTAAGGCCGCGAGCTGACGACTCCTGATGTACACCATGTACAGCACAATTGACCTCATATGCCTCATACTTGATGCAATTCTATAATAACTATATCTTGGGGCACCAAGTAAATGTCTATCTTTTTCACATATGGTACAAGGCCCGATGCGCTTTGTGTAGATTAAACCTTACCAGATTGCTAAAGTTGTCAGATCAACGTGAAGCATAACAATCACGGCACAGTTAGAGAGCTCGAGCTCTTGACCATGCAATCATCACCATGCCTAATAAAATCAGAGAGTAAGGGAAACAGCAGGTAATGATCATGATGATGAAAACTGTGGTTAGTGAGTTAAGTATGATTGCACCCACTTGATCGTGTCAAAACACACTTTTCAAAAGAACAATTATCCTTTCCACAGAGCATGATCAAGTGAATATCTGAGCTAATAGCTCATGTTCAGGAGTGATCGGTCATCTCATCTTGAGCCATCTGGTTTTGGTTACGGGAGAAACCTAAATAAAACTGTGTGTGTGGATAGGGAGCTGGACTCTGACCTGTGGCCAGTAATGTTTTCAGTATGCAGGGAGAGGCTCAGCCCACGATGGAAGGTACGCAGCTGGGCCTGGATCAGGGCCCAGTGAGAAAAACCACCCCCTCTTCTAATTGAGACAACACAGATCTCCCTCAGTGACCCCATTCCCTGTATCTACTCCAAGAGCAGAGGAGGACGACTCCTGCAGACCATCAGTAATTTCCATAAAAATGTTCAGCTCCTGTCAAAAGCTGGAACAGGGGCAGTAACACTGGGATTATTTTGAGTAACCATGTGGTACAAAAAATAGATTTATCACTGTGATGTGACGCTCAAAGATGACAGTTAAAACTTGTTCAAAAATAGAAATGAATTTAGATACTCTGAATCTATACAGGTTACAACTCAAAACTGCCAAGCATTTCAATCAAACTTTTAGATGAACAGAGGGAGAGAAAAAAATACACAACAGAGGAGATACATTAACTATTTGTGGAATTCATAAAAATATTGTAAAACAATAACTGAATAAAGACAAAGAATTGGACAGACAGTTGCTTTCACACCAAATTTCCCTAAGTGAAAAGCAAAAAGTAGAATAAAAGTGAAAATCTAGCTTTTTGTGGATTATAGAGCCTCATCATGATAAATTGGTAATACTGCTGAGCTCTTTCCATACAGTACAAGCTGTATTTTTATCAGCATATCCCCATGGCCTCATCTTATCTTCAGTAACAGAAAATGTAGGAAAAGCTGTTCTGATGTTGTCTTACACTGAGCCCTCATATGTGGTTTCAGATTTAAATGAAACCATGAAACTCACAAGCATAAACTCTGTAGATATAATACATCTTAAATCTGAAGTTTTTTATCCATTTGTAGGTCAAACAGTATCAGTATTAGTTCCAGTCAATGTCAAGAACAGCCAAAAACTCCTCACATAATCTTTAAAATTAGATAGACACAGCACCGATGCTGAGCAAGTACAAAAAAACAACCAAATCAATAAGTGTGAGATTTCCCAATGACCTGGCGTTCAGTACAGCCTTTTAACAAGTGTATATTAAATCTGCCCACATCTTCACATGACTGTTGTTCTCTCTCTTAGAGGCAGGGAGTGTGGGAAGGCTCTGACTCTGCCTCTTAAATTGGTCATGGAGACATGCTCCTCGGGGCAGCGAAGGATTGAGCCTGACAGCCAATCAGTTCTCGGAAACCGTTCTCTGGTGGTTGCCTAGGCTGCTCGTTGTGACCCAATGCGCCTGAGCGCTGGTGGGAAGGCGCTCGGCTGATGGTCCAAACGGCTGCCCCTGGTGTCTGTTAAGACCCCACCGCGCTGCCCAACCTTTAGCATTCAGTAGGCAGCGCTGTAACTGGGGCCGTGTCACTATGTGGGGATGAAGAACGGAGATTTGAAGCTGGGGCTGTTCCTTGGACAGCTGACAGGATTACTGATGCCCCCACAGTCTCTATTACCTCGCACAGCACTGTGCTACATGGGAGAAGGACTGCTGAGAGAGGCTGAAACAGAGGATGTGTTATGGTTTACACCCGAGCTGATGGTCATTTCTAAAAGAGATATTAGAAAAGAGGTTTGCTGTTTGATTCCAGTTCAACCCATGTGACCCCAGAGAGCGATCGAAACAAGACACCTCTGGACCTGTTTAGCAACCAACTGAACAGAAGAAAGATGCCACCATATTTAAAAAAGAGGGGTAGCACTAAAAATTATTCCACCACCAAAGTATAACCAAGCTAGTACAATTGTTTAAACCATGCTCCTGTTTTCTTCAGTAACTATAATTTTATGTTAGGGCCTCTTTATACTCTGCCCTTAACTTAACATAAACGCCACTGGGGTACATTCTCATCCAGTTTATATTTCTGTTTACTGATGTGTAGGAAGGTATGTGGTGCACACTTTCATTTCCACAGAAGTTAGCATTGACAGGGATCCTTTTCCATGACCACAGAGTCCAGAAGTAGTAGCTAATAGCTGACATTTTGTGGGTAAATAATGTTATGTTTTCCAAAAGGCAACAAATTAAATCTAAAAAGACTGTCACTGTCATAGAAGCAACCAATGTCAAAGTTTGTGTAAACACCTAGCCATATCAATAACAGACAATGCAATGACGCTCTAGGCTTTTGGGTAATGTAGTGTCCTTTCCTTTAATCATAAATGAAACACATTTTTCTCAAATCAAGGTTGTTTACAGATAAACATGTACCATTATTTCGTCATGCAGTTGAACAAATGTTGCAGCTAAGTAGTTTGTGCAAGAAAGCAGGCTCCACTTATTAAAGAGGTGTTATCTGTGATTATAGTAGGTGGCATGGCTTTCTTCTTTACATCATGAGAAAACCTTGTTTTTCCTAAAATTTACATACAGTATTCTGCAATGTACTCTTCCCATGGTTTTTATATATGTCCATAGCCTACCTACAAGCCCCCAAAATGAGAAAACCTGTCATCTCCCCCTGTTGCTTGCTTGATGTTTGTTGTGCCCACAGACGGCTACAGAAAGGATTATCTATGAGCTTGTTTGTGCAGGCCCAGTAAACATTAGAGCATGGTAAATCCACAATTTCTTTACAGGAGTGAAGTAAGTTACAGCTGATGAGGATTTCACAAAACCAGCTTGTTCTGCGCAGGGCTGAAATAGAAGGGTTTATATGCATGACAAAATCCAATATATAAAACATGCAGCCTTGAAACAAGGTGGCCAACATATCAACTTGAGTCTTTTATGGGAGCAAAAAGCTCTAATAACCTTTCACAATTGGGAAGCTTATGGCTACGTATGAATGTTTCCACACCATGAACCGTAATCCACAAACAAACTCTTACCCCACCAAAATATGTATTTCTAAACACTGTTTTATTGCCGTGTCACTTGTCTAACTGGTGTTACAGTGTGTTTTGTTTTACCATGCATATTGAGTCGATATTTCTTGGCTCACATTTCAATGAAAGACACTCATCAAATCCTGCTTTCACATTTTGTGTGGGTAATCTTGTTAGTTTAAACATCTACTGTAACCATCCAAGCAAGCGGCCATGGGTCACCAGTCGACACAGACACTTAAGTATCGGACCTAATCCAAAACGTCAGCAGTGTGCAGAACATAAATGTTGTTTTCCCTGTCAACACTGAGATTAAATTTTCAAAACATTTTAAAATTACTTGCTTTTTGAGTGCTAAAAGGTCATTCATGTGTGGACAGAAAGGCAAACTGCACAAATATAGCTACATTTTCAAAAATACCCTCTAAAGTGTGGTAATAGCTTAAGTCTTGATGGCTGTTGCCAAAGATGTGGAAGAAGTTTGTATGATGTTTGATCTGATTGTGCTAGTGGCAACCGTTCTGAATCTGACCTTGTTGATGATACCATGATGTTTTAGAGGCATTGCTATGATTAGCCCCAGCAGAAATGCTGGGGCTAATCATAGCAATGCTGCTCTTTTTATACTTTACTTTAGATAACATATACAAATGACAAATTACCTGAGGAGATTGAAACAGACACATAAAGCACAAGAGTTCTCATAAATTGTCTCTATACTTTCACTTAAGTTAGCTGTTTTCCATTTCTTACAGGCTCTGAGCAGAGATAAGTTAGAAGAGGTCTAGGATCAGTCTTTACACTGACAACATAAAATTGTTAAATAATTCTTGCTCAACATCTGATAAGAAAGCAAACAAGCCGTGTGGCAATGAATCATTATCTTCTAAAGTTTCTAGTGTTTGTTCCCTCCACATGTAGATAAAATAGGACAGAGCATGTTCTGGGTGCCACCCTCTACAGAGGAAAAACTGCTCTGATTGTGTACAGTGATTGTCCTACTTTAGAGTGGTTTTGACAGGGTTGAATTTTGTACATTTGTCAGCTGACAAAACATAATGTGCCCTCTCTCTATCTTTTGTAAAGCACAGTTATCTCTCTTTACCCTTTCTCTTCCTTTCATGTGTAGCCCAGTTCCTTTTTTCTTGCTGTGATTGTTCTTCATTATTTTCAGGATGAAAAATGCAACCCTAAACGAGCAAGGAGAAGGTGTTTGGATTTGATTTGTATTCAGTCTCTGTTATGGGCCATAAACACTGAAAGATACCAAAGAAAACAAAATATTAAAATAACGATAATAAATCCTGTTTACGTTTTTGTTAAATCAGTGTAGCAGCACTATTTTTGAAAAGAATCAAACATACAGGTGTGTCAAGGCGCACAGCTAAGAAGAATGAAGCATGAAAGCTTGTCAAACAAGGAAAAGACAACCGTGCTTATGTTTTATTTTTAAGAAATGTGCTCAAGTATTATCTCTTCTTCTTGTGAAGGTTAACCGATAGGTTGATCCAATTTGTCAACTGAGGCGTGAAAGGACTTAAGAAATACTCCACATTTCTGTGCTGGAAAATGTCAAGGTTTGCCGAGTGATGAGGACAAGAGGAGGGAGAAATGACTTTTTCTCATTCTTGCAGCTCAACTCCATGCTTATTAGAGGCAATAGGTTTATCCTTGGCAATCAACACAGGGACAGACATATACAGAGACGTTGGAAGTCCCCAATCACATAAGAGACAGCTGGTGCTGTGTCTGCTTCTAAAAACACATGCATTGCCCTCCTGTGCACATGAAAACACACGAATTAAGACACACATACAATAAAAAAAGCTGGGCTCGGTCCCAGGATGTGATTGAGGCTGTAACAGCTTCCAGCGAGTCACCTCCTGATGACTATTCTTCAGACAGCTGCAGAGAAGCATGTTCTGGTGACACCGATGGTGTCAAGGCAGACATGGCCTGATTAAAGATGCAACAAGCGACACCTGGGGATAGAGTTAAAAGCGAGGCAGGGAGAATATGAGCGTTAAGAGAGGCACTCAGTCGTGAACTGCATTTAAATCCCAGCACCGCAGTAGCTGTTGAGCTGCTCACCTGCCTCCGTGTTTACAAGGAGCTTCTTCCACTCTCTCAATCTCTGTCTCCTGCCCTCGTTCTCTTTGTATACATGCATAATGGCTGTTTGCAACAATTTAGATGATACCCAGCAGCCTCTTCATTTTGAAAATGCTGCATTGTGACCATAAAGCCACGATGCCCTGTAGCTACAATCAGCTGCTATTAGCATGTCAAAATTGTGTGGCACAGCATGCCCTCCCACAGACAAAAGTCCAAACTGAAAATGCCATCCACTGTATGGAGAGAAATAGCTGTCTATAAGCTTTTATATTGATTCAATGTTGAAAAACTGTGTGTACCTTTAGCAGACGGAGAGCATTGTTGCATGGAGTGTGGGGTACAGATTTACCACATAAATGGGATTGTGTGCAGATCCGTCTGTGGGCGTGTAGTGCTCATGTGGTCAGGTGTGGAAAGAGTATTCCAGGTAACCAAAGAAAGGGAGAGAGGAAACTAAATAAGAGGATTATTAAACACAGTATAAAGTGGACCCTACACTCTGAGCCCACCTATCAGCATAAAAACCTGGTTGTGTGATGCATTCAGCATATCAAATGTAGATATGCACTCAGTCATACACTTATGTTGTTATGACACATTTTAATTTTTTCATTAAAAATGTGTGCTTTGATTAAAGTGCGGATATCACTCACATGTATCAAACACATTAGAGAATAATGGTAATTTAAAGGGGTTACACTTCTGTTTTTAGTCTTTGTCGCTGAGAGAAAATATGCCTTACTCACATCAGGGAAAAATTAAAGGTCCCCTTTATGATTCTTATCTAACACAAGTAATTATCTTTGAGCTACCTTTGACAGCTTCGGGTGGAATTAAATATCTTTATATGTTTTTTCCAATTGTTTAAATTCTTTAAAATTAAGCCAAATATCTAAACAGGATTTTCTCTTCAGGAATACCTATGAAATTAAATGTTAAAATATTTTAACTGTAAAGACATTGTACAGTATGACCCTCCTCAGATCATTTTTGATCCACTGCATTCAGGAATTAAAAATTTCTTCTCTTTTTTCCCCACAATGTCTGAATTTGAACATGTTCACTCACAATCCCTGTAACTACGAAATGACCCCTTCTTTTGAAATTACTATTCATCTGGCCACCATGAGACATATAATAAGAGATGTGGAGGGCATAATTGTAGGGAGAAACACTTCAGGAACTTAAAAATACCAAAAGGAGCAGGACGATTCCCTGATGAGTATGTGCTGTGAGAATAAATGCAGTCATATGCACATAAAAGTTATACAATTGACACCATCAGTGTGAAGTTGAAATGGTTCCATAATACTTTTCGAACAGGAAAAAACTGTTAAGCTGTAATTATTTTGAATTTGTCCTGCTGATGAGAGGCCCATGATTCTACATGCTGTATAGTCCAAATCTTGATTACAATTAGCCTTTGTTTAGTCAGCGAGAATAAAAACAGGTTAGTCAGACTTAATGAGCAGTAATGATAGACTGGCTCAGGCTCAGGTCCTCGAAAAAGAGGTAGGAGGTTGGAGAGCTGTATGTAAAGCAGGCTTTTGTCGGTGACACTGCGTGCCCGATCACTGCAGTAGCAGTAGAGTAAATGGATTCTTGACTACAGCTACAGTGGAATTAGGGGTGTCCATGGCATTGGGGGGCAGGAGCTAGTTAAGTGCATGCACCTCTTGGTGGGCTGATTATGGTGTGTTTCTGAGCCGTCCTGCTGCCCTGCTTCCTGCATGATTTGGATGAAAGTCTGTATGAACCTGTTGGCAGTGAAAGGGAGGTGGAGGCACTGAGTCAGACACTAAGTGAAGTTCCTTTTCAAAATGCTGCTTGAGTGAGTTGATTGATTCCATAAAGGCCAATGACGCTGACCTACATGGTCAGTTTTACTTGTTTTACCCTTACGCAATGGTAATAAACTGTCAAAAATACATACAGAATAAGTGTAATATGAATGAACATTTATTAAATTGTAGGGGTATTACAATATCAGAATAACAGATGTAGATTTGACAGCATGAGACACAAATCCTCAAGTTGACTTTCAGAGGGCAGAGTTACAGTCTGACGGCCAAAGGCAGGAATGACCTCCTGTGGTGTTCCATGGCGCACTGTGGGGTGTCAAGTCCCTGTGGGTCTAATATTCAATATTGATGACTGCTTCAGTATGTGTACTGTCCCTAATGTTCAACAAACCTTCCAGTTTGTATATACTGACTTCTCCTGATCCACCTGTATTCTCTCAGCAACATGCTGTCAACAACTCTGTAAGCAAACAGGCTTAAACTGCTGGTGAAGCAATAGTAGGATGTCATATTGGTAGTCTAAAGGTGCGTTCACACCGGACGCTACTTGAACTACCTCGGTGATCACTCTCCATTCAAAGTCAATGTACAGCCGCGATGGGGCGGGGCTAACCCTAATGTGATGCGACAGCCGCGTACAAGACGATCACCTCACTCGTCGGGCGATGTCAAAGTTAAAAAAAAGTACATCTATTGAAGGCGATTTCATGTGTGTCTGTGCAGCATCAGCCAATCAGCGCTGTGTGTACGTGTGACGGTACCCTAGACGGACAGTTATTCATCCGGACAACAGGGTAACGATCCATGTCTGTGTGGGAAACATTTAGTCAGTGAGGACATTAGTTCCGCCTACACGGACCGCGGTAAACTCACAGATAATGCTGCTGCAGCTGGAATAATGTCCGCTTATACATCCTATTATATGATAAATAATATGATCGCGGTGAAACTCATTTGGACATGATGCCATGGAGTGACGGCCGATGGCAACGGTGACCAAAATGAGGTATTTATGGACGCGCGGCGCTACGTCAGTGGGTGATGCGATTTTGGTAGCTGGGTCGCTTGCGGTGTGAAAACAGCACAAGAGGAACGGAGAACAAGATGTTTTTTAAGCAGCCACTGACATTGTAAAGAGGAGAAGAGGGAGAAAGGCAGATGACTTGGACTTATTTGTCTTGTGCAAAGACATTGACAACATGCAGAAACATGTATAATACACTCAAGTGCATAACATGCTTAATATGGGCCCTTTTAGGTTAAAATGTTGCACATTTCTTTATGAATTTTAGCACACAAAACTGCAAAAGAGCAAGCAAACATTGCGACCAAACACATTTTACATGCCTTTTCCAGGCATTAATTACATCACAATTATTGTGTCACTGCTGACAGCAGAATAATTATAGGACAACATATTGTAAAGCCCTGCTCCTTTCCTTTCATTCTTTGCCATTGTTTGATTTTCTGGTTTTCATCTTTGTACTATGAAGCTGATTTCCTCTTCAGCAGATACACACAGAGCTTGTTTACGTCCCGCCTGACTGTAAGAATTCATAAAGTTGTGATTTTGGAGAATCAAACTGGCAAGGAAGTCTACCAGAGTTATTCATTTTTAGAGGCAAAATACCAATATTTGGTACGAGGGATATGATAATTGTATCACAGGAGAAAGAACAATGTTACATTGTTTCATGTTTTTTTTCCCTCACAACCTCAAATATATTGTAACAGTGGGCCATCTCAGACACAAAACTATGTTTTTGCAACGACCCAAGAAGCATTTTTTCCCCCTTTTGTTTCTAACTGTGGACAAAAAAATGAAATAAAATAAAATACATATCAGCAGGCTGCCAGGGTTAGGATCAAAAGATATAACTACAATAAAATAGTCATCTGTTGTGGTTAAAGCAGCAGCTATGTTGGTTCTGCAGGAATAAGCAGAAACACTATAATGCTGACTCTCTTTAAAGCTTATGGAGACATAAAAAATCAATGCAAGGTCATGTACTTATCCTTAATGATACATTATTAAAGAACAGGTCCTTACAACTCCTAAGTAGCTTTCAAGTTACATTCCTCATTTCGAAGCACATGCACAACAAAAAGCAGCAAAAGACATATCATTCCCTTGCTGGTATGTTGTCCAAAGTGGCATCATGTTAAAAAATGTTCAAAATGATAATCAGACCTGAGCCAAGTGAAGCCTGAAAAGTCAGTTGAGTCTCCACTACGGCTTTGTAATAATTGTGTAAAGGAAAGCATGTGGTGAAACAGATACTTTAGAGAAGTTGCTGTGATGTGCTGATCAAAAGCGAGTACACAGGCTCTGCTGCTCCAAGCCTTTCAGTACAGTAGGTAGTGCTACATGAAGGGAAACTGCAAGAGGGCAGAAGCACGTCGGATGGCATAAGAAGAGCTCCAGATCGTGTGTTCTCTCTCTAGTTTATTTGGCCCTGGTCAGCCTACTTTGCTGTTTCTCTTACAAACAAACGTGCACACCGGCCTTGATCTTTACATGAGCCCTTAGACGCTCTGACTCCATGGTAAATTTTCATCAAATCGTCTAAAAATAAGAGAAATGTATAAGTATAGATGAAAGAAAACGTAGAATTACAGGTAAGAGTGCATTAATGTGCTCACGTAGATTGCACACAAGAAAAAAACAGATCGATGCTTGTCTTCAAAGCGTCCCATCCCCTTTTGCTGTTTCACCTTTAATAGCCATAAACGACAATAAACACAGGTTGTGCTAGCACCAGATGTTCATCTTCGCCAGAGAGTCACTTGTCAGGTGGATTTTATGGATGTTCCGATTTGTCTGTGACATATAAAGCGTAAGAGCACACGTGTTAAAGGAAAATTGTTAAATCCTGCCAAGATGTACCGTAGGAGAGAGGAAAAAAATAATTCACGATGGCATTTCTCCAGGTGCTGTGACAAGAGAACTGGGTTGAAATCTAAGAAAACGTAGGGGAAATGCATGCATGTGCAACCTATTTATTCCACTATGCATATATTTAATGTCTCATATTCTGTACATGGCAACAGATGGAGAATTCAGTCAGCTTTAAAAAAAATGTTTGTCGTGCATGAGGGCAAAAAATCTGACTTTCTAAAGCACTTGTGAAAGCTCTAGGCAATTGCAAAGCAGCTTTACAGCATAGTACTCCACATACTCTACCTACATTTCATATGCTATTAAGACACCACTGCTGTGAAACCACAATAGTGGAAATGTTGGGTTTACAGCCCCAAAAAGGCAGAGTTTGTGTTGCTTTGACATGTAAGTACATCACTTAAGCAATTTAGAGCTGGGAATGGTTATTGCAGCCATTCTCTTAAGCACCAGCCTCTGAACTGATGTGCTCCACCTCAGAAATGTGTCGGCATGAATCAACATGTACTGTGGCAAAATATACACTAAAGCAAGTGTTCCCACATTGCTGGGTTGTATGAATGTGTTACATTCAGGGAGTCTTTTCAGGGCTCTCTGCCATTATAGATTCATATAGTGGAAAAAAACAAATTTAGAGACATTTTTGGAGTCAGACAAAGGAATAAATGCTCTTTGAAATAAATTGGAAACGCCACTCACTGATCCAGGCTGATGTGAAAAGAAAGTGTAACACATTTATGATTTTGTTCCTTCCCCCTTTTCCTCCTTCCAACCATAAATTCACCTGGGTTACACTGATCCAGGCAGCGGTGCTGAGACTAAAGAGGAGGGGAGGTTCACAGATCCTACAGCACAGGATAAGCCTTCTATTGGGGGAGGTGCAGGAAAGCAGCAGGGATCTTCTTGAAAGGGATGTACAGCGGTTTGCTGCTGGCTATTTGTAACTACAGTGTAATGCAGAGTGGTTGGTGTGTATGTAAATACCCAGGTGCTTCAAAAGCTTGTAAACCTCTATGCATAAAATTAGACAGATTATAGCATTAGCTGGCACTAGGGTCAAACAAAAGACCGTAGAAGCAATCTAAGTGTCATGTCAGCCATTCTGTTTCTAAAGAGGCATTTGAGGGGACTGTGATGAAAGTAAAAGAGAGTTTATACCTAAATCAAAGTTAGAGATCTCAAAATAAAAGCACATTGTTCAGCCCCAGCCCTTAAATTTCCCATTCTAATCTACAGTTTTCCTGTTGTCCTTTTCTTTTATAACCCAGCTGCTGCTTTCTCTAAAAACAGTAGAATCTGGTGGGGCCCAGATGCACAAGGGAACATCATTAAGATAAATTCTTAATTGTGTCTGGCGAAAGTAAAGGCAGTTAAAGTAAAGCTTAAATGGGGGGAACAAAAGTAACCTCAACAATCTCAAGGGGACATTTCATTATCAAAATATGTTTTGTTCAAATGACAAGGAAGGCTTAATCCTTTTGTTGCTTTTACCGAAATCCCAGACAATTTATCAGAGTTCATCAGACACTCAAAAGGGTTTGGATTCAATCAAGGCTAAAAATCTTTACATATGCTATCCTTATCTCAGCACTTTCAACACCTTTCAATGAGTTGCTTTAATTTCTAGAAATAAAACCGTGAGGGTACGACAGTTATGAAATGTTGTTATGAAGATGTGAACGGACATTAGCTGCCTTATAAACCATTCTGGAAGCAGGAAAACTACAGATATTTATTGACTGAGTTTGTCCGTGTCACTGTTGTTTTTTTATCCATAATTCATTAGAAATTAGGCAAAACACAACAAAGTGAGTGTTCTTTTTAAATAAATCTTTAACGTGCTACTTTTACTCATACTTGAAAAAAGTTTTATTAATGACATGTACCTACAAAAAAGGGAAATATATGCCCAAAATCCCGGTAAAATGTTCAGTCTCAACTGTAACACAGCTGCCCACCACTGCAGCTTAGTTCATGACAGCTTCCTTGTTGCAAAAATGTACTCAACCCTTGAGTAAACAGAAGATGCTGAATAATGGAACTAACAGGTAGCTTTGGCAGCGTCTCATGAGTTGAGTAGCATTTTAATCTTCTTTTTTTAAAGAATGTAGAATGTGTCAGACTGTTTTCACATACAGCCATGTGACCAACTCAGCAAGTGACCACATTCAGAACAGAAATATGGTTGATAAACTGAGGGCAGAAAGTGCTAGTGTTGGCATTAGTCAGAAATACTTACATTGTTTACCTGCTGAAGATGTGATCATGTAATACATGAAAATGCTAAAATGTGACCGTCTATAGCACTTTGTTGATTGTGAACAAGTCAGTCAAATGTGGTTTCGATTTTGATAAGAAATCATCTGCACTTGTCAGTATCCCACAAGTGATAACACTTTGGAGCTTTGACAGTGGAACTTCAAAACATAACAATAGCAGAATATCTAACCTTCCACAATGATGGGCATACATTTCAGAGACAGGGTGCAAAAATGATACACGACCAGAGAATGTGTTTCTTTTAGAATAGGTTGCAGGATTCAACAAGAACAAAACTCATTGTACAAAAGCCTCAAATATTGACAGTAAGCTCTTTTGCGTCAGCTCTGCCCGGCTTGAGACGAAATGCAATCCAAACTGCAAAATAATATAACTGTCTAAAAAAGAAAGGGATGCACAGGTAAACATAAAAGTGGGCCTGTGCTTTATGACGGGGGATGTGAAAAGTACCAATTTCGCCAAGTGTTCAATCTAAGAAAAGTCTGAGTCCATCCTCTTTCACAGGATCTTCAAACAAGGACTGTTAACAAGAAGCATGCACTCAGAAAATGAATCCGCCAAACTCCCAAATTGCAGATGTACTTCAGGACCCAGATAATTGCAAAGCAGCCTATTTCAGACAGCCAGGTGGCGGCGTGTGTTTTTGAGGCTTATGGCTCCCCCATACCACCCACAATCAGCATCGTCCTCCAGGACTTCAAACACTCCCTCTGTTCTCCAAACCCTCCGGTCCCCACTCTCCCGGGGAAGCAAGCACCTGGCCCGGAGTTTCATATTCCTCTCAGGTGTGCCTCCGCAGTGTTGCACAGGCCTGATAAGCACGCATATTAAGTACTGTATTGGCATTCTATTTTTCCAATAGTTGCTATTTTACTTTCAAAGTAGGCCACCAGTGAAGGACAGAGCATCTTTTCTGCATACCAATTTCATCAGATGGAAGATGAGTGGTCTGAAAATCCCTCAGGTTTCGTGTTTTCTCTGCGTGAGCATGTGTGAACACAAAAAAAAGGAAAGCATGGTTCATGTTTTGTCGATGAATCATACATGTTATCTTTATTCTAATCATCCACTCAATTCTGCAAAACACAATCCACTCTTCTATCACTGTTTGTCTTTAAAAAAGCCCATCCTGGTGCTACCTTAGACCAGACCGCCCATACTGTCCACCACTCTCTCGTCACTGTCCATCTCTCACCTCTCTTGTAGGTAGCTGTCTTCTTATCAGGACTGGGAGCTTACAGAGTATTCCCAGAGGTCGTTCATGGCGTTCTGCCTTATGGGAGTCCACAGATTTAAAAGCAGCAGAGAAACCCCACATGGACTTCATTTCCCGGGAGAACAAAGCACATCGAAGAGGGTAGTGGATCCATTACCTGTACTTGCATACCTGTCTATTACGAATTCAGAAAGCCTGGAGTCAAAACCAACCCTGATGGATGCAACACTGGCCTAGCTCTCCATAGCACTAGCCTTTCTGTTGTTTTTTGGATTTAATGTTGCTTATTAATGACAGCGACTGTAAACCAGATAAGTTAATAAACAACAAAACATCATGAGACACAATTCAATTGCATTCAATTGATTTTTGCAGATAATTTACCTGAAAGTCTTATTGTACAAGAATTGATCAGTGTATTTAAATGATAGAGTAGAAAACTTGTTTTCATAGTAAACAAAACTATTTTTTTTTGTTTTCAAATGTAGATATTCAGTGATAATAGAGTAAAACATCAAATACTCTTCTTATATGTAGGTCAATTTATTGCAGTGATCACCACCTTTTTTTATGACTGAAAGAAATCAGAATCTTCAGAAAAAGTTAGAATTCTTAAATTCAATTTTGATCTCTCAAAGTATGACTTATTTCTCAGACTTCTACCTTTTCTCCACTTTTTTTTTCTTATAATTCCGAATCTCAATGTCAGAATTTTGGCTTTTTTCTCAGACTTTACAACAAGCTCAGCTTTCAATTTTCTTTTCTTCAGTCTTTCTTCCTTTTTTGCCCTTATGGTCTTCTATGTAACCAAAATGACAACACATGCAGGCTAAAAATATGTTGTTTAATTCATAGATTTTGTCTCTAAATACCCCAGACTATCTGAGACCCCATGTCTGTGCTTCAGTACTGGGGGAAAGGGGCTGATAAGAAATAATATTTTACCGGACCAAATATTTATTTTTAATTGTTTTGTGATTCTTATCACATAGCCATAGCATATGCCGAGAAAAAAGCTGGCTCTTGTACAAATGTGGTTGATGATCCTTGATTTATGGCATGCACAAGGTCAATTTACTCTGTAAATATACCTGCTGTTAATATCTACAGAAGTTTCTGCCATAGCTAATACTGTGCAAATTGAGGGTTTGTGTTTTAATATGTTGACTAACACACTAACTTAATGCAAAAATTTAAAATCTTTCATGTAAAAACTACAATGCTGTGGACCACCTTTCTTCCTATTTGAACATAAATCTGAAGTCTGAACAAAGGCTACTGTGGCAAGATTAGTGATGGAAACTGAAAAGTTTTGATCATCACCAGTGACATTATGAATTGTCCTTATTGATCATGTGCTTAAACTTTTTTCTTATAAATTCCTGTGGGTGTTTGATTAGGGAAAAGTTGGCCTACATAAGGTTTCAGTGGCAACAGTGTTAAATATGTCACTCCTGATATTTATTGTCCTGCTGTTTATAGATGAATGCTCCTCCAAGATGCTAGTGTTTCCACCCTCTAAACATTGCACAATAAGTCTTTTGTCAAAATTAGACCACTTCTGTTTCAAATGATTGACTTCTTTGTTATCATTGCCTCTTGTGAAGTCCATGATTTGCAAGGCATACAGAACAAAGTGTAAGAAATTGATAAAAGAATTGTTAAGAAGGAGTGCAACAAAATCATTTCCTTGAGGGAATTGTTTGTGATTATCAGCTGGAATTTGTTATCAATTCCCATCCTTAGACAATATTCTACACCTCCCATGCAGAAGCTCCAAAGAAATTCAAATATCCCCTAAAGTATTATGTTTGCATTTCTCATTTTGGACTTTTTTTTTATTTAATTTGAAATAGACAAAGAACTATTACAGTGTTGTCTTTTCCCATACAAGCCAAAATGTCCTCAGAGGAGCTTTAATCTGTATTTTGGAATAGACTGTCTTGCATTTTTCTCATCAAAACAAGTATAATTAACTGCTGTTCAGGAAAAAAAAATACACCACTTAATTGTTTCAGCACAAAATACTGACCAAAAGTGCTAAGGCTTAACACTGATTCATCTTTCCTCTCGAAAAAATCTGTACCTTAAACAAACATGCCGATGCTGCAGTATGCATTTGGTAGCTTTAAGGGCGGGACATTCATAACATGACAATCAAACCACTCTGCACTTTTGAAGCCTGGGCTGGAATTCAACAAGAGTGTGTGCTGGCTGCGCTTCTATGATGTTGGATGAAATAATTGTCGGCAGTCGGCTGCGTGTTTACCATCTGTCTGCTGCTGCATGCTGGACTGAAACAGACATAAAAGGAGGGAGCGGGTAATTGTTCGGTAAGCATTAAAGCAAAAAAATAAGTAAGGAGGGGAGCTTCCGGCTCTGTGAAGGAGGAGAGCGATGGAGAAGTAGGCCATGTATGATTGCATTTTTTTGTATATTTACATAAAGTATAGCTGATTATAAAAAAAGGGGCTATTTAATGAGTAGTAATTCCTCTGCAGAGACAAAGGTACTGCCTGCAGAACTTTCACCATCCATTATGAGCGGTTTGGTTCTAGAAAGGCTTCACAGGAGGGAGAGGTTAAGTGAGCTCACAGGCATGAACAGTCACTCGCAGAGCTCCTGGCAGGAAGAAAAAGAAGAAAATGGCTTGTGCCTCTGTTGTAAACAATAGGGGGTCCTTACCTGAGACAATGTTGGGAAATTACTTAACATCTTCTGCTTGAGTGTAGAAACTGATTTGCTACACTTGAACTAGAAACAGTATATAGCAATGATCATAAAAGGAGCATTTCAGTCATGTATGTAACACCATCCTCTGCTGACAAGACGTAGAGGTGTTATGATCCGGCTCGAGGGATGATTGTGCTCTTCCATCTAAAGCAATACCATCACCCGGTCCGTCTCCAAAACATGACCGCTCCCCTTGGTGTTCTCTTCTCCTGTCCATCATTTAAAACATCTGGATTCGTTTTAGAAGGTCAGCGCCGGTGAAGCAGAAACTGTCAGTGGAAGTTGTCTTGATGTGTGTCATGAAATGGAGCGAGGAAATGCCACCCTTGGATGGAAGAGGAAATAACGTTTTCTGTTGATAATGTGAAGTCTGAGAAAAAGTCTGCCGAGATAAAGCTGTCATTGAGTGCTATAGACCATCAGCTGCACCGATTGAAAGCAGTATTTTTTTTTTTTTTAGTGTAGGGACAAAATTAATCCACAGGCATTATTAAAAAAGGAAACTACAAACCTCAAGTTCAGTGAGGTTAAAGATGTGAGCAAAATGTAAATGTTAATACTAAACCAGTTATTTGCTAATTCTTTTCAACATGTGATCAAGTGAACACATCTTAGAAACAAAATACTTGAATAGATTAATATATTTCTTCAGGATGGTGACTTTTTGTAACTACAATTTTTTTTTCAAACATATGCAGAAGCAGTTGGGACAGGGGCATCAGACCCATCCATGCAGTTTTTACCAAGCCGTAATATTTAGGCCCATGTGACGCTTCCCCTCTGAACATTATTGAGATGGTAAAGAGGGAACAAGATGACCCCCTATTTGCTCTGGGTCAAGAGGTAGCATGAGTGGTGTAAAATTAAAGAGAGGGGGGCACGCAGTCTGATTGGGAGCTTGAGGCACTGCAAGAGAGTGTCTCTGCCTTCATGTGTGAGGGGAGCACATAGGTCATGTTGCATACTTACAAGCCATGTGGTATCAAAGTGTAAAGATGAAGCTTTGTTGCAGCAGTTTTGCACGAAGTGAAAGGGGCTTTTGTTTTTTGGCTTTGCTCTTATCATACTTGAGTCTGGGGGCTGAACAAACAACTAAAGATTGATCAGAAATCAAAAGCGAGGCCATGTGCATTTTCTCCTTTTTCTTCTATTTACAACATTAAATTTCAGTTTTAGTTAGTTGTCCTTCATAAGTTATGCTGTTGTAACCTACGCTGAGTGTAGCATAGTGTTGTCCTGTGATGATATTAGGGACTAAAGATGGTGAAATCTCTTAATTCCTTGCAGTGTTCATAAATTGTTGGAATATTTGCCCACCAAGCCTTTCACAAAGTGGTCAAGCACTGAGATTATTTGTGAATGACTAAGCCATTTAGGAGTGCCACCAAGTAACCTACCTGTAGAATCATCAAGTTTGTTTAGCACTCTGCAACTTCTCCAGTCTTTTCTTTACTGCTGTTCACACTTTTTTCTGGAAGGTGATCGTTTAAATTACAGTGTGAGAGTTTAGACATTAGACATCATGTCGTTGTGCTGCATTCATTGGGATTTAGGTTGAAAAAGGATTTGCAAGTCAGTGTATTCTTGTTTTAATTCACATTAAGAAAAAAATATCACACCTCTTTTGAAAGTGCGATGCACATTAAATTAGAAAGTCAAAATCCTCTTCCTGTAAACTTATAAAGCTGAACCCGCATCCTCCCACACAAGTGTGTGCAAACATGTGACAACACCCCATATTTTTTTATGGATTTATTTATTTTATTTTTGTTTAAAGAGGTCCTGTAGGTGAAGGAGTCTGAGCTTCAAAGCCCCTTACAAAAATAAACCCTTTTTTATTATGAGTAGCTTTATTAGGTGTGTGCCTCTGGGTCCTTGCTCATTTCTTCGGGGGCAAACAAAAGTAAGGTAAGCACTCGATCCACGGTCCCTCCCACCCATCTCACTGTGCCAATACTCCCCTCTCAACACCCCTCGAATTTCCCTTCTTACCATCCCTCCTCCTGGATTAAAAGCTCTTAATTTTCACTAATTACACAAACTCATTTCTTTTTCTCCATGTCTCGGCATTTCTCCCCGTTTCTCCTCCATGGGGCTCATAAACACGTTTTCAAACTGGGTTTAATAAAGCTGCCTTGTGAGGGTTGCGGGCCTTTAATGGACACAGGGCTTGTTTGATAAGTCTCCACTTCATCACACACTTTATTAATTAAAGTTTATATTACATTAGAAACAAAGTTAAAGCTATTTGCTCCCCCATTAATGGTTTCGTGTAGCTGCATATCTATGGCCAATTAATTGGAGCCTTGCGTCCCCAATTTGCATTTTTCCCTTGTTTGACAAAATCGTGTTGGGGTTAGCTGCAGGCAGTATGTTGCAAGCAGCAGCAATACCGCACTTGTAATACAAAATTATCAAAAGGTTGACTTAGCAATTGAATTAGCGACAACAAGGTGTTGTTCAGGGGGCAGAAATTTGTAAAACATCAGCAAAATCATAACCGAATAGAGATGAAACAAAAGCCAAATACACTGTTATTCACTTAGGAAGGAAGATTTAAAAATATACGACCCAGACCAAGAAATATATTGCAGAAACACAAAAAAACGAATGAAAATGGGATTAGGTCAGAGCAGAAAACACAACAATATTGAGATATAGTTGGGACAATATCAGATATCAGATTGTTTATCTTTGCTTTGGTTTGGTGTGTCATGTCTGCTTTTCATAAACCAGCTCACCATCCAACTCAAGAAAAGAAAATTCATGTTATAACCTACATCCACTGTGCTCTAAAGAGGCCAGATTATGCTTTTCTTATTTAAAATACCCCTAGCATGAAATAGGACTTCTATCAGCAAGACAACAAAGTCTGAGGCATCTGGACAGAGCTTTCTGTATGATGCCCTGCAGTTGTTCTGTCAGCTCTAAAGGCTCATTGACTTGGGATGTCAAGTCCAGTGCACAGAAGAGATGGTGGAAAGAATGTGGAGGTGTTGACAACATGTAGCACTGATCACACCATTTGACACAAAATAGCCACAGTCACTCTATCAGAACTGACTGAGACGTGATATGGAAGGGGCCAGAAAATTGACACAAGCTGCAATAGAGTGTCGTAGAAAAAAAAGGGGATGGTCAAGTAGTTCTGTTTATAAAAACTAGAGGCTTTTTTGATCAGTCGGAATGGTGAAAATACTCTCGTAATCATCAAAGTCAAAACAAGTCTGCACAAGTCTGTCTAGCATATAATGGACATTATAAACACACACTTTCCAGCCACTTTTCCTCTCCCACTGTTCACTGTCAATCAGATACACATGCACACAAACACACACTATACCACAAATATTGAGAGCCTTTTTAACCTCCCTCTTGTGTATGCTGCATTTATTTGGGTCGATCTTGTTTAATATAAACTTAACCACTGTTTTAATAATGAGCAACGCTGGTTTAGATCTTTAAGGTGTTACATTTTTTTTTTCCTGTAGTCTCAGATACTTGAATCATTGCTGAGAAAGTTGTTCAATAGATTATATAGTTCAGCATCATTCATTAAGCATCTTTATTGTCATTGTCATTAGTGTGTCAAGGGTCAAGTATTGGAAACAATTCCCTCCAAAGATCAATAATGGATTTCTGATCCTGATTCTACTTCCAAATATGACTTGCTTTGAAAAGAGAGAAAGACTATTTTTTTTCTCATTTGAATGGAAATCGTGCACAAAACATCTTGTTTTGTACATTTTTTGTCTTGCCTCAAGAAAAAGAGTCACATTTGAAAACAATACTCAAATTAATAGTTGTAAAACATAGGTATTCAAATTGGTGATCCATTTGCAAAATATAATCATGTTATCAATCGTGTTTTTTTTTTTTTTTTTTTTTTCAGAAAATATATCACTCTTTTAAAACATAGGGCGCTTTCCTCCCTACATTGAAGTGCACAAACTTCCAAAAATGCAAGCTGTATGATTTGTTTCCACTCTATTCTTCCGCCAAGGAGGTTATGTTTTCGGGAGAGTTTGTCTGTCTGTCTGTCTGTGAACAAGATAACTCAAAAAGTTATGGATGGATTTTGATGAAATTTTCAGGAAATGTTCAGCATAGAAAAAGGAAGAACTGATTCGATTTTGGTGTTGATCCGGTTAAACGTCTGGATCCGCCATGATGAACAATGTGGTTTTCATGAATAACTACTGAACTAAAATAGGTATCATTATGAAACCAATTGCTAATGGTATGTTTTCATGGACAAGGAATCTAAATATTTATATGAAATAAAGGTAGGACTAATATTTTTGGTAAAAATCACAATATGGGAGAGGACCGTGGTAGTGGCGGAGGTCTGCGCTCTCTGAGTGCTTTTCTTGTTAGTAATTGGTAACCAAAACACCAACTCACACTCAACATTACACAAAATATTATAAATAGCAAATGTACAAAGTTTTGCCTATGACAAAATGAGAGTAGTCTCTCTAAATGGGGACTACTAAAAAATCAACACTGATGTCTGAATTATTTCCGCATACAAAATGCAATGATTTGAAGCTGTACTGATCATATTCAACCTGATGTTAAAATGTAAAAATCTGTGTCCAAAATTGGATATTTTCATGCAGAAAAATCTGAAGCAGCATCACAATCATCATGTGCCCCAAATTCTCATTACTTTTCTTGCCAAAAAAGAGGATTTCACATTTTCATTAATAATGTTCAAGGATTTCTTTGGATAAACCGTTGACTTTAAAATACGTAAATCACTTATTTTATACTATTTAAAATGGAAATTAATTCAATACAAAACATGGATATAAAAAAACACATTGTCCTCAATAAGGTGTTACACTGTACAGTTTTTTTGTCTGAATTCTTTGCATGTGAGTATATAAAGGCTTTAATAGTGTTAGCAAGAGCAGCAAAAGGCAAACTGACACCCTGAAGCCCTGCATGAGTGGACACAGCCTTCCCTCATCTGTGTGTTGTGTGTGTGTGTGTTGTGTAGTCTGAGTGTGTGCAGACGGGATGATGTAGGAGGCAATGCACAGGAGACAGCAGGACAGCACAAGTGGTGTGGCCTGTCAGACATAATGAGTAAGCAACGCTACACACAGTAATTGTGGCCAACTCCAGGGACCCCCCCCCCCCCTCCGAGTGTGTGGCTGTGCGAATGTTTATGTGTAGGCGCACAGACATACACACAAACACGCACATATATACACACAGTTCAGACACATGGAGAAAGCAATAAGTTATAAAAGGGAGAGGGCACAGAGGGGGCAGCCACACACAGTGAGACTGAAGGGAACAAAGAGGCCTATAAACACTTTGTGTTGCATGCTGATTGCAAAAAATATTTTAACGGCACTCAGCAACTAGAGGTTACAACAACAGCAGGCACAACATTTGGGAAAACATCTGAAAATGCTGAAAGAGCTGAACACAAAGTTGTGAAAGTACCTGATCCTATGAGTGCAGTGATGTACAGCAGCTGAAGAAAAGCACATAGGTCTCTGTGTTTGTGCTTCATTGAAGACCAATCAGAATTTGGGGATAGAAAGAGTCTTATTTGTGAATGTATCAGTAATGGTAGGGGTAGCGGATGGCAGTGAGATAAAGTATCATTTGTGCATTAGTGGTTACATTGGGAAAAATGGCATGAAACAGGCGCAACATAAGGAAGATGCCATAGGACACAAGACACTAGAGACAATGGTAGACAGAGATAACATCATTAGTGTAGAGGCAATTTCAAATTTATTTGAAGATTTTAATATTTAAGTAAACAAACTAAAACTTTCAGTTTAGATGACTAATCCTCAGGTTCAAATAATAAGTGAGTTGGCTTTTTTGTTAATTTATATATTCATCTATGTCTGTCTGGAAAATGTTTGGTTATGGAGGGAGCTTTAATCACATAGGTATGACTAAACAGGTGTGCAGGTCAGTCTTTTGCTTTGTACAGGTTAGGACAGATGTGACGCAAAGTGTTTTTTTCACAATGAACTGTGGAGCATAAAACATTAAGCTAAGTTAAACCTTTTTGATATTTTGATTTTGAACAAAGAGTTGGGAAGAAAAAAGTGACACTGAACCATGAAATCTGCATCTGTCAAAATAAACGGGGCATCAACTGCAGACCTGTGAGTACTGGAATTCTTTTATGAATGAAAGTGGACATGTGTCAGGTCACCAGTTAATATCATATTATACAGGTCGCTTTTAAAACTTTTGGGGAGGAATCTGCCACTACAATTAGTTAAAGGTCCCATGTCATAAAATAAATAAACAAATACAATGTTTTGTCGCTGTGGAGGACCACATGCGGTTCTTCTCCCCTCGTCTTTAGTAACGCTGTGATCTGAGGGGCAGTGAGGTTGTGGGAGGTCATAGGGAAAAGGTTTAATGAGCCATGAATCTGACTTTCTGTGATGAGCAGAAATACTATACAGATGAAGATGTTCAACCAGTGACTAATAAGCCCAAAGAAGTAAAAACTGAACATTTTAAAGGGCATTTTCTTTAAAGAGGCATAGCATATTTCTCCATGAACTGAGAGTTAAACAAAATGTGTCATGTTCCACTGCTCCTCAAGTCCCTACTAACAACATTAACAAAAGAAAAGAAGATTCATTTCCAGAACAGGGATTATGAGCCCACATCGACAGTATAATCTATATTACACAATTTATATCTACTGTGGTACCACTGAAACTATTTACAAAGGGCAGAAGCTTTTAAAAGCATAATCAGAAAGGGACATCATGATCCTTCTGTTAATCACATTTATTATGGGCAAATAAGATTTTGTGGCTGTTTGTAACTACTACTGCTGTATCCAGTAAAAATGAGATTTATAAAGCAAACTGTTTCCAAAAAGTGTCAGAAACGTATTGATTAATGTTTTTTGTGTTGTATTTGTTTTTTGTTTGATTAAGAAATTCTGTCCAGTTCTGTTAAATATACTACTGAGGGTAGCATCCATGGAAATCTTCATATTAGTAGTTGCTTCTTACTATCGCATGCTTAGCCTTCTCTGTTTTCTGCTTTAGGGACACTGATTGTGCAGCCCCTCTGTAGAACAAGCTTAATCAGTTTGGCTTGGAGCTCACAGGATAACTAACTAATAACTAATAAAGACAAAAAATAATGTGGATAATAAGGAAAGACTGCAGTCAGTGAATATTATCAATCCCTCGAGGGCACTATTCTGGTGATTGTGTCATGTAGTGAGTGGGATTGATAGGATAAGGCGATAGTGGGGGTTTGGTGTTTGCTGAGGTGTTCTTTCATTGGCCAAACTTGACATCATATTGAGCACAGTGGCATGGTAGAGGCATCACATTATAGAGACGCCTTAAACAAGACACTGGAAACAAGGAAAGACTGTGTTCATAACTGTTTGTAAAGTGGAGAAACAAACTGCTAACACTTAAGAACTTTAATCTGGTTTTAGTGCAATGTTGCAGTTGTTCCTGATTGGCTATGAGGATCCAGTCACTGCTGCTGGTGGCATGGAACTGATGCCACACAAGGTCATAACAAAACACCACAAATGGCATGAGACTGATTTAATGTTTTCTTTTAAGCCAGACTGCCATTGTTGGAATCTACAGTATGGTTTCACGATGAACAAGGCTACATGACAGTGAGTTGGAAACACAAACACAGACCTCCAAGGACAGGAAAGTTTGACACTCATGGGGAAGCTCCGGTAACATTTTCACATTGTATGCATCACATAGGCAGGTTAAAGGCTCAATGGACCTAATGGAGGTTAAGTGTAGCAGCCCAGCAGTGACTCATTTCAGCAAATAAAACTACCTAGCAGACTTATCCCTCAATTAAGACAATAAAAGGCCAAAATAAAGTTTTCAAGTTACTGACTTGTTACAGAGTTTATATTGTGTTTATCATTTTTGCATTGACATTTTTTGTTTAAGATTTACAGATCAGCACAATACCACTATCTTCAAGCAATAAGCTTTTATGTGAATTTACCATATTTTTAATAAAAGTTTGATTAAATACATTGTCATGGATATTAAGCGACTCTGGATAGTTTAAGTCAATACAAGTTTAATTTAATTAAGCAAATGATTTAAATCAAATCAAACAATGGCATTTCGAGTCTCAAAGGCAGTTGAAAACCAGCCAAGACAAAACATCTAATTTACTGATATCTCTGTTTGTATTTTAGACTAAAGAGGGCCTCGCACTTCATTTTACTTTTAATTAGCAATAATATTCTCAAAGGGGAGATAATAAATTATAATGCCAAAACACAGTAAAGATAAAACAAGAACAAGAAAAGCTGTGTTTTCAAATTTAGCCACATACCTGAGTAATTTTAAACCTAGAGCAATACATTGTTTTGAAAGAAGTTTCCTTCGAACATAGATCATATCTAAACTTAATTAGGCTATCATGGGGAAACAGTCTTTTAATGTAGAAGGGGTATTGAAGAAGTGTGTGGGGTGGAGTAATTTATGCAAAAGAAGAGGATATACTGATGAGAAATGTGGGAATTAACAGGATTTAAAGTTGATTGAGGGTGAACACAAAACTCTTTGGAAAAAAGGACAATGAGATTCGGTCTGTCACCAACGTAAAAACATACTGCCATCTACTGCCCTCAGTGTCTGACATAAGTACACATGCAGATGAGGTTGGTGGGCTTGGCCAGTCTTGCTTAGCTTCTTGTGCACACTGTGGCCTTTGACTGGTTGATCCTTGGAATGATGGCAGCTACTCTAGATTAAATAACAGCAACAGCGACTCCGGGGGAGGGGAGGTAGTATCAGTGTTTACCCCATGTCAAGATACCAAAGCAGGGCCAAGGCAGTGCTAAAATGTTCCTCTATTGTGTGTCTGTCTTCCTTTGTGTGTCTGACAAATGAAGTGTATAGCAATACAGGGTGGGAAACCAAGAGGGAGGGGGATGATCCCACAATAGCAGCAGGTGCAACGGGACAGCTAATATTTGCACAGCAGCTTCTATGGCAAACAAGCAACTCGCTCCCCCTCCACTAAAAGAAAAAGGGGGCAACTGTCTCCTCATAAATGGCTCCGTTACAAACACATAAATCCTGGACTGACTCCACCAACCTATCCATATCCCCCTCTACCCTTATCCCCCTTGTCTTCCTAGAAAATCCCTTCGCAGCAGGACAATTGCCAAGATGCATCTTGGCAACATGTGACATTTTAGAGGTCAAGCTGGAGCCTCGTGTGCACGCATGTGTATGCTGCCTCCCACCTGCAGTGTGCCAGACGCATGGACAGCCACACTTCACTGTCAGTCACACTTTAGCCGTAACAGATGAAGGGTAATTCCTTTTGTTGGATCTTTGGATGGTAAGCTTTCTTTTTTTGAGTGTGTTTTATTAATATATTTTAAAATTAACATACTTTGGACGGGATTCGATGGGGAATAGGGCTAATATATAAACAATTTATTACAAAATATCACAAACATTGTTAGAAAATAGTCCAAGTTTATACCAAAAAAGGATTCTTGTTGTCAACAAGAAAACCTATTTAAATGATTGTCTGGGATGAGTTACTTATGAGGAAAAACAACTTAACCTTCAGGTAAATGCCAGGTCTAAAAATAAAAACTAAAACTAAAGCAAAGTTATTAACTTTGAAAAGAAAAGGAAGATACAATGTTTCCTTTCAATTGATCAGGGGATATTATGATGTATTCAAAAATTACGTAATTAACTACAATACAAGTCTCATATCAGTCAAATGAATGTTAAGCTACCCTGTAAAGATACTGGATTTTCACTTCATGATTTAATGGACGAAAAAACCATGATAACAACATTAGCAATTGTATATATAGAGATAATATTTTTGAATTGCAATCACATCCATATGTCAATTAATCCACAGCCTTTTTTGTCGCTGATTTTGCAATGTACTTTTAAAAATGGTGGAAGGAGGTATCCTTAACCAAAGCTATGAGAAAAAATGTACCAGAAAACAAACAAACAAAAAGACTAAATGACACACCCTCGCATCATCCAGAGGGTCCACTCATCTCATGACAGACAGCGTAATTAAAAACAAATTAAAACAAACCATGAAAAAATAGTCGAAAAACAAGGTAAAAAAAAATAGTAAGAGCAAAATAGTTGTACTTAAGCTTGTTTACACCTCTTTTTGACGTGGAAGTACTAGGCCACCAACCATAAAAGAAATGCCTTGGGATACGCTGGCATGTTACAAAACTCTTCTTTTCTTTAAGAGAGGCACAGTTCCATAAGTAATGCCTCTCTAGAAAAAAAGGAGCTTTAGACCCTGCCCAAAGGTTTTAAAGTTATTTTAGATGTATGTAACACTTGCTGTCAAATAAAATCTCGAAAATAAGTATGATGGATGCACAAAAGAATCTTAAGCCCTCATATGTATGCATATGCCTTGTTCGAGACAAGCAGATCTGTTTTTGTTGGGTGCCCCCTTTAAGGTGGGGGTCAATCTAAAGGGGGCAAACAAGTAACTGAGTGATTGTGTGGGGGTAAAGCCCATTATCTTGTATTTTCTTCATTCCAAACCTCTCTTTTTGGAGGCTAGGCATAAGAAATGAAACCTTAATCCATTTAGATGGAAAATCCATGGCAGCCGCCCTGGCAGTGTGAGGGTATTAATAAGATGACAATGCAGATTCATCAACAGGACCAGACTGTTGTTCCATCACTGCTGGGCCAGAGGTAATAAATAAAAAGCCACAACAGCAAACTGGTGAAAGTTTCACGGTGTTACATTTGAATCTGCCTCACTATTCAGATAAAAACAGATTTAATCTTTTAAAAAAAAGTTGAACAAAACATTAAACATAAAGGTAAATAGAAATTAATCAGATATTTAGTACTACATCAACAAATCTACATACACAACAGATTATTTTTCCAAAGTTTAAAAAAAATAGCTATGGCAGTTTTGAACAGATAATTCTATTGCTAATTTGGCAGTGATAGTTTAATATGGATTGTTGCAATCAAACTTATTTTATCAAATGAAACTTGCTGTTGTTTTCGAATTGCTTAATTAAATTAACTAAGCATCACTGTATCATTTAACATTAAAATGTCATGAATCATTGAAGGTTGATTTGTTTGTTGGGGAAAAAAAGCATGAAATTGGTTTTGGTTTAAATAGTGCTGGGCATCATTTCAACAGGAACTTTATATGATGCAAAAATGTCAAACATTTAAATCTGTCCTAATTCAACAAGAACTCTGGTGATTCAGTATGAGGAGGTTGAGGTAGAGTACCTTAAACCCTGGACTATTGTGAGTGTAATTTCCTCTGTGCTGTTGTCGACCAGAAACCTGTTCAGGGTATCCCAGCTTCCCCATGGACAGTGTATGCATGAATGAATGAATAAATGTGCCGTTTAGCATTTAACCCTTGATCTGTCAATCTTCATATAGTCTCAGTAATGGCGTGTATTATAATGTGGAGGTCTTTGAAAGCTCTGTGGCCAAGAAAGCCCTGATTCTCTGGGGTCTATCTGTGGGTTAATGAACCTTTACTCGGTGCTCAGGCTAAGAGGTAAATCCAGCCATTAGTGGATATGATATCCACATCAGCAGTGAATGTGTTAGAAATGGGAGACGATGAGGATACCAGGGTATGTGTATGATATAAAAGAGTCCATTTAAACATCTCCAGATGGCCTGTGAGAGGTGTTGACATATCTGCAGTCAGAGACTCAATTGGGGGTGACCTTTCCTCATGGCTGGACATGGGATTGATGTGGATCCTAGTAGGAGTAATCGTACTGTGCGAATCAGTGGGGCTAGGGGTCCCTTTGGCTCAGGGTAAGAAAAGAGATAACAGAAATTGGCAGCTTCTTCTTTGAAAAACCTTTAAGCCACAGCAGAACACCACATGGTGGGTTTGAAAAGCAGAATACAGTTCCACGCTGGCTACAAGGGTGAGCATTTAAATCAATAACACATGGACATCTCTTAAGACTTGGCTGGACCCAAGGAAAATCCATGTGAGGTATTCAGGGATTGGGCAGGTGAGGGGTACCAGCTTGTTCAATAAACTGGGCCCCTGCCCCAAGGCAACAAGCTGACCCCTGCTGTGAGACAAAACCGTAGGCCAGTGTTTAACTTTCATCCTGTCAGCCAATGGCTCTCCCACTGCTCTCTTACCACTTGCCACTCAGCGCGACATTCACCTCTTCCTTACCACACACCCCCGCCCCCTTGATGAAAAGGCAATCAATGAGCTGGATCAGCCTGCATGGTAGCTGGAGGCTGAGACTAAAAAATTCTGCAGTCGAGAGTTTTCTGTGCAAGATGGCACTGTGGGGAAGAAATTGCAGACTTGGTTCAGAGAAAGGGATACTGCTTCTATCACATGAGAAACCAGGAACTTAAAATAACAAAAATAATCAAACATGCAAGAAAATATTAAAACATATTAAAACATATTAAAACACATGTGCTAAAATGTCTCAAGTTTTAGTATTTTTATTATTCATTGAAAACTATATGTGATACCACCATAAACAAATACATGGTTTATTCAAACAGACTGCTGTAAATACTTCAATAAAACATAATTTATATCATAACTACTGATACAAAATTTACTAGTGGACTATCTGTCCTGCCTTGTTGATTTGATTTATCTCTTTGAACCTTTCTTAAAGACATCAGTAACCTACAAAATTTAACACCCAGATACAGTAACTGAGCTGAGACCTTGCAATCTATCAATTTTTTCCAGGTATTCCAACACACAGAGTAAACTAGACAACTTTTAGCAACTCAAGACATGTAATCTCACATCAATCAACCGCATCTTAGTGCAAAAAGATGGCTGAAATGTATCCGGGCCGCATTATGTTGTGATCTGTCTTGGGTAAAATTAGCTTTATACAATAAAAAATATAATACTTTTGCTGAACTTTAGTTGCAACTAATCTTTGTTATGATAAATAATTCAAAGATCACACAAAAGCAGTTAAAGGTGTAGACAGCGATCTTCTAATCTTCTAATCTAATGCAGTATTTGTCAAATTCACCGTATTTCTCCTCTCCATCCACAAGATGTCACCACTGACAGCATGTTGAAAAAAAAATCTGGTTTCAATACACAGCCTTGGCTCTGAATTTCAGCAGGTAAACACTGTGGCTCGGGCCGTTACCAAAACAGGGTACACACCCCCGCATCCAGGGGGCGATCATACTCATGCGCTGATCAGACAGAGGGGGGAGGGGGAGTCGTAGGTTGCGTAGCGTGCACAGTTAGCGTAAGAGAGAGATACAATAGGTGCAGTAGCAATGGCTGAAAAACAGCCCAAAAGAAAAAGGTCAGAGGTGCAGAAAGTGGAAAAGAAGGGCTATGACCATGAAAGAGCGAAGACCCGGGTCAACATTAGTGTTGCTTTCC
This sequence comes from Scarus forsteni, assembly GCA_036419115.1. Lineage (NCBI taxonomy): Eukaryota > Metazoa > Chordata > Actinopteri > Labriformes > Labridae > Scarus > Scarus forsteni. Next base: position 17,140,909 of record JAZDUH010000383.1, read on the forward strand.
GATGGTGGAGGGAACTCCGCCAATTGAAAGACCTGAAAACGGACGCGGATGTCGCCGTCCGTCCGCTGGATAGGTAAGCAACATTAGCTTTGTGGTGCTTCACATAACAGTAACAGCCTCAGGCATTGATCTTATTGTCTAATCTGCCCGAATGTACTGTTGTTGTGATGTTATCAATAATGTCAGTCGAGTTGTCTGAAGAGTCAGGGTTACCTTAGCTACGTTGGTCAGCTACGCAGTTTCTACGGCCGTTTCCATGACGATGCACATCCATCAGCTTTAGGGGGTGGCGCCAGGGATGAGTATGAAGGGAGAGGTGGGTCTAAGTTTGTTTAAAAAACAACCTCTCTACTCGTTTTCTCCCACATGGCTGACTACACCTTTAAGGTAACTCCTTGTTTACTTAACAGTTAATTTTTGGCATAAAAAAAGAAAGTCAAAACGAGCTGGGCAGCCAGAGTGACTTGATGAGTCACTCTTTACCTTCAAAAAGGCAAAGATAAATCAAAAAGACAACAGCTGACATTTTAATGTACTTAATGTTAAAATCAAGCAATGTTAAGGCACGAAATGCCTTTTGGCTTTTGGTACAAACACAAATAAGGCCACCTGGATTACAGGAGAATCTCAAAACAGGCTCTAAATTGAAAGCATCAAATTAACACCGAGACAGATATTTTTTTGTCTGCCTGTTTTTTTTTTCTTGTAACACTACATGGAGAACCTAACCTTTAATGCACAATAAATGTTAATACATATTTTAGGCCGGCCTGGGCCATGAGAGCATTGATGCTGCGGTGACATCATGTTAATGTATTACTGGCTGCATGACAACACAGCCAAAAGAAAGATTAAACCAAATAAAAATCTTACTGAACTTAACATAAATCACACACTTATCAATGAAGAGCATACTAAATATACTTCTCTCAAGACTATAGACAACAATAACAACTTAAAAACAAACAGACAAAAAATATTTTACATAGTGACACTAATTTATCCAGAGATACTTTTCTCTTCAAAGGTTTTAAATGTCACTCTTGCAACAGTTTCTGTTTAAAATGAGACCAAAAGCCATATTCGACTGTTATGCTCTTTGAATTATTTTCAAAATGTCTGCTACCAAAAAAAAGAGAAGAAGATGATGGGCGCAAGTGGCTTGACACCACACTTACCAGCTTTTGTCACTTCCCTCAAGAGTCCAAATGGAGGCCTCGTGACAACACTGCTAAGGTTTTCATCTCAAAAAAGTTGAAGATAACCACTTAATCACATTCATCACTCTAAAAGTCAAAAAATATAATACCCAAACACTGCTCTTCGTGCCTAGGTGATAATGATACTGAATTGAGCCTTTAAGACTGAAAAAGCTCCAAAACACAGCTGTCCTCACAAAAGGTGTGTCTTGTTGTTTCAGGGGTTTATGAGGAAACCACTTGGGGTGCCGGTGATTCCTACAGAGTTGGAAATGCTAATTAATTTTTTGTTTATTTGATTTGTAAGCTTTAAAGCTCTTGTAGACTCTGTAGACAAGAAGGGTTTCTTTCAAAGAAAGAAAAAAAAAAGACTTGATAAAAACAGTCTTAATCATGGTGGCATCAAATATAAGACCTTGTGCATGAGAAGTAAAGAAAATTCTAGAGTCTTCAATTTTGAAACTCATTTAAGCTGTTTAAGGATCTGTGGGAGCACTGGTTTGGGCCCCTGGTAATCTCTGTGTGCCATATTATAACATAAAGATAATAATGTTAAGGCCATGTTGTGGCTGGAGCAGTGATAGTGCAGGCCAAAAATAGACTGGGGGAGGGTGTGCATCTGCATGGTGAGGGGTGACTGGGGTTAGTGTAAGTGCACCCTTTAATGGTTAGCAACCACCTCTGCCTGGCAAAGCATCTGGCCTTGTGATGAATAAAAGATTTATTTTTTCCATGACTCCAATTTGCAACAAGTGTTTTTTTTTTTTTTTCATTTTCAGACACTGATTTTTTTTCTATTACTTGAATTCATCATGGAAACATATGATATCTTCATCCTGCTCTTTCACTTATTCAAAACCATATCACCCTGAATCTTAAAGTCAGAAATTTCAGAACCAAGTGTTATTATGCAGACACTATCACACAATAACACCTACCTCCATGCTTAGGAGTGGCGCTGTTTGAAATGTGCGAGAAATATGTAGAACCTGAGGAAAAATCCTATCAACAGGATGTTGGATGTCTTCTCCACACAAGCTGTGTGTGAGCACCTTAAGGTGATGTGATGGTGCTAACCAGTATGCAAATCTGTCATCAAATATGTGCGTGGATGCTAGATTTCTCACAAGTACTCGATAAAAAAAGCAAGTGAAAGACCCTTGCTGATAACTGCAGGAAGATGAGAGGTGGGAGTAATTTCTGAACCATCATTTCTTTGCCTCAAAGTGACAAAAGACAAATCTACAGTTGCAAATTAACCCCAGAATAATGAATGAGGAATGGAGCCCTGAGGTCTTAATTGAATATTTGCCGGACTCATTTTGTTGACAATGATGGATGTGTGCAAAAAGGAAGGCCTCAGCAAACTCATAATTCATGTTTCATCATCCCTACATCAGGCTTGAGCTGTGCAGATTTATTGATTGGTGAATGATGAGTTTTCATTGTGCAGCAAAACTGAATGAAGTTTGACATGTTCTTGTGTGGCTTGATAAATTGAGGCTATCTAAGTTTTAAACAGATGAACATGAGTGCTTCAGACACATTTGAATACATAGAGGTAGAGGAAGTTAAAAGCTGGTGACACACTGTTATTGCCCTCAATCTCGCAGCAGTCGAGCCTGGAGGCACTGTGTTTTTTGGATCGTCTATCTACTGACAATCAGTCTGTCTGTCTTTCTGACTGTCCATCCTTCCATCAAGACCATGCTTGTGAAAATTACATCATAACCCATTTTGCCCCACTGGCAAAAATTGTTGCCAAAGTGTATCACTGTCATTTTCTACACATAACAAAAAATCTAAACAGCACTAATGCAACTTTTCCACTTAGGTGTTAATAAACAACTTAGATGCAGATCGTCCAGGAAATAGGTAATTTTCACAAATTTATAATGTCCCCCCACAAAAGTATATATAATTATTTAGTCATTCAAGTCTCTAGAGTAGCCCTCCTCCAAATAGTATACCTGGGATAAATATCTTTTTGTTCATGGGCTTATTTCAATGAGTGGATACAAAAGCTGTCAGTGGGCTTTAGTTAGCTTGTTGCTAACTAAAGGAAAACACTGTCTGCAGGATTTCTCATCATTTACTTCTTTCAAATTGTAGAATGAGGTACACTGGCATATTTAAGTCCTCTTAGAATACTCTTCACAGGTATTCAAGGCCTGTGTCTATAGGATTTTGATACATTACCATAAATCATTTTTTGCTAGCTGCTAAGTGATCTTTCTCTATTAGCCAACATTAGCTTGTGTTTCACTGAAGTGAAGAAAATGATGTGCAGTTGGAGGTGCACTTTTCCTAACACACAAGTACTAACCATAGCCAATGCCCATACCTGAATTTGCTCCTTCTTTACTAGTGATCATAATAACTAATAATACTCAGAGGAATTTCTGTCAAACCTTGCAGAAATTTCCCCTATAACTCAAAAACAAACTGATTTGAGGCATTGGGCTTCCTGTTTTCCAATTGTTTGTAAATGTTTTAAATTATTATTTTCTTTTTTTTTTTGGTCAAACCTCACAAAATGTCCAGTCTTAAATCAACACTGACTCTACTTTTTAGTTTGGAACATCAAATTCTTTGGGCATTTTGTTCATTTCTTGTATGTGAATATGATATTAAAAAAAAAAAGTTATGGGATTTTTTAGTTATTTGTTTATTTTTGGGTCTTTTTACATGTAGCTGATATTTGAGAGACTGTGGATCTAGTCAAAAAGGGGGGAATAGAGCAGATGAAAAACAAATAGGTCTCTGGGTGGAATTAAACCACACAAAATTGCTGATCTGCCAACAGAGTTTTCAACATTTTCACAAACAAAATATGCATACAGACCAGATGCATTTATGTTGAATGCTTTTTTTAAACAGTTCTGGTGTTACTTTCTATTATTGTTTAGTTTTTTTTTATATAAATAGAAGTTTTTCATTTGCTGTTTTGTGATTAGTTTGTTGATAATTGGTAGTTATCCCTGAAAAATATTGTTATTTAGAATTAATACATGCAGTAAATGAAAATGAAAAATTGAAAATATAACTATATATTGATATATGAAGCCATAAAATGTTGTGTATTCTCTTAGGAATCAAGCAAACAAAAAAAAGACAGAAAAAACATGGACAATATTCAATGTCCAATTATACAGCGCTTGTATTACTCACAAAGCCTCATAACTTTCAAGCAATGGTTTTAGTTTGCACTGCTTTGTGACCTTGTACTAAGTCCTGCATAAAGTAAACTGTATATGTTTAAGTATATATCTCCCAATATCTTCTTCAAAGAGGATTCAGATAACAAGAAGGCTTTGTGCTTACTGAATAAAGCCATTGGAGATGACTTACTCGTAGATTACCTCCAGCAGAACTAATATGGGGCATCTCCGTTTATCCTTGCAGTGACATGAATAAAGAGTCTGATTCATGGAAATTTTAAGGCCTCAGTAAGAATAAAATCGAACTTGTTTATGAGTGCTACCATCAAGAGCTTACCCAACGTGTTCTTAAATCAATAAATATTGTTTATGGCCCTCGCAGTCTCCTTATTTTTCTTGAGAAATCTGCTATATGACGGTAGATTGACTTTGAAAACCAGAATGTCATTTCGAGCCTCTAAAAAGACTTAAGCATCTGGCAGCGACCTTGTTTGGGATGCTATTTCTGTGGGCAAGCAACACTAAGCATGTTACTAGAGTAAGACGATTTTGATGGGGGAGAAGTCACTCAAGGAAATAAGTCAGATTGCAACGCCTCGAGCACTTTAAGGACATGTCGGATATGCACAATGCAGTGCTGATCACAGAGCACACTGGGGCAGATCTCTTTAAAATGCTGCTCTGTGAATGTGACAGTGGTGCTCTAGGCATACTTATTCATGGGATTAAAAAAAAAAGCAAAAAGGCGCTGTTTGAATTTCACAACTTTTGTCCCAGTTGTAAGAACTGCACTTCTAAAGGGAGGAAGAAACATAGAATTCCTTCAACTTCAGAGAAGATTCGGAAAGAAATACGTTTTCAAAAGAATATTGACGCTGTTCACTTTGGTAACCAACCTGGGGACTGATTTAAAGCATCAAGTTGAATGCAAAGCATCTGATAGGGTAGAAAACCTTAATAAGTTCAAACTATATTACAGTTTTGACAACACAAGCAGTCACAAACTGATAGGAGAAGAGTATCCATCCTGTTACCATAGGGATGTCTGCTTTTTGTATTATGGAGTGTTGACAGCAGACAATGGTTTCTACTGCAAAGGGTGTCTTATGGCACTACATTACATTCCAGCCCTTTGCTAAAGGAAGCTATTTAGCCTGTTGTGGGTTTAAAGAAGATTGAAACTTGTGTCTGATAGAACCAGCTATATTACTGTTCAAGTAAAATATTTTTCATATTTCATAAACTACAACTATGTTTAGGTTTTCTGAATAACAGTTTATGAATAACCTAGGCCAGGGGCTTCCAAACTGTTGCCTGGGGGCCAAATGCGGCCTGCTGCCCAATTTGAATTGGCCCCTGAAACAGTTGAGGAATCAAGACATTTTAATTACAGCAGCAAATATCACATATGCACATTTTCTGCTGTATTTACTTTGCCACAAGGTCTCATTTACAAATTATACTGCAACATTCATCTTCAAGCACCAACATTCTTGCAGTTTACTCTTGTTTTGTGTCTGAAAGTGAAGATAAGATGTCAGTGTCTCCCATATTCACTGCTCAGAGGGTCTCGTCCATACTAGGTGTGAATCTAGCAATAGCCCTGCGTTACAAGGGCCCCTTGACAGGTGATAACCCACCCATAAACCTTGAAACTTCAACTTCAATACACTGAAAGGGAGGCGCAGAAAGTGGCTCAGTTGTCCATGTATTCCTCTTTATGTGGCCCTCGATGTGAAAAGTTTGGACACCCCTGTCCTAGGCCAACAGGCATGATGTTACATGATGCTGCTTTAAGGTCTGGTCAGAGGAATGAGTGTTACATGGATGTAAAAACAATTATCAGGATGTTGGCGAAGGAACAGGCAAAATTAAGCTTCTGGCAAAAAAATTGAATAATTTAGTTCTTTAAGGATGACATTTCTCAAATGGTCATTCTATTAAACAATAAACAAGTATAATATGGTATTAATAAGGACATTTTTAAAGGGCATCAATGGGGGAGAAACTATCAACAAAGGGAGAACATGTTTGCTAAACTATATCTGACACTTTGCTGAATTGCAGTTGAATTTTGGCTCAAACTTTTCAAATTTAAAAGGTATAGTTGAAATATTTTGTAAAAACTGGATACTTGTTATTGATTCAGAAAAAAAGTAATTAAGAGTCCGACAACTCAGAGCAACACTTGATTGAAAACACACACATGAGTCCAGAACTCTGCAAATTTGAGTGTGAACTTGGGATGTTTAGACCTTGTGAACTATGTAGATAATGTATCACTCCATAGCCCTAAGACTCAAACAAAAAGTACAGTCTGAAACCTTAAGAACGATCTCAAAACACCCTGCAGCCAAAAGTCAGCAAACTTCATAGTCCTTGTTTCATTTCGCTGGAGAAAAGCCAATACAATGAAAAACATTCTCCGATCCCAGCATTTAACAGCACAGCACTGTGTGAATTCTGCTTTATAAACTACAGCAGCTCCAGCATGAATCTCTCCCTCAGACCGTATAGTTCACCTTAAGGACGGTGCAGATAAAAAGACAACTTCTTCAACACATCCAAGGGAGGCATTGCAGAGAAAAGATGAATAAATATTTTCCCAGGAGATTGAACTAGGAGGACAAGAAAAAGAGGCGGGAGAAGGTGGCGGTGGGCCCAGGCTGTGTGTGCGTGTGTAGGAGGTTAGATGGGGAGTTGGGATAAGAATGCGGCTATCTGGGGCATATAATGTGCTCGGGGGGGAGGCTCTGAAATGTCCGAGCCCCACCCTCCCACCCCCAAAGCCACAGATGAAGGCGAGGAATGATTCCCTGAAGTTCAGAGGCCGCCAAAAGCTCCTTTTGAGTCACAAGGCTAGGCTAAAACAACATTTCCTTCACAATAAACAGCAATGTGAACCAAAAAGGGAAGAGATCATGCAAAAAAGAAGAATCAACAAAGGGATGGGGAAAAAGTCTGTTGAAGAGGAGCACAACTCATCAAAGCAAGCTGAATATATGCAAATATGCTTCGAATATAGGGTTTGATCAACAACTTCCTTTTGGTGTCAAATAAAAATGATGAGTTGTAGCTGTGTAAACATTGTGTGCATTTGTGTGTGTGATACAGTACAGAGAGGACGGTCTAGTGTTGGCAGGCCTGCAGGTTTACACAAACTACAGCATATCAGGCGAAGTAGCCTTTGATTGATCAAGCAAAAAAGGAAGTAGAGACGGAGTAATTGAGTTGCACGTCGGCTTGAGCGATCTCGCAAATTGGGCGCTTTCTTTCATCTGTGAACTGCAAACAAATGAGTTCCCAGCTTTTTTATTTCCTTTTTAAATGACTTAAAATGAAAGTATGCTTGAGCTGGACAAAATATAAACATATTTTGTACATCTGATCTGCAAAGCCTTCACATATGTGCATAGAAAGCTACATATGTCGCACTTATTTTGATTTATGGGGATATTCAAGAGCGTACAGGGTTTCTGAGAGGATAAGCTCTGTCAGTCTCCACTAAAACTGTCTATCCTGCATTTGTTTTTGGCTTATATACTCCTCTTGGCCAACACAGGTTTCTGTAAATGTAGCAGCAATATGTGGAAACATACCTAATTGCATGTCTAAGTGATACTGGATATGAATCAAAAATGCAAGTGCATGTGTGAAAAATAAAATATACTTCATGTCAGAGGGCTGCACACAGCAGGTGCTTGTCACAGTTAGCGAGAAAAATATGTGAGGTTGATTCTTCAGGAAGTTTTAACAGATGCTGGGTTATATATTTATTATTTTATCTTTGCAGCTTGTTTCAAACAGAATATATAAATGAGCAATGTTTTTTAAATACCTGAGCTTAACCTATTACATTTACCAACTATTACTGTTTAAATTCAATATGACAACACATGGTAGTATTCTGAATACAATATCCTGGAAAAAAATCACCAGAAAGGTTTTTGCCTCTGCATAAACCAGTCGAAACCATTTGGTTATGCTCACTTTTGCAGATGCGGTTCTGTTCAGGGATGAAGTTATGACATTGCTGCAGTTTTATTTTGTTTGGATGTCTTTCTTTATGCACTTTCTCAGATGGGCCAAAGTCTGTTAAATGTTGTGTGATTGAGCCACCTGCCACTAGTTCGGGCTCTAGCTGTCTGTTTCTGCCATCTGGCCTAATGTTGCACTACGACCCAGAAATACAAAACTAGCTTTGTGAAATCACATCAATTAGCTCAAAGTAGCTCAGCAGTACTTTAAAACAAAACATAAAGAAAGTTGACACTTGCATACTTAAAGTAATGTACATCATATTCTGTATAGAGATGTAGACATTGATCTAGAAAGAGTGGCAGAGCTTAGTGATGCTGGATAGCTTAAGTTATTTATTTATTTATTTATTTACCTGTCAGTAATGCTGTTGGCTCTTTAAGTATTGTGACACTGTGCCAAATCAAAGCCACATTTTTTTGGTTTGCTTCACCTGTTTGGCCCCTCTTTGGTTCAGATAGCTTTCACACTCACTGCGAACCAAACTCTGGAACCGAGACCCCTGTCTATATCTCCTCCCTTGTTTCCTGTAAGTAACATACCAAAACATAGTACAAAGCAAATTCTGGGTGCTTTTCTACAGCATTGTACAGCTGAGTGACAACTTGATCTGGGTGCAAACTCCACTTCAACCAACACTGATGTATTTGAACATTAAACAGGGTATTTGCCTAAATATGAGCACTTTGAAGATGTCCTCTACATGTAATGTATGTCATGGTTTCCGACCACACAAAGAGGCACTAATAAAAGTGCTCTGCCTTGTCCATGTACAAAACAGAAATGCAATTACATACTTGTGATTACAAAAGACCAACTCTCATCTGGATTAAACATTTTTATCTATTCACATCCCTATTTTTATACTTAAATGTAACATGACTTTGTCACTGTCCCTATATTGTAACACATTAAAAGTGGTTGATAAAATACTAGGTAATTGTAATATGGCTGTAAAGTTACTAAGATAAGATCATGCCCACATGCTTCATGTCCTGAGAGTGTTAACCTCTTGCAGCTTTCAATTTTGCCCAGGGTATCCTCCTTGTGCGTCGTTCCCCACTCTCGATCCTCACTTTTGAGACAATCAACTGTCCCCTTCACGATTTTAAGATATGAAAAGCCTGAAAGAATCATCATAAATAGGGGTCATTTCAGCTTTAACGCCGAAAAAGGGAAAGGTAAGGTATTTTTTATTATCAATTGAAGACTTTTGGAAAAATACATGACATACCACCTGCCCCACTCTACCAGAGGTATGCCAATTCAAGCTTAGCTGAATACTTTCATGACAGTGAGCTGAAATCTGTGTGATGATAACAGGTGAGGGTTGCTTACTTTAATGACATGGTAATTTTACAGAGAGCCCACAGACTACACGTCTAATGTTTTCAGTCAGGGAAAGCAATGCACAAAAGACAAGGTTAACTTATTCAAACTTTAAGGATATGTAGGTGCTCTGGATAACCAAATATGTGGGCAAAGTTACAAACAAGCTTGTTTTGAATATGCGTCCTAGAAAAATGTCCTTAAGTAGGAGAAAAAATATTTAAACCCCTTAAAATGCTAAAAGAAAACAAATCAAAACTGTTTTTGCTTTTTTTGACTGCTGTTGACTGCAGTTCTATGAGCAAACAACAATATCCTCGTAGACACTGGCTCTGTTCATTTAATGGCATCCGCAGCAGATGGAGCTTGCAAGTGTCAGTGGGAGCAGACACGACTTTCAAGTTTCTCAAAACAACCAGTAAACATACTGGAGAAACAAACCAAAATATGCAACCAACAACCAATTACATGACACTGCTGAACAGTGATGGGCAACAGGGTGCAGTAGATTGTGTGCGCACATCTTACAAGCTCAGACTGTTGATGTTTAAAGCCATTCTGAAACAGTGGGTTGCTGATGTCAAAGGCTACTGGAACATTCAGTGCCTTGTATCCTCATAACTAGGGCTGTAATCAACCAAAGAAATTGTTGGTCAACTAAAACACTGTAATTGTCGACCAAAAATCGACCAATCGACCCCCCCACGTTTCACCCCTGTGTGTGCCTCTCCTTCTTTTTTTCTCTCAACACAAGACTCTCTGATTTCCAGTCTTCATCAATGATATAGGCAGTCACTGTCATATAGGACTCCATTCGAAGAGACGTACACATCTCTTATCTTTATCTATTAACTCGGAAACGTTCTCTTTTTTCCTCCCTCGTATTTTGCCATTGCTGCATGCGTAATTTTGAGGCGCGCCGGCACTGAATATCCAGAAAAATATTGGAACCTGTATATTCATGGGACTCTTAGTGTTTCCGCACAGAGTTTCATATTAACCACGTTGTTCACTACAACAGACACTTTTTTTCTTCTTGAACTTTGAAAACATCAGCAAATCCATATAGTCGCGCATCGATGTTTGCGCCTCTCCATTTTTTTTCTCTCAACACAAGACTCTTTGCTGTCCGGTCTTCATCAATGAAATGGGCAGTCACTGTCATATAGGACTCCATTTGAAGAGACGTACACATCTGTTATCTTTATCTATTAACTCCGAAGCTTTCTCTTTTTTACTCCCTCGTATTTTGCCGTGAGCGCGTGTGTAATTGTCTGGCGCGCTGGCACTGAATATCCAGGTTCCATTGTTTTTCTTGGCCTGCCACGACACCAATGGGCCTCATACCCTCAGAAATAAATTGTCAATTCCTTCTGTGATGTCGTTTTTGCATTTGGGTGTTTATATGAAAAAATATCGGATTTGGTCAAATCAGAATATGCAGTTATAAAACAAATACACGATTATTAGACTAGAATATTGAAATGTTCTTGAATAAAAATATTGAAATGAACGATGAATACATTGAAATGGTGTTCTAAGACATGATGGGGGTGCTCAGAAAATACCCCCATTTCACTTGATACGTTTCTCCTGATGAAAAAAAATGACACATTTGGTCGACCAATCAGAATTTTGGTCGACTGAGCACTCATCGACCAATTAGTCGACCAGTCGACTTGGACTTTAGAGCCCTACTCATAACATAAAGCAAACTGCTATTAGTCAACACAAAAGCACGTATCTATTAGTTGGAAATATAAGAAAACATCAAAGGGAGGATATGCAAACTTTTTAAAATCATGTTTAAATCAAAGGGAGGCTGCCTCCTCTTGTGTCTTGTGCCAATTAGCTCCTAGATAAAAGCTATAAAGCGGCTTATTCAGGTTTCAATATAATGGATGGATCAGCTTGATACAACCAGAAGTGTGTGCCTGCATATGACAGAAACCTGTTGAGCCTTAGTCATTTTAAAAACCTCTGTATTCTATCTGATACAATCCTGTTATAATAAGATTGGGCTAGTCATCACACCAATCATATGATGATGATGATGATGATGCATCAAATCTTTATAGCGCTAAAAAGACTCAAAGACGTGTTACAGAAGATAACAACATAACAAATAAACAAACACACAAACAAACAAAACTATGAGTGGTTAGGGGTCGTATACATTTGTGAGCAGGTAGGTTTTGAGTGATTGTTTGAATGAAAGCAGAGAGTCCGAGTTCCAGAGGGTGGGGGCGGCAATGGCGAAAGCTCGATCCCCCAAGGTCCCATATTATACTTATAAGATGCAACACATTTAAGCTTGAAATGCAGGTACACTGGATCCCCATCTTCCCCCAATTGTTGCTGATGACAGATGAGTGTGTTATCTACCAAAGGACATCTAGAAATTGAAAACAAGGGACCACATTTTCCTTAAAAATAGTTACAAACTATGACTGTCAAATCATTTTGATTGTTTAAAAAAAAAAAAACTGACGAGTGCACTAGTCAACACCATTTTCAATGGCTCTGAATGCTTTAAAAAGTCTTTGATCGGCACTGAGCTTGGCATCCAGAGCCAATGGGCTTGAACTACTGATGCAACAATGATGGGTCTATGCAGAGGGGAGGGGGCAATCACCTTTACAGGGAGCTGCTGGAACTCTTCATATCAGTCGATCGCACAGAGGAGATTGTTTAAACACACTACAAGACATATAAAATTGAAAAAGCCTATTATTACCTCTTTAATTTGTGATTTTTTTTTACAATCATTACATCACCAATGTCCCATCAAGATATGCAACCAAATAGTTCTGAAGGTAAGGTCTCAATAGCTACTCAAACAAGTGTCAGCTTCTCAAATGGAAAACACTTGTTCAGCTAATGCAAAATTAGGACTGATTGTTTGAACTCTCCTTTTATTGACGATCATAGGCCCAGAACCTTAGTGAAATGCTGTAACTATACTGTAATGTAGCAGCCAGCCACGTGTCACAACTGTAGCTCCACTTTGTAAATCGTAAATGGATTTGAGCTTACAAAGCACTTTTCTAGTCTTTTGACGACATAAAGCAGCCTTTCTGTGTTTCTGAGTTTCTATGTCTGTTGTCCATCAGTATCAGCAAGTATGTTCACATCCTTTCATGCCCATTAACATGCCCTGTGGGGCTGGGCTCGAACCTGTAACCTCTGATTAATGACCGAGCGCACTATCCAACTGTGCCCATAAGCCCAAAAGTGAGCTCAGGACACTGGATGAGCACTCTGCAACAACAGGTTACCGCTGACAGTGTCTTATATAAACAACTTATTTGGCAGTATTTTGGTCTATAAATCAAAAACATGGGGATAAAAATGATAAGAGAACCAGATGTTAGAGGTGCTACAGCTGCTCATGGCCACACTGCTCTGCAAAATGACTCCACCTTGTTTACCAATAACACTGTGATCTAGTGACAAATCAAGAGTGCTAAATTCTGATCATCATCTGAATGTTTTATCAAACTCAGACTTAATTATAGTAAAGCAACAAGCCTAACTGAGTTGACTATAAAGTTGGGTGAAACTAGGTCAGCGGAAGAGCTGACTGTCCTTCAGTCATAGCTTTAGCGGTCAGGTGTTTGGAGTCAGGTGATAACCTAATCCTGATAGACATTTAGCATTGCAGACCTCCACCAGCAGTGTCAGCATGTGATGTGACTGGTTGTAACTGGGGGTAATTGGGTGTGATTGAGTAAATGTGTCAGAAAACTTAGTAATTGTGCAGTGTGAAAGGGGCTTTGACTACTGGCTTTACAATTCATGATTTAAATCCTCATTTGAGTTGAAAAAGCTAACACTGCTAGTTGTGGAATTTCAAATCAGTAGTCACACAGCATATCTAGGTACACATAGCCTCAGTGTCTTGTTTATCATCGCTACGTTTATTTTTTCAGGAAAAAAAAAAAAACAGTTTTCCTGCCGACAGCCATATAATCTCTCCAACATGCTGTATATCTGGGCAGGCAGTGTCACCCAAACAGATGGCCTCAGCTGGAGCCTGGCAGGGAGTCGAGAGGAGAGGAGCACGCTGTAAGTGTCAGGCCAGGTCCCTGGAATCCCACAGCTTTCTGCTACACTGATCCCAATCACCGTACACCTGCTCTCCATCTTCCTCACTTTCAAACTTCACTTGTAAGACAGACGCGGAGATTTGAAGAAGACGTGAAAAGGGGAAATTACTTTCCCAAACACTAAAGCCTCCAACTTTAGGCTTGAAGTGAAAGCTGATCCCAGACCACAGCATCCAAAAAAAAAAGAAAAAAAAGAAAAACAACTTCCCCGCTCTTTTCTGCAGAAGACAGAGACAGTTGATGCATGGCAGATTTGGTGAGGTCACAGTATATCTGGAGGCCATCTGCCTACTCATGCTGGACTGTGATTATAAGCCCTAGGACTCCCTAAGGTGAGAGGAGGGAACACAGGCAGTTCACTCCATAGCCTGCTGTCTCTGAGAGTGAATTTCACACGTACTTTGGCCCATTTGTCCTTTTATTTTTTGTCTGATATGTTGCCCTACTTTAAAGCTCTAACCACACTGCACTGTCATCAACTTACACCCGCATTTAATTCTCTAATTTGCACAGGATCTGCATTAATACAAGTGAATTAAAGATATTGGTAGGGAGATAAAATAGCTGTGTTGACATATGTTGTAAGAGCCAGCTATGGGTTGACACCAGGCTGTGAAAAAAAATTATCTCATGTAACACTTACAATGAAATTTAATTTACAAGAACTGATGAAAAGCATTATTAATAGATACCACTGAAAATAATAAGAAAGTGGTGTTTTTTAATTATACCTCATAAGACACTGCCTCCAGAACCTTAATACATTTGTTCTTGCTTTAATGCAGTTAAATCAATCCAGTGAAAGGACAATGGACCACAATTTTGCACTTTAACTCCCTCTGAATGAGGGGGCTACAAACACTCTACTTACACTTTTATACCACCAATTTTTAAAAAAGCAGCACAAGTCTAAATTATGTTCAACTTGATGATTAAGTTCATGTATGAGAATATCATTTTGACTTTCTTTCTCAAATATCTTGTTTAGAAACAGTACATCACAGATTTTCAGTCAATAATGTTTGTGGAGATTGTTGTGGTAAAAGTCTTTGTATTCTACTTGTTCCCAATTCTGTTTTATTTTTTCTTCTGCATATAGGATGCACATGCATTGGCACACATATGGTGTTACTTTTAGGGCCGAGTCTTTTTAATCTTTACATGCTTCCATTAGGGAATGTAATCAGAAGACACAGCTTCGGCATCAGATTTCACAGCTATGCTGACGACACTCAGCTTTATGTTGCTGTGTCTCCTGATGACAAAAGGCCACTCAATGCCCTTCTTAACTGTATTTTAAATATTGAATCATGGATGGCAGAGAACTTTTTACAGCTCAACCTGAGCAAAACTCAGGTTTAAGTCATTGAATCAGGGGTAAAAAGAGGAAATAGTTAGCAAACTCCAGGTATTATCTTTTAATCTGTGTTGGCAGGCAAAAAATTTAGGGGGTTTATTTGATTCAGAGGTCAGTTTTGACACACACATCCGGGACATCACAAAAAAAGCCTTTTTATCATTTAAAGAACATTGCCCGAGTACAAACGTTTCTCTAAGCCAATGCAGAAACATTAATCCATGTTTTTATCACCTGTAGAAAAGATTATTGTTATGCTCTTTTTTCTGGTCTTCTGCCAAAGAAAATCTCCCACCTTCAGCTCCTGCAGAACTCAGCTGCACGGATGCTGATGGTGACCAGAAAGAGAGCCCATATTACACCAATTTTAAGGTTTCTACATCGACTCCCTGTTTCTTTTAGGATAGATAATGCTCTTAATGGTCTTATACCCTCCTATTTATCAGATTTTCTCTTACCGTATGAGTCCAGTAGAGCCCTCAGGTCTTCAGGAAGTTTTCTGTTAACAGTTTTCAAAGTTAAAACAAAAACATCAAGTAAGGGAGCTTTTCATCACTACGGCCCGCATTCATGGAACAGCTTACGTGAAGACCTGAGGGCTTGCACCTTATGTTAATGCTTTTAAAAACAACTTAAGACCTACCTTTTTAGTCTGGATTTTACCCGAACAACCTTTTAGTGTTTTTATTCTTTTCACAGCTTGGCTTTATCATTATTTTATTTTATTTTGAATTTATTTTCATTTATTTATTTTCAGTGTAAACAACATGTGAGCATGGATCCACTCTGTCTTATATCAATCATGTCAGACTGGTGTTGGTAGTATCATGATGGAGGGGTTATTTTCTTGGCACACTTTGGGTTCCTTAGTACCAACTGTGCATCATTTAAACCCCAATGCCTGCCTGAGTATTGTTGCCAACCATGTCCATCCCTTCGTGACCACATTGTACCCAAAATCTGATGGTGAATGTCAGCAGGAAGTGCACCATGTCTGGTTCCTTGAACATGAACGTAAGTTCATTGTACTCCAGTGGCCTCTGCAATTACCAACTATCAGTCCAGTGGAGTAACTTTGAGAAGTAGTGGACGGGGAGATCTAAATCACAGATGTGCAGACAACAAATCTGCACCAGCTGAGTGATGCTATAATGACTTTTTATCCATTAGAAAGTTGCTTACAGAATTCAGGCATTTCATACCACAACCTTGACATAGTTGAAACATATTTTGATAAAGATGCCAATTAAAAAATATGTATGTAAATAAAGTAAAGTATGGTTACCAAATGGAAGTCTGGGAGTTGTAGAATTAAAGAAGCTCATTATCACATTTCTTGGTGAAGTCACAGAAACCCTGTTCTCACTGATGCTGAACATATTTGCATTTCAGTGGCATGCATTTGCTCCATCCTGTGAAGAGACTCTTTCATAGCTGTGAGTCACTTCAATAGCAGACAACTCTACGGCAAAATGAACATGCTTAATAACTCAGACACCACGATGGAAGCCTTTCAGTACTTGAACTAATTTATGCATTGTACTTTAGGTATGCATGAGTTGCTCTTAATTCTTGTACAATCCAGATAATTCAAGAGGTATTACATGCATGAAATTGTGCTGTTTTATGCCTGAATCCACAGCAATTAATGTATCCTAATAATGGTTTTCCAAACCTGATATGGGGACTAGACAGCTTGTGGAAGTAGCCGGACATTTTCACAGCATTTCCTACAGACGCCCACAGGAAACACTACCAAGCAATTTTTCATAAACCTACACAAAACCTTGACAGGAGTAGAGTATGTCTATTCTTACAAGACACAGATGAGACCAGTGAATGGTATAATGCCAGCGCAATTGAAAAAGATATTAAAAAAATGATGTAGTTAGACAATAAAAAGGCACAACACTAACATCACAGACTTTTTGATTAAATCTTTGAGGCTGGGTAATAGGGCTGGGTATTTCCAGCAACTTCACGATACGATATGTATCCCGATACTAAGGCCACGATACGATACGATACGTATCCCGATACACATAAATTGTGAGCACTGACTATGCTTTAAGCAAAATTCCTGACAAGTTTAGTTTTTTCTTATAAGAAGAAAAAGAACAAGGATGAGTTTTAAGTAGTTCTACAACTTGAGAGACATAAATTCAGATCCTCAATGATGGTAGACCTAAGTTTAAATTTAGAACATATGCTTCATTATGTAGCTCGTCCTCTACCTTGAACTGTGCCACTGTTAACATTACCCAAAGTGTATTTACAACAACTGTCAAAATATTTAGGCCATATCGATTCTGTAGAATCAGTATTGATACACGTATCCCAAAGGAGTGCGATACGATATTTTGCCGTATCGATATTTTGTGCACAGGCCTACTGGGTAACCATGACGAAGGTTTAAGTGGAAGAGACCACTAACAAAATGAATTATACATATTTTTTGACAATTTAAATAAACTAAATTGAATTTGCTCATTTTGGATGGATGTGTGGATTTATGTTATTTCTTGGATACATGCCAGCAACATTCAACTATTACGAAGGTTGTCAAAAATGTAGAAACTCATGAGTACTATATGTTTCAATTTTCTAATTTATCCTTTTTTTTGTGAGTGGTGGAAAGAAAATTGAAGGGTTTGCATTTGAAACGAAAAAACAGAATGATAAAAATAAGCAAATAAAATAAGTAGATAAATATATTGGCAACATTTGGAGAAGATTGTGAATCCGCCTCTGACCTTCATTCAAGTGAGGTGATAAATTTGACGATCAAAGAAAAAAAATCACCAAATATCAGGTGTGTACATCTATTTTGTTTCTCTAGTATCACACAAGTTTTTAATATGTTTGATGTTTACAGAGAATGCAAGTGCTCCTTCAGTAAATTACAAAAAACACACTCTTCACTGAGACTTAGCATTTCAACTACATTACTGTGCAGTCAGTGAGAAAAGGACTCTAATTTACTGAGCATCAAGTTTAGATTTTTTCCCAAAAGCTACAGCAGGAATGATATATGTGTACAGCACTGCCTTACTCTGTATCCCATTTAAAATTATACCCATATACCTCAAAAACCTGACATGTTGCCAAGATATATGCTGTCCATATTGTATGCTGTTTAGAATTTCTTTCCAAGTCTGACTTTATAATATTTCCTCCCACACAAACCTCGTGAAATGATTGGCAGTGCTTGACAGAGTCCCTATGGTTGCAGTGACGAGGGCTGTGTAAAAACAGGGCTCACACTGGGTGCCCAATCCCATTGTTGCTTCTGTACCTTGAGGCTGCCCTGTCCACACAAATGGGAGGGGAGGTAAAGGGTAGCTGAGGTTCTTAAGCCCTCCTGCTGGCATGACTGATTCATCATACTGCTTCTAGCATGAGGAAATAACCATTATAAAAAAAGTTTAGGAGGAAAGGTTTGGTAATAACTCCCTCTTTGGTTTAAAAAAAACCCTTTATAGCTAACGATTCTGAGTCATTTGGGCCTCTCATTTTAACCCTTTCCCACCTAATCATTGGATTGGCATCTACCTTTCACACTCTTTCCCTGTCTCTCTCCATCTTTATTTCTCCCACTCACAAGTCCAGTGCTTTGGGATCAATTTAGAGGCAGTGTAATTGCCTTGAAACTATTGTAGCATCATTAGACCAGAGTTCTAAGATGGCATTTGCAGGGAAAGAAAGGGCATGGCTAACAGCTTCTCCATAGCTCTAAAGGTTACTTTTAATCACCCAATGAGGAATCCTCTTCTTCCAGCAGCCTCATTCCTGGTTTAATTTTCTTCCCAGTTCCAGTCAAGGGTCTGCATTCACCAATGCAGCTGCATTTCTGGCAGCAGGCAACTCTGCTAATTAAGATGTGGGTTTGTTTTCTACACAGCGATTCTGACCTTTGACATGATGTGTGATGATACAAAGAAGTGGCTTTTGCTGTATGAACCAGGGCAAACATTGAGTTACCAAAGAAGACAGCTAAACTAAAATATCACAACCATAAGACTTTTCTTCAACCATAAAGAAAGTTTTAGTCCCCCGTCATAATCAGACTATTGGCCCGAACAGTTTGTACAGGCAACACAAAAAGCTTGATCCCATTCAATGACTGAATGTTGTCATCACAAAGTTATCTGTCATCTCCACGAAGGCGATGAGTTTAAAGAAGAGCCATTCATAATTGAATTCCTCTGCTTTAAAAAGAAGAAACAACATTGAAAACACAGATTTTGAACTCCGTGTTTGACAGAGCACTATGTGTCAAGAACAGGAATGAGAACTGATAGCAAGTTTCAACAAAGATAAGGCAACCAATATGATTGACCTTTATGTCCAATCATCATGTTTGATATTCCTTTAATTTCACCTTTCAAAACAAACCTAAAACATGGAAAGAAAACAGGTCAAATACTGTTACATGTGTGGACTGTATTAGCTTTCCCATGTCAACTAAAGCTAGCTTCAGGGCATTTTGTGACCGATTTTTGTCCCAATTTTCCCCTCAAAGATCGAGGGGGCTGAATGCAATTCAAAGCTTTCCACAGGTGGCAACTGTGCAGATAATGCTAAAGAGTGAGCCACCAATCTTCTCCCAATCATGTTGGAGCCTCTCCAATTTTTTAAGGCCAGCTGGATCAGGATGTTGGTCTGGTTACCACAGTCATATATACTTTTTGACATTGTTTGAAACAAATGCTGTAGATTGTTCTTGAAAAACTGAAAACAAAACAAAGATACAAAAATTTAATTTTAATCCAATGGTAAATTACAATTTTGTGCACTATTGCTCTACACCCACAACTTTCTGTGATATTGTGTCTTTCCTAAGGTGTGTTGTCTCACAGTCAGTCTGAATCAGCTAGTGGGAGCTTTAAGGAGTGTATAAGTGTATGGAAATCTGGTAAAACAGTATTTCAATCTGTGTTCAAAAAAAGTTTTAAATCAGTCAACATTTGAAAATCTTCTAGTTCAAGGGTGAGTGACATAGTGTCGCCCTGACAGAAGATGAAATAGCTTTATGTTCGGGGAAATGGAGCCATTACTGGCAGCAATTGTTTTCTGTGAATGTCACTTGTTACTTCCTTCAAAATGGAAATAAAAGTAGAAGGTAAATATACTTTTATTATTAGTAAAGACTTTGTTACTTGCTTCAAAAAGTAGCTGGAACTAGCTTTGCTCTGCCTACTACATAAATTATTTCTAATTGTGTTTGAGGTTAATCAGAAAGGAATGATGATAAAACGACTTTGTGAAAAGTACACATTTTGTACTTTTAAGTGCCATTAAATTAAGAAAGTTTGGCCACCTTGAAAGTAGGATTATTTTGTGTGGCCCTATTGGTAACCAAAGTGGCCCATTCCTTTTCTAGTGTAAGGTAGAAGGGAATAAAGGGTTTGGGCAATTGTACAGTCTGTATCTGTGAGAGATTTGAGGGCACTATAATCCTATGGATGAGTGGATTCACTTATTTAACACCATGTCAGGATGCGAAAAAATATACAGAAAATGCAGATAATCTATGCAGATTTATACAGAAATCTCTGAAGGTCCAGCCTTGTTCAACCACGGTCATAAGGCATTCATTATCCTACTACAAAAGTGCATTTTGTTTTCAGTATGCAAAATTAGGTCTGATTTTTAGCAATCAGATCAAACTCTGGCTGAGATGGTTGGTGTTACACAGCCCTAAAGAATGTCCACTTTAATCTGATACACTGCAGTGAAACACATTACAAAAGGAAGTAATTACAGTAATTTCTATCCATCAACTTTTATATAAGTGTGTGTTTTCTAAATGATTAAGATGTGTTGCTTTCAGGTGAAGGCTTGAAGGGTGCCATCTTGAAGCTCCAATTGATGCTCAAATGGCCTCAATCTTAGGTTTCCAAATCACGCTGCAAAAAAGGTGCAATGGCAGACTTTCTTTATGTCATTGGAAAATGATTACACTAGAGTGGGCTATTCATTCTTTCATTCCCGGAAGAGGCTTCACTTTGCTTAAGAGGTGTCTTTGCTCCACTAGCAACAAAACAAAGTGGCTGGGGCAGAACACCGAGCTGCCAAATTGAAACGAAGAAAGCTATAATTCAGTTTTTACCCTGTCAGTGCATACACTAAGCTATGACATGATTGTCAGTGATGAGTCCCCCATTTTCTGCTTCTGTCTGTCTGACTTTACAACCCCACATGTCTTCAGACAAAGCAAGCTTCTGCAGCGCACACACACAAACCCCACGGGTGAATCTTTTATAAATGCATAAATTAGGGGCAAATGACTACACACCGCAAAGAGCTGAATTTTTGAAAGTGCAGCCACACGCACGTTCATCAGCAGGGTTTCTTTTTCTGACTTCATTATTTCCTTCAGGAGTCTCAATCAGACAAGGAATCTGTGTGACAGAAAATCTACATCTCTGTTCAGCTCCCCTTCCCCCTCAATTGATGGTGGATGTGTTTCTTCAGCTTGCAGGGGTAAGACTGACATACATCAGACACACATTTGTGCACACACATACACATATACCCTATATCTAGGTCAAAGATCCATTAAAATTTCAACAAAGTCCTGTGCTCTGCCATGGAGGTGCAATGAAAACAATTCAAGTGGATGGGGAATGCCCAAAGGACCACGCTGCATACCTTCAGTGGACACCAGAACAAAGTCAGGGAGTACCATGGTTAGCACATATAAGCACTCAGAGACACATAAACACTGCAAGATTATTTATTCTGAATGAAAGGATGTGACAAGTAGCCCAATTCATGATCTGATTTGTCTAATGATACTGGGATCATGATATGATTTTAGCACAAAGTTCTACAACTGTTGAACATCTGTAAACTCTCAGGAAAAACAATTTTTTAAATACATATATATATATACATATATACATATATATATATATATATATATATACATATATATATATATATATATATATATATATATATATATATATATATATATATATATAGATATAGATATAGATATAGATATAGATATAGATATAGATATATATATAGATATAGATATAGATATAGATATATATATAGATATAGATATAGATATATATACATATGCCATGTCATAGCATACTGTTTGATATGGATTGGTCTGTGATGAGCCAAACAATCGTCCAGAGACAAGCTGCTGTTGTTTTTGAAGTTTCTGCCCCTGAAAACTTTTACGAGGACTCCTTCTCAGATGGATTTCCAATATGGAACTGTCCATCTGTCAAGTTAGGTTACATATAAACACCTACTAATTCAAATATTAACTCTGATAGCGTTAATATATCAATGCAGATTTTGCTGAGTGAAATCAAGACTGAAACAAAGCCAATCAAAACGCCATTTGGACCTAAACAGAGAATACCGATGGACAGATTAAATGACTCGTGTAAAAGATCATTCACTGAGAAAAGTCCCAATGAGGTACAGACTTTTCTTTACAAAAAAGAGCTGGCTCCCAGAGGTCAGACTCTGACAGAGCTCCACTTTCTCACATCCCGCCCTTAATATCAAAACCTAAATATGTATGTTATCGTGATGTTTTCTTACATCCTCTTCCAATGAGACCTATCATCATCTTTTTCTAAATTAAATCCCTTACACTGAACATAGACCTGACTTTGTGAAGAGACTTTAACTTTCTCCATTGCCCTTAATACCAAAGTCTAACATCACCTACCTATTTGCATAAAAGAGCACAACACGTGCACAAACAGGTATGTCTGTCAGTCTAAATTTATTTCTGTCATTGACACTCACAGCCCCCCAGTCCTCCCAGACACTAATGCCAAAATAATGTCTCAATCCCTGCCCACTCACAATAACACAGCAACACATACCAACCCCTGGCTGAGTATAGTTCATGTCAGTGTCGCATAGCTGCAGGTGCTGTGTCCAAGTCACAAGGACAGAAAAACTCTCACCATCTCACCAGCAGTTACAATCCAGTAAAACAAAATGTAGGCGAATAACTGACTGACATGCAGCTTTGCTTTACTATAGGTTGTTGCCTGCTGTCTTGTTTTCAGATAGAAAAAACTGAAACATGTTTAAATAATGTCAACTATTGATATTCATTAATGTATCGACCTTTTGCGCCCAAAAGCTGTTTTCACACATAACATTCAGCAGATTCTGTTTGGGCTAAAGGTGCAACACTGCTGCATTTTTCTCTTGGTTTGGTTTTCTTCTCACTGCTCTATCAAGATGACCAAGCTCTGTCAAACAGTATGTAATATAGCCACCTGTCACTAGTTGAGGCTACATCTGGCCTATGTTTGCATTTTGATCTGTAAATTTGACCTGCTTCCAGTAAAAACCTTTTTGAGCTCACAGAAATTCAGAGATATTGTGTGTCATTAAATCAGAATAAACCTGCATTTAGGCTGTGCAGGTGGCACTTGTATTTATAATGGAGGAGTGTGTAACCATATCCCACATGGACATATGGACATTTACCTGTTAATAAAAACAGGCTGATGGTGCTCGTAAGACCAACGATCGCAATACCTCCAAATCTTGGGTTAATGGCCTGTACACTAACTTCAAACCAAACTCTGGTTTGTTTGGAAATGGATCAAGATCGTCTGTTTCCAGGCCGGTCCACCGGTCCATACCAGAGTCAAAAATTCACACCATCCACAAATCAACAGATCTTTTAAAAACTAAATTTCAAGTCTAGTTTACCCTTCTCAGCCATCAGGGGGCCATTTTGGACCACTTGATGATCATTCAGAGAAGAAGTGCTGAGACATGAATCATGGAAAGTGTTTTTTGATTCAGTTCTTCACACCACAGGTCAAAACTGTTAGTGTCTGCTGAATGATAGAACAAGGAGTGAACTAAAACATTTACATGCTTCTCTAGACTAAAAGCCTGATGAAGCAGACACAGGAATACACAATGCAGGTTAGACAATAGAACGAAAACTTCTCCTCACATTTGGAACACTGTGTTACAGGGCTGAGGTAGTAAACACCGTTTGATTGGTGTTCTGCT
This sequence comes from Scarus forsteni, assembly GCA_036419115.1. Classification (NCBI taxonomy): domain Eukaryota; kingdom Metazoa; phylum Chordata; class Actinopteri; order Labriformes; family Labridae; genus Scarus; species Scarus forsteni. Next base: position 17,165,126 of record JAZDUH010000383.1, read on the forward strand.
TCTGAATATCCCTCGCAACTTAGCTGTAATGTAGTGAGTACGAAGAAGTACATTCTGGAGCTTAAAAGAAATGTGCAACTGAATGTCCTCTGTACAACAATGATCTAAAACATCAGAAAGGAGATGCCTTTGAGCTTCTCATGAAAAGAAAACAACAAAAGCAGAGGTGGACAGCACAAGTCAAACTACATGCTGTCATGTTAGCCAAATGGTAATGGTGGGCAGACTAACTATAGCTTGTTAGCTCAAAGTTTTTCAGCAGTAATTAAATTTTTACAACATTTTAAAATACTAACCATCAGTCCAACCATTGTCCTGAGACCTGAAGTCTCACCCACACAAAAAGAAGAAAACTAATAACTATCCCAAAGGACATTATTTACTATAAAAATACATAAATAAATCCATAAATTATATGAGTTATTGAGCAGAAACATACTAAACAAGCAGTTAAAGGTTTATTTTGCCCTAAAAAAGGGAATACAAATTGACAAAATACCTGGACACTAGGGCTGAATGATATGGGAAAAATTTCATGTCTCGATATTCATGCCAGATATCTCGATATCGATATGCTATATCTATGGGTTTGGTAAAAACTAAATATTTTTCAAAAAATAAAAAAACAAAAAAAAAATCATCATAAAAAAAATGAGGAGAGTGCAGTTTTATTCAGGAAATCTATATCATTTATATAGTTGCTTTTTCAATATTAATATCTTGAATGTTCATGTCTCGATGTAGATACAATAACGATATATTTCAGCCCTACTGGACATTGACGTAAAAGACCTTTTACTTAATAAAAGTCCTGACAAACCATGACACCCAACAGGCAAAGACAGAGATTCACTTTCTCATATTCTACATTACGAAAAAGTCCTGACAATATACAAGCTCACTGACCATGCACTGAATAAAGAGATGGGTCATCACAGAAAGAGCTGGCTACCAGTCAAAGATAGATACAGAATAGGTAATGACGTTGCTCCACATCCTGACATAAGGCCCTTAATATCAGGTCATGAAAGAGGAAAACAATGTCAAAATCTAGCACATGCACACAGATCTTAAGTTTGAAAAATAAATCAATAAAACTCAGAAAATGCTGTTGTTTTATTGGAAAAATTAAAAACTGTGATTATTGGGGCAAAGCATATTAAAGTGTGTGAGGATCAGAGGAAAATCAGAAGAACCTGAACAAAGACGATCACACTGATACATAAAACACACACACACACAGATACACCTTACCATCTTATCAGCCAGGATATTACAACTTCTTTTCTAAAACCCGAACACATGCAAAGACAGCTTGCCGTGTCGCTCATCCTCCATTTTCTTTTCTTTTTAAGTAATCTCCGGCCAGATCACCTACTGTGTCCATTTTGAGGAATGCTAAAAGGCAGTTATAACTGACATTGTGTCTGTGCTATCGAACAAAATGCTTAAATAAGAAAATTGTTTGGGTTGATGTCGGTCTTATACTCAGTTAACTAAGGCAACAAAATAACCTTCAACAAGACATTGTGTTTCACTGAAAAGTGGGTCAAAATTATTATTTTATAAATAATGCTGTCTACTGTCAAACAAGCACATAGAAAACAAAGAGAAACAAGCAAATATGAAGTGCGCTACAGATAAGAGCCTGAAGGAAGAATAAAAATCAATAAGAGCAATTTAAACGATAAAAATCTTCATAAATGTCTGTGTTTTTATGGGTCTGTTCAGCTGCGTTTTCTCACAGATAACAAAAGACGGAACCAGACTGCTATCTGTTTTGAAGAAATCAACTACGCAACAATGCATAATTTCTTTCCAAGAATTGAAGAATAAAAAGAAGAAAATCGCTCGAACATAACCTGCAGAAAAAAATCAAAATTGAAACTAACATTTCCAGAAAAGAACCCTACTTTCCTTTAAGACTTAGCAAGGTCAAGGGATTGTCTAAAATGTATTAATCGATAAGAGACCCCTCTAAGGTTCTGAAAAAAGCAATGCCTCTAAGATGCTCTTCTCAGCACTCGCACAGCTGACTTTTAAGTAGATAATCACTGTAGAAACTGTATAAAGGCCTGAAATTGTCTCTATCAGAGAGACACCTGATATCAGTGCTGTTTTTGGAGTTTTACACTCTGGGTGTTTCTTTTGATTCCACAGCGGGACTGTCTCACTGGTAAAAAACCTGACCATTTCTCACACTGCTCCAGGACTGTGTCTGATCGAGAGCACCATAAAAGTTGATCAATTATCCCGGCGGACTCTGATGATCACAGTGGTGCCTTCTGTGTTCAGAGATGAGGGCTGAAGGCACAGACAGGAGCGAGCGCCTAAACCCACTGGACAGGAGGGAAATCAAACTGGGAGTGAATTGGAAACACAGGAAGAGCATGAAAAACACACAAGCTCACGTGGAGAGAGTAACAGGCTTTGGTGAATGGGAGCATCTGCCGCGTTAGAGGACCATGTAAGGGCTGCTACTGCTTGGCCAGAGGAATGATGAAAGAGACAGAGAAGAGGAATTGAAACTATATTTCACAGATTTATTTTAGAGTCCATGTTATGATTTTTAAAAATGTTTAGAACCTTGAGTGTTTTTAACACATCTCTTCCACAATAGAGCACTTCTGTGGACAAAAATGGCACTGGCATCAGGACATCCCCCTAACCGAATGTTCATGAAAACAATAGCTGCTAGAAATGTCTGCTTCCCATTGGCCCCCAAGTAGACCAACTGGTCATTCTGCTCAAAGGTAAGCAAAGAACTAGGCCATACTATCTGCACCAAATTACAAAACCATGTCCTTGGATGAGAAATTTGACTCCCACCAGCTTGATTTTGCACAGAATCTGCCATCTTTCATGCTTAAAAACAATGCAACAACCATCATATGTATAAATATTTCTTTACTCTTTAATAAATACAACAAAACAAAAATAAAAAAATATTTTTTCGTAATAACATTGTTGTTATTTCTGTTGGATTATGATTATTATTATTATTATTAGTAGTAGTAGTAGTAGTAGTAGTATTCATATATTATTATCATTCATTTTTTATTATTATTGTTATTTCATATTTTTAAAAGAAAACTCAAGACCTACCTTTTTAATCTGGCTTTTAGCTGATTGTATTAAATATTATTTTATGTTATATGTTAATTTTAACCCTTTTATTTTGTTTTATTACTACATTTCAGTTCAGTATTTGGAATTTTATTCTTTGTTGAATGCTTCTCCTTTTATTATCATATTTCAGCTGATTATATTATGCACCTGATGTTACACTTTCTCATTTTACCATATTATTTATCTAACTTAATTCTACGCTGTTATATTATTTTATTTATTTATTTATGTATTTACACATTTATTTATCTTTCCCTGAGTATTTTCGAGTATTTTTAAGTATTAATTTATTTTTAGCTCCTGTGTTTCCTCATTTTTAATTCACGATAGCGTTTCCTCAGTCCTCTAATTCTTTTCTGTCAGAATTTCCTTTGTATGTCTTTGTGTGTTTGAGTAAGTGAGTGTGTATATTGAATGTGGTTTGAGGGAGGGAAGGGATCGTGGGGGTCTTATGTTTTCATTTCATGCACTTATGCAATTTCTGCTTTTAATTCCACTTACTGTTATTTTATTCGATCTTTTTCTCAGGTAAAGCACTTTGAATTACAAAGTCCTGTATGAAAAGTGCTATACAAATAAAGTTTGATTGATTGATTATTATTAATATTATTATTATTATTATTATAAATATGTTTTTTTATTTATTTATCTTTTTTTTTTATTATATATTTATTTTGTTTATAAAATTTTAAAGTTTAAATACATAATACAAGGGCAATTTCAAAGTTTGGTAAAAATCAGCCCTGGTTCAAAGGCCTCTAATTCTCTTCTTTTTTCCAATCTATGTATTTTTTTTAAAAAACGAACAGATATAAAATACTTCTTCAGACCAACTGTTCAATGAAAACTGAAAGAAAATGTGAAAATTGCAAACCTTGACGAGGTGAATTCCAGTTAAAGAAGGCAGAAACCACTCAGGCTGCCTATCACTTTTTACTCAATACTATGATACCTGTATGGATATCAAGTTAAAAGCTGTATATAGTAAATTGACATCAAACACATGGCACATCAAGCGAGTACTTCATCAGTGAATCACAGCCACTTTGTTTTCATTTCCTCGCACTTGCTGACTGTGTAGTTCTACATTCATCAGCTGACAGGTCACTCTGAAGTGTTTCTAACCATCACGCTAGACACGGTTATTAAATTATCATTAATTTCACTGCAATTCCAAAGAAACCAGAGGAGAAAAATAAAACAGCATGATCGTGACACATTGTGAATAATGACTCGCATTTCACTCCAAGTAAAGTACTTGGCGGTGACATTTGAAAAACAGTGTCAAACTCAGGAGCAATTCTCAGCGGGTACTGGCAGAGCCTAATTAAACTACAGCATCTACTTTAGCCCCTCTCTCTCTTTCTCTGCCTTGAAACAGAAAACAGACTCTCTTGTCTGTCTAAGTGTGTGTGCAGATTGAAATATGTGCATGTGTGTGCTAATGAGTGTGTGTGCTTTTGCGCGCTGTGTCTGTATCAGAACTGGAGACGGAAGACATGGTATGGAGGAGACACATTTTCTTCCAGCTGCAATTTGCCCCGAGGAAGAGAAGTTTGCCCGTGGTGCTTAATCTCTGTGGAGATGATTGTACGTGGGGGCCTATCAACTTTCAGCAGAGCCAGAAATTCTCATATCTCCCCCTGCCGAGCCAGCAAGTTCCCCTGGTGGAGGAAAAATCGGCACACATGGCACACTAACACAACACACACAGGTAACCACACTCCCCAATTCAGAGAAAGTCAACACAATAAAAGCAACACCTGGATAATGTCTTTCTTGAAGCTGTAGTTTTGAACAGCGTTGTTTTATTTGCTTATATAAAGTCTAGTCCACTAAGGCTACAAGTAATGTTCCTGTATTCACGGCATCCTTAATCAAAACATTGTTTTCTATTGACTTAAGCGTAAAAAAGGAAAAGAATATTCATATTCACTTTTTTTATTCCATTTTCAAAAGCATTGTTTGCATAATGTAAGCAATCAATGCTGCTTATAATTATCATTAGTAGTAATTAAAAGCATACTATCAGTAAATAAAGCCCAGAATCTCTGAATGAAATGATGTGTGATAGTAATGTAACAGGGTTTGAAGCTACACCCAAACCATATCAACATTAAGAAAACACTAATCACTATGTGGTGTAAGCAGGACAGAAAACTTCACTTAAACTTCACCATCAAACGCCAGGATAAAAGTCCCACAAAGTCCTGAATATAAACCAGAAAGTCAGAGACTGAAGTTCAGCGCTCTGCTACTCTTGAACAACACAATTATCCGTAATGTACCATATGACCTCAACATCATTGCTGATGTTAGCCATCATCGTGTTCAGTCCTCCAGATTGGTACATAATATGAGCTCCTTGCCTCCTTCACCTTTCTATATACTTTGGTTTGTCCAAAGTATATAGAATTTGTATATACTTGGATTATATATTGGGAAGATAACACCACTGGAGAGCTCTGGCTGTGCAAAACTTCCTGTAGGCATGGGGACAAATATGCTAATTCTGAGGGTAAAGTTGACAAAAGAGACTGCAATGATCTATGGTATAATCAGAAGCGTGGAGATGAGTGATGACGGGTGACCAGACAACACCATAAACTCTGTCTGCGCTCTGTTTCAACCATAATTTGTCCATGCATTACCTACAGTATCTTAGTGATATAACTTAAAGAGTGGCTGTGGTACTGGCAAATTTCATGGATAAAATCAACTTCAAGTCAACAGCTTACACAATCACTGGTTGAACTGATCCACTGGACTGGTTTGCATAAATGTTATCGGATTTTAAAACCAAACGTATATCTCAGATTGTTGACAGACATCGCTGAGTCTATGCAAACTCAATTACATATTGCTTAGATGTGGAGAATGTTGGTATTCATCTGTTCGTCTTCTGAACTTTATTTTTCGTCTTGCTGTGTTGTCTGTCATATCCTCTCTGCAACGACATCATTCTATCATTGTGTTTGCTTTACCTTCATGCTTTTCTTTTAAAAATTATTTAAATTTAGTTTTTCTTTCTCTATTTTAATTCTTGATATATGTTAATTTCCATATGTTTGTTGTCAAAACATTTAAAAAATGTAATTATGGGGTGCTGGTTTGGCGGAGTGGTTAGCAATCAGGCACCCCATGTACTTGCTTCGGCCGGTCCAGGTTCGAATCCCGCCAGGGACCAGTTTGCAGAGTGTCTTCCCCTACTCTCTCTCCCCCTTTCACAAGCCTATCCACTGTCTCTCTCCTATCAATAAAGGCACAAAAATGCCCAAAAAATACATTAAAAAAAAAAAAAGAATGTGATTATAATTTATTAATTTAAACAACTTACCTGTCCTCACTTATTTTTTTAACCTCACATTCTAGATAGACTGTTTCTCATATCCTTGGGACATATTTAAAATGTATCTAAAAATCAAGTGTCCCATGCAAGGTGATTTGAATGGACAGATCATTTTAAGGAAACTGCACATCATAAAGTAACCTTTAATTAGTTAGATAACAATGTTACATGCAGTACTCCCTTACTTTTAATCGTATTCCGGCTCAGTTGTGTAACTCTGTTTTTCTTTTCATTTTTTCATGCAGTGAAAAAAACACAATTTTCAAAAATAATTTTTCTGTGATGCATCTCTTGATCTAAGTGTTACTTCTTTGTGGCTTTTGGGCTTTATGTATAGTGAAGAGACGGTAGATCAAACCAGGGCTGCCTGCGCTGAAGGCCATAACTATATGACAAGTGCACCTTCACACCCACTTTGCCATACCTGCAGCCCTATGGCAAATGTTCTGCCCGGTAAGTTTAAGGATGATAAAAATTGTATTGCTAAGCAACAGGCAGTCAAAGCTCCATCAAAAGTGAGTTCCAGTATCTATTTGAAAAGCTTTGGTCACGTTGAGTCACAAGGCCTAAAAATGTTAAAAAGAAAACATTAATATATAAAAGAAAAGAACTGTACAAAAAGCAAGTCCTTCTCTGCCTCCCTCTGCAACTCATTTCCATCTTTGTTTCACTCGCTTTTATTTTCTCCTTCCTTTTCATGTCGCAGCTATTATGAGATGAAGGTTATCAATGCTGTGCTTTCACCAGCGCTCCCTGCATCTGATTGGGCACAGCAGCATGGTCCTAATTATCACAGAAGAAGTACACACCAGCACTGACCCACAATGGTCCACCCTAGCATACAGCTGGGCTTATGTGCACATGTATGACGCAAGACACACACAGAGGCATTGATTTCAGATATAAAGAATCCCACAAACAAAACAAAATGCTCTGGGCTCACACAGCTAGCTGGCGTCAACCCATTGTGTGTCACGATGACAGTAGCCCTTATTACATTCCTTATTAACAGGAGAACAACCTGCCTGTGGTTTTAATTGGGTAAGTGAGCAGGTATTGGCAGTGCATCAGATAGGAAGGGCTTGATGGTAATTTTGAGTGGTCTGATATGAATTCCAGGGGGTCCCCTTCATGGCTTTGTTGTGCTTATTAGTCGTCTGAACAGATAACAGATTGCATCTTAATTGGAAATCCCACCAGAAGCCTTGGTAACCATATTGTAAAATTATCCACACCTTTGGAGTTTGTCTTCTCTCAGGGTCCTCCGCCTACGGTTACAGGTGAGGAGAATGGCGGCTTTATGACAATGAGAAAATCACTTTTCCTTAAGAGAAAGTGCAGAGCTGGGCTTGAAAGGAGAATCCAGTCGTGTGTCTTGTTAGAACTTCAATGAAAAGTGCTGTCTTTTAAAAATATGTTAATGGGATATAATTGATAAACACAGTTGTAAAAGAAAAATAGAGAAAAATTACAGTATAGTATCCATCTTTGATACAAAACAACAAGGTAAAAAAATGCAACATATGATAAAAGTATGTGAAAATGTTCTGTGAAGAAAAACTGATACTTGTAAAGGGAAAAAATTTGCATAAAAAGTGGCGTATTTTAAATCAAGTTAATAAATAACAGCATAATATAATATATTCTAAACTGAATAGTAAAGGGATCAATTTATCAAACTTGATGCGCAATATTGGATTTTTGCAGATTTCTTAAAAAAAAATGTTTTTTTTGGACAACAACTACCTCAAATGTAAAATGTATTTCAAACCATGACAGTAAATTGATCCACCTTTTTAATAGTATCAAACATAAATGTTAAAATCTGCTGACAGAAAGTCTCTCTTTACTGTCACACTTCAAATTTAAACTAACATTAAAATAATCTAAAAAACAGATGTCTATATAAAGGGCTAAAATGTTTGCACTGACTATTATCAGGAAACTTAGTAGCTGCTAATGTCAATATTTAGCTTTTGAAGCAGCAATGCTAATATCAGTATCATACCAATAATCTCATACACTGCTAGCTTTATGCAATATTAATAGGTGGGATATGTTATGCAATGTTGTGATATGTAATGTTGTGATGCTTTGAAAACTATTGCTTTAAGGGACTATATGAAATGCAAAGACGAGATACAATTTGATCTGTAATGATACATAAGAACACCATATAGTGCAAATGATTGCAATCATAGAAAATCTGTCTTTGATCTTTATGTTGTAAACATATAATCATTCAAATACAGATTAATGCATCTGTATTATCCCACAGTGTAAGAAAAAAAGTGTGTGTGCAAATAAAGAGCCTATATTTTGCCTTAACTTGGAATCATTTAATCAATTTTAATGACTGTCAGAGTATGCTCAGAATTGCTAATGGCTGATTGCTGTTCACTTGTAAGGGCCATAAAAGTAAACAACAATCAACATGTATAAAGAGAGGCACATACTTATAAAAATCAAAACAGCATACAGAGAATTTCACATTTAACCTTCCACATGAGAAAAACTACAGCTTAAGGAACGTCATTATTTCAAATCCCCTACAGTCTCAAATAACGTAATTAAAAGTTTGACAAAGGTGGGCCGGGGCTTGTTTTATTTTGGGGGGTGGGTGGGAGTCGGGGGCTCTGAATTGTCTGCCAGATGAAGAGATTGCAAAACACCAACTGCAGACAACAACAATTCACATCCATCTGTTTGAAAAAATATTTGAGCATCTATTAGGCTTATGAAATTCTTCTAAGGTCTTAATTTGAGAAATGTTGGCAGAACAGGTGGCAGATGAAGATTGCAATGATATCCCAAGGTAACAGCAGCCAAATTCAAACAAATCAATTTTATCTGCTTTCCTGAAGACTGAATAGACAAGGTGCATTAAAAACTTATCAAGCATTAAAGGGTGAGGAAGTGTTCAAGGTCAGTTCTTTTATTCCAGAAACATGCCTCAGATTTGCTGTTAATATAAAATTCTGTAGAGTTTAAGGGGCTGCATTTTAGTGACCTTCTAAATATTGGATTTATCTCTTTATTATGTTTATCTCATAAACAAAATGAAATGTCACCACACACTGAATGTTTTCATACATCCCTTAAATTCAGACAATATGTAAGAGCTTTTTCTCAACAACTATGAGGAAAACAGAACAACTTTGGAAAAACTGTCCGTGGCTTTATGAACACAGTAGAAATCTGATGTAAATATCAGTAGAAAAATAAAATACACACAGTTTGGACTATTGACTGGTCAAATAACCAGATATTTACATCATGTAAATGATAAGAAGTGTGACAGATTGACTAGAAACCATTTTTTGAAATGTAAAGATTTCATTCAAATCCACTAAAATTATATTGATAAGATTCATTTTCATGAAATGCTGAGAGACTTGACACTTAAAATGAAGCCCCTTAGTTCAAGATTGTCCAGTGGATCCTCTTTGAAGGTTATTAGTACAATAGGAGGTGATATTTGTTTCCTTATCACCAAAAAATGTGAGCAATATATAAGAAAAAAACGTCTTCCAGGTTGTTTCTACCAGTCAGAAACTTTCCTTAAAAAGAGATTTCTCAAATATACCCAAGGTATGACTTTGACAACATATTACATCAGGCTTCTGGCTGTGTTGTAAAATATAAGTGTGAGTAGAGACAAATAAAATAAATATCAAAAATACTGTGGTGCAATTTTAAGATGGCCTTTAGGATTCTGGTAGACGATGGAAGAGGGAGAAATTCAGTTTTACAGAGTGTGAACAACAGAGGAGAAGCAATGAAAAGAGAGTGTCAGGTGAGGTAAACAACAAAAGTCTTCTTACCCTGCTTGTATCACAAGATACCACTGGCAGATGTGAATTAGCGACAAACCAGACATAGTCATTCATATTAGTCAATGTGAGAATGTGTAGAAACTGACAGGTGTGCTTGGAGTGTCTACATGAGTGACTAGAGACTCAAAAAAAAAAAAAGAAGTTTGACATGAAGAAAGCTCTGGTCATGATAAAAAAATAGTGAAGACATATTGTCCATCCAGCAATGCCAGTTTTGAGCTGTGTGCTTTTCAAAGACGGCCTCTCAAATCGCATTTCATATAGCAATTGCTGCTATTGTGTGTATTTGCCTTAAACTCCATGGCTTCAAACTTCATTTTGTGTTTGTAGCCACTCTGCTTTCCCAAACTCTTCATGGTGACAGCTGGTAGAACACAAAAAATCCATTTTTAAATAGGGCGCTCAGCATCCCTTTTGTGCCTGTTATCAATTGTGCATGTAATCATGGTAGATCAACCACAACACACCCACAAGTGACATGTGGAACTTTTTTTGTTTGCACACGCAATTTAGCGCTCATCATTTTTTATCTTAGTAGATCAGATCTCTGAAATTCACTCTGTAAACAGCCGAAGTAACAATTCAACAAAGTGACAATCACAAAGGTTATTCAAGTATGATGGAGGGGAGAGAAAACAGTGCTGAGATGTAATGGTCAAGTTAAGTTAAGGACTTACAGTTGCCTTTTACGAGATAAGTAAATGTTTCCCTTCCTATAAAAGAGCATTAGTATGATTTAACATTCTCATTGCTGTTCTTTAACCTTAGAAAAGTAGCATTACATTCAACTGAGAACATGTTTAAAAAAATGAAACCAATTCTTACCTGGTTCCATATCTGCAAAAATTGGGTGGTTACACTGTTGTCAGTTTGTTAGGTTGTGAATAAGAGAACTCAAAAAGTTAAGAATGGAATTGGAGAAAAGTTTCAGGATAGGTCAGAAATGGACCAAGAGCCAATCGATTAGATCTTGTTGGTGATCTAAATATGGATACCTATCAAGGACATTTTATATATTATATGTTAGCACTGCCAGATAGGGCCGTTTACCACATTTTCGACAATAACCTATATAGCAATGTTGGATATGCCTTGGTGGTTGTTGTTGGGCTTGGAATACTTCTAGTTTCAAGTGGTATGGAACCTGACAACAAAAGATTTACTCGAGTCAAGTCACAGCAACCAAGGAGGTGGGGCTTGTCAGAGCATAAGTAGCAGGAACAAAATTAATTTCATAGCTGTAAAAAAAAATAGCTACTGGAAAACAACTTTTTCTCCTCAATTTTCTTCATTATTGTTGGGCTAAATGTCAAAACAGAATGCATAATCACAATGGCAACCTCAGGTACCTTGAGAAGGTATGAAAGATGATTGATTGATTGAAAGTGTGTGATACCACAGCTAAGCAGAGTCAAGACAATTTGAACGGGTGCCACAGATGGAGATGCAAATGGAATCTGTAAAAAAATTCTAATTTAATCTAAAGTATCACTTTTTTTACTGCACTTGGTAGGAAATTAATCATAATATAGAGTGTGAAATCCAACAGTAGAAATAAGAAAAAAAAAACTCCCGCCACCTGCACAAACATGCCACAACAGCAGTTGTTTATTTGGTATTGATATGTAACATGCTATAATTTATGCAGCATGAGAACTCCCGCTTTATTGAATGGAAGGCTTGGCACAGCAACGTATTGATCATGGTTATCAGGTTCCCCTAAGCACAGCCTGTGTGAAGCATACTTCAAGACTTTTGGTAGGTCATTCAAAAAGCTTCAAGATTTTTAAAAAGGGGATGGGATTTTTAATCTATGCATACATAAATAAATGATAACAACAATTATAAAAAAAAAAATAAAAAACGAAACAGCATTTGCATTCATCCTTTTCTATAGGCCATTGTATTGGGATCTCTTTTGGGAAGAGTTACATCAGTTATGATGCTTAAATGTGAAGAAATATATTTTAACGGATCATATTACAGCAGCATCTAAACTGATAAATGAGGGTAAGTACGTGGAAGAACTTTTGTTTTGCGATTTGAAATAAAAGGTTAAATGAGTTCTAGCACTCAGGAGGTGTGAAGGAGAAAATTAAAGAGAATAGAAAGTCAGCGTGTTGCATATCACACATAAAAATTCAGTGCCAAGAAGCAAGTGTTGATCTTTGTAAGGAGGGCATGGATCCATTATGGGGGAATAAATGAGACATATTCTTTGAAACACCTATGTCAAAAAAAGCAGTATGAGTCATGGAGGATTGGATGAGACATTGACTTTAATTATGAGAGGGCTGCTGAATTGTTTTGAACGTCTTTAACTGTTGACAAAGCTAGTTAAACTAATTGTATTTTCGTTTATGAAAATTTAAATGGCTGTCTGTCTATTGGGGTTCAGTTGCATATAACTAGACTAATGAAACTCAAAATATGCCAGTTATATCAAAACTTAACTCTCTTCTAATACTATGTGCTGTATAAATGGGAAGCCTCTGGTGGTCTCACAATTCATGATAGCAAAAAAAAAACAAAATAAAAAAAATAAAAAATATATTTTTGAGACAGGGGAGAAGATGAAAGACAAATGTACTTTAAACTGGTGCCTAGCAAGAGTGGGAGAAAAAAATATATACTGATCTATTTTCAAATGACAAATAAGTGACAAGAATTTACTTACATTGATTTAGTTTATATTAAGGTTGGCTTCATTTATAAGGCAAAGATGTCTGGTATAGTGATCAGAACAAAGGGTTGTTTACAGTAATAAAAGCTAATAGTAACATCACATACCACAATAAAATCTCATTTAAATCTTAAATCTAAACATTGAATCGTCACTTTTTGATTATGTAAAGAGCATTCAGATTTTTCATTCATAAGTTTGACTGCTTTCATAGTGGTTTGATACCAACTCCAAAAAAATGAGTCTTGAACACCAAGTATAAATCATCCCTTGGTTTTAATGACCAAAAAGGTGCATCAATGCTTGGTTTTGAAAACTGAAGCCAATGTGAAGGTGTGAAAAACTGCAGTTCCTCAAATGTCCACCAGAGGCTGTCTGCAGAAATAAGTGGAAGTTACAGGATTGTATGATGATTTTACAAAAAAACAGCTTTGGTCTAATTGTTAAACATATCTAATGACCATCTCCAGCCCTCCCTGTAGGCTACTCCATCAAATCAAACTTTATTTAATCCCTGATGTGAGCTGAAGGGGAGGGCCGTGCCACACCACAGTGTGAAAGAAGGGGAAATAGTGACAGACAGGACGAGACAAGACAAACGGAAGGGAGGACAGACGGGCACTGTTATTGATTTGAGATAGCAGTTCAAGTGCTGTGCTGATTTAACTCCATAGAGGAAGTAAGGGCTGGGGATGGCCTCGGGATGACTTTTTTTTTTCTTAAATCATACTTGTTTTAAAATTGTTGAGGATTTCTGGTTTTGGATGGATAGGGACATGACTGACATGGGAAGAAGCCTTTTGGTTAGACTGCCTAAAGTAAATTAATCCAAGATTTGTTGAGCAGCTCGTTGCAGTATGGCAGCATCTGTGGATTGGTCTCAAGGGTGAATGCCAATTGTATTTCTTTCTTTATGATTTCTTAAACAACTCTTGATTAAAAAAAATAATAATCAAATGTGATGTATGGGCTGTATTTCCTTGCCTTTGTGATGTAGACATTCACATGTGTTAATGTGGTTCAACACGAGTATTAATGTTGTCTAATTTTTACCACTGTCCTTTAAGAGTTTAAAAATTCAGTTAAAAATTTCTGAGATAGTGACAACCTTAGTTAAAATGCAATCAATACAGTCCTGCACTTAAAACCTGCATAATGGCCGTCTGTATGGATCCTTTAAAAATTAAAAATTAAAAAAAATATAAAAAAAATCAATTGAATCAAAAGTATCAATGTCTCAGGATTAAAAATAAGAACATCAAATGCCAAGAGGCTGACTATTTTGCCCCTGAAACCTCCCTGTGTATTTCTCTCTAATACATCTCTACATATCACATAACCTTTGGTTTTAAGCTACAAACAGTGCTGTTAAAAGGAACAGTTTGGCCTTTCTGTCAGATTTTTTGTGTCTGAGCTGTCTCCTCACATAAAGCAAAGCAGAGAACACTCCTTTGCCAAGCACATTTAATCTTCTCACTGACATCCAACACTAAACTTGTGCTCTGGAGGACATGCGCTCCTCTGAGAAAAGGTTCAACCAGTTTTGACGCAAACCATTACAGGACAAAATAATGGAGAAAAAAAAAAAAAGGCTGACCATGGCATTGGAATATGCCTCCTCCTTGTGGGAAATGAAACATGAGAAAGTTAATACTTTCTATCATTCCTTCAGAAAATAAGTTCAGCCGGATTGTGCGGCAGCCAGGTGCATTCAGACAGGTTGCTGTCGCAACATATAGAGAGGCCTCAGCGTGCCAGCTGATGAAATTTTGATGCTGGAGATGTTGTGTTGACTTGTATAAGGTATGTCTATGATTTCTAAAAGCCCCAATGAGGTGGTGAGAGGATGTTTTTTTCTTCCCTCCACAAGCCACAGACTCAAACCTCAGAAAGGCTGCGGTTGTTGGCTTGTATCACAGTGCCCCCTGATGGCAGACAAAGTAACTGGATGCAGCAGCTCCTATGGACTGTTGTCAGGAAGGATGTGTGAATAAATTACTTTCATAAACAATGCCTCGTATAGGATGTAAACGACTGGCAGGTTTTACTTACAGAGCAATACAGGAAAATGAATGTGTTGATATTTATGAAACCAAGAAGTAAAGACTATAGAAAATGTTACATCTTTGTTATGGCTTATTGGTACTTTCTGTCAACCCAGAGAACAGCTTTCATTTGTTTTAATTAGCTCATGCAATTTATCTTTGAAAAACAATTAAAAAAGCAATTTCAATCATCAGTTTCTTTGAATGGTCAATAAAAGCCCCTGCAAAAGTGAGCCACGAGACAGGAAAAAAGGCTTAGCTAATTGTTGGAAATAGGTTTACTATGTGCTATGTACTATGTTTTTTCAGGACAAATAACCTGAAGTAAAACTGGAAATACTCAAAATAAAAGAATAAGTATGTTTACCCTTATCAGATCCTTAAAATTCGCATTAAGTATCATAAATCTTTCTTGCAACTGACTTTGAAAACAGGAATTCAAATAATCTCAAATCTACAACAACGACCTAGCAGTTTTGCTGCAATTTTAAAGCTATTTTTCAAAAATAGTGACAAAGAGGGTCTGGAAAACATGAATAAATTTGAGGTTTATCAGTAATAGCAAATGCCAGCCATCAAAGGAGATAGAGAACATGAAAAATATTTTTCTAAAAAAATCATTTTTTCACCGGCAATGATTTGAATTCCATGGCTGCTATCCGGGATTTTTGATAAAAAATGTTGACACCTGTGGCAGATATTTGCTTTTATTTTGATCATTTTCATGAAAATTACTAACATCCTAACACTTCCCCTGCTGTGCTGAATAAACATCAACACGTCCCCTCTAATGTTTACGGTGCTCTCCTTCCAAAGAGCGACGTCGCCGGTGACAGATTGCCTCTGCTGACGTTGTCTAGCTGCAGAGAGCAGGAATAGCTCTCCTCCAGGTTTGGCAGCCTGTTCAGTGATGATTGTTGGAAGGTAACAATGTACCCTTGACCTGCCAGCTCTGATTAGTGATTACCCGCTTTAGAGACCTTCGAATTGGGGTACTGTAAGCAAAAGAGCTATTCATATTATTCTGGGGAGAATGTGTCACAAATTAATTGGGCCTTTTTTTTATCTGCTGTGCTGGAGGACACTGACATCAAGCCACATTCAGCAGAGAGAACTCAGACACCGCTGAACCAATGTTGACTGTTGGTTTGACGCCTTGTTTTTCTTAATTACAACAGACGGAACAATAATAATAGTGCAGGGCTGGCTGTCGAGCCCAGTGTGTGTCTGTGTGTGTGTCGGAGTGTGTATTTCTGGCCTTACATGTGTCACAATGAAACATAATTGTCTAGAGTGCTTTTGTGCCCGTTCATTTCCCTATTAACCCAACTTGCTACTGACTTTTATCCATGTTAAGAAGCAGAACTATTTTCTCAAGCACATTTTAAATTCGCCACAGAGATAACATCCCCAAAATTTAAAATAGAGCTGCAGCTTTTCATGAAACAGTCTTACAAAATGCAATAGCAGTAACCCACTATAAAGACAGAATGGAGGTTAATGTAAAAGCTTGAGAAAGGATTGGGTAGGCTTGTGGGAAGGGAAATATTATTAGTTTCTAAATAAGGCAGGTATTTTGACACTAGTGTACTCTCTTGTATTTTAAGTCCATGGCCATTTAAATAGTTTTTATGAAATAGCTTAACAATTAACTAATTTGTATGTATAATTTATT
The DNA here is from genome assembly GCA_036419115.1 of Scarus forsteni. Classification (NCBI taxonomy): domain Eukaryota; kingdom Metazoa; phylum Chordata; class Actinopteri; order Labriformes; family Labridae; genus Scarus; species Scarus forsteni. The sequence goes on from JAZDUH010000383.1 coordinate 17,181,843, forward strand.
TGTGTTTAAGCACCAGGTTCAAAATTTTAAGTCCATTAAGGTAACTGGTACTCAAAAGCGCAAAATTACCAAAAAAGATACAAAAACATGAATGCTACAAGGTTCCATCACTCTTTTTTCAAAGTAAAATTAAGACTTTAAAGGCCTTTTTGAGACACAGAAAGAAACCAATTAATGCATTTTTAATGCAGGGCGATAAATGGCAATTATCAAAGGTGTGCTTTTGAAAATGATTACAATAATATAAAATATACAGGAAATATATTTATGATTATTTTCACATATGATGAGGGCTGAAGTTTCAGATTGCTGCATTATTTATGAAATGTCAATCAATTAAAAATAACACAAGAAGTAAACTGAGTTACCCAGAGAAAACACATGCACAGGAAGAACATGCAAACTCCACACAGAGAGGCCAACCACGAAGTCTACCCAGCAACCACTTTGCTGTGAGGCATCAGAGCGACCTGCTGCACAACCCTGCAGACCACAAATGTTACATGTCCATGCAAATGTGCTGGATAATTTACCTGCAGAAACTATTACATATGTAGATGGAAACTGCTTTCCCACTCAAGTAAAATGTTTCATGTTTGTAAAAGATGTACAGCATTTGTTGGCAGATTTGTAATTTGTTAAGGGTTTCTACACACTTTAAAAAATCTCAAATTATAGCTGAACAGTTTGTCTGCACAGCTCATGTACAGAACTCTGTGGTCAGCTTGGGTTCAAAACCAGCCTCAGGCTCTTTGATTCATATCTGCCCTCAGCCCCTCACCACATTCTGAAGCTATCTATCAATGAAGGCAGAAAAAGACTCCCTAAAATAATCTTAAAAATCTGCCACATTAAACATCTCAGCTAAGAAAAAAACAATATTTTTAAGGTTGTGCTAAATTACTTACTTGTTAAAGAGAGTGTATTTTACTAAATGTAGGGTGCTACATTAAAAAATAAAAACACTAATTTGAAAATCAGAATGTCAGCTTGAATTTGTCTTCCAGTAGAAGGAGAATGGCATAGACAGGAATGAGACAGCACATTCTTGCGTTTAATATGTTTGCAATTTTCTCCTTGGCTTTATGAAGCAGCCCTTAAAATGACCCAAGACAGATCTGATAGTCGACATATCTCAAACGTATCACCTCTGGCAGGTAAAGATAAGACATTTTAAGACTGTTTTTGGCCTTGAATTTCCTAAACCATACTCAAGACTTCTTCAGACTTTTTCAGGATCCAGAGGAACCCTGTTTACTTGTTGTTTATTACATCTGCAAGCTGTTACTGCTCTGGTAGCAGTTACACATATTTCTATAAAAACAAGATAAAAAAAAGTAATAAGAGAGTAATGTGCTCCAGCAAGTGACGGAAGATCATTTGGAAATCTCTCAGCTTACTCCTGGTTCAATAAAGTGGATGGAAAAGTGTGGTTGCTCTATGCACAAATCCTCTGCTGAGAAATGTTATCATTTTCCTTAGCAGCAATAACAGCCTCCACCGGTGTACTTATCACATCCCTCTCCCTCTATCAGCACCTTCATCTCAAATAATACTACTTCTTAAAACATCTCTTTTTTCCTGTGTGCTCCGTCTGACTGTCTTCTCAGCCCTGGATCATTTTTTTCTTCTTCTTACCTTGTGCTCTCACATTCACAACCTCCCCTCTGTCTCTCTCTCTGTCTCGCACATACTCTTGTTCTACTCATTTCAGATCGGCTTTATTGTGATGGTGTTTGAATATAAATAGTGTCTGCAATCAAGCGTGTATAGAAAAAAGAACAAAGGATATACAACAAAATCAAAACTTTTGGAAGAAGCTATTTATGATGTTGGAAAATCTTAAGAGGATGAATTAAGCTTGTTTTACTTCATGCTAAATGTTTTACATTATGTTAAGTATATATAAACTTCACTGGATTTACATCAGAGTTTTTAATAACAACGTTGCGCAAAGTAACATAAAAAGTTCCCACACACATTTGGACTGAATTTTTCTACAATACACTCTTGGTATTGATGTCGAATGGTCACACTGTTCATCCTTCATCTCCACAACTGTACTCATCCCAGTCAACATTAGTGGCTCCCTCTTTATCATCCTCCTCATTAGAGTTAGAAAAAAAAAACGACTTTGAGGGTGAAACTTCTTGAGAAAAATGTGGGGAGAAGGACTGTGAAAACACCTGACATACTGTAGCTATTTGAGTCCATTTCACAACGATGGCAGCAAGCGTGTAAATTGAGGAAATCTGTTTCTTTTTACGAAGTAAGGCTCCTATTTAAAGAATGAAAAAAAAATGAAAGAAATTGTGTGCAGTACAGTATGTGATGGTTGTAAGATTTATGTGAAGTGTCATTTAAAAGGGACATATGTTGCCGTTCCTTGTTCCTCTTTCTCTCTTGATATCCATTTTGACGACTCCCCGATTATGTTCACATTTGCTATTGTTCAAACAACCTTCTAGTTTTCACACATCGATAATCCCTGATCCACTACCCTGTCTCCATCTGATGTTTTCCTGAAGCTTCACAGAGCACAGCCGTTGACCAACCAGGACCAGTTTGGTCTGATTTGGTTGATCGGCCTACTTGGTGAAAAATGGTTATTTCAACATCATGTTTTCAACAGCTCTGCAGTCTTTCTGCAGCCTATATTCTGCTCAATGCTTTCCACCCCAGAGCCAAAGAGTTAGTAGCAGCTGCAGGATGCCATAGTGGTAGGTCTATTAAGATGATCCAATGAAGCTACTTTAAGCAATTTCCACATACGTAAAGTAATCGGCACGAGACAAAATAAATTTAGAATTGAATCATAAAAACTAAAAGAAATCAATATTGTGCATAAGTAATTATTAAGTAGAAAAAACAGACCTATAAAGTTCATTTTTAAAAATAATTTCCAAAGCAACATGCATTTATTTTGCTTTTATTCTGCACGACATAAAGAAATCTCCTGTGACTACATGATCTGCAGAACATATCTACAGATTAATATCAACTTGAAGCTTTTGGAGTTGGTCATGCATCTGAACCCATGCCAACCCATTAGTGAAAATAATGCACAGTGAGTTTCTTCTGACAATGGAATGCCATTGGAGTCCGTTGTAGCTCTCATGCTGGTATCAGCGCCCACCTGTGTCTAAGTATGTATCAGAGCACCCTGGGGGCGACTGCATCGGATTCTACAAGGCACCGGCACCTTCGCAACACAATGGTGCGCTGGCTGCTCTGCTGCGGGGCCCTTGGTACTTCTCTAATAATCTACCCAGCATGTGTTTATCTTTGTTGGACCAGGTTGTGTGGAGGAGGCGGACGGGAGAGGAAAGCAGACAGAATCCTGCCAGCCTGCATGTGAGGAGCCCGCAAATCCAGAGGGACCGCCGGCATTGTGTGAGCCTGCGTTTATATGTGTGTGAGAGAGAGAGAGGGAGACAGAAGTGGCAGCAAAACAGTTACGCCAACATGAGTTGTGGTCTGACTTATACAGACACAGACACACAAAACATTTAATTGCCAAAAAAAAAAAAATCCCTCCTGGGCTCCATTGTGTCTAATGTGTTCAACGTTAATCTTACCCTTTGGGGACATTTGCTGTTGTGTTAATTACACACCACCAGGAGCCCTCATTAACACACATACAAGTTTGTGCACGCACCAGCACACACGCAAACATGAAATGTACACAACTTAGGTGGAGAGAGTCGAAGCATAGATGAAGTTAGACAGCCCGGGATGGGGAAAGCAGAGCTAATGAAGCATTTACAGAGAGCGGGGGTCATTTGAGACTCGCCTGAGGTCAGACAGTCTCCCACACCTTTAATGAACAAACCCAGCCTCAGATGGAGAGGAGGAACCATGGGCCAGAGTGGCTGCTGTGCCCTGCTTAGTCATCCACTACACTGCTGCGCCATCACATCCTGGCACACGCCTTTGCTCCCATTGCTGGTGCTAGCTTTGGCTAATGTCAGCCGAGCAAAGCAAACACTAAACGTGAACACTGACTATTAACCGCAGAGTGTTTTTCACCAGCTATCTTGTCTGCCTGTTATCGGAACTCACTACAGCTTGCTGCCTTCTACGTAAGAAACATGGGAGCAAAAGTAACAAGAATTAAACTTGTTTGTCTCACACACTTCAAACAACTCAGAGGAGCGAAAAAAAAAAAAGAGCATTAGCTGCTGTTCCCTCATTGCCCACTGAGGAGCCCTCCTGGAGGATGGACCGCTACTGTCAGGGGCAGAGTAATGGGCTACAAGGTGACCCTCCTGCACCTGTCGTTCCCTCGCATTCACCTCACCACAGGACCTCTAATTGCATCGCGGGGAGGGGGCCCCACATACAACCAATTATAGATAGTCAATTATAGATACAGCTGTAGCAGGTTTGTAAAAGATGTATAGCATTTCCTCTGAAGAAATTGACCCAGATCACTGGGACAGGAAATCAATAAGAGAGGGGACTATCTTTGAAATTAAATACCTGCTCACTTGTAGCAATCAGTATGGAAATTAGGGAAAATGTGTGCAGAACTCTGAGTTCATGTCTTCTCTATTTTAACTTCACACAAAGTAGAGCTCTGTTGTTTCTGTAAGTGAAACCATAGTATGATAGAACACTAGTAGGCTTAGTTTTCATTTCAGACATTTCAGGCAACTACTGATGCTGTTACCAGAAGTAAAACACACTATGGGTATACAAAACTTCAAAAAAGAAAAATACAGGCTCTTTAAACAGGCAAAAACACTGCTGCTCTGCACACTTGCTGGCATCTGGAGCCTTTAAAGCCTATAGAAGTTAAACACAGCTTCAACATATATATTTTTTACCAATAAAAGTCCTTATGAGGAATCACGGTTTTGTGATTTTTTGAAACGGTCAAACCAGGAGATATAATACATTTGTAGGAACTAGTGCAGAGTGTTAAAATAATAACAGCTTTCTAAGCGTTTTTGTAATTTCTGTTTGAACATGAGCTGTAAAAGACATCATCGGATTTAATTTTTTACACTGTGATATAGTGATGCAATGTCACTACTGCGACAAGTCAAGAAAAAAATTAATAAACTGAAGTCGTATCACTCATTCCTACCTGGAACCGTTAAATAGCAAAGACAGGCCTAAAAACTGTGAGTAATAGCTAAAATGCTGGATATTTATTTTTTAAATGTTTAATTTTTTTTACATTAGGACTGTCACCTATTCGAATATCAGTTTGGGCATGGGGGTAAAAGTCTGTACTTGAACTGTAAATATACAATTGAAGAGAAAATATAGAGCTGTGCAGCATATATGGGTGCCAGAAGAATCACCTGATCCAACAGAGGGCACTCCCAGCGCAACCTGACTGTCAAACGCTCCCTTGACCTCAGAGGCGTAAGGAAACCTCAAGAAAATGAAGCACAAGCAAAGCCACTCTGAGCAGACAAAAACTACAGAAACATCTGAAGGTGTTTTTGTCTCCACTGTTTATCATGTGGAAAGCAGCTGGCCTACTCCTCACCCACAACAAATCTGCTGGCCCATTTGCCAGCCTTCAACCCACTACAGTCATCAAGCACTCAGCCCTAAAAACTCCTCGGCAGGCCCCCTGCAGTGCGGAAAAAAAGAAAGCCAGAGCATACAACATTAAATTAATGGATTATGGCCCACCAGTGCGGCCTTAGCAGAGGTAATTAACGAAATGATCTAATGGAAATGCCTTGCGTCTGTGTTGCAGCCCGTCAAAGTGGTGTGGGGTGGCTGTGTGAGGTTTAAATATCTTTGATTATAAGCATGTATAGTCAAAAAAATAATCAAGTCAGATTTGGGGGAAAAGTGAAAGCACAAATTTACAGCACTTTACATTGTAATTAATACTGAATGATTATAAACATTATTTTGAACATTTCCTAAGCAAGGAACAACCAAAACAACAAAAAAATAAAAGCATAAAAGGTGACTTCAGATCCAGAAAGTAAAAAAAAAAATTCACATCTCTGTTCTTTTAATTCCAGGCTCTATTTCAGTAGAGCTGAACTTTCATAAAAACTGTAATATGTTCTTCACATTTACATCAGACATTAAATATCAAGGGCGTTTCACTGCTTAGTGTGATTAAAATTAAAATCAAGGCGTATCAATCCTCTAAGGTTAATTTGTCTTACACAGTGCGTCTGTGGGTTGTTTCCATCCTGGGAACGCCTGTGGCCTCAGAAAGGTTAATAAGCTGCTTTACCTCAGCCAGAGACGGATTGGAGGAGAGTCAGAAAGGTGAAGAGAAAGGCCAGCCGAGCAGAAACACCTTCATGCAAATCCACACAGTCAAAGTAATCTGTCGACTCTTTAAAACCATCCATTTCCCTACTTAACAGTCTCCAACTGCAGCCGGACCTGTACTTTCCATGCGGGGGAACATTAATATGTGGACTTGACACCCGTCAGCCCTCCATTCACCAGGAGCAAGCGGAGTCAAAGGTCAGGATAGGATGCAGAGATGATGAAATACCTGCTGGAATACATTGTGCATGTGTTCATCCTGCCCACACTGGATTTTAATCTCTGCTGACTCTTTTTTTTTAAGGTCAATATGCAGGATTTGGCGCAGTTTGCCAGCCAACTTCATGTGTGTTGATGTATACAGTAAAACTAAAAAGCTAAATTCCCGTGACCCTGAAGTGTTACTGATGTAGTTTTCATTTCCCGCTTGTGTGGGTGGAGCAAAAGTGCAATAACTGTGCAACACCAAAAGACCTTCAGCTTAACACAGCCAGTGTGTGAGGAGCATCACATTTGGCCCTGCAAACCTAAGAGTTTTTGTTTCTTTGTTTGGGATGTGGTAACCCAACCAAAAACATTAAAATGATGTTCAACACTTGAGGCAAAATTGCACTCTCAACATTTGCACAACAGGAACTCATCTGTAAGTAGAATCTGGTTGGGAGGAAAAACATCCAAAGAGTGTGTTTGTAGTTTACAACAATAAAGATGCATCCATGTGGTTAATCTATAATTTTACCTCCCCCATAAAAGTACCTGCATGCTTGTTCTCTCAATTTAACACATCAGATTTTAAACCATCCTTTTGAGAAAGCTTCAGCATGTCAGACAATAGGAAGTTCCACATATTACGAATCAAAGCTGTATATAAAACAACACTTGCTTTTTCCTCTCTCTCTCTCTCTTAGCATTCAGGGGGATTGGTACGAAAAGTAAAGAAAACTTACATGTATTTTACTTCCCAGAGGAAAAAATCATATTTAAGCACAAAAAAGGAACATTGCTTTCAACAGACATTGAAATAGTGACCAATGTAAAATGTGAATGCTGTGAATACTTTAGCAAGACAGGCATACAAGGGAAAAAAAAGATGGGGAAAGAATCTGAATTTGAGTTCAAGAGACATGAAAAGGAGAGAGTGAAAAGTAGAAAAAAAAGGCACAGGGTGGGATGATGGGAAAGGAAGCACAAGAAAGGGGGAATGAATAAAAGTTGAAAAGCAAAGGCTAGCTGTGCCAAAGTGTGTGTCCTGGAGGGAAACGGAGAAAAGTGCAAAAGGACGGTTTATATGTCTGCGCCTGGAGAGGGGGTGCTCACTCTTCTGCAGGGACAGAGCAGGGTTTTAAAAAGCTTTCTGTCACAATGGATATCCAGAAGTGACACATCTTACCTCAGCATTAATTTTAAGTTACAATTCTTGGAACGAAAACTTTCTTTCTCACTTTATTATCCCTTGGTAACGCACATCACTACGCTTTCCAAAAATCGGTGCATATACTTTTTTAATCATATCAACTGTCCAACTCATCTAAGGCATGTTGAATCCCATAAAACTGAACAAACTGATGTGTGTTTTTTTATTTAGGGCTGGTATTTGATAAGACTTTAGTGATGTCGTCGCTGTTATTGATTCTGCTGAATGATTCATTGGTATGTTGATACCTTTATTGACACTTGTGGATTTATTGCATGATAAATAAAGTTTTCCAAAATTAAGGGTCACATAAGACTCCTGATGCTGATTAATGTTACAGCATGCTGCTAACATGATTATTTCATTGACTCTTTCATTGTCTTTTTTTTTTTATTATTATTTTGCAAGGCACACAAAGGTAAGAGGAAGGCACTGACAAGAGGATTGGCAGGGTCAAGTAAAATTATGTTAAAGCTTCAAATAGCTGGTACCCTTCTCCTGCTGGAACTGGTTCTTGAAACCATCCCTATTAATGCTCAGATGTAAATTGACATAACTATGTGAATTTGAACAAGACAGCCTGATTGGCTCGTCCTAACTTAAGTATTTAGTACTTTGGAAATCTTAATTGTGAATTTCAGAAAAAAAAAAAATCAGCCAATTCGAAATAAATATATATATATATATATATATATATATAAATATATATATATATATTTATATAAAAACATATATCAGGTACAATTTACCTCACATGAAGGCCAAGCAAAGAAAAATGTACAAACTGGTTCTTGAGACGTTAAATACTGTATGTTACCCATTATCATCTATTATCTTCCATTCTCTACAGGTATACCAATAATAATGTTTTGGGTTGAGAGTGTGCTTGAGGCTATCCCACTGAGCAAACAGCAAAGTACATCAGACAATGACCGCCAATAAGGAGAAAAAGGCCAACATGTAGATAAACAATCAGATGAGTGTGACTTTTGTCCTGGGAGGGACTGAAGCAGCTTGGGAGAACTTCAGTGTGCACGGGGAGAACATGTTAACTCCACATAGAAAAGACTCAGACGGCCATACAGATGTAGAAATACACATCTATTCCACGAGAAGGTATAGAAGTAATGTGATGCATTCCTAATTTAGGATATATACAGATGTATAAAGATGTCATCAAGTTAAGTAGTCTTTATTAAGACAATTCAACATTTGAATGATATTGTTAAAATGGGGTTTTGTGGGATATAGACTTTTATTTTTATAGGTAATAACAGTAAAGGATCTCAGTCAGATTTGGCAAACAATCTGATCTAAAATAAACTTTTTCTTCACTATTAATGATAATTCATGTACAGATAAATCTGATGCTAGCTGACGGCTTGCTTGAGCTTCATCTCACTGTATCTAAATGGTGTGAAAGAGTGTGTCACACTTGGGCCTCCATTTAAGTGCATGGGTTAGAATGAATTGTTCTACTCATACATACATACATACACATATTTTTCCAAGAGCTTTTAGTTTGATAAAATGTTTAGTCTATTATGACTTTATAATGTTTTACTGAAAACGGTTGTATCGCAAGAAAAAAAGAAACTGATTCTCCAGCCCTCAGTTGGAAACATTTTTTTTGTATTATGGATGCACATTATTATCCACTTTAAAGGAAATGTAGTTTCAACCTCAATGTTGCCAGCTCGAAGTTTCATTCTGTTTTTTGTTGTTTTGTTTGGATCAGGTTTCTTTCTTTTTCCTGTGACTTTGTATCACGATCTATAATCTCCTCTGTCTACCTTGTCTCCCTCACTCTACCTCTCCCTCATCTCAACCTTTTGTGTCTGTGCAGTAATTTACCAGGCTCTGTCGTGAGAAGTCATGATTGTTTATATTCAAGGGGGCACCATCTTGAACACGCAGGACTCTGATTGTTTACCCATCCTGCTCATGACATCACCGCTGCCATCTCTTACCCTCCCCCGTGCCCTCTCTGTCTCCTCTCTGTCCCTTTTCCAGCCAGATTGGCTGTGTGTGGAGTGCCACCCCCCCTGGCCCACTCGTAGTCACAAACCAATTCCAGCAAAGATGTTCAAAGACAAATTAAACTTAATGCCATGTAACAAACTCAGCGGGCCACAGCGCACTGCCAGGCGTTGTGTTGGAGAGGGGTGAAACGGGGCTTTGTGTTTGGGTATCATGAGTCGATGCGGAGCAGCATCCAGGAGCACATTTGGAGGGGTCTGAGAGTGACAACGAGAGTAAAATTAAGATAGTAGTAAAACGTTTGCAATTACGACTGATGAATTCTGTTAACTGCTTGGCCGACAGAGTCGTGTTCGATCTCATTTAGGAGGAGATTATGAAATACAGCAGGTGGTTGGATTGTAACAGCTTGAAAAACAAAGTTTGTCTACGGGCCTATCAGAGAAAAAAAGGAACTATAGCTTAAATAGAGTTAGAGCTATTCACCCCTGAAATTAATACCTGACAAGAAAAGTGGAAACCAACTTTTTAATGGATACGTGAGTGTCACCACTTTTGCAAATGAATGTGTGTGCAGGCTGCTGCTATAAGAAAGCACGAAAATGTGAGACAGAGAAGAAAAAGATTCTGATTTTGTGAAAATATGTCAGGACTTAGTCACATTTTCAAATGAAAGTTAAGTAGAAAGAAGAAGAAATGAGGCACAAGGAGGCTATCAGTCAAATAATATGTATAACAAAAATAATAGGTAAGAAGAGACCAGAAGTTTTAAGCACAATTAAGCTATGCCATTACTTGTTTAGAATTAAGAAAAGTAAATCCTCAGGAGGTTTAATTACCAGTGCTTTAAAGTTGAGGCATTTTAAAGAAGTACTCTCAGAGAGCAGAGAGAGGGCATTCACCCAGAAGAAGCTCCATTAACAAACATGTGGAATCTGCTCACATTGTTGTTCATACACCGATAAAAAAGTAAGGACATTTTATTCCCTTTCTCTTAAAGAAAAACAAAACAAAACAAACTCACAGAACACTCAAAACAGGGGTTTAAGGTTATCTGCACCACGTGAAATCAGCCACTTAACCCTTCTCTGCTCCCCTTCACTGTTACATTCACTGATTTGTGCAGTTCTTCTGTGGTAAAGTTCATGTCTCTTACTATAAGAGTTTTCTTAACAAAAACGTGTTGATTCAGAACAGAAGTAAAGTAACTTCGGAGCAAACATCATAACCAAAGCCTTACTTGAAGTGCTGAGAGAGCTCAAACTCTGTCAAAGCACTGCAGAAGTTCTTAGGCAAGTTAGTATTAGAATGTGGAAAACTGCCCAAAAACACAAGGTTAACAAATCTTAAAGACTTCTGGATTTGTATCTGTATTTAGATAACCACTACAACCAAATTCATTCTTCTTTGTGCCATGAACAACATTCCTGAAAATTCATAAAAGCCCGTTATGAACTAGAAAAACACTCAGAGAGCGCAGACCTCCGCCAGCGCCAAAGTCCTCACCCATATTGTGATTTTTAACCATAAATATTACTCCTATGTTTATTTCATCTAAATATTTAGATTCCTTGACCATGAAAACAAACCATTAACAATTGGATTCATAATGATATCTTTTTTTAGCTCAGTAGTTATTCACGAAAATCACATTTTTCATCATGGCGGATCCAGACAGTGACTCTGAGTGTCTTGCACACAAACTAACAAACCCACTAACTGGCAAATGACAGCAAAATGTCCTTGGAGAAAGGTAAGATTGACCAATTTTTCTTTTTTTCCCCCAAACATGTCCACATAAATGTTAGATAATTATTTATAACTTAATTTGAATCTTAAGAAAATTGGTACATTCATGTTCAATAAATCTAAACTTTCAAAAAACACATTAAATGCCATAAAACACAAGGAACCTCAGCAAAATGCAGAGGGAAAACTGGTTCCAACACATCAAATTTTCCCCATTAAAGCTAGAGCCCTATTCTCATAGTTATATACTGGATTAGATATGCACTCAATATTCAGTCTGGGATCATGAGGGTGAGTTAATGAAGCTCCACTTGAGCTTTTCCATGTGAGAGGCTCCGGAGACAGTCCTGACAATGTCCTCTATTTTAACTCGTCCTTTTTAATAAGCATGTGACCACCCAATTCAGCACTGGATTCTTCATACTAGAAGCTACATCCACAAATACAAAAGCCTCTGCAGAGGATGCACAAACCTAACATGCCATTCCTGTTGTTGAGTAAATACCAAGTTTGAATACATTAGACTGATAATACTCTATCACACGGTTATATTCTCTGGGGTTGCATTGTTATTATGCTAATAAAACAAATACAGTCAGACTGGTAAATGCCATTTAATGGAAATGTTGATGTGAGGGGACAAGTGCAAGACGCAAAACTCACAAATAAATGTAAGGTTAACATTTCATTAAGTGAAAACAACATTCAATTTTTAAATGATGTTTTCAGGGAGGCATGAAAGGCAAAATGATCTTGTTTTTTTGTTGAAGTAAATGGATAATGTCTCTATCTCAAAGTCGGTGTTTGAGGAATAATGGTATTAGTGAGGGGACATTTTGACCAAGGCATACATGCTGCTCCAGTATTTTAACAGACCATAGCTGTGTAGTAGTTTAAGTGAAATTAAAAAATACAGACTATAAATATATTTTCAGTTTAACTAGTACTACTCAATAATTAATGTCAACATAAATTACTTTTAAAAAAAATCTATTTTGTATCTGTTTAAACATGAAGATAGACTCCAGCACACTGTCTAACTAGCAAGAAATTAATTTATTTGCCATTGTTGGTCTCAAATCTTCACCAGTAAACTGTTTTTTACTCTAAAAAAGATAGTGCCCATGCTTAATAAGATAAAACATGTTTAGGTTAGCAATACAGCCCCCTACTTTGCAATTGGCCATCAATGTATAATGTTTACAAGGATCATTTTGTTCAGGTTATCTATTTATCACATCTCAATGTTTTCCACAGAATTACAGTGTACTATTATGATATTATAAATGTCCTCTCCAGGCTTTCTTTCGCAACTCCCTCACTCCACAGCTTTGTTTTTTTGGAGTGTTTTCTGCACTTGGAACAAAAAATATTTGCAGGAAATCAGAGGCCCTCAGATTAGATTACCCTTGATTTGATATGTTTCACTTGATATCCCATTCTTCCATGGGGTCATCGTGTTCATAACATGGATAAAAGGATCATCCATAACTACCTTGCATGGTGACATCAGGAGTAGCTGCAGATAAAAAAAGATCTGAAAGTAAACCATCATAAGCTTAAGTTTCAAAATAAGTGGTTAGAAATTAAAGAACAGACCTTGTCTCTCTCTCCCTTTTGTTGTCTTATTTAGTAGAATTACATACCAATGATTTCCATTCACGTCTACAAATGTGATTGGTAGGATTTGCCTGTTATGACAAAATGTTCAACTAAAAAGTAAGTCCTTAGCTTGAATGGGGTATGGTCAACGGTAAATTAAGAATGTATTGTTTTCATTAACTATGTGGTTGTTTTTGATGTATACCTTTTGTTTGTCTGAAGGGTTTGTTCCCCACAATAACATTTCCATTAACTGGAAACTAAACATTTCTATTTAGCTCTGTTTATTACAAGGCGCACACCAGTAAATTAAACTGTATTACTTTTACCATTAATACTTATATACTTCTTGTCCAAGTTATCTTTATTTGATTGGTGGAAGTATGAAGGTTCGCAGTAGTGTTCTGTTGTGTAAATGGCCTTGCTATGTCGGCAATTGCATCTAGAGTAAAAAGAAAATAAACAAGTACAAAATAAAGCCTTGAAAGTGAAAGAATAACTGAATGAATCAAATGAGAGCAAACACTTATTCTTGGTTGATCTCTGATTATGACTAATGAGATTTATCGAAATATGGAAAACATTAAGAAGTGTCAAAATGTTAGTAGTAAGATTGGCCGTGATCCACGATTTGCTATCTGAGCTCACAAGTTCTGCAATCTTTCTTGGCAGCTGTGGATAAACACGAGCAGCCAGCCTGAGCAGGGTTTGTGTGAAAGCACTTTTGACCTGTGATTTCAAATCCAATCAACTTACAATTTATAGGCAGCCTGGATACTTACTTTGTTATACATCTTTAATATCAAGATCACATGACGAGTCTGTCTTTAACGCCGCTGAAAGAAAATGAAAAGCAACTGTGTCTCAAATATCATTCCTTCTACAGAGTGATGTCCACAGACCACAAGATCAGGGCATAAAACCCTTGTCCTTAAGCCAGAGCTGTGCAGTGTACCGATGTGTGCATGAACGGATTGCAGACTTTAATTGAGTGGTCAAAAAACTACAAAGTGCTACAGAAATGGAGGTCTGTTCTGCTTCAGAATCTCTTTCAGATTCTGAAAAAAAAAAAAAAAGACTCATATATTTCAGACATGTAGCTGGAATAATCAAGGGGAGGAAAGAAATAAAAACATTAAGATGCACAGGGGTTATTTATTTTTGAGGAGACAGATTTACAGATACATTACGGTGTACCTGAAGGCACATAAAAGTTAGCAGAGTGCAGACCTGGGAGGCAGCGAGCGGCAGGTATCAAAGAAAGCTAATATTCAGAGGGCTAAAGTTAAAGTGCACTGCGATAGTCAGAATGGCTCTCATCTGAGAAGAGAAGATTAAAATCAGTGGGACATCACAGCAAGGCAATATGAAGTAGGAATGAGAGGATATCTCTCTCACTTGCTCGCACGCTCCCCTCTCTCTCCAAGACACAGATGCACGCACACATAATATAGTCTCCTACAATAAACCAATTACTTGTCATTAATATTTAAGGGCCTAATTTCCATTCATATGCGATATATTAAAAACGTGCGCAGAAAAAAAGGGCTGACCCTGTGATATTCGCAGCGGGCTGGCTGTCCCAAACAGAGAGAAATGAACATTAGGCTGTTTTGTGTTTTATTGAGACAAATGTGTTCAGCCTGTGCCAGGAATTAATGGCCTCCCTTTCTAAAGTGAGGAAAATGGTACCATTTGAGGCCTTTCTTTTCCAAAATGGGATAATATCCTCTCTGCTTTAGCTTGGAGTAATAATGGACATTTAATCCAGAATGCATGATTTACCGGTTGGACGACGGATCCTGGGTCATCAAAACAATTCGCCGGAGGGGACGCCACGTCTCACCACTCGCAGGGCACTGATGACAGTTTACAAAATGGGTATGTGGGGAAATGCCAATTGTGATCCTGTTTGTGGGAGACTGCAGCTGCTAAACAATGAGCTTGATGGAAAGCAAGAGTGGGTGTGTTTTATTTATTTATTTTATTTTATTCCGAGGTGCCAGATGGACACCGCCTCGTCCAAAGAGATGATTTCTGCACCAAGTCGAGATAAGAGAAAAGAAGAGACGACATGTCGGGAGAAGAAAAGCCAAGGGTAAAGATGCCGAGAAGGCTGCCTTGGCAGATGATGCTCCCTCTTCTCAATTAACAGAATCAGTAATAAACAGGCTTCTCCTCAAGGGAAACATGCAGAACCATCAAGCCTGACTTCCCAACACTCTGACATGGAACATATCAGAAGCTTATCGCTGTATACACACTACTAATACAAGAAGGGCTATCCCACAGAGGGCTGAGGGTCTTGAGCTGAGCTTAAACTCATTAGACAAAACCTTTTATTACATTGTGCCTATCTGAGAAGGCAGAGAACCAAAGGGAGTTGCGGGATATTTGTTTCTCCAGAGTGACATGCTTTTCAAAGGTTTCAATCAACAAAACATATTGTTATTGAATGACTTCAGCTTAACAGGATTAAAAACAATTTGAGTGGCATTTACGGTCATGTGACTGTGTTCTTGAGCCAAAACTTTGGTCTGCTACTGAAAACCCTCCGTCAAGCTAACACATGCTGGGCTGGTCAGGAACATTTGACTCGTCTGGTCGAAAACTCGCCAAGTGTCATGTGTGGTGAGCGGCCATGCGTGAGTGTGTTTGATCTGGTGGCCAGGTCAGCCCTGATGTTAACAGAGTTATTAGGGGACTTATTAGGGAGAGGCAGAGAGGCAGCTAAACCCCCCACTGATTCCATCATTACTGCCGTTGTGGCAGGGTCATTACCGCCCTGCTGCCGGGGCTTTGTAGCTGGGATTCAGAAGCCGCTGGTGTGCACACGACACAGTGGGGAAAATGTGTGTGTGGGGTTGGGATGAAGTCAAAGGAACAGAGGTAAGGAAAAACGGTGTCAGATCGAGGGGGGCTTAGGGGATTTGATCAAATCTCATGTGATGAAGGGGAGAGCTGGAAGGCTTTAACTAGTTATCCTTTTAAGGCTCACCTGCCGGCATGACACAAGTTTTAGGACGTTTTACCAACGACACATCATGGTGTAATAATATAAAAAGAGTAAAAAACTGACGAGATTATACTTAATGCATCAAAGGGAAATTTAAATATTTCTTTTTAGCTTCATCGAATTTAAAGCAGGAACACATGAGTACACCCCAAATCAGGAGTGGGACCATCTGAATTTCATTCTCACTGCCAGGAAGCTAAACCGTCACAAATCTGAGGATGTTCTAGATCAGATCAGGGATCACCTTCTCCAGTGTACACACAGACCATATTAGGACAAATTCAATACTTTAAGCCTTTTTAAGTATTTAAAAACATTTCAAGACCCCACTACATTGTAAAATTTGTAAAATTGAATCATTTATAAAACACATTTAAACAGTACTTCTAAAACTGATTGTAAATGAAACTGGAGTTCTCTTCTTTTGTTCCTTTTCTTTCTTTTTGTTGATGGGAGCAACACAAACAATTTTGGTTAAGTGACAAACCTAACACATTTTTTAATAAACCAAGGAAAGAAACAAAAATAAATTAAGTTTAATATCTGAAAAATTTAAAAACATCAAGGTTAGTGATTTAAACACTACTACTTTTCCTTTTATTTTAAAAAGAAGCAACATTTCCCAAAGCACAAGACAAAAAAATTGCCGTTACTGTCTTTAAATAAACCTGAAAATTTGAAGAAAAAACAATTAATGAAATTTAAAACTTTGTGACCCTGAATTAAAGTCTTGATTCTCTATATTTTCAAAGTTACATGGGCATCCTGTACCTCTGGGTTACTAAAAGATAGAAATACTGAGCTTTAATTATGCATACATAATAATACAATTTTACTTGTTTCTATGTCAAGTTTAAACAGAGAGCTGGACAATCAGAAAGATGGTTGCTAGAACAAAGACAAAAATAAAAAAAAATATGCTTGTTAGGTCGAATGGTGACTATAAAATGTGGTGTAAGTGTGTCTGAATGGTTGTCTGTCTCAATATGTTGGCCCTGTGATTGCCCGAAAAACTGTTAGGGTTCTCCCAAATCTCCAAAATGACACCTGCGATGGGCTCAGGTGGGGGTGGGAAGGGGATAGTTGGAGATATGCTGCATTTCTATGTTGCAGGTCAGGTTCAGAGTGATGAACAGCCAACTCAGGTTTCATATCTGGATATTAATGCCACATATCTCAATATCAGTACGATACGATATGACTATGGATTCAGTGAAAACCAAGTGGTGCATTCAAGGGCAATCGTAAAAATGAAATTTGTTGTGACTTCCAGAGCTGTACACGCAGGGCGAGCGCAGGGGAAATCTGTATTGTTTATATTGTTGCTTTTCCGATATTAACATCTAGAATGTTCATATCTCGATATAGATACGATAACGATATATATTTCAGTCCTAGTTGAACTCGCAGCATGTTTTGAGGTATTTTCTGTGTATCAGTGTAATCGACTGATATTTAACAATGACATCTGGGCTGCTCTAACAGAGGAGATTGGGGATATAAGGCCCTCAGGGAGAATGCCCTGTCCTAAAGTGAGTGGATGTCTGCTTATTTTTTTCTTACAGCAGAGAGCTCCCTTGATATCCACTAATGCAAAATTCCTCACGTCACTTTGTCTTATTTCTTTATTTCCATCTGTCCAAATGCTGCTCCAAGGTTTTTTAAGATTTCTCCCTGTCCCCTTTGGCCCTTTTCACCACATGCATGTTCATTAACTGCCTTGCCATCATTAAAACTGAGGCATGCTGGGAAAAAAAGTCCCAATGACCCTGCACAGAGGGGTGGACAGGAGCCTTGTGTTTCCTCCTGCAGGATGTACATAGATCTTCATTAGACTGCTGCGTGCTCTATATGCAGACGTATGTCATTAACTTTCAAAGCATTAAATGTATATAGGAATGGAACTAAACAATATTCCCCAAGAGTATCTAAAACTGAAGTGGATAAATTCATGTTTTCAAGAAGACTAGGTCTTCCATAAAGGCACAATTATAAGTTTATAATTTCGTTTTCTCATAGTTAACCCACAGTTTTAACGTACCAACTGCATCATTTAGAACAATGACCTCCTAAGTCATTTGTTTTGGGAATTGATGAATGCAATCACATGAACCTTAAAACCCTGATTTTTTAAATTTATTATTCAGATTAGTAGTGCACAGTTGGAGACAGCTCCAAAGTGCTTGTTCAATGAAACACAGTATTTAACATGAAATATGCAGGAGTTCAAGGACAAAATGACTTAATGACCCACAATAATGCCAGCTATTATAATTATTGTGGCAGCTATTGCACTTTTAGGAGTTCATTTTAATCACATTCTCTGTCAGAGTAACAGATTAAAAGTTTGTTTTCTTGAGAAACTGATCTTTTTTTAGTATTTACTTTGCAGTTTGTACCATCTTCAGCTATTGTATTTGACTTTCTTTTTTTTATATACAAAATCTGCTTTAATTCTACTATTGTAACTGAAATCAAGAAACTTGGGGTGACAGCAGGGGTGACATTAGGTGAGTAGTCTGCCACTGCTGTCCAGCTGCTGCAGCAGCTTATTTGACTCATTTTCATCAAGCTTGAGCTAATCAACTAGATGTCCAAGACGTGTATGATTTTTTTAGTAATTTATTGGTTAAAAATCCACTTGGACAATGTGTCCTGGCATAACAACACCCCTTTCAGGTTCAAGTTACTTTATTTGTACTTCTGTAAAACTGTTTTGCATAAAAAGCTCCCCCCCCCCCCCCCCCCCCCCCACAAGACAAAAATCACAAAACAGATGTAACACAGCGCAGCACAACAGTAATCAAAAGCCTTAACACGATAAAATCATAAATATTTTTTGAGGATTTTTTTTTCCCTCATAGTGGTAGTGGTGGTGGAGGAGGGACATAGTACGTGTAAAAACTATCTAAAACAGCAAAAAACAGCCCTTTAACTATTGTGATCCTAATAAAAAACAGCACATGATGAATATGATTTCAAAAACTAAATATATTAAGTTTGGACCTCAATCTCATCTCAGCTACTGGATTAATGCTCACAATCTAATGGCCCTTTTCCACTAGCCCTTTTCCACTAGCCCTACTCTACTCTACTCAGCTGTACCCGACTCTACCTGGCTCTACTCTACTCGCCTTGTGCTGCTTTTCCATTAGCCCCAGTCGCCTGCCCAACGGGGTGCAGCGTCGCTGTAAACAGAGAGAGGCTCTGCGGTGATGTCATTTTGAGTGCGGCACACAACAATCTTTTGTCACAAACCGAGTCAAAAAGGAAGCAGAAGAAGGCTGCAGGTGGCGAGAAGAAATACCCCTTGAGAAGCACAGGAGAGTTTTAGAAGCTATACAACAGAATGAAGCCGAGGACGAGAGCAATCAAACTGCAAAGAAGAAGTTTGAGGGTAAGCTAATGGTAGCTACCACTAGCATGCTAAGTCGTCGCGCCCATGACTCATCGATGACGACATTATCTGACCAATCAGTAGCTAGCAGTCGGTGACATCATCTTTTAGTATCGACTCAGCTCGCTTGGAACCAGAGCGGAGTAGGTACTAAAACTAGCTTGTTTTAGGAGGTACCAGGCTAGTGGAA
The DNA here is from genome assembly GCA_036419115.1 of Scarus forsteni. Taxonomy (NCBI): domain Eukaryota; kingdom Metazoa; phylum Chordata; class Actinopteri; order Labriformes; family Labridae; genus Scarus; species Scarus forsteni. Next base: position 17,201,449 of record JAZDUH010000383.1, read on the forward strand.
ACACGCTGCAAATCGAGTAGAGCTGAGTAGAGTAGGGCCAAGGCATGCTAGTGGAAAAGGGCCATTAGTATGGCCAGACCTGTGAATAAATTCATGGCCAACAGAACCAAATTCATCTACAGATGATAGCTGTAGTGACAGGAATAGTTATTATGCCTCAAATATACAGTCTATCCAAGAATTTCGGTATCAGAGGAACCTCCCTGCTATTTTGTTGTGCGTTTCTCCTGCTAAGCCCACACATCACCATTACAAAGTGGCATATGCCCTTTGTCCATCAGCAATTGGTGTGTGCAATGGAGGAAACATTTTGGAAGAAAGGGGGTGTGAAGTTTGCCAACATCAATCTTGTTTCAAATTGAAGTGCAAAGTTCCAGCTGAATGAATTGCCTTTCAAATGCAGCAGGCCATGGCTACACACATTCAATCCCGAAGTGAATCTGATTTGATCCCAAAGAGCCGTACAAAGGCACAACCCACTGATTGATAAAGCGAACTGAGGGGAGATGAGGGTAAAAGTACAAAAAACCAAGAGAGAGACGAGTCAATGAAGAAGGGAGGGAAGAAAAAGGGAAAAGCCAATAGATGGGGAAGAGGAGTGAGGACAAGAGGAAGAGGAAGAATCAGGGAAGAACTGAAGAGGGCTTTAAAAAATAAATTGAGGCAGCCAGGTTGGTCATTTAATGTCTTGTACACAACTTCAAAAGATGTGAATAACCGGTGTGGTGAGCCAGATCAAACAGAGATGGGTGTCACTGGTTATACATCAACTCTTCTTCTGGTGTGGGTGGTGACAACTTTCCAATCATGAAGCACTGAAAGGCTCCAAAGGTGAAATAACTGCTTTGGCATCAGTGACCAACGTGAAAACATAACTCACTGAAAGTAAAAGACGCTTTGTTTCAGTACAACAGGAAACATGACACTGTTTGTTATGACTTCTATGTTAGTAAATGGATAAATGGACTGTTAAAGATTTTTATTACAGTTTGAGTTAATGCTTCTAGTCTTAACAATTGTGAAAAATGTTGTGTTTTTATTATGTTGGTGTACTGATTATTGCTCATAAAGTGATTTATTGAAAAAATATCTGATAAAGATTTGGGATGTACGTGGAGTACAGTAATTATAGAAGGCAGGAAACACCTTAAAATTAGATTTTTATGTTGTTTTCTTTGAGTTAGCCGGAGCATCGTGTGTTTTGTCAACATGCTCTTGGCTTAAGTTTGTTGATGCTAAGTGAGGGTATGATGGATGCAACAATTCTCAGTCAAAAATTCTCAAATATTGAACTGCTAATTACGGCATCTATGCAAAGAAGCTTGTAAACTTATATTTATTTTCATGGTGACTTTATCCTGTGATACTGAAAGATGTGATCTTCCTGGAACATTGAGCTCGTTGTTTTTATGGTTTTGTTTTATATCAACAAATAATATGAGTGTTTATTGGAAAAAAAAAGTTTTGATCCTCTGTTTCTTCACCATACCTCCCTGTTGTACCTGTAAAATTTCCCCAAAACATCCAAGAATATCTTCCAAAACTGACCACAAATACATCTGCTCATGCCGCCTAAGTGGCATTTACAAAAAAATCCATTGCATGTATACGTATAAAGAACATTTCCTTCACCAAAGAAATTGTTTCAAAAGGATTAAAAATATTAAATCACTCTCACTACACTTTGAAATTTTCAAACTGTTTTAAACAGAGGTTTACCTTATCTTGAGTGTAATAAATCACAAAACATGTCTTTGAGTAGTTATTTCTTTTTTATTTTATTCTTACAGGCGTTCATCATTTCAAATTGTTTTCAATTATTGTAGCAGATATCTTACAAACACAACTTTTTCTTTAACTGGTCATCGTCACTTCTTTGGATATTATGTTTTCATGTGTCTTCTTCTCTAACAACCTCATGATGACTTTAAATTTACGATTCATCACTTTTTTAGGGCTAAATTCGGACAACTTTCCAACTCTTTTAAGTTGTATTATGCAGGTTCTCCTACACCTAAAAGCTGTTGTAAATTTAAACTAATAAATAAATTGTGGACATAAAAAAATCAAAATTACGCTTTGTAACAGTGTACAGAAGAATTACAAAAGCCTGGAAAACAAATTCAAGTATTTTTAAGAATTTGAATCACATGTAAAACCCTGTTAATTCTCCTTCCTTTACCAAGTCTTTGCTTATTAGTCTCTTAAACAACTTGAATCGCTATGGCTATAGATGGTGCTTTTTAATGTTTCCTTGGTTTTTACACAGTCTTAGTGTTGTGTTACTCGAGATCGGTCTTGGTCTTGAGACCAGTCTTGACGCCACGTTTTGAAGGTCTTGGGCTAGTCTCGGACTCTATAGCATTTTACTTGGTCTTGTCTCAGTCTCGGACTGGCGAGACTTGGGATTTTTCATCAAGACTGATCAAGACCAGCACTGATCTGCTGTTCTTCAACTTCATTAATGTGAATAAGGAGGGACACTTGGTAAAACAACAAAAAGCTTCAGTTCATGTTATTTCCCCCTGTGATGACTGCAACCTTCCCGGTGTTGTGATTGAGGGACACCCCTGCAACCATGTCATGGTTTTGAAATTGATTTTGACAGTCTTGGTCGTGTCAGTCTTGGCTTGTCTCGGTCTTGGTCTTGTCTCAGTCTCGGCTCCCAAAAGTCTTGGTCTCGTCTTGGTCTTGGTGCATTCTGGTCTTGGGCAAGTCATGGTCTCGGTTTGGTCTTGGGCACAACACTACTCAGTCTACTTCCTGGATAGTCTGGACAGTCACAAAGATGTCAACAGCAGATTATATGTAAATCAAAAAATACTGCAGAATTATTTGATAAAGGTGGAAAACAATCCAATCAAAGATCCAATCATAAGAAGGTATTGATAGAAAAGTCCAGGCCTGCAGATAAGTGTTGAAGTTGCAATCAGGACAAAGAGCCATCTTAAAATAAATAACAAAAAATACAAAATCCTCTTTTAGTGATTGAACTTGAGCTTGAAATCCCTCTTGATTATCATTCCCTTTTCTTGGAGAAACTCATTAAACAGTAAGACTCATAAAAGCAGCAGGGGAGGTGACAGTCCTGCATCCTCGGTTGTTTTAGGGGCCTCTGAGCGCAATAAGCATCTGAAAATTGGGGGCCGTTAAAGTGATTCTTTTTCTTTTTTCTCTTCTTTTACTGCCTAAGTGTTGTGCCTCAACAATGCAAGTAACAAGCAAGACTCCCAAGGAATGCCAAGTTAACAGAAGCCTTTTTGCACCATTTTCTGAGGGCAGCTCTGCAGGGAGGGCATTTACACCTGCTTGCCTCATCTTTCACGATACACTAGTCCCCCCAAAGTGTGCTTGGCTTAAAAATATCCACATCTCAGATGTGGTGAAGATGGAAGTGCTGCAATGAAGCAGGGGACAAACCAACAAGTGTGTTTGTGTGTAAATGTGTGAGAGGGTGGAATGAACAACGGTGGCAATATGGCAGACAAATGAAGTTGGTGTTCAGCAGTGACTGGTTTGTCAAATCAGCACAAAGGATTTATGGTCCGTGGTTACACTGAGAGGTTACAATGAGAGCACAAGACCACAGGTATTAATCTTGTGTGTCTCTGTCCCCCCGCTTGAACCATAAACATGCTTAAAACAACAACACCAGCTAACCAAGTTGACCTCTGATGAAGGACGACTCTAAGTCCAACAGGTCAAACTAAACAGTGAAATAATTCTCTGCAGCAAATGATTTACTGATCTGTAGGACTGGTCAATATATCATGTTTAAATGGATATTTGTAATTTGGATGAGATGTTCAGGTTGATGTAGAAAGTACAAGAACCGATGTCAGGTCTGAACTACCCAACGTGATATGCATTTGGATCTTAGGATAAACATTAAAAAAGGAAAACCATATAATTGATCTTAATAAAGACACATTTTATTACTAAAGAAAATCAAATAACATTGATAATGTTTTGATAGGTCAGTAAAAAACAGGTGAAAGACACTTTATTGGGTAATAGAGTGTTTTTAATTATTGGAGATTGCAGGCAAACTATTGCGTGTCTACAAGTGTTGCACATAAACATGGCAACATTTCCTAAAAATGATAAGAACTGGACACCTCTGCTCTCTGCCAGTTACATCCACCTTTCCAAATGTAGGGCAAGTTGTCTGCACTTGAAAGCACCAATTAGTCCAATATTTGCAATTTTTCATTTTTAAATGCACAATACGGAAGAGTTTAGACAGTTTTTAAAAGCTCATTTGTGGTGGTTAACTATGTTCATTTATTGCTTCATGATACTAGCACTGGTATTAAAACTTACTTGGGCAGCACAGTGGACTTATAAAAGTCATGATCAACTGCCTGTGATGAGCAGAAAGCACACATGTAGGTGGAGGCTTTTCGGCTATGACATAATAAACCCCAGCAACTAAAAAACACAGTTCTTAAAGGCTTCTTCTCCTTTTAAAGAGGCATTTCTCTGTGAACTTAGAGTTTAGTAAAGGTGTCACATTCTTCTATGCCAGAAGCTCCTCCAACAACATTGAGAGAAGAGACAATTAATTTTGGAGGACATGGGACCTTTAAGAGAAAAAAAGGAGCATTGACAATCTTTTTCCATGTGTTACTTATATTACTGCCAATGCCCATTCCTCTAGCCAGACAAAAACACTGGACAGCTCACTCAGCAGAAGACTCAGTGGACGTTTTGCTTTGCTAGTTTTGCTTAGCTTCGCTCAACTTTAATTGGTTGTTTTGGTTTTCCATGAGCGATCACACCTAATACACGGCACAACTTTTCACATCATCTCCATGTGAAGCAAGTTTAGACCAAATGGACATGGAGATGCTGCTCACAACTGGATGTTTAGAGTATCACCACAAGTTGGAAGTGTTGGACGTGAATTCATGGACAAGGATCTTGCTTGTAACTATCACTAAAAGACCAAAGCAGAGGGCTGAGGGCTAGAAAACTAATTCCATGTTTCAAGCCTTAGGGATAAATCTATTGCAATTGGTATTGTTGTGTGCGTGAATAATTCAAGATTCTATTTTAAGTTTGTTGTGTAAACAGATGTTTTTTTAATTCAAAAGAGCAGGACCCAATGCTATGTGTCAGCCCATTAATGGTAATTTCCATTATGTGTTAGCATTAAGCGAAAAAACCAAGACAAACTATCTGTGAAAGAAGCTAATTTCAAAAGATGGATCCGTCTAAATCAAGCGGATAATTCAGTAAGTTTCTCTCTCTTTTTTCCTCTGATATTTGAATATTTATAAGCAATGTTCCAGTTATAGTTTTGATGTAAATTGCCATCCCAAGTCAATACACATAAATATTGCATTTCTTGCACAATTTCACCTTGTGATTTTTTTGGAAATATATGAGCAATGATAAGGAAAAATTATGTGTTGCCATAGGATTAAACAGGTCACAGCATTGTTTTATTTTTACTCAAATCATATCAAAGTTTCAAATTCTAGTTATTCGACAACTTGTCATTTATTTACAGGAAAAGTAGTGTATAATGTGTTAGGTTGTTCCATTAAAAAATGTGGAGACTGGTTTCGGTCCATGTAGCTCGACCCTACATTCACACACTGATTCTTGAATATCCTTAAAGAAATTGTGTCTTGAAGACTGTGTGGATTATAAAACAAATGAACATGTATCTGATTTGAGGAAGATCCCATCCAACACCTTTTGTTTTACGGCACTACCACATCAAAGCCTTTTTCATTGACTTTCAACTTCACTGACGGGGGGTGGGAGTGTGCGCGTGGGCAGGTTGGGGAGGGTGCGGATATCAAACATTAAACAGCATTTTTCATTCATGAGCAAATCATGTTCTGTTTCAACAATAGAGGGAAAAAGAGCTGATTCAGTGAAGTCGCTGCAGGGGTAATTGATAGGGATCCAGCAAAGGTAACTCCCGCGGGAAATGCTGGATCATGAATTCCTACCCTGCCAGCGGAAACATGGACTATCTATAGAGCTTTTTTTATAATCCCCAGTGGGTGAGAAAGGGAATTTAATAAATGATTTAAAAGGACATTTAGAGCTGAATTAAAACCAGTCGGTGGAACTCCAAATGCTAAGTTGTATTTCATGTGATGAAGCCGTGCGAAAATATGTTTCACGGTGGCAGTCCTTTGCAAACATATTGTAGATTTACAGATGCTTAATGTAACATTCATTTCCTCAGTTAAGGACATATGATTCAAGCCAAAGGGAAGAAAATTATACAAAGGCGATTCAAAAAATGGAGAAACAAATACAGTAACATCAGGGAAATGAAACAGGACCCTCTCCTTTAGTTTGATTGTGGGGTTTTACATTGTATTTAAAGGGTAACAGCGGTGCATTATGGGATAAAGCCACTAGTAAAAAGGACGTTTTGAGGGTAATCAGTTCTTAAGAGGGAAAACTAGGGATGTAAAGCAAAGAATGCATAGTATTTATCTTCCCTCACAGTGGTACTTAACCAGAATATAACACCATTGTTTCACCATTCAATACCATGTATTTGTCTAATTATAATGAATTTACCATAGCATGGGCCACATTTAGAATCATTTCCACACCTGGAAATGATCTTATTATCACGGTAAAACTAATCCATAAGACGCCACACTAACAGCCAATAACATACAAATAATACTGGTAACTGGATCTTTATCACCTGCCTCACCAACCACGTCATAGATATAATGTTTTTACTGTATAAATATCCAGGAATCAGTGGAAATACAATATTAAGCACAACAGCTACAATCTTTTGTTACCATGTAAACACCACACATGACTACATTTCCTGCCAAAGGAACACAAGTCAGTTACTAATCTTAACATTGTATAAATACATGTTTGATCACCAAATCATACACCATAATTGCCATTGCAATGTCAAGTTACTGTAAGAGGTGCTAACCTTATCAAAAGAGGAGTTTCTCCATAAGTTATATAAACAGGAATACACAGATGTAATGGTCAAATACCTACATTGACCAGTATCTGCACTTTTTTTCTAAATATTTGCCATTGACCAAACATGAAATGAGCAACTGTCAGCTATAAATATTATAGATGTTGCATGATTTCAAATGGATGCTGACAGTGAAGCACAACAAATGAAGTAAACTGTCTGACACACTCTAAACTATAACTGATAAAATGTGTAAACAAAACAACGCAACTGTTCAAAAATAACTCCAAAAGAGGAGATACAAACAGCGGCATTGGTAGTGGTAATATGGTTAATTGTTATTAAAAAACATATTGGGCTGGATGTACAATTGCTGCATATAGATACATTTCTGGCAATTAGGGGAGTGTAAAAAAAAAAGGTTGCCAATAGTCTATTACAGCTGAGGCCTTAACGCTACATATATAGCTTTTTTTACTTTAGTGATTCTCCTTCATTTGTATTATCCTGACAAATCGACTCAGCAGCAGCTAAGGCAAAATTGGTATTTATTTCCCTGAACAAGAAAGAAAGACAAGCCTAGTTTGTAGACCCAGAGGCAGTGAAAAAGAAGAGAAAGAAGCTGCAGGCGGGCTGACTGCTTTCCAAACAGTCGGTGGGTATATGGGGAAAAGTTGGAGGACTCTGTGTAGTTATGTCCACGAGCCCTGCCAGAGCTCAAATTTGACTGTTCGGCGCTTGACAGGCCTCTGACTTCTCCCCTCCCACTGCTGCTGGAATAAGAGGACTGTACCACACTCACGCACACTGTCAAAGAAGTGGAAAAATACTCAAATTGTCATGGGGAGGAATACATCAAGTGCCTTCAGACACATTCCTCTCTCTATATAAGAAAACAAACTTGCTCTGCACCGCTTGTGTTATTCATCAGCAAGTTAGGTAGCTTGGTTGTGTATCTGAGAAACAAACTGGCCGGGACAAGAAAACTCCCAGAGCTTCCATCACAAAAGCCTCCCCTCCTCCCCTCCGATGGAGGACCGGTCTACTGGACTGGAAAAGGCAAGAAGCAAACCAAGCAGAACTGCTCTCAGTTCACACATCTATATGCGCAAGTTTGTGCACACCCACGTGCCTTGCAAAAATCACTGATTTGAAACTACTCAATGGGTGCAAAGAGCAAAAACAATGAGCATCCACAGTGCATTCAAGCTCTCTGAAAGACACAAACAAACACTCCAGCAAGAGCATTGGTACCCCCTAATTGGCTCAGAGATTTGACTTGTGAGCATACATAGATGGTGTTCAAATGTAGTGGAAAAAGTTCTTGGTTCTTTGGGATAATTAACGTTTCTGTGAGAAAAATGGTTCCTTTAAGCGTCGCCAGATGAAAGTGGCTTGGCGTCTGTTGCCGTGAGGCTAAATGAAGCGTGTGTGTGCGTGTGATTAATTAAGGAAGAGGGGGTTGAAGAAAGATGATGCCTTCTTACCTTTGCTCTGTGACGAGAAGCAGAGGGAGAGCTGAGCAAATAGGTCAGGATTCTCAAACTTCTCTTCTTTGACTTTGATCCAGAAGCAATTCTCTGCCATTTCCTGAGGCACTATCTGCAATGACACAAGGATTCCATTATCACCACAATCAGAGACCGCCGTTCCACCAAGCTGCCACTCAAAAAGTTCTTCTCACTGGAGATGGGGTTTGTGTATGTATGTGTGTGTGTGTGTGTTTTCACTGTTTGGACACACAGATGCCCTTGTGCGCACCCTTGGCATCTAAGTAGCAAACACAACAGCGGAAATATCCCTGCAATTGCAAATCAAGTGATTTAACAAAGATGCATGACGACTTGTGAATGGTCCATCATTGAACCCTAATACAAAAAATATATATATATTGTTGACCTTGGGCGCAACTTCATGGATTAAAATCATCTCTATATAGTTACCCAGCTGAGTTGCAAATCATAATATTCCAAGTTTAATACGAATATGAATTAATAACCAATATATGTTTGATCAGAATCTTGAACTTCAGTAAAGCTCTGGCTAAATGGGGCTTTTCCTCTGTGTTATAAGAACAGCTCAGCTCCACTTAACCCAGTTGTCTTGGCTTCCCATTAGGGGTCCTACAGGTGCCTGGCAACAAAAGGTACCACCTCCAGTGAAGTTCCAAGCAAGTTTCCTCTGCCATGGAAAGTATGCTGGTCTGCTGTTTGCAACCATCTCTGAAACAAAAGTCTTCACTACAATGACAAAAAGGCACACAGGAGCCGGCAGCCCTACTGCTTTATTTTCCACTATTGTTGAGTGAGGAGGAAGAGATGCTAGTTTTACAAAGCTATGCAATGATGACCCCCAACGACAGTCTATACCAGGAGGATTTAATTAAAAGTCACTGAGGTCTAGTGAATAAAATTCTTCCAAAAGGTCAGAACCAAACTCTAGACGTGTCCTATGGTTTCAAAAATATCTGTTGTTTATTTTTAATGCAGGATATGCTTTACGGAGTGCACAGCTAGCTCTTCTACCATAAAATAAAATAAGTCCTATAAGAATAAATGTTTGGTATTTATTTCAGATTAGAGAAAACAAAAACCTTAGAAAACTATTTTAAAAAAGTGCATATTGCTGCATATTTTGGAAAGAAGATGCAAATTTTATTTGTTTTAACATGTTCCAGATTTCTCTCTCTGTCTCTCCCTTGCTCTTTCTCTCACAAACAGTGCTAAACGTAATGCGTGAACCCACAATAAATAAATAAATAAGCAAATAAACCAAACAAGGTTGTGTAACTTGCAAAATGTGAAACATCGAAAATGAAACTAGTGGGAAACCTGTAAAACCACAAAAATGAAACTAACCCAAACAAATGATCAAATCGATTAGCAAACAATTGGAAAATGAACCTAACAAATGAACAGGATCAACATGGCGAACAGCGCAGCGTCACTACAGTGCAAAAGCTATCAGCCCTCATCAACATTTACCACGCACTTTGGTCACAAGTCTTGCAGGTGACAAGGGTCAGGCTGTTTATTTGGCACTACCTCCTGTTTGCCTGTAACTGTTGCAGCTCGTGCTGCATACACTATCGGGCCGAGAAAATCACTTCCCCGAAAAGCATCAGTATGTTTTATTCCACAGCTTTCTGTGTGACGGCAGCAGCGGTCGGATGAATAAATGCTCAGAAATCTATGCTCCATTAGACAACCTTATGAGCTTAAAAAACAAACAGAACATAATTCAGGACTCATGGCATGTCAGGCAAGACAAACTACGGGCTTCAGTGTGAACTGGAGTAGCAGAGTTCGTTGTCTATTGTCATCGGAGGAAATGCTCCATTAAAATCTATTCTTGTGGATTTATCAGAGACTGGTCACAGATCTGGACAGAATTATCACTCAATCTGGATCCAGATCGAGGTCCGCTGTTTAGTAATGCCTGGACTATTCTGCAATAAGAAACTAAGGAGGTAGTATCTAAAGTGTCAAGCCAAGGTAAGCAGATACCACAATTGGAAAAGCACCAAAACAGCATTGATCCGTGTCTGATACAACACAAAAACATTAGACATCTGATGTTGCTGGATTTTTGTCATTTTAAATCTGTAAAAAAATTCAGACATACTTTCACCTTCTATTTAAATTGCATATTATCATTTGCATGTTCATTTCTGTATATTCAGGCTGTCAAAAACATATTTTTAACATTAATACAGAAATGTGTCTAATTGATACACACTTAATGATTGGCTGCATCAAAAGTTAAAAAACACAATGACCTTCAGTTATGTTTTTATCAGAGAATAAAGAGCACCGTTGCCTGTTGGCTACATTTGTATTCCACTTCATAATCTTACTAATGCCATTGTGACTTTCCATTGGGTCTTTTGTTTGGGACTTCTGATAATTTAAGGTAATAAATGTCCCAAATATGGGTGTTTTTTAAATTTCTGTTTTTATCTCAATGAAATCAACAGCTATAATGTAATTTTATTGTTTAGTGCCCACATAAAAGCTCCAAAATGAATACAACAAATACAATTACAAACCCCTATTCAAGCTAAACACTTCAAAGAGAGAGTTTTGTAGTCTGTTATCATATATTGGTGGTTCTTACAGTAAAAATCCTTCACTGAGGATACAAAAACTAAACACTTTACAAAAGCACACCTCAGCATTTTTCCAGGCTTTTGTTGACCTCCTCATTATGTTGGTGCTGATTATACGGCCTAATAAAGTGTGTGTCACTACGCTAAATATTTTTACATTGGCTAAAGTGCTTTGGTTGGTGAGAGCTCTCAGTGTGACACTGTTGTAATGTTTAATCATGACCTGGTCTCTCACTTATCCTGTCTTGTGCTGCTGCTGTTAACCTCCTAGAAACCACAGCAATCCCATACACAGAAGTTTAAGTGCAACACTTATGCTACACAGACAAGAGAGTTCCAGATGATGCTGGGCAATAATTCCCAAGGCCATGTAGTAACTGCGTTAAGTGTGACAGTGTTTACGGAGCCCTATAATGGCGGTAATAGGTGCCTTAATGGAACAGTTATGAAACTTTCAACGTGAGAGGTGTTAAGTATGGATAACAAAGCATCTGGCTCTAGTTTGCTCTCACGCTATCCACTCAAAGTCCTGAAAAGCTGTCCGTTTTCTTTTTTCTGATAGCCTTACTCATGAGAGTGGTTAAAGGAGAATATAATGATGCAGCAGAAGGTTAAAAATATTATAATTAAAAACATATCACATTCAAAAATACTATTCTAAAAAATATTCCTACAACTACTGATTCTACTGGTGATCCTTCTCAAAATCAGGCTACCTCTATTTTCAAGTAATTGAGTATTCTCTTTCATTTTCATGCCAGACTGTTGGTACTCACAGTAAATCCAAAAAATTAATAAGAGTGGAGTAGTTCAGTGCATCTTAAACCCCTGTATCCTGTCAAATAAATCTTTTATCATTGCCTTTATAAATACTTGAGAAAAATAACTGACCTATTAGATGTAATATACAGAACTGTTAAAAATAAAAGCATTTTCCAACAATATGCTGATAATGCCTCTCTGAACGAGCTAAAAATGTTATGATTGATGCCAGACTATTTATCACCTTTTCAAAGATTACAAACCCTATTTATCTTACTCTCTAATTCATTTCATTTCAAAACTTTTTGTCATCTTAACTATTTGAAAACAGCAAATGAAGGTGAATAGAATGGAAAAAAGGCTTGAAAAATGATGTTAATCTTAACATTGCAGTTGATTAAATGTATGCTATTGGGTTAAAGTGGATAATCAGAGAGGTGAAGGTAGACATAATGCATAAAAATGCTGACTTTATCAGAAGTCACTATGCACTCTATCCTTTAATGCTCTGGTTATTATCTTATCTATCTATCTATCTATCTATCTATCTATCTATCTATCTATCTATCTATCTATATATATACATATATATATATATTTTTTTTTTTCTAATATAAAATAGTATTTACTCGATGTCATAAAATCACGGAAAGACCTCCTTAGCAGGTAAAGAAGTGCCTTCCTCTGTTTTGCATGTTTTGACTGTTAACACTGTTTATAAAACATATGAAAATGAATTATCAAATGTATACACTGACCCATGGGTCTGAATAATTGTTCTGGAGAACCCCATCTGAAAAAGAAAATCCATTTCCAAAAAAGTGTGCTTCAAACACTAAAATCTTGTTTCTCCTCCTATTTTAAATTCATATGGTTTCAAATAGATTAAAAGTTTATGCGACACTACTTTGGCTCAACACAGTGGTCAAAACTAGCAGATACTCTTTTTACCCTGAAGCCTTCAATGCTGGTCATGTGACAATGAGCAAACAGTTGAGTAAAGAAAGTCTAAACTGGTAACTAATTTTAGCATTGGGCATGCTTTTTTACCTTTGGGTCACTGAAACTGTCTTTGAAAGAACTGTTTTATTAACCTACTTTGCTCTTTAGACCTTATTAAACATGAATGTGCCCATATGACTTATCAACAAGGATATTTAAGCCATAATTACGGCAGCTGTCTTTTGCATATTCAGATCATGACAGTGTTGGAGAAATGTGTATTGTCTCAGAAAGAAATGCTTTTAAACAGAACATCAGTAACAACACCACTGAAATATTCATCACAGCTTCTGTTCTGTGCCACTAACTCCATTATCATCTCACTGGGAAGATCTTTTCCTACTTTTAACTACAATTTCCTGGAAAGAGAAGACACTGCTTTGCTGTGACGTAGCTTTTCAAGAGGATCAAAGTATTATGGAGAAAAATAGCTAATTAAAACCAGATTGCTGTCAGAGTAAAAGGAGATTCTACATAAGCTTAAGATTGATTTGCAAATCTGTGTTGCTAAAAAACAGATGAAAAAGTTTTTTTTTAAACTTCGTCCTAATTGATCCACAGCAATGCAACACAATGATGTAAAAATATGAATTGTATGGTAAAATATTTATTTTTGTTTCTTTCTGCTGAGAGCAAAATTAATATAAATAGCAAAGATACATGACAAAATTTTACACTATCTAATGGCAAAATTAGCAAAAGGAGATAGTCATTACTAGTGCCCTGTGGTACACCTCACTTTTTTTTTTTTAATAATCTCTGGATAAGCTTTTCACCAGCAATGCCATGGATCTCTTCATTTCCAATGGCACAGGAGATTTCTCATCACTCCACAGCTTTAATAAGATGTCCTTTATTTACATTGTTGCAATGATTACTGGCGCCAAGAGACTGTGCTATGTTTTAGGCATATATCTGTACATGATTTTGTGCCTGAGGTTGTGAAAAAAACTTAGTTCAATCAACCTCTAAAGTTTTGTCTTTTTTATAATACAATTTGAACCATGTTTAACCGTATGCATTCCTACTTAAAGCATTGGCAGCAACAACTCAGGCCTATATTTCTATGATATGCATTTTCATGATGGGATTTTAGTCAGTCATTTGCATATAATGTACATGCTGCAAAAGTTAGCCCTCATGCTCTTTTATGACAGTATTCATACACATAATGTCATCAAATATCAAATGTTAAACTATGAATTAAAGCTGGCCCAGACCAAAATACAGATGTAAAATTAAACCATAAATAGAAGATCTTGAAGCAACTTTGTTTAATTAGAGAATGTTGGTTCTTTACATGGAGCAGAAGGTTTTTTTTTAGGCATATATCTGTACATGATTTTGTGCCTGAGGTTGTGAAAAAAACTTAGTTCAATCAACCTCTAAAGTTTGTCTTTTTTATAATACAATCTGAACCATGTTTAACTGTATGCATTCCTACTTAAAGCATTGGCAGCAACAACTCAGGCCTATATTTCTATAATATGCATTTTCATGATAGGATTTTAGTCAGTCATCTGCATATAATGTACATGCTGCAAAAGTTAGCCCTCATGCTCTTTTATGACAGTATTCATACACATAATGTCATCAAATATCAAATGTTACGCTATGAATTAAAGCTGGCCCAGACCAAAATACAGATGTAAAATTAAACCATAAATAGAAGATCTTGAAGCAACTTTGTTTAATTAGAGAATGTTGGTTCTTTACATGGAGCAGAAGGTTTTTTTTTACTTTTTTTAATCCCCCTGCATCCTTTCTGTCTTTTGTTTTCCCATTCCCATATGTTTACAGAAATCCTTAATTAGCAGGGCAAGATTATATGTCTCTTGTTTTTTCATGGGTAATGCTTTTAATAAAAGACAATGCCTGCGAATTGTTTGTTTTGGCATTTGGACAGTCCCATGCTTAATCTCTGCTAATAATTTTCAGTGGGAATCCCTGATACAAATGTGAAAGTACACTCAGGGAAGAAATAACCCAAGCTGATTTAAATTGCATTTAGCACTTAAACAAAGCTGGCATTTCCCACTGTGTGCCTGAGCCGATCTTCTCCCGTGTGAGTGCTTTGTAATGCTGCTTCAGACTGAAAATGCTCTGCCGTCCCATCCCCAGCTTGACTGGTGGACTCATACTGCAGCTGTGAATGCACAAATATGTCTACGTCCTATTAAAGAGCTGCATTCTCTGAGCGCGAGGATGTCAGTTTGTATCAGCATGCTAGTATTGTCTACCTGCTGCTGCTTGCTGCAAATATTTCCCTGCACTTCAGTACTCTTGGATTACTTTTGAGATATGCCTCTTTATTCACAGTTCACCTGCTGTGATTGTAAATTATAGAGTAAAGCATGGCACAATGCAGGCGATGATATTTGAATGTCTGAATATAAATTACTGCTGATGAAAACTGCTTAAATTAAAAAAAAAAAAAGTAAAACTAAATAAACCAATGGAAACTGGTGGAGATGACCCTTACCCACACCCACACCCAATACTCCTGTAACCCAAGTCCAGTATATTTGAGGATGGCCTGGTTAGATTGCGTGTTTGTGTATCGAAGTGATTTGAAAATGCATGAGGAAATATACTAGTGTAAGTTCTGATGGTGGCAGGCGAGGTTGCACATATAGGGAGATCTGTTATCGGGCTGTTGACTCATTCAGCCTCATTAGCTTTACAGGTCAGTTTGGTGGGACAAATCTGAAGTCTGTCAGGCCACATGTGAGATAAACACAATAGGGTAAACTCATTACACAAACAGCCAACAACAGACTGGGTGCTGACCAAGACTGATACTATGAGTCTGAAGTAGAGAGCACTGACTGCAGAATAAACAGAGAGACAAGGTGGACAGGAGGAAGTGTACGACTCCCCTTGAGAACAAGGTATCTTTGCACACATGTGAAGTTCAGATAAAACTTCCACAGAGGCAGCAGGAAGATGGGAGGGTTGGTTGGTTTTGGTTTCACTGGCAGAAGAGTTTGGCTATACCAGTGGTTTGAACTGGTGGGTAAGGACAAAAAAGGGGAAAGAGTAGCTGCTTAAGTGGGTCTGAAAAATAAAAAAATAAGAAGTTTGATGTATAAAAGCCTTAAGATAAAGAGAACAGGGCAGAGACATCAATTTTCTAACATGGGCTCCATTTAGCCATGGCAACCAAAAACAGACTGTTTCCAGAGGTCTTTACCTATTCATTTTGGTAGAAAAAGTCTGTTCTGATCTTTTGATAATGTGCACATTTCTTATGAGTTCTATGAAACAACCAAAATGTTCATGCCACTGAGCAACACCAACAACAGTTATGCTGCGTTCACACCACAAGCGACCCAGCTACCAAAATCACGTCGCCCGCTGAGGTATCGTCGTGCGTCCACAAATACCTCATTTTGGTCACCGTTGCTGTTGGCTGTCGCTTGGTGACGTCAATTCTGCTCGAGTTTCACTGCGATCATATCATATATAATATAATAGGATGTATAAGCGGACATTATTCCAGCTGTATCCTTTTCATTCACTTATCAAACACAAAACACTGCAGCTGACGCCCTGCAGTAGCATCATATGTGAGTTTTCTGCGGTCCGTCTAGGCGGAACTAATGTCCTCACTGACTAATGTTTCCCACACGGACATGGATTGTTCCTCTGTAGTCCGGTTGAAAAACTGTCCGTCCCGGGTATCGTCACACACGCACACACCGCTGATTGGCTGTTGCCACACAGCCACACACGACATTGCCTGAAAGGATCAACTTTTTTTAACTTTGACATCGTGCAACAAGTGAAGTGATCGTCTTGTATGCGGTAAACGCATCGCGGAAGGGTTAGCCCCGCCCCATTGCGGCTGTACAATGACTTTGCATGGAGAGTGATCGCCGAGGTAGTACAGGTAGCGTACGGTGTGAATGCAGCATTAGGGATATGGATGCATAGATGTCTTCAAGGGCTTATGTGATAAAGTGCTTTTACAGAACATTTGTCACATCTCTTTGTCCAATTGTTTGTTTTTGTGGGAATTGGTTTTCAAGGTTGGGTCACAGTTTCTTATCTAAGACGTGATAATGGGCCCTGAGGTCAGAATAATTAAGAAAGACAAGGGCAATATTCTTTAGCTGGCAACGCAACAGCCAAGCAGAAGGTAATCAACAGATGTTTAACAATTATGAGGCAGATACAACCATCTACCCTGGTTATTTAATAGAATCCAATTTCCAGGGAGTCACTGTAACTTTCTTTTTAATAAATAACGTTGTGGTGTCTTCCCCAAGAAGAAATCTATGTGATTCATACTTTCGTCAGATATCCAAGGGGTCACAAATAGAGGGGATGTAGGAATGAAACATATCAAGTGGCTCCAAATAACAACTTCTTTATGCAGCCCATTCATGGCTGCTCCTGCTCGTCCCCTACCTCCATCTGCTGCACAGAGAGGAGACAGACGACTCTTGTCCCACTTAATCGGCACAAGAGACACAGATTGTTTTTCCTCAGGTGGTTATGAATTTCATTTGCATCACCAAACTACAATTCCTGCGGAGGCAAGGTTAATGCTCCTGCACATTAACTTGTTTCTGTATGCTTTCCAGTCACAGCAATATGGAAGCAATGGCATGCACCCAAATTACACATGCAAAAGCACCTAGATATTGCAGAGAAATATGACAAATTGCATACTAAAATATCATGGCACAAATATTGTTGCACAATCCGGTGTGCACAACAGGATTGATATTTCATACCGCCACATGACTCTATTAATATCTATCCTTACCGCTCAGGAAACTCCCACACAGAGTCATGCATTTGCATACTGGCATTTTAAAGAGTCCTTGAGGTGACAGAAACTCGACCTGTAATGTGGTGCTTATAATGAAATAGTCGGTGCAGACTTGTTTCTGAGATGTCTCCCTATCATTTATGTGTGTAATTCAGTGGCCCTTTGGTGAATGTATAATTTACTGCAGAATGCTCAACATTCCATATCTGCGTCCTCGTTGTTTTGTGTGAGAAATTTCAGGATGTGAAGACATAACTGCATCACCCTCTAAATATTGAGGAATCACATACAAGATATCTTTTTAAACATAGCCTCATTTCACTCAAACCGTTAAATATAAAGTGTAACTCTTAAAAGATGTCAGAAGCACTTGTCTGATGCTTTGGCCATTGTAAGTAATTGAGGGCTGAAATGTAAGGCCACACACGCATCAGCAACAAAAGAGCCATTAAACTGATGCCAAGAAGACCGGAGGTGATGGATAAATTATCTATGCTAAAATAGAGCCTTCACCTGAGAGAATGTCCTATTAAAACTGTATTCAAATGTGATGGTACACTGCACAACCCAGTCTTCATTCAATTATTGAATGTGCAAATTCAAGGACATTACTGCCAGGGAAATTATTTACTGTTGTATAATTTTGACTGAGTGCTGAGAGTGGAACAGAATAAGTTTGTCTGAACTTCTGTTTACTTTAAAAAAAAAAATCAGAAAATTGCACATTTTGATTGAAATTTTAAATTTCATCAAGTAACTACTTACTTTACAACTCTTACTGAACACGTTTGGCATTTGACAGGATCTTACAGGGTACCTTCGTACTTTTAAAAAAAAATCTGAGGAGAAATTAATATAATTTTGGCCCTGCAGGAAATAAGGGAATAAACACTGATGTGGTAAACTCAAATTCTATTTCTATGTCATGCTAAAATGCTGACTGTAAGGGTAATATTGTTATTTGACTAAAGGCTAAAAAATAGGAATGTTATATATTTATCTAATTTATGGATATCAAGTGACACTGCTTTTCAAAAAATGGGAAAGAGACATCAGGGAAAACATACAGACAGGAAGCTTTTAAATAACAAGTGAACAAGTCTTACAGTGCTGACTATGTGTCTTCAGCTGTTCTGTGTAGCCCCCAAAAAGGGGGAAAAATTAAAAAGGAAAGGTGTCAGAGTGTCGTCTAAGATAAAGATGAGTGAAGAGAGAGGAAAAACTAAGACAAATTCTTTATTCGATTTTCAGGGCTGCCAATGGCCATGCGGGTCTGCACATCACATGCATTAAAATTCTTGCCTTTAAGTGTTAAATCAAGGTAGGTCACATCCATGTCCACACATAGGTGTTTTTTTTTGTTCCTCAATCTTTTAAAAATATATATAATAAACACTCATATTCACACAAAAAGTCATAACCATATAGTAGAATACTATTCTTTTGTTTTTCTTTTTACCATGTAGCGATGTAATTGATGTACAGTTCACTTTGTCGTGCAGTTTCTCTGTAAAATCTTTTTTCATTTTCAAATAATTTCCAACCACAAGACTGATTGGTGTTATGTCTTAACATGTGGGCGTGTTCACTTGTGTAAGTAGGTGTTTTGGTTAATATTTATTCATTTATATTTGAACCAAAGATATGTACCATAATCCTGATCTGTTCTGTTACTTTAAAGCATTTATGAGTACTCTTGTCAGTTGTTAGAATGGAAATCCCAGGCACAGGCATGACTCACCAGTCAATGCAGTCACCTGTGAAACAGTAACATCAGGCCTTGTCCCAAATGCTGGCAGCATTTGTATGATTTATAAAGCAGCATAATTGTGAGGAAGCACCTGAAAATATATGTGGAAACAGCAGTAGTGTAGCCACGTCCACTGAAAGTCACATTAACAAAAGAGGTAATGCTGCACAATGTTAGATCATAGATTCAGTTTACCCTCTCCACAAAGACACACCGAAACAGTTCTATAAAAACTGCACCTTGGAAAGGGTTTTCCAAAATGTGCATGTTTAGTGACCGAAAAACTCTTTATGTGTGAACAGGTGGACAAAATGCACAGAATAATCTGTGTTTTCAAAAATAACAGCCTCCATATGGACATAGCCACAATCTTTGGTCTCTTTTCTGCATGTCTCCCCCCTGCGCCCCCTTTTCCAACACTGCCTACTCTCTACCCACTATCAAATAAAGCCCCAAGGCCAAAAGGCTTAATAACTGAAGAAAAATGTACAGATCTTCAAGTTAGTTTGAACCAAACTGTTTCAAAGGTTTTGGGATGATAGTTATGCATACATCATATTTGAAATGAAAGGGGGCATAGCATAGTCAACTAACAGGTGAACATGCTATTGCTTTCTGCAAGGAGGCCTAAGGCAAGGCCCCAACCTTCCTCTTGACTACCTTTAGTAAATTAATTGTAAGAATAGGACAGCATTTTAATATCTAACAATAATGAAAGTATCAAGACGAAGCTCTGATTAGCATACCTTGTTCCAGTTGACCCTCTTCATCACCGTTTCAGGCTTGTAGGCCTTCTTGGGCTCCAGTCCGTAAGGCAGCTTAACAACAGGCAGTGAAGGAGGTGGAGGAGGCCCACCCGGGCCCCCAAAGAAAGGTGGAGGTGGTGGGCCACAGCCCGGAGGTGGAGGAGGAGGTGGGGGTCCTCCACCAGGGGGCGGCGGGGGTGGTGGTGGTGGAGGGATGCCTGGGCCAGGGGGAGGAGGAGGAGGTGGAGGTGGGGGTGGGGGACCGCCACCAGGTGGAGGTGGTGGAGGAGGCGGAGGGGGTGGTGGCGGAGCTGCTGCACCTGTTGGTACCGGTGGAGCTCCAGGTGCAGCTGGACCGGCAGCAATCTGCAAATATTGAAAGAAATGTAAGTGAAGGTCTTAACATGGACTTGCCCTCTAAAATAGATCTATAGATAGATATAGATAGATAGGCAAAATCACAAAATTTGTGGGTTTTTTTTGTTTGTTTGTTTTATTTACGTCAGGAACAGTCAACCAACTATTGTTGCAGTCTTACACAGATAAAGTGCTACATAAAAGATAAGACATGAGGCCATTAAAACTTATATTTTTACAAACTGATAAGCCAGAAATTTTATAAATTTTCTAAGTATGAGCTTTTTTAAAGTACTATCATCACAAAAATAGTGATATTCTCGTGTATAGTGGTTAAAGAAAAAAGTGTACGCTTAGGAAACTTATCACAATTTTTGGTTTTAGCATGTCACAGTAAGTCATGATTTAGCCTGTAATTTAGAGTGTGTGTGAGGTGTTTTACTTTTGTGACCATTTTACTTTTAGTTGCACAATTAAACAAATGAAGTAAACACAGTTTCAGTTTAATTTTGCAATACTGAAAGTTTGGAGAAGTCAATTAATTGTTATTATTAACCCAGGAAAAGTTTTTTGTCATGAATAATATCAGTCTATTGCATTAACTGTGTGTTATATCAGATGTTTTAAATGTGACAAGAAGGTGACCGCAGAAATGAGAACAATATAACATTCTCTATAGTAAGTGTGAAGTTCTGAGTCAGCTTTGAAGAAGACTTTACTTTACACTCGGGGAAATAATTTGAGTTACAAAGACTTAATTATGAGTCATTTAGACATTACTTAGACAATGTATTTTCTTTTTATGAAACTAAACCAATATAATAGATGCAATTAGGATAGAATAGCTAATTTTGTATAAAAAGCAGCCAGTA
Source organism: Scarus forsteni (assembly GCA_036419115.1). Lineage (NCBI taxonomy): Eukaryota > Metazoa > Chordata > Actinopteri > Labriformes > Labridae > Scarus > Scarus forsteni. The sequence continues at coordinate 17,222,754 of JAZDUH010000383.1, forward strand.
TGTTCCAGTTAACTTCCTATTTAGCACCTACTTAATGGTCAGAGCTGTGACCTTTATTTTTAAGTCCAACAAAAGAAATTTGTCCTCAAAAAATCTGGTTCCCTTGTAAGTCACTGAAGATTTCAAAGTAAACACTTGGCAAAATGTTGTCAGACCTAAAATCTACTTCTGTTTTAATGTACAAGAGATAAGATGTTGCTCTATCATCAAGTCTTCTTCAGGAGACCGGACAATGGCAGGCTATTAAACAGTAGACAGGGAAGTAATTAGACCTGTGACTGATAAGGCGGAGACTATCAGCCCTGTGACATGTCTGCACTATCACACACATGCAGGAAGTCTCTGATAATGACAACTAAAAAATCTGAAGAGGAAAATGTTTGCAAATCTAAAAATTAAAGACACTCAAGATTAGACAGGCGTAGATCTATAGTTCTGATTAGATGCTGTCTCTCACCAAAAAGAATTTCCACTTCATTTCTAAACCAATTCCCCACAATGGGCTTTTCCACAACCGCTTGATTGTGTGTGTTGAATGAGATTGGCTTCATATTTAGAGACATTAAGCTCTGTTTCATTACATTATGGCTATGGCAGATTGTTTATTAGAGCCAAAATTAAAAAGGTGCTCTGCAAGGAGCTTCTTATGCACGTTGCCTGGAGCTGTTCAGTGGATATCCACATTCAATGATTACATGTCTGTCAATCTGAAGCCCTCTGTGACCCATTTCCTCTTTTAAGATTTATGTGAGAAAATGGAAGCAAATTAGCTGCTAAATTAGAGCCCAGTTGTTTTTGTATGCAAAGGCCCTCTGAGTCTCTCCCTCTTTACCCACTTCTCGTTCTCTCTCCTGCTGATTTATCCAGGAGTAATAAGCCCAGTGTTTCACAGAGCCCCTGGGATCCAATACCTCTGCCACTGGCTTCTTTCTCCTTATATAACTAAACACAAAAGAGCCGTAAAGTGGGTAACAATTGCACAATGTAAATTGTGTAAGAGGTGTGCATGATGATAACTCAATAATTGCAAATGTTTAGGGGATAAAGAATCACAATAAATACAAGCTGTAAATATAAAGATAGGGAAAAATGTTTCAAACTTTGGTTTAAAACAATCAGATACAAGATTTTCTGCCAGGCAATAACAACATAATGAACAATTTGTCAGCTGAGCTTTTTCATCTTTTTTGATACAAACTGGAGCTCATAGGGAAAGATCTGTTACCACTGGAATCATGGTGTTAAGAGTGTTTAGGTTAAATGACTGCCTGTGATGGGATTTCAGTGTCCACCGAAGTAATTTAAAAGGCAATTCTGGTCATAAGCAAGCAGCTCTGACATCTATTAACCAAAACATGAGCAACTGCTTGTACATTTTCAGCATATCAGTTCGATGAATTTTAAAGGACAAATTCCACCAAAACACCACAGTTTAATATGAAGTGTTGGCTTTCAAAACATGATCTGATTGTATGAAGTTTATTGTTGTTTACCACTTTGTTAACTTGTTTCAGTGTTTGTGGGTCTTAAAGAGCCCATCTGGAGCCCCGGTTTAAGGCATAAGTCAGGACTAATATCAAATCAAACCTGTCTTATTTGGATTTATAGTCTTCTTGAGTCAATAGGGAGGTCAGCATAGCAGGTAATTAACTCTGAACATTATGTGATTAAATCTATGCCCCAATTTCATCTCTGATAGGCGAATTCAATCACAGAATGTTTGCTTATGAAAATTGCATTTGATGGGCAGGGAATGTGTGCAGACAGAATCCCTTTAGAGTTTACAATGGATTTCAAAGTTTTGAACAGAATAAATGTCTTTAAACAGAGAGGTTTTTGAAGTTACTTTTTAAGTAGATGATTAATTTTAACAGGCAGAGGATTTCACAAAATATTGGACGAAAATCAACATTAATTTCAATGGGATTGATTCAGTGTGTCAGTTTGAGATCTCTCGGTTGAATATAAAGTGAGATTGGTGATAAATTTGCGTTTAAAAAAAACATGAATTTACTTGAAAGCTGATTTCAATTTTTGTATGTTGTGAAGAAGGCAAAACATGCAATAAAAAGAAAAGTACACTGGCCCCAAGGTGATAAACAAAATGAAAACAACAAAAGACAAAATTCTACCAAGTATTTAAAAAAAATAACAAACGGAAACACAACACCAAATCAAAAGAAGAAAAACAAATCATGAAAAAGCAAATAAAAATATGGATTATAACTACAAATCTACAAAAACACAGCACACAATAACATGTCAAAACACAACAGCAACTTCGAAAAAAGTTTTTTTTGTTATTTGAAACTTCTTGTGTTTCTTTTTTGAGGTTTTTATAAGTGTTGTGTTCTTATCTGTTTTTGTGTTTCCTGATTTGTTGTTTTTGTAGTTGTTGGTTTCTCTTATTTATTGCTTTGTTTTCTTCATTGTTTAAGTTTTGGATTTGTTGTTTTTTTTATTTAAGGTGCATTTGTTGAATATTTTTTTTTACTTGTTATTGTGTTTCTAATTTGATTTTAAATAATGTCTTTTTTGCTGTTGTGTGTGTTTTTACATTTGTCTTCAGGTTTTACACTTTAAGGCCTCCATAGACAAAGACATCAAATCAGTAACAGAATCAGCCTTTTCAATAAAAGATTTGTAGCAACACATTTGAATTTGTTTGATACACAACTTTGATTTGACGATGATTAAATGTGAGCTTGTGTTAAGGGCCACGCATGCAGCGAGAACACCCACCTTGGCTTCAAATTCCCTGATGAGTGTCTGAGCCTCTTTGAGGTTGTCTTTTTCAATAGTTAACTGTGCAGACACACAAACACACACACACACACGAACCGCAGACACGCACCATGTGAACACACACGTCACAAAAGAGGGCAACAAAGAGGCACAAATGGGGGTGTGTTAGATAGACAGAGAAGAAGAACACCAGTACAAAGAACAGGTACGGTACTCACAGCAAACAAATGAAGGCAGAAGAAAAGAGAGACGTGCAGGGGGAAAGAGGACGTCCCTTACACAGTTAATGACAATGGAAGCACAATGTTATATTCCCATTTTGTCTGAGTGAGCTATTTGATGTGCAAAAGGCAGAGTGTACTGTACTTTTACACCTAAAACAAGATGTAATCTATCTTCAAAAGAGCATGAGTGTAGAGCACTGACTGCAGCATGAAAGGAACAAGGCTCAGCATCACTGACAGCCGGTGCACCTTCCAAACCTTTCTTCTGCTTCCCTTTTTATATTTTTTTTTCCTTTTTGGCATTGCAAAATACATTTCAACTTAACACTCTCAGATGTGTGATGGGCATTGATTTCACACTGCAGTCTTTGTTTCAGAAATGTACCAATTTTTCTTTGATATTTCTCTCTTTGCGACCTTGCCAAGAGAGAAAAAAAAAAGATGGGAGCATATTCCACGGTAAGAAAGATGTTTTATTTTTAGGAAGTAATTCCTACAGAGCCTCTCTTACTATAGACTGTAGCGAACTAAATATTTAATGTGTATAATGGAAAAGGGAGCAGGAAACTTTTAGTTGGGTGGGTTAAAGATAACTTTCTTTTTGAAGGAATTCCAGAAAATGGAAGTAAAGTGCAATATTTAAAGCTAAGAGAAGTTTTATTTAATCTTTCTTCCTTAGGGATAAAAAGTTGGAGGCTTGAAGATATCTGAGTTTAAAGAAAAAGCCAGAGATATTTTCAGCATGTATGTACCGTACAGTGCACCCTGCCTTTGACCAGCATTTTCTGAGTAATTTATACTGATTTGTAAAAGACATTTTAAAAAAGACACTATTCTAATGCTGTCTATCTATTGTAGACTCTGATCATTTCTGTAATCATCCATGAAAGATGGTAGCCTGACATTAAAAGAGAGAGAAATGGTCCAGTACTCCTCCAGCTTCTCTTGGGGCACAGCTGGGTCAGCTACTACACCGCCAGGTTGTTAAAACCTATTAATGGGATGGCGCAGAGTACTCCAGTGTACCACTGCAGTGCTACATTATTCATCACATCCAAAGCCAATTCAATGAAAAGCCTCCCTTTTTTCACCTTGAGTGGTCACAAGCAAAGTTTCTTTTTTGGGGAAGGGGTGGCTGATTTCCACTTGTTATGATTTGTGTCCTGCGTTGATGTTTACAAGCTCCACTCAACTCAATGGAGGGATAATCAAACAGACACATCAAACAGGCTGCTTGTTACAATGGCAAAGTTCACCTCCAAAGGCTCTCATTAAATGTGTTTCTGCACAAACAACATGAGGGAAAGTGACTGAGGCGTGCACACGTTTTCATATCTGAGAGATGAAAGGTGAGGGTTAGCTCTCACTTCATTTATATTCCGATAAATGGCAGCGATGGCACAGCAGCTTTGATGGACAAACTGACTACTTGTCCATACGATGGTTTAAAGGGTTAGAGCTCTCACAGTTAATGGATTTCTACAGCAGGGTGTCAAACGTGAATTAGGCTAAAAAAGACAGTTTTCTCTGTTTTCTTGCTAAAATGACACCGTCTGAGCTGACTGTACAACTGTTTTGTAAGATGTAGAAGTAGACTGCTAACATGAGCACCTGTGTGAAACAGAAGGCTGGTGTATCTGTCTTTTCTGTTGACTCATATATAAACTTAGGCCACGAACACGTCACTGCATATTTTTTAATCAAAGGTTTTTCTACTTTTATTTTTAATAAAAAGTCTTGATCTCACAAACAAGACTTCAAAACCACCATCATCCACATAAAAACACATAGACTCAGAAGTGCATGAAAAATACAATAATGTCCATGATGTGAAAGTTTCACCTAATTCATCTGCCATGGTTATTTCATTTTTAAGTTTATTCCAACGTCCCTTACCCCAAAGGGCGTGGTGTCTAACTTTTGACCATATGAACTGATATCAACTGGCACTATCTCATTGCATGATATTTATGGAGTCATTTCTGAAGAACAAGTGCTGAAACTATCAATGAACTCAGCCGCTCGAACACTTGTTGGCTGAGTTTGTATCTTGGTGTCCTATGATGAGGTATGGATCCAAAAATGTCTGGCTACTAAACCTGATAGCCCAAATATATAATCTAAAGGGCAACTCATTTGAGCTACCTGATGAGATTAGTTGCATACTTCTAAAACATAATATGAAATGAATGAATAGCAATAGTGGAGATTTCCTAATCTATCTTTATTTAAAGTGATTTATATCTTGAAAATGTTTCCTTTTTTTTTTTGATCAAATCATATTACCCAGCTTCTAATATCAATGCAGGAAGAAGCGGTTCCTGAAATTGGCATCTTATTCAATTACAAATATGAAAAGTTGGGGGGATCGTGTTATGGTTTGAATCAAAAATCAATTTTAAATCTGACTGTGACCCCCAGAATCAGAATTAATTAAGTTATACCTCATTACGAGTCTGACATCCTAACAATCTGTAATAAAAAATATGAATCTTTTCATTTTCTGCCCTTCATATGTTATTGTCTTTTTCTACATCTTGCATCAGTTCAAGCAAAGGGAAGCTGGCTGGATCATTCATAATGAGGGCTTGTGTGAACAAGTGCCATAAATCTGTACACACCACCTTCAGGAGAGCCATAGTCCACTGATTAAGTGACATGGTGCTGAAAACAGGCAACCAGACAACTGAAACAGAGCTGATGTCATTCTAAATGTTATAATTCACTGTTATGTTTGATTGACTTTGAAATGATATTTCTGCAGTGGACACTGTTTCAGAGTGAGGCCCTCTTGAGCACATACTGTATGTAATTCACGTGCCATATGTATGTTCTGTTGAGCTGTATGTGGGACATAATGAGGTCCTTATGGCCACTTCCATGCAGGTTTTGTTTCTCAGAAATCACACATCATTCAGCTGAGGTTAATGTCTGCTGATGTGAAGCTCTCAAGCAGTCAGCTCTTTGAAGGAACATTCAGACAAACAGAGGAAGAGAGGGCTTGACTCTCCGGGGCCTCTGTGCACGGCTCTACCTGTTAATGCACCGCAGTCAGTCAGTCTTCAAAAGACAGAGGCCTGTCAGGGGAGGGCGAGGGGGAAGGTGTGTTATGGGGAAGAAAACACTTGGAAACACAACATAAAAAGCTCCAACAAGGGAAAGAGGGCATGCTAAGGTAACACAGCCTGATGCATTTCACTCTGACAGAAGGTGGAAGAGGGGGAGAGCGAGGGAGAGAGGAAGGGTGAGGAAGCAAAGCAGGTGGGGAGCAGATTCACAGTCTCATGGTCTCATTAAAAAGGCAGGGTGTCAGAGGAAGATGAGTGATGACGTTGTCTGGGTACAAATGCGTAAAAAAAACGGTGACACAGCACTCAGGTTTGGAAAGTGCAGGGGTTAGCCTGTACACATTCAGTTTTTGAGAGAAAAACTATGTGTGACTGCAGCCGGGACAAAAGCCAAAAGCTTGTGTCACAACAGAGTATTTGTTGCGGACCCTAAAACTGATGGCAAAGGGGCTAAAGCAGCAACTGTTACAAGTGAATTTACTACCAGTGATGCAGGTGCAGTTTATCAGACAGGGAGTGCAACCAGAGATGAATGGTAGAATGAAAAAGGCAATCTTCTGTATAAACGTAGCTTTACCATCTTTCACCGCTGGTTTATATTAAATTCTCTAAGCAGGGAGGCAAACTGCCCTTTTGTCTCAAGACAGTACTAAAGTGTTTGAAATTGGGTTAAGGGGGGAAATAGCAGTCATTTTCAGCACTCAAAATGGAGGGTTTTGCCTGGGAAGAAATGATGTGAAAGCCAGGAGAGGAAACGCAATCCATCTCTGTGATGATAGAATTACATAGGGAAAGCTTCAATAGAGCAATTCGTGCATAAAAAGAGCTACAACTTAAGGAAGAAGATTGACCCTTTATTAAATCAAATGTTCCTGCATGGATGATAACTCCCACTTACAGCAGCAGCACATCTATAAGTGGATTTGAAAGGTATCTTTCTGACCAAATCAGCCCTTTTTCCAAGTGCTGCCATTATTTCTTGTTACCTTGATTTAGAAGTGAACTTTTTCATTCTTTGTAAGAGTGTACGCTTTTTTTCCACTTCAGAAACAGATTAAAAGGGCCTTTTGACATGTTTTTTCAACTGTCTCCTTTTTTCAGAGGTTTTTTTTTTTTGGAAACCATACCATGTAAGAGATCTCCAGGGGGATGTATCAGTGTTTTGCGGAGTGGTGGGATTTCTCTTTGTGGATTTACCTGGGACTCCAGGGCCTGGATCTTCCCCTCCAGCTCTTTGATTCTCTCTTCCTTCTTTTGAGATTCAGCCTGCGCCTCCTGCCGTGCACTGAACTCCTCATCAAACTGAAGGAAAAAAGAGGCACGAGCATGTCAATGCACATAACAAATATGTGTATAAAGATGTAAACAAACACACACACACTGGCGAGCAGTGCGGCGTCTCCGGAGGACAGCCATGGGGCACATCGACAGACACCAAAAACACGCTGTCGTCTTACGCTCTCTGGCCGATTTCTATTCATAGCTCAAATGGCCCTAGAGCCCTGTTGTCCTTTGTCTTTGTTTCAGGCCTTGCTTTCATGTATGTTGATGGATCTAACCTTTGCAGAAACCAAGCCCTGTCGCTACAATGACTTCACGAGCCCAGCAGGGTGCGTGGTGTGCTGGTGGGACGGGACTCTTAAGGAAAAACATATCCACGACCCCCTTCGTGTGCCAGACAGGCGCACTGACGCAAGAAGCTGCATTTAAATATCTTGGCTGGTATGCTTCAGGCAAGGTTTTACAGTTTAAGAGGAGCTACTCCATTTGCTTGAGTCTAACGTATAACAAATAAAGAAACTAACACATTTATGTCAGAGTATTAAACAGAAATGAGAGATAAAGGGGGAAATCCTTAGGGGCTCTGGTAAAATGCACGAAAAGAGCCGTCACACAATTTAACTCTGCTATGGCACTGTGTACAAATAAGTATACATCAGAACATCAGCATTGATTCTTGTAATGCTGATACGGATCATGTAGCGTCACAGCCAGCTATTGATCAGGGCATGGAAAATCAATAGCCTGTCTGGGAGCTCCAAGGAAGAAAAAACTTAGCTGATGGTAGTCGGCCAACCAAAGGAGGGGAGCTGTTGGGAGTGATTAATGTCTCACCTTTTTGGAGAACTCTGCAGCCTTCTGCTCACTCTCGTCAACTTTGGCTTTGTCCACACACTGATCTGCAAGATGAAACGGGGACAGTGATGAAATAGGCCAGAGGCATATTTGAGAGGGGGTAAAGCATTAACCGTCACACCTGTATTGTTAACTCTGGCTCATATTAAATCTTTAATGATTAAACAAAAAAAAAAAGCCGGTTCAACCATAACAGCTTATCATTTGATGTATCGCAGACTAAAATGCAGCTTTAAAACTGCACTATAAGACATGACAATGTGAGAATATTCTTGCAACAATCTTGATTTGGTTCTTAAATCAGTTTTAAGATACACCTCTTGTGATCTTTACTATTAAAGTCAATCGTTACTACTCAATTAGGTGAAACACAAAGTTGAACACTTTCATGCAATATGATTATTTTGGAAAGCATGCACAGATGATTTATTCACTATTAGTTGCTCTGTGTATTGTATCAATTAACATGACAAATTAAAAAGTAACACTGATTTAGAGAATTGAAAATGCTTTGAATTTTTATGTAAAAAAAAGTCAACATTTTTAGATTCAGTGGGATATTTTTGAGAACTCAAATTCAGTTTTTCAGTTTTAAAAATCTAAATCTTAATGAAAATATCAGCATTCAGATACCAAACCATTAGATTTAGATATTCAATTGCATAAAATAGTCTATTGCATGCAAGAAAATCATTCCTGACAAAGCTGTTTGCCTTGTATCATGCTTGAAGTTAAGATTCTGATCATTTCTTTGGTTCAACAGAGTAATAATAAAAAAAAAAACGGTAACACTTTACTTGAAGATCTAGTTTATCATGCATTAGAGGCACATGCATAAGACGTTATAATGCATGTATAATGCTTCATAAAGGTCATTATAATGGTGTATAACCATAAAAGAACTTGTACCAAGGTTTATAAAGTACTACAAGTGTGGACATAATGTACTATAATCAAGCCTTTATAATATTTTATACCTGCATACTCAAGTGACAAGTGTTTTGAATGAAGAATCTGAAGTCCTGGGTCACATTATAACCATCCTTACTCTAGCCAGTAGTAAAGAAAGGTTGTAATGCCTTATGAAGATGACTTTAAGAGCTTTTAGTGAAGTGACAACCCTGTATAAAGTTGTTAGCATTTGCATGATACAATAACACAATTAGAATCACTTAGGAGCAGTATTTTGCTGGCTGGAAGTAAAATGTAAGTAAAAAAATCAAACACCATGATGATCTTTAAAACAACCTTATTTTGCAAAAATAAAATATAAAAGATGTTGCAGATTATTCTCTACATATCAATACAATTGAAATCTGTAAAACAAAAACCTGCATAGCTCACAAATTGAAATTCTAGCACCTCAGAGGACTGAAGAATGCAATTTATAACAACATAACATATTGATATTTATAAGGAATTACGCCCTTTCTGTAACCGAGAATTTAGTGTATGTTCTATGTTGAGCAGTTCTATGTGTGTCTTTGCTACTGGCTAGAGTAAGGATGGTTATAATGTGACCCAGAACTTCAGATTCTTCATTCAAAACACTTGTCACTTGAGTATGCAGGTATAAAACATTATAAAGGCTTGATTATAATACATTATGTCCACACTTGTAATACTTTATCAACTTGGTACAAGTTCTTATACATGGTTATACACCATTATAATGAAACTTATGAAGCATTATACACGCATTATAACGTCTTATGTATGTGCTTCTAATGCATTATGAACTAGATCTTCAAGTAAAGTGTTACCAAAAAAACTTGTGGCTTTAGCCAGCACTCACCACATTACCATACACATCTAGAACTTTAGGAAACAGTGCAGTTATAATCATGAATGATCACAGTGTCCAGGGCAGATGCAGAAGGAAAGTTCTACATTTGAAAAGCTGAAATTTGAGACCTTAACATATAAAAATTTAGTGTGTTTTTGTCGCAAAAATCTATGACTTTTCAAAAAACTGATTTTTTAAAATAAGTGTTTGATTTATTTGTAAAAATAATAATAATAATTAAATAAGACTTTTCAATGAGAACAGCCTCTTTCATATTTCATGTGGACTGTTCCTAATATTTTACCATACTTAACTTCTAACTCAGAAGAAAAAAAAGCCAAGGGACACTACAGAGAGCATGCAGCTGTGGCTCCACTATATTAGCTTAATTACAGTGAACTGAGACGGTGATATAACACAACATTATTGTAATTATGCACCATTCATTTTCTAATTTCAAGCTTTAATCTCATGAGGTTTACCAGTTCAGCCTGACAGCCCTATTACAAATATTTTGTTTGAAAGCTTGATCTGTATGTCCACTTGTTACTTAAGATTGTTTTGAACATCCACTGATCATGTCAGCAATTCACTTAACACTTCTTAGATGGAGAACTGAATATTCAAGCAGACATTTCTATGTCTCCACTTAAAAGGTTGTATGAGTTAGACTGTGATGAATTCAAACCTCGGGGAAGAGTTAAAAGAACAAATAAAGGATTTGTCTGCCCTTGGAGAGAAGCAGACAAAGTACAAAGTGGGCAGCAGTGGCGACTGACGCAACTGCTGTGTTAACCTTGTGAAGAGGGGACAAGGGGAGAGAGAGTGTTTTCATGATGTGTTCAATGACTGCTTGAATAAGTGAAATCAGTCATATTGTGCAACTGTTGGCTCATGCATTAGTGCCACTCTCTTGACCTCCTCCTCTTTCTATCCCCCTCTCATTGACAAAGGCAGACTTAAACAGGAATTGTCGACTTTAACAGTGTAAGTTTCTACGTGTCGCTGTGTGTTAGTAAAGCATTATGTCAAGAAATGAATCAGATGTATTGCACTCATTAGTGTTTTCTTAGTGCTCTGTTTGAACAGTGTAAATGCTGCTGCCTGAGGGACGTCAATCAAAACATAACATAAGAGGACAAGTTCAGACAGCTCCTGCTCTTCTCACCTCAGCTGCAGACTTACTGTGTTGCATTGAGGGCTGTAATCCAGGTATTTATTTGCTTAAGCTGCTAATGCACATTAACTGTTTTCCAAGCATTAGATTCAATTTATCCACTGAAATCAAAAGTTTTATTATGCACACTTTTTTTAGTTAAATCTCTTAGGTGGCAGGATAATTGTTGTGTGTTTTTATATGAATATTAATATTTTTTTGCACTGGCAAGGTTGTAGTAAGGTGGCATTTTCATTACTAGCATTGGAAATATTTTCTGACAAAAGGGGTGCCTCTGATTCTGTGCTGCAAACATCTTCATACAATCTGACACATCAGGTAGACAGTTCAATATACAGGAAACTATGCTAGGAAAAGTTCCATCGGGACCGGGCAACAGCCGATAGTGTTTGGGAAAGACAGAGTGTTTTAAAAGTCCATCCAGAGGGTTATTGGATCACAGTAAATGCCATCCAATTAGAAGATGTATCAGGCGACACTGTAGCTGTAGAGTAAAGCACATACAGTGAGCCAGTTGGTACATCAAATACCTGTTGCTGTGAGAGAAGCAAAAATGTCTTTGCCATTGAGAAATGTATTCATTATAGTTTTAATGGGCATTCATGCTAATCTATAAAAGCAACCAGTGTTTAAAGGAATTTAGTCACTTCTGGCTGGTGTCACACTTGGAACTCCACTACAACACTGATAGGGTAGTTCCTCTGCAGACTAAGCTCAGCTTTGCAATGAGGATATGCCTGTTAACAGGCACTGAATCCAGTGGATCCAGTACTGCAATGTTATCTTTCATAGCATTGCTGTTGGGTCAAACTCTCTTATCTCCACTTAAATAATTTTCATTTTTCTTCATAAAGCAGTGCTTTTGGTCACCTCCCATATTGGTGAGAGAATTTCATAATATTTTAATAAAGGCACATTAAAAAACACTTACAATCAACACAATGCAACACTTATATATGCAGTACTGCAGGTCCTCTTTCATTTCCTGAAATGTAGCAACTTTGGAGATAAGAAGTGTGTGCTCGACACCAATGATATAATGCAGCATATAAGGAATCACAGAGGAAATAAAAATAGCAGAGATGGGTGGATCTCTCCTGAACTTATGAATATCTAACTTGGGCCTTGCCATTAAAGCGGGTCAGGGTCGGGGGCCTGGAGTCTCCAGTTAAAAAGTAGAAATTTGGCAACAGCATGCAACCAATGGGGGCAAATAACTGTGATCAATCACTATTAAGCAGCTCAAAAAATAAATGAAATACAGAAACAGAATGGCAGTTTTGAGTTGTAGTTCCAGATTCCATATATAGCCATCTCTGATGTAGAGTTTCCATGACAATTTAAAATGTGTCTATTTATGGCAGGTCTGTCATGGCAAAGCCACACACCTGTAACTATTGGGGATCTCTTAGGCTTTATAAGTGCCTCCCAAACATGAAATTACAAGATAGAAAGAATCTTTAATAATTTTGATTCTTATTTAGACATTAAAGTACAGAAATTGTGCAAACTCTGCCTTAATCTCAGTGTATTCACACATCCCATCTTTTACAATTACCCTGTAGATGAGTCATCTGAAGGACAACACAAGTCTGAAGTGTTAATTGTTGTAAGATCACACATCATGTAACACATTCTCTCTCAGAAAAACACAATAATTGTTTGGAGCCGACACCCTCATATAAATGTGAAAAAGTAGGGGAAATTGAGCACACAAAACAAAGTGTGGAATGTGATGCTGGTGTGCTGCTGTAACAAAAACACCCTTGAAAGTTTACTTATCATCTGATTAAACTGCAGTAAAGTGAGTGAGAAAACGTATTAGTGCATCAATCCGCTGCAGAAAGGTTTAGAAACTTTTAATGACCCTTTGTTTGAAAGTTACAGAACTGCCAGTGACACAAAAGAGACGGACGATTTTCTTTCTCATGTCTGTTCAAAATAAACGTATCCATTAGTGATGTGGTGCAAATAGATGTTCTCTCTGTGATACCAGGAACACAACTGTCAGGGAGGCTAACTGCATAAGTGATGTTTAAGACAATTCTGATGTAGCACCATTTATTTGCCATGTAAGCTTTATTATTCATCCATAATTTGATGACTTATTGTATATGTGGAGCCACTGCAGGATTTGTGTCTGGCAGAGGTATCTCAGGGAAATCAGGGAGGATAATGAGAATGACTGCGAGGTATCACAACATTTTTAGCAACAGCAGTGATGTACCTCCCGCTGCGCAGAGTTTCAAAGGAAGAATAAATGATTCTAACGATGATTTCAGTTTATTCCAATGCAGAAAAAGTCAGAAAAAAACTGATAAGTGAGTTGAACTGGAGTGAAAAGTACCAATCAGAAGAGTGAAGTCCACGTCCAATCTTTTGCTGTAGCCAAAGTCTGGGTCCATCCCGTTCCGATGCAGCACTATCTGGGACACACATTCTTCTATCACCTTGTAATACTGCGGCCTGAGGGGTCACAAGACATAAAGCAGAACAATTAGACACACCACAAAGAGGAATGAGTGACGCAAACCCTACAAGGCTAATTAACCACAAATTATTCCCTTATCCGAGCCAGAGGTCACAAAATGCCAAGTCAAAAAAGTGTGCTGCCGGAGAAAATAGGCACCCTATTAAATTTGATCGCTTGCCTCACCCCGATCATGAAATTAGCAGATTAATGGCCGCAGAAAAAAACTTCAAGTCCGCATGAGCCCGTCCATTTCAAGGTGACAGACGGTGGCCAAGGCTACGCTTGCCCTCTTGCCTAATTTGCAATCATCTTAACCAATTAGAGCGACCATAAAAAGTGAAATGTAAATCTAATCAGCGTAATGTGTGTAATTGAAAGCACAATGACCGGGAAAACATGTCGGCCAGTTAGGAGTGTGACGGAGTGCCTGGTGTTTGTCAGGCGTGGTGTGAATCAGCCCCAGAGTCCCGTTCTGCCGCACAGGTTGGTATGTGACCTTTTCTCGGTAACATTATCAACTTTAATTGCAAGTGACATTTAGCAAATACAGTGCCAGTTTAAGCTGAGCCCCAGACTGAGAAATAATGACTTTTCTAGGCATGACATTGACCAGAAGTTGGTGTTTAAATGACAAACAGGGAAAAAGGAGAATGTTTTTACCTCTCCGAACACTTAGGCAGAAACTATTTTGAAATGGAAACAGTCTGAACTTAAAAAAATGACAGAAGCACAAACTCTGCATACAGATATGATTAACTAATTGATATAGTTTTCTTAAAACTAACTAACTTAAAAAAAAACAAAATATTGCATAATCTTGACCCAACATTTTGTAATGTGGACTTTGGAACAACATGAAAAAAATCAGAAAGGATGGAATAAGGATCAGGTTTTTGAGCAAGAGCTCCTTTTTATGTCATCTTGTTTTTTGGTACAAAATAGTGCCACTGTGGATACAGTAAAAGATGCCTGCATATTCAGGTTCCAAAGCAAAAAACACAGTACAGCATTTGAATAACTCAGAAACAAATCTCATATATTGAGAGATAAGAAACTCTTATTTTTAAAAAGATACTAATTAATATGTTGTGCCACAAGCTCAATTTGGAAATTAATGCTGAACTAAAGTGCACTTTACTCAGTAATATGATTGGATTTAAACAGCATTTGTTCTTTTTTGTGTTTGCTTTTCTTGCTTTAAGCAAAACATTCCCCTTATAGTTAGTTTGTATTTAATATAACAGCATATTGTTAACTTTATGAATGCTGAGTGAACAAGCTTTAAAATGTATCAACACTGCCAAGTGATAAAAATCTCTTTTTGAGAAAAATACATCAATATTTCAAGTCTGCAGTGTTAGTGATTTTTTTCACAAGTTTCTCAGTTCAGGAGAGAAACCAGTGTACATTTGTTTCATGTTCTTCACTTTGAAATACATGATGATGAGTGATAACAGTGTGATAACACTTTGGGCTGGATGGATGCTTGTGGCTCACACTTTTGTCAGCTCCAGCTCAAGACGCCATGGCTTTCATATCATGCAGGTGTTTGTGCTCCGTAGTGGCTGCATCTTCCTGCTGTCACAGCTGTTTCTCCTTGAATTGTACCCTATTAACAAGCCTCTACAATGAGATTGGTAAAACCACCATAAGTCTTCCCACAAATGGCTCAATTATATTACCAATCGGCAAAATGAAAGCAAACTTACACTGTATGACTTTCCAGAACAAATCTTACAGGAAGGTGTGAGTAACTGGCCTAAAAAAACAATGTTTGCAATAAGGATGGATAATTTTGGACTTTTGCTGAAAAATGAGAGTGAATGTTTATAAGTTCAGTTAAACTGATAAAGATGTTAATGCTGCTATGTACAAACTTTCTGCAGCAAAAAAGGGGTTTGTTTTAACTTCCATGTCTACTTTATTAAAGGGAGGTACAAGAGGGTACCAGTACACCACGAGTACCCCTGACCACATACTGTTTATAGTGCTTTCTAGGTTTTTTTGTTTTCCCTGACTGTTTTGTGCACAAATTAATGTATGGTCTGTTAGACTGAGAAAACTGCATTACCCTTGGGATGGAAAAAGTTGTCTGAATCTAATTCTAAAAAGTCTATCCAGATATTGCTCTTCCATTTTTCTTTCTGTTTTGGGTGATATCATAAACACTGCTGCAGGAAAAACTGGCCACACCCTGATCACAAGATTGTCAGCAGGGGAGACGAGCAGCTCATGCTGGCAGTTTGAAAGCCCTGGAAATGAAAACGTGCATGCATGCTGCTGTCACAAAGAAGAATGGATCCAATGTGATACAGCCCTAAGAGGGTAGGACACAACTTCAAAATCCTTATTCTGTTGAATTAAGAGCTCAACGTTTGTGCACCAAGTATTATGTAAGAGTGCAAAATCATTTCTGAAGTCAGAATTTGAACTTTTCAGGAGCTCAAGTTAGTTGCTTTCTCTGTAAAGCAGCTCAGGTATAATTATTAATAAACCAAGAGATATACTCAACTGTTCAATGTAATGATTTAAGTTGATCATTTCTATTTTACAGATAAAAAAACCAGCTTTAAACTTAGGCGGAAAAACAATCTAATAGTGACAGCAGCTTATCATGGATAAAAATATCTATACTGAACAAAAAGTGAAAGAACACTGTTCTAAAAAGAAATGATTATAAGTTGAAATGTTTGTGCAGAACTTTTGAATTATCTGATGGGATGTCTATAAGCTTTTACAACAAAATAGGACATTTTCAGTTATGGCACTGTTCTCATTTCCATCAGCTGTACAGGAAAAGGTACAGGAAAAATTCTTTAAAATGTGTTGTACCAAAAGGCTGCATAAAGAAATCCCAGTTTTCTGATGCGTTTCTCTGACATTTAAAATTAGACATGTCTTTAAATATATTTTATAAGTAGACAATCAAATTAAATGCAAAGGAGATCATTTTAAATGTATGACTCTGTTGCCTGGTATTCTCTGGGCTAGTGTTTTTAAGTTGTGGGTGGACAGCCTGTGTCACGCTCGCCACAGAAATCTAGAGGACTAAATTGTAAGTCAAAGCAAATAAGAATAAATCAGCATTTAGGTGCACTGTTTTGAAAGCATGAAATGCCATATGTTAAGCTGGAGCTGGTGGATGCGCCCACTCGTGATTGGAACGGGCTGGTGAAAGCTCACACATCGCCCTGCATGGCTTAAGCGCCGTGGCACTCGGCTTACAACTGTCACCAGTGTACACCACATTATTATCTCAATAAGCCGCCCTATTTTCCCTTCGTCCTCCATCCTCTGCCACCACCAGGCAGATAGGGGCTGGGTAGAGATAACTATGAGACGCAGAGAGTGACCCAGAACTGTCAGGCCCCCTCCACAGTGGGCAGGGCCGGGCTCCAAAAGCCAGCATATGTCCTCTGCATCATTCCCCACCTCTTCTTTTACTTTGGCACCTTCGTTTTTTCCAATGATAGCTCGCAGTTCAGCGCAGCTACAGCCACTTGATCCAGCTCTGCTCCACATAGCCAGAGTAATCCCCGTATCACCCGGCTCCAAAAGAGCAGATCTGCTCTATATTTACTGGGTGGGTTTGATGTGCTCCCATTCATTAGGCTTGCAGTGAGAGATTAATTATCAAAAATAAACCGTGGCCCAGAGGGGAAAGCAACAACTAATGTTGTGTTAGGAGGAACGACAGCAGACAGAGAGCACAGCAACAGTTTACCCACTGCAGACCTTCTCAGACTTCTTAAAATACTAATTATATTACCCTGTTCATTACAATTAAAAGTAGATACTTAAATCGAGGTGACAAATAGAGACAGTGGAGACTAAATATCGTGGGCTTATCTTTCATTTTTCATTACAATCCAAAACCTAAACAACCTTGTCGTAATGATGGAGGTATGTGTAGTAGGGATGGATCTGACAGATCTAAGGTGAACAGTGACTGTTAACTGAAACATGCATACTTATTGGTCTTTATTTGCCTCACTTACTACAACTATTTTCTTACACTGCATGGCATTTCACAAACAGGTCCTACTGTAAAGTATGGAATACCGGCTTAAGAGACCAACATTCAAAGTTGCGATGTATAATATTAGATTTTTGCTGAAACTGAGTGAGCAGATGTTTTCAAATTTACTTTATGGATGTTTATGTTTATTCTGGTATGTGCAAACTTTTTTTTAGAGAGAGATAAAGGTTTACTGAGGCTATGAAAGATTTGTTTAACTCCCATGTCTACTTCTTTATTAAAAAAGGCCACAGGAAGGTACCAGTATGAGTACCCTTGGCCACATACTGTTTATTGTGCTTTATTATGTTTTTCCCTGACTGCTGTGTGCTAAAATGAATGTATGGTCTGTTAGACTGCAAAACTAAATTACCCTGTGGGATCAAAAAGGAGTCTCCTTGTACAGAGCTCATACATTCAAAAATAAACACCAGCTTTGCAAGTTGAATCCTTCAGCCAGACCCAAAACTTTCTGTACACCCCACTTTATAGATAAACACTGAGGATAAAGAACCAAATACATTTTAGCTGAGGTTAATCTTTTGAGCTCATTTTAAGTTCTAGGTATACATTGTGTTAAAAATGGCCAAGACACTGGCTCAAAATTTCAGCCAACAAGTATTTATCTGCCATTAACGGCAAAATATTTTAAGCTAACATCTACAGATACTGAAATCATGCCTATGATTTTGTCAAAAAGATGTAGAATGAAAAAGTGTTGTGTTACTGACTAAAACACTACGCTTAACACATGTAAAGTTTGTAAAAAAAGTAATTAGATAATAACTAATCTCAGCAAAGAATCAAAAATACATTTTGTTAGAAATAGATATCAGTTTTTTTTAACAACTACCCATACCTTCCACCTTAATATGCTAACCCTGCAAATCAAGGCTGCCATGCTCTTACCAAAGGAAGTCAGTAGAAACAACCATTAAGAAGTCACAGATGTAGTCATAGCCAGCAGGAGACAGATTGGGCAAAACATTTTGGTCTACATTTTTCTAAATATGATTGTGACTACACAGAAAATTAAAGTGTCAATGTGATCTCAAGCAAACATGACAACACTCGTAGATGAATTTATCCATGGCAATACATTTCAGGTGTGTCAAGTGTTTGACCTTGTTGTCACTGCAGACTTAAGTTTTCCACACGGAAATAATCAAAAAAGGGAATCAATTAGATTCTCAACCATAAAAGGATAAATAACCTTATTTTGTAATCATTTACACTTTGTTTGGATTACTGACAAACTCTCAAATGATAGGAATAATTGTGGGAACGATAAAACAACTTAATCTTTTAGTAAATACTGTATATTTTGAGCCACACTATACTCTTGTCATTCATTTACACAATGGTGTCAGTGTATTAGACACACAGTGTCACATTTGCCTTGTACCAACAGAATTATTAATACACGACTGCATAAGTGGTGAAAATTAACTAATGATGATGGCCCCCATGTCTGTACTTGTAAACAGCTGTAAGCTTGTACTTAAGTTTTTCCTGAAGGGTGTGTAATAATTCTGTTGCCATTTTACTATTTTACAGAAAAGTAATACAAATTAGATATTTATATAGGCAACTTGTTAACCTCTATAACACATTTCATATTTATCTGCTAAAATTCAATGCACTTAAAACAAAAAGCTGTTTTTAATACATTGCTACCAGTTTAAAACATAATTTCATGTGTATATCAGTGCTCTTATATTACATTTCATAAGTGCTATCATTTACAGCACTGCTGTATTCCAGACAACAGCAAATAGAATACAGAAGATAAAGAAAAGGAGTGCTACCTGGACTCGACAGAGTGTGTTTGAGGTGCTCTTTGGAAAGGGATTCAAAAAGTCCTTGAAACAAAAAGAAGAGACTCCAAGGCACTCTCTTTATACTATTAAAATGCCTTTATTTAAACGGCATGGTCATGTAGACCTTAAAAACAAACTTCGACGCGTTTCAGCATCAAGCCTTCATCAGGAAGTCATGCGCGTCGAAGTTTGTTTTTAAGGTCTACATGACCATGCCGTTTAAATAAAGGCATTTTAATAGTATAAAGAGAGTGCCTTGGAGTTTTTTCTTTTTGTTTCAAGAACAGCAAGTAGAAACTGGTTGAGTCATGACACAGAAAATTGTACTCAAAACACTACCTATAACTGAGCAGATTCATAATATGCAGCTTTAACTTAAAAACTTCATTGAAGTAACTGCATTTTCATTTCAGCACAGATTTGTTGAACACTTTATTGCTTTAAGGGTGGATTAAAGAGATGTTTGAAATAGATTCATGTGTGTTGCATGATGTTTTATCCTCCATATATCTCAGCTCTGACTTGTTACAAATGAAAAGCAGAATCCAGAATACATCAGTAATGCTAGCATTAGCGTATAAATAATACAATTCATCTTGACTATCTGTGATTGAGCCTGTGTGGATAGAAAAAAAACACATCATCAGATCTTTATATAAGGCCTGTCTTGGATCCCTCCTCCCTGGCGGCTGAGATTGGAGAGTCTGGACAGTGGAGCAGAGGTGGACGTGGCTGAAGCTGGCTAATGTGAATTCTATTTCTCACTTCCCACAAATAGATGAGGAATGCATTATTCATAACACTGAGGAAACAGCAACTTGTCTATGGTAAATTCATCTTCACTATATCTTCTGACTTTTTTTTTTAGTCTTATTCCAGAAAAAAGTCTGACACAGCAGTGAATTCATCAGTGTCACTCCGTACAGAGAAGGCTCACATTTTTCCTGCCCGGTGGGTGACATATTTGTTGCTCGAGGCAAGAAGAAAGCTAAGCCAACAGCTTAAAGGTACTTACTTATTGAAAATTACCCTTACTCTGGTTTGATTAAAGAAAAGGGAACTTTAGGTCCATAGTTTTAGTCTTAAAAAAAGCTGTGTGGTCACATTGTTCCTGTGGCATGTTAAAAGCCTTTAATTGGATTTTCCACTAATGTTTTAGACATTATATGTTTTCGGTTTTAAGCATGTATTTAACATTGATCTAATGTTGTTTGATGTATTTCTACTGGTACAGTGTTTGATTTGACTTTCACTTTTTTAATTGTTTTCTGGTGATTTTAAACTTTCATAACATTAAAAGGTTTACTCCTGAATTATGATTACCACATGTTCTGACATAATAATTATTATTTTGTGCCTTTTTTGTGGATTTTTATTATTTCATTGATATTGTTTAAAGGACTTAAAGGTTTTGTATTTCTAAAATGCTCGTGTGCTTTGTTTATGTTCACACTATTTACCAGTAATCCAGTGTGAATTTTACACTTTTGAAATATTGTTACAGCCTCAAATAATGCCTTCATGAGCTGAATGTTATTTTTTATGTATTATTATTGTCTCATTTTGCTAAAGCCACTCTACAGCAGAAATGTTCCTTTTACAAATTATGCTTTATTCATTTGTTTCCATTCAACCTGGTTTGAACAAGTAGTCCCTGTAGATTCAGATGTCATGAGTAGAAGACATGGTTTGAATACATAATGCTGTTTAGATAAATACTGATCAAACTGTGAGCCTAAATCCTTAGAGACATGTTTGGGGGTGGATTGTTGGACTAAATACATTTTGATTTTGTAATAGCTCTGTGACTGTGTCCATGAACAAAGTAAGACTCGGTTGTGTGAGACTTCAGAGCACTAAAACACAAAATTTGAGAATATTTTTATATACTTTATTATCCAGGTTTAGCTTAATATCATTGCATCTTGATTAAAAAATGATAATTTTGCATGTCATTGTAATACTCTCAATGTTATAAATGTTTTGATGATGTGTTGATGCTTCAGAAACCTGGATTGACTTAAGCTTAATTAACTGAAATCCATTTTCCTATCCACTTGGATATGTACATTATTTTACACAAACTGATTTATGTGATTAATAGATTATTATGCATGCTTTGTGCCGTTCATGTTCATACACTTGTTATACTTCGTTTGCTACACTGTCCTTTAAGAAATCATATTAATGAAACACGACAGGCATGTATCAGATGGTATCCTTATGAGTAACTCTAACAGGTCATTTACATGCATTCCTAATGATATAGACAAGTTGAACATTCAAATACTGTAACACTCGTTTCTGTAGGTGAAAATTGCACAGCACAAAACACAATCTCCATTTAAAAATGACAAAAAAAGCCAAAAAGCTAGAAAAATCCATGGACACCAAACTGTTTCAGTTCATCACAAGGTCATCAGAAAAATCAAACACAACTCACCTGATGTAATAGTCGTTCCTGATGAGCAATAGGTGCTGAAGGAGTGACAAGAAGTAGGGCTCAGAGCCGGTGTCTTTCACCATGTTGGACAGGAGATGGTACACCTCATTCATATCAGTACAGCGGCATGGTTAAGGAAAGCAATTCCAAAATCGGCATTTCTTTAATTAAGTGAAGTTTTCAGGCAAACTTTTCCAAAAATGTACCAATGAGAGTTCATATTTAGGTAGATTTACCTTTTTGTTCATATTAAAAAGTGTATTAGTTTTTTTTATTTTGTCTTCACCACTTGTTTATTTTCCCCAGTTCTTCACCTCGGGTTTCTGACAGGCATCATGAAGCAAAAGCAAAAGGAGACGTGATTCCTCTTATCCGTTTGCTCTCAGGGGAGCTAAAACAGCAAATAAGGCGAAGGGGGGGGGATCGGCAATAAAGTATGCTCCCTCTGGTTTACCTGTCACTCCAAACCTTTCAGAGAAGAGGGAAATTAATTACATGAAAACCTCACTGGTTTGAATGTTAAAGGCAGGAATGATAGGGGACGATCATTGGCAGGGCGAACATCTGACTGAGATTCAGCTCTAAGATTAAAACTGACGTGCACTCAGGAGCAAAAAATTCATGTTATTAAATTTGCAAAAGGTATCGATTATGTGTCTTGTGCTGGCTCTTCCCAAGAGGAAGAAGTGATGGCCTTGACATTGAAAAAGATGTAAAAGAAGACTGTCTTTTTTGATATCCTTCCACATTCAAAGATCATATTATTGATGTATTATAGCTTCATTGAGTTCTTAATAATGCTGATTCTTGAGGATAAAAATGTTGAATACTAAAGTAATCATATCAAAAATAAGACATGATATTTTTATTAAGTGTGGGTAAAGGATGCCTTATACACTAAAAGATATCACTAAGTTAAGTTCCTGCAGTAATGGTTGTTTCATTGTAAAAGGTTCATTAAGAAGTAATTAAATCTGCATCTTTCAAACTTCTAATGGCTTCCTAAAGTGCAGCCCTGAGAAGTAAAGAACCCAAGAAAATGAGTGATTTGGAGTCTATTTAATTTGTTTGCTCAAGAAAGAAGGATTTCCCCACGGAGACTCATCGTGTTTGGAAAAGTGAAATAAGCCTCTCAGATATGTGCACACATGCAGAAAAAAAGAGAGAGAGAAGACCGAGGAGACAGTGCCCTGTTAAGCTTGCCGAGATGAAAAGCTGATTGCCATCATAACATGAAGTGTGCTAAAATATTTACCTAGTGCGACATGCAGACTGCAAAGCAATGAAGTGACATTTTCAGCAGCATGGCAGCATGTGTTGTGAATCCCTTCCCGTCTGCTTTGGGGAGAGGAACTTTCAGTTTAATACATGATTTTGAGGTTACTAAGCTTAAAGACTCAGAGAATTAAAGCTAAATCAAGACCAACAAGAGCACCACAGTAACAGTGAAATTTCTGCCTGTGGCATAAAGGTACAGTAGCTCACACAGTACAAATTTCAGCAATAGGTTACACGTACTGTGTCGAAATCTCAGGACACTTCATTCTTATTTGAAATGTATATGATTAATAGTAATAATAAGTAATGAAATATTCAACATTTACGAAATTTAGATTGTTGCAGAGGTTTTTGTCTGTTAACTTAAGGCAGCATTGTTTGGTGATGGAGACAGGTTCTATCATTTTTGTGAGTATTAACCCCTACTGATGATCTTTAAACAGAGCCCTTATTGGTATTTTGAAGCATTATGTATTATTTATTTAGCTGTTGATATGATATAGACATCTAAATATATTTTCTGGCAGTTAGATTTCTACACATAATATGACATTATATTTAGTATAGAAAGTTAAAGTGAATCATTTCAGCCACTGAAATGGATGTATGTTATCTCTGCTACGGCAAAACAAGCTTTGTCAGGAGAAAAAAGTTTTAAAAATCCAAGTAAATCCCTCTAGCACGTCACCAAAATCCCTCTTTCCCTGCCTCCACTCTGGACTACAGAAAGGATAAGAGAGACAGGGTGTCAAAGCAAAAACAGACTGATGCATCAAGCATCATCGCTTGAGGGTAGTTAGGAAACTCACATACACATCTACTGTATGTAATCAGCCTGATCTTTTCGTTTACAATCATTCAGTTAGTATGGGGAATTCTGGTATAAAAACTTTAAGATTTGGATAGTGTGGAGGAATCTTCTTGCATATTCTAGTAGCTAAAAACAAGGAACTAACTGATTCTAGGTGTCCAAGACAAGAATCAATACGGTCAGATTTTTACAACATAGGAATTAAAACAAGCACAAGAAACTCAAGTACAAAACAAATTTGAAATGGGAAGCTTTTATAAACTAATGCAGGATGTGCTTTAGGCTTGATGCTTTCTAGCACTTTGTTCATTTTTGTTCAATTAATGCATTTCAGGTCTTATTTTCTAATGTATCATGAGAAGAGGCGTTTATCAGGGTTTGTTAGGTCAATGAAGGCTCCAGTGTAACAGGGACACTGTCTCTGATGTCCCTGAGATTGTGTGGCATGACATTCAAGCTTAAGAGGGGCAGACCCTCCTGTGTGGAGAGTCAGTGGTAAAATGAGAGTAAATGAAAATTGGGATCTTTATTGAGCAGGTGACTGAGAGGACACAGCAGGACTGAGCCTCCTTGTAGAGAATTGTTTAGAATAGTACTTTGTTGTTTCAAAAACAAAATGAGAACTGTCATCAGATTTCGTGAAAACATGGGTCCGACTAAAGTGGAGCTGGATGGCTGTGGGTGCAGGGAGAAGCTGCAACAGGTATGGTCTGTAACCATCACTCACTGCAGATGCCTGAGTCCCCGATACAGAATCATAATTGACTGTTTCCAGGGATCAAAGTTGTTGTGACTGCTGTACTAACTGAAATCTTTTAAAGTGAAAAAGAGACTCATATTCTGAAAATCTGTGTTTTTGCAGGAAAGAATTGTTTCAAAGTTTAAAAATCTGCTGTTTTGACAAACATTATTTAAGGAAGTTGTTAAATTTGTCAAATGTTAACTCAACTTAAAGATTCTGTCAGTGCTTTATTTTCTTCCCAGTATCATTTCTCAGGTTTCATCAGCTGCCAAAGAAAGTGTACTGTCTAATACACTATCAATTATTCAAAACTGTATGACTGCATTTTCCACCTCCCATACTCTCATCCACGCTAAACAATCTGCAGCCACTGCAATAGGAGAAGATCAATTCTTTTAAATACTGCGTGACACTTTTCCTATTAATTCCAACAATGTCTGTAATTAAACTCCTATCCCGTATCAAATTTTTAGAAGGAGACGGATGGGAATACGGGCCCTCCTTTACAGGATCATTTCCCCTCCCTTGTATTAGCCGAGTATGAAGCCTGGGAGAATTACCAATCCTGCGAGATTCAATTATAGTCTCACCACAGCGGCGTTTGAGAGGACATGAGAAGGAGCTCAGACTGGGAAAGTATCCAACTAGCTTCATCTATCACTAAGCTGCAGACATAAACCTAATGTAGAATGCCAATCTGTCCGATGACACCCCCCACACTCTCCTCTTCCTCTTCATGTCTCCCTCTCGCTTTACACTCCCTCTCCAAATAATGAATAAACATGAGTGGCAGTCAAGTGTGACGTAGGCTAGTCAGTCGGTGGGGTCAATCAATCACCATTCCACAGCTCATTAATATGTATTAGTGGCCTGGAGTCACCTCCTCGGCACATGGACCTGGGCTGGACACGGAGGAGATGAGCCTCCCCAGGTTAATATTCATGAAAACTGCAGGGAGAAACAAGACACATGTGCAATGCTCAGGTAGCAGGGGTTCCGGCACCGTGATTGAATGCACATCCAGGAGCGTGTGTTTTCTTGTGTGGGGTTCAGGGAACGTAGGGTAGCCTAGGCATTCGACTCAGGCTCAGGAGCTCACCGATCAATACCACATTGTCCTTGGAAACAAACATTGGGCCTCCTCATTTGTGAACCTGCTCAAGCACATCATTAATCCAGGTGCAACTTTCTTTTTTTTTCCCCTACACACACACACAACCACAACCTCCTCCCCTCACCTCCATGTGTCAACAGAAGCTGTCAGTCACAGTGGCGTGCGGTGTCAGTACGAGAACTGCGGGAGAGGAAAAAGGTTGTGGAAATGAACATCTGCATAACAATGTCAGCGTCTGGTCCCACAATGTCACACATAGCCTTAGAGAAGATTTGTGAATTATTAAAGTCTTCTTCTTCTTCTGGGCTGCTTGGAGAACTTTCCAGATCTGGACCCAATTATTGCCCACCTTATTAACTTCCACTCTGCACGTCTGGAGTTAAACGGACAGCGGCAGAGAGAGCTAAGGGGGAGAATTCACATTTCTATAATGACGCGGAAAATGACAAGGAGTGATTACAGCTGAAGAGAAGAAACCTTGATCACATAATATACATGACTGCAATAAAATGTTTAAGTGTTTGCTACGCATCATAAGTGGTGGGAAGAGGAGAGCATCTGTAGGCTGAATATTGTCCTCTTGAGGCTTGCAATGGTCCTACTAAACCCCTGAGCTGAAAGAAAGGCAGTAAAACAAGGGATAGGAGGTTAAATAAAAGTATGAGGGAGTGAAGAAGTGGGAGGTAGGGACCACATGGTTTATTTACCTAGTATACCTGGTCAGAGATGGAGAAAGATATTGTGCTGGGGCTCTTCAAATCCTCCTCTAATGAACCAAACCATGAGGGGCTCAGTCCGTAAAGCTCGGTCGATCTGACAGTGTACGTACATCCCTCCACTCATCTGAGTATGCAGACAAAGAGGGGACAAAAGGATATTCCATCTCGGCGCGGATGTCCTCCAGACGGTGGGAGAGCTCGATAGCATCCTCCTCCTTGTTCTCGTTGAAAACCTTCAGTTGGATGTCAAGCTCTTCTGTCTCTTTTAGCTCCTGGATTGGGATAGAAGTACAGGAGTTTGAGAAAATGTCTTCTTGTTTGCTTTTCGATTAACTATCCTGATCATTTCAAGACCCCTTAGGATCTCCTAGAGACAGGTTTCCTTACTGTTGCAGGAATTAGACACTTAGCAATGTGAGGCATCTTTTAGATTCTATGCGTATGTATATATAACCAACTATCAGAGACCCTGACAGTGTTAGACCCCCAAAGTTTCCATATCATGAAAAATACATTTAAATGGTATTTGTAGAAAAAAATGTCTATGGCATATCTGTAAACCCCGCAATACAAGAAAAATCCCTCTTCTCTGCTGCTTGCTTTATCTGTCAGAAAAGTTGTTCAACAGCATTTGAAATTTTTATATCGATAATGTCATTATGTTATATACCGCTCCAGCAAAAGAGAGATACTACATGAGAAAAGTTTTTGTTGACTCTGTAGGTAGCTAACAAGGAAGAAACAAGTCCAAGCATGTCTGTTAAGCCACAGTAAACATTAGAGCACAGGGCTGGAAAGCTAATGCCACATCACCTTCTGAAAGCCTGTTTCAAGAGGGGCTGAAAAGTCTGGCCTTAAAAGCATGCCAGGATCCAACACCTGAGTGCACTTTTAGGTTAAATTATGGATGTATGGTCTATGGACATGTGGAACCAATGTAAATTTTAAAAAAGGAGTCATAGATGTGACCTCTAAATATTTGTATTGGCTGCTTAATCTGGCAATTTCAGTTACCTTTTTCTTACTTTATTTCTGAACTGAGCCAATGATTTTGTTAACTAAATATTTGAATCAGGCTCGCAATGGGCATGCTTGCTACAGCCTTAACAAATTCAAACTACCATAACATGTAATATATAATGTAAGTCACCCCGGTATAAAAGCAGCAATCAGGCTTTAAGGGGTCCCCAAAAGGGAAATGGAGTTTTAACTATCTTTCTGTGTGTACGTTTCTATTATGTTTATATAAGCCTGCAACTTGTAAATGCAGTCAAGTGTATCATTGTGTATAATCACTGTCTATTCAAACAGAATAGCAAAGTTCAAATAGAAAGGTGGGATTTGATGTGAGTTTGACTTGATGGTAATGGTAACACAAAAAAATAGTTCTAGGGAAATACTCAAGGTTTCTGCTGATGATGTCGTTGCTCTTGCTGGTAAAATAAAGTTATCAATAAGAATGTCAGACTGTTTCACAACGAGCTTCTAGGTCCTCCCGAAAGTTTAAAGACACTCAATTTGTGTGTGTGTGTTTTTCTGTTTTATTTTGTGTCTCTACTGGGGTGTAAAAATTAATCAAATGAACAATAATTTGTGAATTTTAATTGTATTACTAAAATATTAGTTTCCTTGTAGCAGCTGTACTGCAGACTGATTGCCCTGAACCCTCTCACCGGGTATTCCAGACAGTTCCTATTCCTGCACACCTGTTCCAGCCACGAGGGGCTACAGCAGTGCTCTTTACCACTTCCCTATGAATCACCGACAGTGGAGTTTACACAGAGACAGGGCCAAATGTAACCCAATTTCTGCAGGTATCAATCACCTTGCACTGTTTTCGGGTGCACCATCTGTCTTATGCTTCGTGGGATCGTGCACGATGCCACAAAAAAAGGGTTGGGGGGGAACAAGGGAGGAGAGCCAAAAACATGTGTCAAGGACTCTGAGAACAAAACAAATTAGGCTTCCGTTGTCAGCAGAGTTCACTTTTTCTTTGCCAGCGGCTACACAGATTCCTGAGCATAACTCACAATTACATGAAAGAGTGTCAGTTTGAATGTGGGCATTAGAAAGCGGTGAATGTGGCGTTCATAAATGACTGTACGCTGAGACTCTTTCATATCAGGGGGCGGAATTGGAGATAATTAAAGTAATGATGGTAATAATCAACAGGAGCAGCTGGGATGACTTATTAACAACTGGCTCTGTGACACCCTCACCCCGCACACTACAAACGAGGTTGTGAGTGATGAGCTGGAGCTCGTTTGCCTTCACCCTGTGTGACGATGTGGAGACTTGTGATACTAATGCCAGGACGACCTGTGTGATGAAGTGCTGGCAAGGCGTCATACCGACACACACAGCACTACTACTATTAATAACAAATCAACTACAGATAATGAATATGCTGACATGAAGCAGTGTTATTTAGACCACAGACTTACCCATAAGAATGTAAGACCTGTAAGATGGATCAAACAGGTTTATATCTGTTAGATTTTAAACACCTTAATCGTCAGGCATGGTGCTCCTGAACAACCTGAAGATAAAGCTAAATCAGTCAAGGGGTGCTGGTTTGGCGGAGTGGTTAGCAACCAGGCACCCCATGTACTTGCTTCTGCCGGTCCAGGTTCAAATCCCACCTGTGACCAGTTTGCAGAGTGTCTTCCCCTACTCTCTACCCCCTTTCACAAGCCTATCCACTGTCTCTCTCCTATCAATAAAGGCACAAAACTGCCCAAAAAATACATTAACAAAAAAAAAAAAAAAAAAAAAAAAAAAAGCTCAATCAGTCAAAGGTCTGTTTAGTCAGTCTGGTGTTGGTCTATCCTGGGTTGTGAAAACTGTACCAATTAATACTTTTGAAAAAAGGAAATTTTGATTAAAATAGGGTTTAAGGTTTTGAGTTTTGTTGTCATAAAACAAAGGAAGCATTGAAAAACAGCAAAACCTGTGTCATATTTTAATAAGAAGCTCCAAAAATTACAAAAAAAGGCAGCGGGGCTGGTTCAGTGAAACAGACTGGTTACACTGCTGTTTTAAGTTTTTAGAGTTTCAAACATAAATCAAAAGAGTTAACTATTTTACCTTCTAATGGAATGGTTTAGACATACTGGATATGTTGGCTGTGGCAAAGTTAATCTCCAGCTTTTATAATTTTTCTATTTTTCTTTACTTTTATCCATCAAAAACTTCAAAAATCTTCCTGTAGACAGTTGTTGGAGAGTAGCATTCTGTTACAAACCCTGACAGCAGTGCCTCTGGGACATGTACATGGTTTAACGTTGCAGCACCACTGTAAATGTATTTTCTTGTTAAATACATGAATAAAACATTTTAAAATCCTGGGAATGTCTTGGCTATATTTTGGCTGTGCCTCTCTGTTGCTGAAGGAAGAACATACACCTCCAAACAAGTGGGTTGATTCTTGATATAACTTAACCAAGAAATGATTAGAATAGAGGCTACAGTCTTGGCTACAAACTTGGGGAGTTTCCCAACAGAAAAGTCAAACCAGATTTTTACCTAAAAAAATGCGGAAGTGGATCTGTTTAAATAAGGTAAAGATTGATCCCCATGTATTATTTTACCGCCAATTTTTGGCCAAGATATGTTCACACTTAGATAAAAACAGGCATTGTAACTTCTTCAGCATTAGCACAGCCACAAACATGAATGCAATGTGGCTGATCCTGACGGTGCTATTTCAAATAATGGAGGAGTTCTTAAGGGCTTTATTACACCCAAATTACCCATAATAGGCCAAAAAAACAGTAAAACCAATCACATGGTCTGTGTTGGTCTTCACTATGCTGACTCTAAAAGCAGCATTTGTTAAGCTGCTTGTGTCATACAACCATAGGCAATAGGCTGGAGCAGGGTGAGTGCAGGCCAGCTTGAGAAGCGATCACGCTCAGGGTAACTGGGCCTTATGCTAAGTGCACTCTGAAACATTGCTCTTGCCCCAGGCCATATTGGTGTTAATATCTGTGTGTGATAGTGCAGCCCTATGTCCACACACTTAAAGAAAAAAACAAGGATTGTTAGACCTTTATTCTAAGTCGATTCGTGTATAGTATGAGCTGGAGCCTCGCTGGTGCAAAGTTGTCTTATAAAAGTGTCTTTATGTAAATTTTTGAAACTATTTCGCAGCACATCTTAGACTTTCTGACTGTTGGGAACTGTTTTTATCAAACCATCTATTGTCTGATCATTTGCAAACTCACAGGTAGGATCTTCTTGAGGCCACATCTTAGGAACTCATTGCGGAGATGTATCCGGAAGTCCAAATCATCTGGAGAGGTCACGAGAGCATTGATCAGCTGCATGCAAGCAACCTGTGGAAAAGACGCACAAAATAATGGTGACACATCTGAGAAGAAAGAGGAGAAATATATAACTGTTTTTGTTGAGCAGTGTGTACATGAATGTGGCTGAGCTGCAAACTTTAACACTGCTTTAAAAATCATATGTATGGCAGCAATGAGAGATCTGATGAAGTAAGGGCGTATTGATCAGTTGTGCATTATTAATGGATTTATTGGTAAGGAGAAAACCTTGTAGAGAGTGTGTGTCTGTGTGTGTGAGGTGGAGGGGAATGAGGGGGGTTAAGAGGAAATCGCTGATGAATTATAATGAGCAGTAAGGTGTTTCAGGGGAGAGAGCGATGGATAAGACAGCTTTCCTCAGACAGACAATCAATAGTGGGCTGAAGGATTCCCATGGACACTGAGAAACAATGTCTTTGGAACCTTGACCCTCTGCTGTTGGCCAGTATGTGTTATTGATAAGAGCCAAAACAGCAGGGATTCGTAGCCCCTACCTGATATGGCTTTTGTTTTATGGTTTCTGTTTTTGTTCCTATACCAGGGCTCCAGACTAACTTTTTGCATTGGTTGCAACGGGGCATCTAAAAAAAAAAAAGTAAGGTGCACCAGCACAAAAATAAGGCACACCCAAATTTTTCACAGTGTCACCTTTAATGCCATAAGGTTATCATTTTATCACTCTCCAAAACTTTTATATGATGTTAATGATTTTTAAACAAGAATAAGATGTAAAGAAATGCTTGTCTTTTTTCGAAGCAAAATTACTGAATGAAATTGACAATTTCAAACTAAAACATTAAGCAAAATAAAACATTTCCAAATAAAAGTACTTGTGCTTAAAGTGGAACTTAAATTTAACAGTTCAAACACAAAAATCTCAAGTTAAACAAAATCTTTCAGAACCAAAAAGAGCTAATGTTAAAGGTGCTATACTAAACTGAAATTTTAATAAATATTCAGATTTTAACAACAAACACCATATAATTTACCTTAACTGGATGGTCTTATTCTCCAATTATTTTTCAACCTAGAATAAGACTTCACACACTATAGTCAATATTTATATAACTGAAATTAAGTTTAATAATTAGAAGAAAAACAAGTCTCAAACTAATTTATGAAAACTAACATATAAGACAGAACATTTTTTGATTTTTTTTTCTTAATTTTTTTTCTCTTTTTGTGGCTTATTTTCTTTTTCTTTACAGCTTTATGCACAGGCTGGGTCTGTATTTGGCAGAGCTTTGCTGCTTCTTCAGAGTTACCGCTCCATGCTGAAACCTGACACCACAGTCAGGCTCCGTCTGGGCTCATTTGCATACTAACAGCTGATTGGATGATGACTGAGGGCTGTGTGTGAGTATGTACGTGTGTGTGCATGTGTCTGGGTGGGCCTACAGCCTGCAACCTGTGAAGATGCAATGCAGGGACAGAGAAAAGAGAGGAAGCAGTTGCTGTGTCTTGTCCGTTTTTGGCTAATTTTTCCACTACCTCAGTTACTTTTGTCAACTTAAATTTGTATTTTGGGTGCATGTACGTCCAAAATGGTTGCACTAAGGAGCCCTGTATACCTTAAAAACCTCCAAGCAAAGTTTCACTCAATGCCTAAATAGATGGAGCAGCTCATTACCAGTCCATTTCTCAAAGCTTACAAATAAGGACCAAATGCTGCAGTACAATAAGAATGAATAAAATGGAAAGAATGATAATTGAGAGCACAAGCACTTTTTGACATTATCAAAGAGCATGGGAGGATCTACAGGTTTAATTTATCCGAACACATTTTCTGTGATTAAGCATCATTTTTATAAGCAATTTTGACAGCACTAAAACAGATTTAAAAACTGTAACTAAACTTTATAACTAAACTGACTATGTAAAACCAGAACCCTTGAAGACTTCTCCATGTTCCTGAAGAGCTTGAGGGCTTCCAGCACAGATTGGTAGACTGAAACCTGACATTTCACTGTACCCACCAGGGGCCACAGACATGAAAGAAGCTCCACCAAATCAAGCCATGAAGATCACGATATATTATTCTGTTTCTTTTCCTGCATACAGATTGGTGCTTAAATCTGGGACCTCAAACACACCTCTTGTCATATTTTGAGTATTGGGGAGAGGCTGGGTTGAGGACATGGGCAAGGAGGAGTTTTTTTTTTTTTTATCTGTGTTGGGTTTAGAGAGCCGCCAAAGGGAGGTTTCCAAACATCGTAATTAAAAGTGCCACCGCTGGGACGGCTTTAAAGTTGAACTGCAGAGTTTCTCTCGTGCTCAGCACACAAGTGTAGCCTAAACAACGGCAAAAGACATTTTAATCACATTAGCAAAGTCTTCTTCAACAGCTCATCACAGGTTTTGGATAAAAAGTCTATTAATTTCCTCAAACCCCCTGCATCAGCAAAGCATTTTAATTTACTTCACAATTAGCGGGGCTTCATTCCATTAATGGCAAAATTTAAAGGAAAACAACAGCCTCCTAATAAAAGAATATCTACTTTCGCCTGCACCGCCCGCCTCATCAGTTTCCTTCATGACTTTCCCTTCAAATCCCTGCAGTTAGAAAAGTAATTCCTTAAGTAATTCCCTCCTTTTGTTTTCACAAAGGCATGTTTTAAGGGCTGATTTTATTACCGCCGTAGAGTTACTCCTGCTGCTGAGGAGAACAAGTGAAAATTAAGACAGGTATGGTGCTTCAGTTGCCCTTTCACACTGGCTCCCCCGAGACCAAACTTGACAGCAGCAGGGGTGTTTAAAAAAAAGAAAAGAATGTATTTGTAAAATGTGAGAAAAATGAGCAAGGTAGCGAGAGGGGGAGAGAAATGTGAGAAAAAGAGTAGGAGGACAAAAAGCAGAGGGGAAAAAATGATCAATTCTATTTTTTTTATTATCATTTTTCCGGTGTTTGCAAAAAAACATGAGTGCGGTTAGGTACAGGTGATCTATACAGCTAGTGGTTTTGATTAAAGCAGTGGCCAAGGAGCTCTGCACTGCATTTCAATACCCAACATTAAGGTGAGTTATGGCAGTGGAGAAAAATGCAGCCAGCAGAGAAGTTGAAAAAAAGCACATGCATCGAAACAGCAGAAGTACAACAGGCCTGAGAGTGACACTTCAGGAATATGGCTAAGTAAGCATAATGAAGGTCAATAGAAAGAAAATGTGCTTGTCATCAGGTGGAATTAAACAGGCGAGGCATGGTGTGGAATGTTTTGACTGACTGTGACCTGTATGACAATCATGAGAGCCTCCTTTGGTCAGATGTGGGCTCACCAGAAGCAAAAACTTAGAAAAATGGACTCCAATCTGATTAAGACTGTAGATATGATACATATACTCTAACTCTAACTGATCATATTGTGTCTTTGAATTTAACAAATATGTATCTCACTTTAGTTTTTCACATGTAGAACTGCTTCTTGTTTGAAAGAACTTTGATTACTACGTTCCCCTAACTTGTCACTCCAATAATATGCTTAACAAAATATATATTTATTGGTCCATGTGGGCCATAGGGAGGAATGGCAGAACCTTCCAACTTGAGGCAGTTAGCATCGATGCTAACATCATCATGCTCATAGCTCCCACCTTTCCTCCTTAACCCTAAGCTCAACTGTTTGACAAAGGTTATTAAATTCAGGAATATTTAATATGTTAAACATAACACGCAGTTGTTTGTTTCTGCCAATGTTTTATGATGCAGAAAAAGCCACAAACAAACCAATATTTTGCTTGCGGGATTCAAAGGTTTAAAAAGTTAAAAGCTACCATTATAATTACTGTCGTTATTATTTTAAATACATAACTTCACCATTTACTGATATGTTACTGTATATATGTCCATATAAAGTCTATTATTCATTAAAAACATTTTTTGTGCTTGTCCAACTAATGGCCCTTTTCCACTAGCACGCCTTGGCCCTACTCTACTCAGCTCTACTCCATTTGCAGCGTGTTTCCACTAGCCTGGTACCTCCTAAAACAAGCTAGTTTTAGTACCTACTCCGCTCTGGTTCCAAGCGAGCTGAGTCGATACTAAAAGATGACATCACCGACTGCCAGCTACTGATTGGTCAGACAATGCCGCCATCGATGAGTCATGAGCGCGACGACCTAGCATGCTAGTGGTAGCTACCATTAGCTTACCCTCATACGTCTTTTCTTCGCAGCTCGATTGCTCTTGTCCTCGGCTTCATTCTGTTGTATAGCTTCTAAAACTCTCCTGTGCTTCTCAAGGGGTATTTTTTCTTGCCACCTGCAGCCTTCTCCTGCTTTCCTTTTTTACTCAGTTGTGACAAAAAGCCACAGATTGTTGTGTCGCGCTAAAAATGATGTCACAGCAGTGCCGCTCAGCTGTTTTAAGTGACACTGCACGCCGTTGGGCAGGTGACTGGGGCTAATGGAAAAGCAGCTCAAGGCGAGTAGAGAAGAGCCGGGTAGAGTCGAGTAGAGTAGAGTAGGGCTAACGGAAAAGGGCCATAAGTTTTATCTATTTTAAGTTACTTTTGCATTTTACAGACATTTCTGCCTTTAGTAATTGATTTTGTCAACAAATATTTGTGAATTTTGAAGTCATCACACAATCGGCCGTCGGATTTGAAAACCTTCCAATCCCAGACCAAGAAAATATCTGCTTTTTTGGCTTGTTTGTGGTTTTCTACGTTCTCTGAAGTGTTAATAGAACCAAACAATGACCTCTACCAAACAGTTGAGCTGGTAGTTAAAGGGTTAAAGGTTCATGATTGGACAGTGTGAGCTAAATCGTTCCAGCTTGTTGATTTGCAAGATGGATTTGCCTGGTGGCTAACAAAAATTAATCAGGTAGATCCAGCTGCACTGCAAGATAAGTCCTTTTCAGAACACTCTGTGATTTTTGTTTGTTTGTTTGTTTGTTTGAACCTGAATGAGATTTTCTTCTCTTCGACTTACATTGAATAAAACACATAAAAGCATAGCTCTCCCAACAGGCATTCATCTTTTTGTAAAATCATCCAGTGTCTAGCTGGCATTTTATCCATATTCTTGACAAATCTTCTTCTGTCATAAATCAAGTAGTCAGATGAATGTGCTGAGTAAAAAATAAAAAGATGAATAGATTAATGTTGGGCTCTGAATCATTGCTTTCCTTCCCCCTCAAATGTCTCGATGTGTTGAACAGTGAATAACATCACGTGTATATGGCTGAATATGATTATGTTGTTAACTGTTTTGATAGTGTTTAAGTCCAAACCTGGAGCTGCTGGGCTTCATGGTTCTCCAGTCCCTCCACAATTGGAGCAAATCTCTCTTTGTTGTTCCTCTCTGCAGCAATGGTCATGGCCGCTAGAATCTTATCCAGGCTGGAAGAAGGGAAAAAAAAAAAGAGGGGAGGGGGAACAGGGGTGCAGGCACAACACAAAAGTCAACAAACACTTTTATCACCTCACTGACAGGACATTTACTCACAATTTTCGGCTCAAACACTGTGTATCTTATCTCCCCTCGTGTGATTGTGTGGATGTTAGCTTGCCCGCTCTTTGCCCGTCCTGACAAATGCCACTGCTTTCCATCTCTTTGTGTGCAATCTGTGGAGTCTAATTTGACTTTATTTTGCTTAAGCTGATGACAGACAAAGAACAGCTCTTTTGCGGCAAATGACAAATGTTAGAGGGTGTATTTTTCTCTGTGAGAGGGGGTGCAATTTATTGTGGACTAATGTGCAAAAACACCTTTTGAGAAGGTAGAGAAATTAAAGTAATACAAGGGCACAGGCGGCTCGGCTAAAGAGAGCATTTTGGGTCATAAATTGCGAGTATAAAAGTAATTCTAAGCTGCAACACAAACATTAAGATGAGTGCAACTGAGGTAAAATGATGTTTTATGAGTACTTATGCATACAGCGATTTACAATGCATGTAAATAATAAAAGCAATAGGTGGTCTCTGTCACTGAGGGCCACATTTACTGCTTTGCCTTCATCATTTAAGACACAGAACAGCATAATCTCTGTCCTCAACCTTTTTGCTCCAAAGTATAAAAGAGCCTGATATACAAGTCCCCCTCTTAGTTAGAATAAATCAGTGAAGTTATAAATAAAAGTCACACAAGGCCAAATGTTAAAATGTCAAGGAACAGCCAATTTATGCACGTACGAATATGTGAGCTCACCCGCAGGCTGACTGTTGCCAGTTTTATCACCTCATATCACTGCAAAAAGACATTCTAGATGACAAAGTAAAAGCAGGGGTCCTTTGTGAGCAGGGTGGAGATCATGTGTCCGACCAAAAGAAGCGTGTGTGCGGAATAATCCTGACACGGAGATAAATGGGGCGGCCGTGCTCTGTGATAGGGGTTACAAAGTCACAGACAAGCATGGGGAGCTGCATACTGAGGGAGCTTTAAAGCCGGTTCAGACGCCGCAGCTTCAGAACAGGCGAGCTAGATCTGCTTAACTTGTCGTGTTCCCCTTTTGATGCTGTCAGCTGAAGAGGGTGTTGAACACGGGCCAGCGTCACAACATTGGTTGGCAGAGTTTTTTTTTTATTTTCCTGTGCGAGAAAAGTGAGGCCTCAGCTCCTTTGGATGTCATTTCTACAGGATGTGAACATCTCAATGCAGGGCTCTTATCACTGCAAAAACTTCCATGTTTGCTGCACCCTATTTCTGAATACTTTGAAACAGAGTAAGGATCGGAGTTTGTGTGCAAGCATCAAGTCTGCTTAGGTGTCAAATTAGGGAGCAGATTCATAGTCACTCTAATTAGAAGGTCTCTGTGATTGCGCCTTGAGTAATGCAGACCTAAATGCTTGCATCTGAAACAGTCATGATAAAATTACCCTGATCTGTTGTTCGTAAACAATTATGCTGATAGGGAGGCAATAATCAAAAATAAAGACAAGGCTTCTGAAGCTAAAGAAGGTTTTGCTATAATGTAGAGTTAGCATATTGTGACTCTGAGTAATATTTAAAAAAGAACTAAAAGCCTCAATATGTGCCTCTGCTGTGCTCAATGTCTTGTATTGTGATGAACTTTATCAAAATTATCTAAATAGACAGCACAAATTCATGATAAAGTTGCAAATGTAAGAATAAAAAAGGACTCAAAACCTTCTTATTTCGCATTGCTTTTCCTGGCAGATTTTGTAGTTGACTGCTTTTACTATTTTTATTGTCTTTATCATTGTTTTCATTGTTTTCTTATTACTGTGCACTTTGAGATTTGCCCACAAATGTAAAGTGCGTTATAAATAAAATCTGTTATTATTATTATTAATCAATTGAAATTTTCCAGTCTAAAAAGTTTTAAGAAATGAAATTCTAAAAATATTAGTTAAAAAGTATAAAAAAAAACCTAGTATGTGGAGTGACATCATTCCAGATTACGCTGTTTGCCTTATCGTAGCTCCAATAAAGAGCCTGATAAATATTTAAATTACACATTGACTGAGAACTAATGGCATATTTTCAATTTTAGTCCAGAGTAATGACATTATTATTGCATCCACATGTTAAAAAGACACTGTCAGTAACTGAAGCTATTTGGGGGAAAACAACATCCTGAGTTGAGAAAAGGTGATAACTACATCTATAGATGAAATTCAGTAAACAATAGGTGTGGGGGAGAAAATCGATTCACTTAAGTATCAGGATTTTTAGTTTGACAGTTTTTAAATCGATTGTTTTGTTCAAAAAATGTTTTTTTTTCCAAATTTAAATGCTTCATTTTAGTCTGTGTTAATAACCCACTTTTAAATGTAATCCAGGCTTTTGAAGAGAGAGTAAAAACAGCTGGTTAAAATATATTTCTGAATAAATCCTAAAAATTGACTCACATGTGATGTGTATTTTTCCTGATATAGTCTGTAGGCATCATCATTGTTCATATTTTTCACTGGTGTTAAGAAGCTAACTAAAGATTGCAAAAATTGGCTATATCGAAGAATCGCAATTTAAATCGAATCAGCACCAAAAAAAAAACGTAAAAATTCGAATCAGGGAAAGAGCATATCGTCCCCGCCCTACTAAAGGGCATACAAACTATATGAAACTGAAATTTCAAAAATGTTGAAGTGTGGCCTTAAAGCCCTCCCAGCATTGGCACTTGTTTTTATTTTTTTAGCCAACTAATCACAGTCAGATTTTTTTTTTGTCCTAACAATACATACAGCCATATATCTGCCATATGTATAGACAAAAACTGACCTGAAAAAGGCCAGTGAAGCTTAGTTTTTGACTCCTGCCCTGAATAAGACGGTGTGCTTACAATACACATGTGATCCAAAGATGCATTTTGTTTCGCTCATCACAGATGACCTATATTTGAAAGACAATAACCTAATTATTTGTAGTAGAATTGTAATTTGTCCATCCACTGTTATGTCAGTTACAAAACAGACAACTACATTTACATTAGCTGGTACATTCTTGCATGTAAACATGATGTTTGTGTACCAGCTAAAATGACATAAGACATCCAAAACTCTTGAAACATATTTCCAGAATGTATTGTGATTTACTATGCTGGTAAAAAAAAAAAAAGAATAAAAGCAAAACATAAGAAAGATATGCTCCAGCGACTACATCAAATTAAACGACATTCAGTCATCTTTTAATCTGAGATTGACACTCCTTACTTTTTCAGTCACTCAGACTGTTTTGCAAATGCTGGAAAATATTCAAAATCAAACAACAAAACAACACACGGGCCTATTTGGGTGGTCTGACATGTGAGGCACACTGCTGAACTTGGCTTCTCCAGCAGAATTTGTGGGGGTTTGTTTATTTCCACCCCTGCATACAGGCTGACTTTGAAGTGCCATTGTTATTCCAGCCTGACCCAGTGGGAAACAATAAAAACAGTCCCTTAAATCCAATTTATAAACTGCCAGCCAGGTTGGGTGTCCGTGACAAACTACAGTGACTAGTCCCACACATTAAAGGGACTAAAGTTCATTGTTGGACCGTGTTGATCGTACTGTCTGAGTTTATGCTCTCAGTGGGTAAACACATATGCATGCTGTCCTGTCTCTGTCTGAGTACAGAGAAGTCACCCGGTGGGAGAAGATTGGAGCAATAGTGATATTTCCGTGTTTACAAGGAGAAGCAGCCGCTTCCTTCCCTCATGCTGTTTCAGAGACATTACCGAGCATGTAAACATGGTCGAGACGGACCGTGTCTCTCATCAGTGCATCTCTGTAGTCAGGATTTCTGAAATGGTGTTGTGCTGTTTTTATATCAGCTGTGATTTGGTGAGACGAATAAGGAGATGCATCCGTTACTTGACTGTGAACGCTAGAAATTTCTCTACAACTTCGAAAGGAGGGTAGTTATGAAGTTAAAACATTTACTGTAGGTCTGAACTAAATCTCCAAATAACAAAGCTGCATTAATAATTGCCATAACAGGGCTTGCATATCAGTTCTATTAACTGTGAGAATGAACAACCAGGTTATATGTGAAATTGCTTTTGGTATGATTTCTAAGTTTGTCTTGTATAGATTTTTTAAATGACTTTAACACTTTCTTGGCTTCAGCACTGACATTATTTCCACCTCTCCATTCGCCGGGCAGTGATTCAAATCTCGATTAGAATTACGACTTATCACAGTCTATTGAAACATGCATTTTTAATGGTACACAAGTGATGAAAATGTATTAACTCCAACAGTTTGTATATAAGAGCAACTGTGAGACCACTTACATATTTTCCTCTCCGATAATGCAGAAAGCAGAGAGAATTTTGACAATCTCTGTCATCATGTTGGTCTGTTTGGGGTCGATTGCTCGTGCCAGCAGCAACAGGCTGCGCTCATCTCCCAAGATCCTTTGCAGTCCATACTGTAAGACATGGAGGGGAGGGGAGGAGGGAGGATAGGGAAAAGGTCCATTGGGTATAAATAATGAGAGCATTTGCATTCATAGAGAACTTTCACTTCAAGAAAAAAAAAAAGAAAATGAATTAAACAAAGAAGCTGCAACGTGTGTGGATTATAGTTAGCCTTAATTTGCTTTTAAGTAGGGACAACGAGGCCATGGGAGTAAATGGAGAGGATGATGAATTAATTCAATTCAGGACAGGACTATAGGGACAAATACATATAGTCTGGGTACTTTTTAGCCTCCGCTCTGCACAAGGAATGACCACGTGTGGGGATTAATGCAGAGAGAGGCAATATCAATAGTTCATCCATCCTTGAAATGTGTGCCACTTTTTTGAGAAATGAGGCAGACCTTCCCGAAAAGGATAATTAAAAGACCTGAGAGTGTGGGATTGAAATAGTAAAATTAGCTTCACTTTCTGTCCCATTATCCCAGACTTGTCAGAGTCCACACTTAAATCAGAGGTGGAATCAGAGCTGTGTGAGCTATTCCTAGAAACTCCACCTTTTAATGGTGGACGGTGGGTTTTTGTTTTTGTTTGTTTGTTTTTTTCTCTCTTAACATTACTATTACCTCTCTACTGCATAATCGGTATTTGTTTGAACTTGTAGAACTATTGATCAAGACTTGTTAATATTGAAATCTAACATACAAGAAAATTTAATGTTTAAAAAATTCCACTGATTGGCACAAAAGAACTAGGGCATAAAAAGTAACACAAGAAACACAGACTAAAACAACTGGTATGCTGGAAAAACTGTCCATCATTTAGTCTTTGGCAGCAGCATTTTAATTTATTCATCATCAGTGGTTGTTCAAGGATTACTTAGTTTATTTTGATATTGAGAAAATTAACACAGTATCATTTTAAACCTACTTTTTCATCCCAGATTTTTCCGGTCTACACAAAACAGTTGATAAAGTCTGTTGAATACTTTAGTACATATGTCATGTCTGAGTTGTATGACGTGTTTCTTAACACCAATATGCTTTTAAGATGGACGCTGTTGTTGATCTAACATAAAGAAAACATTAACTGGTTTCATTCTGTTCTTTTAAATTCCGTGTATATGACAATCAATACAGCTAATTTATTTTATTGTAGCCATTTAATATTACTCAATTTATCACCTATTGTATTGTGTTTCTGTATAATATTCCTGGAATATCTAAATAATCACAGTATTGCTGTGCCATGATATATCATTTACAATAAGTCATATATTGTGGCATATCAAGAGCTACCCATGATACCAGTCCTAGTGTCTGGGTCTGAAAAAAATACCATATTAACCTGTTACAATACTTGAGTATTGTATTTTGTATAGTTGGGAAGCCGGATTTCTCACCTTTAAAACAAA
Organism: Scarus forsteni; assembly: GCA_036419115.1. Taxonomy (NCBI): domain Eukaryota; kingdom Metazoa; phylum Chordata; class Actinopteri; order Labriformes; family Labridae; genus Scarus; species Scarus forsteni. Next base: position 17,264,855 of record JAZDUH010000383.1, read on the forward strand.
GTGCATTTTGTAAGGGTGATGCATTCATGGAAAGAGCGACTTAACATGCACCCCTAAATAGCATTATTTAGCAAGTTCGGTGAAACCAGTGAGGTCAAAAACAGACAAAATGCAGGCATCTTGGAAAGACAACACCCCAAGAAAACTGTTGAGGAACCGTAGTCTTCCTTCAGGAGGGGAGGGGATGTTTTAGGTTCTACCCACTTGGTATACGGTGTTTTTTATTCCATGAATCCACACTCCTTACAAGTTTCATCTTATCGTAAAGGTGCGTAATTAGGCTTTTCAACAACATAAAGCAAATAAAATACAAATTGGTACAGTTAAAGGAGAGAAATAGTCCTTAAAAAAATTCCAGTATTTTTTAGGTGTACAGTAAGGCACTTTTCTTCAACCTTTTCTTTAAAAAAAAATCTAAACAAAAAAAATAACTAAATTCATACAGGAGAAACAAGAGTATTGATGACTTCTTAAAATCAAAGTATGACTGAAGAAAGGCTAAAAAAAGATATTTTAAAAAATCCTTTAATATTTCTACCTCTCCCTGAATCAAGTAATGTTTGCATGCTTCTGTAAATATAAATTTAGCATGCAGATTAACTGACTTAGTTTGTGTCTCTGCTGGCACATACAAACCTTGTTGTTCATGAAGGCCTTCAAGCACTGGATAAGTTTATGCTGGTTTCTTTTATCAATGATTTCTTGCCTGTAAAAAAAAAAAACAGAATTATTGCAAATAGACATAAGCCAGTTCTGTATAAAGAAGAAGAGAAAGGAGATTAGACCACTTACTGTTTCTTATCCAGAAGCTTCTCAAGGGCGTCCAGAAGGAGGCCAAGACCCTCATGACCGAAGTTATTAACCCAACTGTTTAAAAAAGAGAAACAATAAAGTCATTATTGCTCTGCTGCTTTATTACAAGCCATGTTGATTCACACAGGAAAGCAAACACATAAGCACTGTTGTATTATCTTGAGAGGAAATCAGTCACTCAGGCTAATATCAGAGGTTTAACGCTCTCCCAGATAAATTGACTGTTGTAGATTTTAATTCCAACAGCGAGAGCAGCAAATCAAAAGCACCCTGCCCTCCCTGAAACTGCAAACAGTCTGAACGGGTTTGAATTTAACTGTACACATCCACAAGCAAATGAACACACATCCATCTTCACTACTGTTCCCATCACAGGGCCGTTTGTATCCGGGCCCACCAGCCCCCACCCAGTGAGCTGCTGTGTTGCTGTGCCAAAAGATTAAGCAATGCAAGGAAGATAACGCTGTAATCGATAATGGATCGCAGGAGATAATTGGCTATAAACCGCAGTGTATCAGGAGACGGCAAATGATCCAGTACAGATGAGCCCGTTTGTCTGTGCTGGAGGGAGAGAGAGGAGCGCTGAAGGAGGGGGGTGATGTGGTCACGGCCAGATTATGTCATTAGCATTACTTATTTTTGGGCTCCTGGCTGTCAATAACACAGGAAGCATGGGGCAATTTTCGGACATTAAAGGGGCACAAGTCAATGATTTGTCACGTGCTTTTTGACAATGATTTGACATAATAACGGCATGAGTATTAAAGTCATTCGTATTGATTGTGCAAGTCGGAAGAGACCCTCAATTAAGGGCGAGATGCTTTAGCTGGAGGTCCTGACAAAGTTGAAGTGAGGTATTTCTTTGATCTGTGACTAAATTAGCTCATGCTGCAAACCCTTTCTTCAGCAGCCCTAATATCATTTGCGGAAAATCCTTAGTTGCTGATATCTAGTTAAGTTTGTTATAAGAGTCTGTTTCTTAATGTGAGAGAGTACAGAAAAAAATCATTCAAAGCATTTCTAAGATATCAATTACCACTTAAGAAGACCCTTGACCTTTGATTTTCAAATTCTGATCAAACCATCCTTGCTCCAGAGTAGACAGAGTGATGTATTTTTGTAAGCTGACCCAGAAGTTAGCATCACACTATCAAGTTGTTTTATTGTTTTAATACACTCAAACCTTTAGTAGATCAGGCCTTTAGTGTTGTAAAAGTAATGGGTCGCAAGTAGGACTGCACAATATATCATTTGAACATCGCCATCGCAATGTGCGCATGCGCAATAGTCATATCGTGCATGCAATGTGACTATCGCATTTTCCCCATTTATTGGGGAAATAAAAAAAAGCAACTGAAATTGAAACCTATTCTATTTTGTTCAGAGACATGGCCTCCTGGATCCCTTTTATTTACAGCAATCTTCATCATTCACAGATGAACCCCCTTAGCCTGGATTAAATGGTATTATATGAATACAATGGTGTCATTGTGAGTCAACCAAATTCTTCCCAAACAGAGCTATTCAAGTCATCTGGTGAAAATTCTTCTATTTTTAATATCGCAATATATATCGCAATATATCGCAAACCCCCAAAAAATCGCAATGTCACTTTTTTCCAATATCGCGCAGCCCTAGTCGCAAGCAAGGTATGATCTTCAGGCCCATTGACCGTTGAACCAATAACTCCAAAATCAATTGAGGTCATCCTTGAGTCAGAGTGTATGTTGTGATAAGTACATGAAAATCCCAGGAAGGAAAAGTCTCCTGAATTTTTTTTCAATTCTAACTTTCCCTAAGGATGTATCAAAATTACTAGCATCAAATAAATAGGTGGCTCTATGACCTTAATCATTGACCCGGGGCCATCCCTGGCCGAATTAGGGCACAAAGCAGAGTTTTATTTTTAGGCTCTGGGAAACAGACGGCCAGATCCTGCACTGCTGAAAACGTTGAGTTTTGATTCATCAAATGGCTGACTCGTCAATTTTTAAGTCTTTGTGTTCACTAAAAGAGTGCACATGAGTTATCAAGACACCGTTTGAATTATGAAATTACACAAAGTGATTGATGATCCCTCACTGTCCCTGCAATGCGCATCTGTCCACGTCTTAATGCTCACTTGCACACGGAAGAGCGTGCACCCAAGGACGCAATTTGGGAAGCATTTAGATCAAATGTTCATGTGTTCATTGGCTGCACTATAAAATTATGTTACTGACAGACATCAGTAACAGCCACGCTTTAAAAGGAAATTATCAGGCCTGTGGTCCACAAAGCGGATCGTGGCTGCATTAGACAGCAGAGAATGCATCCTCTTGCACAAATTAGGGCCCCAAAATGGATTGTGGGGCGTGTATTAGGTATAGGGTTGACCTATGATCTTGATAATTCAAGAGGTTTAGTAAAGTGGACACTAGTGCAAAGTTAAAGGAAATCTCTTGACAGAACTCAAGATATTGTGTTAAGAAGTATGTCCAGTCAGACTGAAGGATGGATGTATGGATGGATGGTCCATACTTCCACAATGCCACCAGCCCTGACTGGTGGTTGTGTAAATAAGCATGTTGTTGTGTATTTGTAAACTACACTGTGGTTCGTCCCTTCCTGAATGAGCTCTACACGTATCTGAAGCCTTAAAAATCTGAGTGTGTCAATTTAATGCAGAATAACAAAGCAGTTGTGAGTTTCTGTCTGCAAAAGAGGGGGTTCACCAAATGAGAGACTGAGACAACAAAGAGGGGAAGGAGGCGACATGGCTGAGGGAGCACGACTGAGTAAATCCCGCATCTCTGTTTATTCTCCCAAGTTATGATGGTGATTCCAGTCTGATGCAGAGAGCTGGAAATGGAACCAATATTTGAGAGGAGAAGCTCAGTTGATTAAATGGTGTAACCGCAGTGTGGGATTCACGGAACGCTGTGAGACCATAATAAAGTGTGCCAGAAATGCACTGCATAAAGATGGAAAAACCTCCTTTGGTTTCAGAGCAAACAAGATGAGGCTCCTGATAATTATCATGTCACTTAGCAGAGGTAAAAATGAAGGTACATTTGATGTATTTACTGCTCTTGTAACACGTTTTCTAACTTTCAGAGGACAATTATAGGACAAATGTTACCACTTAATTAGCCAAATTTGATTGGTTTTATTTCAAGTGAAAAAATACACGTGGAAATGACAGAATTAAGCATAACATATTATCTAAGAGGAATCATAGACACTGCATTCTAATATGATGCAATATATAATGCCTATTACATTAAATGATATTCCTCCATTACTCATTGCTTGACATCTATTCATGTTGTTCCCCAGGCATGTTTCCTTTTTTATTTTCCCATTCAAATAAGTATTGTCCTTGTTCATGTGTAATGTTTTCAATCAATTCCAAAGGTGGAAAAAGCCATTTATGTCCCATGTTAGATCATTTCTACATTGTCTTTTTTGGTCGATCCTTTTCTTCATTAAACATACATCTGATTTATATTTTATGTTGATTCCATTCTTGGTCGTCAAGGGCATTGCCTACCTGTTTATATTGATTTCTCATTTGTTTTTATTTCTTCATTTTTATCTATTGTGGTTTATTCATTCTTTTGATATATGCTATATTCTGATGTTTTTTTGTTTATTGTTTATTGTTGTGATGTATTGTGTGGAGCACTTTGAAATGCTTTATCGATAAAAGGTGATAGACAAATAAACTTGACTTGCCTTTGTTTGCCTAAATGTATTTGTTTACCTCTACTTTACATGACTGAATGTCTGTTGAATGTGCATTTTCCATGGTGGTTCTATTATCACAGTTTTTTTTTTTTTTTTTTGAGCTGGAGCCAATAAATAATGCGCCGCAGTTGGCTATAAAGTAGAAAAGGGAGGAAATGGAATGTACATCATTACTTGAGGGAGAGGACAGGAGATTATTCTGGCAGTCTAAAGAGTTTTAAAGCAAACAAAATACTCTGCCCTGGACTTGCGTACCTAATGTGCATGATGCGGTACAAAGTTGGTGCAGAGGTCTGTATCAGGGATGCTTCTAATTAAATGGATTATGATCAGATCCCTCTGAAGTTTGCAGTTTAGGCCTGTGGTCCCAGTCCAAAACTCTTTACTGCACAGCAGCTGCCAAACGCTGGTAGTTGCTGTAGCATGAGTTTATGCATGCTGCCTTGCTGTCATAATGTTCTTCAGCTAGAATGTAATCTAAGCCAATTGAATGGATATTGTCAGTAGCATGTTTTGCTAACAGTGTGGCTTGGCAGCATTTTGTTACAAAAAAAATGTGAATAGCATTGTGAGTATGCAGAGAAAAGTCCCTGAAATGCTTTTTGAGCCAAAGTCCCCTTATTGTTTGTGCTTCATCTCAGGGAAGCAAAGCCAAAAAAATCCCATTCTGCAGTAAACACTTTGAAATGTGCAAATGTCAAACTCTAAGAATTATTGTTTTCTTTTGAAGTGAATATATTTTGTTATGTTAGTTGTACTTTCAGGTGCTTAGAGGTATAACTAGTATGGCGTGACATTAAATTCACTATCAAAATCATAATACTAATTAAAATGGAAAAGCTGAATTTGTCAAGAACAAACGTATACACTAATATACAAAGTAGGAGAACATTATTCACAGAAAAAGTCAGAGCAGGCTTTAATAATAAATACCTTCAACCGAGAAGGTGCACTAATTAAAACTGAATGCAAATTGGAAACTTTGCAACAGATGTTTGTGTAATACATGTGCTGTCTGCTCTGTGTTTACCTCTCCTCTAATTGTGTTAGAAAGAAATAGAGTAGACATAAACATAAAGGAGGGGCTGAGATTGTCGGTGCAGAAAAAGTTTTCATCAAAAATGTATGTGTTGCTGCAGGTTGCAACATAATGCAGTCCTCCTGAAGGTTTTAAAGGCACTAAATGTTTTGACTCCTCCCAGCGTCCCACATCGTCTATCATTTTCTGTCCCCTCACGTACACCCTCAGGCCCTCTGCAGCTTGCCATCTAAAAGTCCCCAAAGTTACCACAAAGAAAATGAGATATGGTACTTCTGGTGCTTGTCCTGAGGCAATAAAAAACCCTATCTCTTTTCATCTGAGAAACTGCCTCAGTGGACAACATGCTATTTCAACTACAAACACTTAGAACAATGCAAATATTACCCCCAGCACAACCAGGACTTCTACTTGGAGTAAAAACAATGTTAAAAAGCTGAAACAGGCTGTGTCCAATCTGTCTGTTTCGATCATTTACAGATATTCATAGTTTTCATAAGCCATTAGCAGGTCATTTTTGCAAGCTTACTAATTAAGGATGCACTGACATGGCTCAGTAGTGCCAGGTTAAATAATGGTGACAAGTTGTCTGTCTGCTGGGCAGGTCCTTGAGACCATCTAACAGCAAACACATGGTTCTACTGGGTCAACTTTAGTGTTCCGAGTCACAATCTAAATGTCTTTTTACTACACTTTTTTCTCTTTCTGGTCATGGTATTAAAACACAGTGTTACAGAAGTAAAAGTGATCAGGCAATCAATTAAAGAACCCCCATTTTTCTTAAATACTTCGGTGATATGATATTCAATTTACATGTGAGCATTAAATCAAAGAAAGATGATATGATAAGTCTCAGTGTCCATTCCTTTGTGTTGTTGTTGTAGCTAATTGTGTGGTTCATGTCCCTCATGGGTAAGTTGAAACCAAAATATTTTCTGGTTTGGGTATTCAAAATGGAAGCACTTGATTTCATTAAAGTTGAGGACCAATGGTGAATATTTACATACAACAGTTACCAATGAGCATACAGGGCTGCAGTATTTTCAGCTACATGTTTGACCAAGATTAAGTAATGGATACTTTATTTGCTGCAGTGTGGCAATGAAACAAACTTTGCTGATTAAACATTATATAAAGCCTCATAAAAAGATGCTCTGCAAAGCAAGCACGTGAACTCTAAGTTGCTCCTATTAGCTTGGAAGAAACTATGTGGTTCCATACACCATGTCCTAACTGACTACACGTGTTACAGTGTAAAGCTGTGTGACATGGCCCAACATTTTTGCCTATATGCCCCCTCTGTTTACCCTTTTGTTATTACTATTGCAGCAGAAGGGATTTTCTTTTTATCTTTGAATTATGTGATTAAGTAGAGCATGTCAATGTGCTTCATACAGACTAAAGCATTCATCTATTCCTGTTAGTTAAATATATTATTTATCTTTAAAAATTGAGGGAGAAACGTCAATACGAGACCTATGCATTGACAAGTCTTTGTGTCCACTTCTTGTCAAAACAAACCACTGTCCTGTTTACATGGGGAAACGCAGAGTATCGAAAACAATATTTAATGGATGCAGTGGGGCAGCGAGAGCATGACACTGCAAAGTCTTATGCAACATTTGATGCTTACATTCAGCTAGGACACAGTTTTGTGGTCATTGTAAGCACCAACAGTGCAACACACTTGGTGGACAATATCCCATTTCCTTAAGTTGTGCACGGGCATGCATACGTCAACCTCGCTGACAGAATAAGACGACAAAAGACAAGACACTGCCTGCGTCAAACATCACTTAGTTTCACTTTTAATTACTTGCCATTGTGATATGCAGATTTAAGGCTGAAAGCTATTGGTGTGACATCTGTTTAGCCTACTGTGTCCACAACCACACAGTTTTTGTTTGAACCAGTGATAATGGAGTTGAAAAACCCCAAGGCAAAAAAACACCAAAATAAAGTACTTCATCAAGCTCAATCAAAAGCTCAACTGCACCAATCAAAGCTTAGCTACATCACTCGCAGGCATTAATGAAGTCGTTCCAATGCTACATCACAACATAAAATAATCATTCAGACTACAAAACTACTATCGATACCAAAGAAGAGGAGAAACTTGACATACAGAGGTGATTTTTTTGGTCCAACATGTCATTCTTCAGGCCAATGTAAACTTAGCACTAAAGGAACAAGAGGTCAGATTTATTCCTTATCAGTCTTTTCTTCGAATGTGGGCATGAATCCATGGAATTCATTAACTTAGGGGGAGAACTTGTTCATGTAATATTGATGGCTATAATCCTCTAGTTAAGTGCCACCAAATTGTGTTTCTCTCTGCAATCATGTAAATCCTGCAGGCAAAATGAAAAATTCATGGCGGGTCCAAAGGAAGCAATTCTATATTTTATGTTTGGTGTTATTACTGCTGGCTGAGTGTAAGAATGTTGTAGTTACCATGACAGATGTGAAATGCATTAGATAATCTCACAATTCAGTCATGTTAAATATTAATGGAAAGTTTACCAACAAAATGAATGTATGGCATTTCAGTCCGATTTTAAGTCAGCAATCATGGGAAACTCGAAGTGACAAAGTTGAAATGTCTTGCAGTGAGATGACCATCTGTCCTCAAGTCAAATGACATTCAATCCCCAAAAGACTGCTCTGACTTTCTGACTTGTGCTGCCACAACAGATGCAGCTATGGATGAGCAAATATTCATGCATATATCCAATTTCTGTACAGCTTATCTGGTTTGGGGTCACTAGGGGGACTTAAGTCAATCTTATTTGAATTTCCTTTAAGGCACTGTGCACCTTGTTTGGGTCAAAAGTCCAGCACAGGGCAAAAAGATACTGAGAGCTATGTGGGGACAAATCCAGCAGTGACCAGAGAGTCCAAACACAAACCTCCCAAATGTTTCACAGATTCACACAGTTATCTTGTCTAGACTTTTCCGTACCTTAGCTATAGTCGTATGTTGCAGATATCTTATTGTATGTGTGTCCTTCCATCTGTGTAAGCAGCATGAGCATATAACAAAACATGGAGCTTATTGCTGCTGACTGGAAACATTTCAAAACAACTGTTGTGAGTATATCTCGCACTGATACACAGATCTCCCTACAAAGCCCAACAAGACCATTATCTAGATGATTCACTCTTTCAACATTGCAACATTTTTCTTAAAGTTTGCATCATCATGGTGTTTATGCATCATTTTATCTTGTTGTTCTTACTCTGTCATTTTTTGTACCTCAGGTAGCTGTGGATCAAATATAAATTTTGTCCTCTCTTTACCACAAGAGAGGAAACTGCCTCCACTGCCTTCAGTGACATTTCATATATTCTTGGGTAAGACATGGACCCAGGATTTGCCCATTCTGCTGTACAGTGACATGTCAATGTGGGTGACCTAACACTGATAGACACACACATCGCAGCCTCCAAGTCACTGTGTGAGGATCTTGTGTAAACGAGTGAGACAGGGAGTGTGACCCACAATGTTGAAGTGCGTTGAGTTGTCACATGACAAGTAACACATTTATAGGCTGAACTCCATGTGCATATTACCTAAGCCAATACTACAATAAAATGAATAGTAAGTTATACCTATAGTATAGAATTACATTATTACATCAAAGAACCTTGCACATTAAAGAACAATTTTGAAAAGTGATACATCAAATATAATTTTAAGTGGTTTAGGCTATATTACACTGTATCATTTTAAGATATTTCAAAATGTTAAGTGTTGAAAAGTGCTACATATAACAGTAAGTTTGATAAACTTTGTCAATATATAGTATTTTATCAAGATGTATTATTGTATTGTCTCAATGTGAAGTCTTTAATGATACAATGTGTTTGTATGCTGCATCAAATTAATAAGAAAAATAGTATTTGGTGAAACAAAAGTTATATTTCAGATTTCAAATTTTCCATGAGTAATTAAGTTACAGAGTTTTTTCTAAATATAGTGCACATACAAAAATGCATTTACTGAATTACTGCTTTCTGTGACTTATGTTTAAGAGGCTATTTTGCAATGCCAGGAAAATGATGATCCTTGAGAATCTGGCCTGGTCATTGGTGTACCTTAGGGAAAATATTAATAAATATAAATATATAATAGATATATTTTATTGGTTTGTCATAACTTTGACCCCACAGGGGTACAGCACATGTGTGCCATTTCAATTCAGTTATCTCCAAAAAACATAGGAGTGCATATTCATCAGTTACATTGACCCATTGAGTTCACCCTTCCCTTCTTGTCTCAATCCATTCACCCAGCCACATACCCAGACTCCTCCCAAATCCCCACCCTCCCCTTCCACCATCAAGCTCACCCATAGGTTACAGGCTACAGAACACGATTAGGGCATAAGACCTTGGACAGACAACCAAAAAGGACAGAAAGGAAGAAAGAAAGAAAAATAAATGGGGTGGGGGGGGTTATAAAGCAAATAAGTATATCACTAAATAATGAGAAATAATAGGGCAATTGTCCACCAATGTAATAAGTCCTGTATGAGTTCCATCCTTTTCATGATCAAGGGGCACTTGGAAGGAGTCATAATAACCAACAAAGGGCCTCCATATCTGAGGACCCTTAAAGTGTGTATTGGATTTTTTCCAAGTGTAAAAAGTACATGACATCTTTGAACCAGGGAAAATAAGTTTGAAACCACATGTATGGATTATTTGTCCATAATGTAATGTAATGTATACATAATACACAATTTTTGCATTATCATTGTACCAAGTCATATTGCATCATAATGGATAATATCATATCTGATCCTTAGGTATCATAATGCAAGAGATTATATTATGATGCATTGAACTGTAGATTTAAGTATAGTATTTTATCATATAATACTGCTATCATGTTCATGTGTAACTTACTACTGATGACATGGAGACCAATTAAATAGTGTATTTGCTCATCAGAAATATGTTGAACCTAATTTGACACATTGTGCACCACTCAGTTCTGTCAAATGTTTTAAAAGAATGGAGCAGTATTTGCCTCACAGCTTGTTGCTGGCGAAGTTATCTTTTGCCAAAATGAAAGCAAAAAGCAGCAGTGATAGTGGTGCAAGATCTTTGAAGACCAGGCGGTACATCAAAGTAAAAACTGTGCAAAACTAAGTGTTTGAGTGTGTTGAGAGTTCTGCAAAACTTGGCAAGGGAAATGTTGCTACATGATGAAAATTACGGCAGAAACAGGGAGAGGCAGACTCTCTTTAAACCTCTGTTTGACTGATAGCTGTTCTCCTCTTCAGATTGCTTCTGTGGCATTGATTGCAGTCTATGGACTGGTTTTATTATTCCATCATGAGTAGGTGGGGAGCTTTGTTATTGAAAGCTTCCGTGAAAGTGCAATAGCCTTCATATTGTATTACAGGCAACACCATACAACTGTCCCTTTGTGCAAAGACTGACCTATTCAGCGCTGAGGTATTCCGATAGGGGCCAATGCTTTATGCAATAAATGGGTCTGAACAATATATCGTGAAACCAAGCACCACCAGTGTCTGCTTTGTGATTTGCCATGCCAAATGTGGAGCTACATAATACTCTGATCAATTTAATAGTCGCCTAAAATAGTTTTAATGTACAGGACATATCAAATGACAATATTAAAGTAATAATTCACCTTTCTTTTGTTCGAGCTTACTCTGAAACAGGGTCATGTTCAGAGATTCACACTTTGTATAAAAGAATATGTAGACAAAGAAGGAATGAAAAAAGACATCTTGTAGTCTCAGCTTTACTTTCTACCACTTTAAGACTCTCAGGTTGCTGTTTTTTCATATTTTAACAGATAAGGAGACTATTCATTCATGTAAAGTATAAAATTGATATTATACTTTTTTTGTCATCTTTACAGCCTGCTTATAAACATTTATTTTGAATGGAAGGTTCTTAAAAGTACAGAAATAAATCACACAATAACATTTGGAAATTCTACCCGTCCTTAGCAAATGTCAAATACCGAAAGTTCCAAATGACATTTGACAGTATGGCTTTGCATTGACTGACAAGGCTTTTACAGAATTATTTGGGTGGATGGGATATAGCCCCTTTGGGTTGAAGAACAGAGGTGGTGTCCAATTTCACAGAGGCAACCTGGGGACTGTCTCCAGTTTTCCAGTGATCATTTTACAAACCTCTGAGGGAAAATCTTTTTCCAAGGTTGGTGGAAAGGAGGTTCTGTCCTGGCCTGGTGTCAAACTTCTGATTCAGGAGAAATGACATTTCTATGATGTCAAACGTTTGCTGGACTTTAAGCCCCAGAGAGCTCCCAAGAGGGGAGGTGGTTTAGAAATTGAACCGTCTGATGTATGAGAGATATAATATGTAGTTTTAACCATTTTCCAGTTTGAAGCCAATTAAGTCTGTTTTTAGTCTGACATACATCAGTTCATCGATCCATCAATCCACCTATCTGTTAACCTGCATTTCAGGGGGCCGTTTACACGAGGCCTGAAACGGTCAAATCCAATAAGTTTTAATTACGTTTCGGCCTTGCGTTGACATGGGAACTCTTTGCGGATTGCCCAAATCCGTAAATCTTTGAAACCAGGCTCCAGAGTGGAGAGTTTTCAATACGCTTTCCATGCAGCGCCATGTAAGCCCATATCAGAGCATTTCAGGGTGAAACGCTAACATCACTGAATGCGCAGTACATGAAGGCTGCGGGCGCATACCAGGAACAACAACAGCTTCGGCCATTTACCGAGTACCGTGTCCAACGCTTACCATGCTCGGTTTGTTGTCCAGAAAGAAACTCCTGCGTCTCTGAGCGTCCACTCGCCATTGCTCTTTGTGAAAAGTTTTCTTCTTCGTACATCTATTGTAGCAGCGCTGCCTCTCTGCAAACTGACACTGCCATCTACTGAACCGGCATGCATACTACAGTGGATTTATTCGTCTCCAGTGTCTGATCTGAATGCGGATTGACTTTGAATATGTAAAGGAAAAATCTTTGCGTTTTAAGTCAGAGAGTTCCCGTGTAAACATAGCCCAAGTCTCTCTCTGATCAGAATAGTGAGGATGTTGTTTCACAAATATGTCTCTCAATCCAAGCTGCTAGAATGGTGGTCTGAGGGTGGCTGAATTCAACCAGTATAATATTTAAAATGGGGGGAAGCAGCTGAGGTTCTCTGGGCACTGACTGGAGTGCTATCTGGTAAATTCATTTGAAGGTCTTGGGTAGATTCAACATGTAGGAGACACTGGCATAGACCAGAAACTTATAGAACAATTTATACAACAAATCTAACCTGGCAATGCCGCAGAGCCCAGCAAAATCATCTTTTCATTGGTTCAGGTTGCCTAAGCTAACTCACCTATTCTCCATTCCATACCCAAATAAGTTACAGAGCACAGATAAATGGTTTATATGTTACCAAGGTCAAGGTGACTCATACAGAGACAGTTTACACATTTGTAGCAGTGACAGAAGTCCATCCAGTTTTTAAAGCCCACACACACGTACTCTTAATAACACTGACCAGGCATAAAACTTCCTGAGTCTACCTGACACGCTGTGTACCCTGCACTTACAAATGCCAAGAGCCAGAGTCATTGACCTGTACCGTCCTTGAGAGCCAACAAAGAGCAGCTGAGATCTTTACATGTAACTCAAAGTAGCATGCACTCTCTTCTCAAAGGGGCAGGTGCTGTGTCAGGCTTATGAACTGCCCTCATATTATCTATAATATATTTTAGCTTTCACCATTCTTATCAATATTTTAAAGCATGGTGAACATGTCATTTAATCTAAGGTTAGCCTTTATTTAATTTACACATCTTGTCTCTGCTCTATTGATTATATAAAACAAGCTTTCTTTTAAAGAGGATATTCCATAATAACTTTGTAATAAAAAATTGTAATCCACCTTAGAGGGAGGATAGTTCTGATGAATTACAAACTGATAAATAATGCAGCCAGAGCTGATTATATAATCTCAGGATAATATTCTTTTGTCAGCAATGTTTTTGTCTATTCTTGGCTGAATTTCAGACTTGGGTTAAAGTAAAAGATTGAAAACTAAGAACTAGGAGGGATATGCCCATTTTTCTTGTCTTGTTGGATGAAAATCCCCCATGTTTGTGAGCAGCTGCAAGTCAATATGCAAAACAACACAGTGAAAATGATAATAGGTTTAACTGTTTGTGCAGAAAAGGACTGTAAAGGATTGGGTAGCAAAGGTTTCTATCTTAACTTTATCAAGTGAAAAAAGACAAAGTGCAGACAGCTCATGGCACAACATGTTCCCAAGCACTTTGAAATAACCCCCTGTAGAGGGGGAAACTGCTGAAATGTCTAATCATCTCCTGAACAACACCATAAAGTCCAAGACAGCAGTCCTCAAAGCTAGGTGAAGTACAAAGAAACCAGAGGTAATGTGGGCAGATTGTTGTCTGATTGGAACAATTAATGTTATTGTCACATAAACAGTATATCTGAATGTGTAGTGGGAGGTGAGCAAGGGTTTTATCTGATATATTACACATTTCTCCAGTTCCTGCAGAAATGGGTTTCATTTTTCGAGTAAGAAAGGACACTGCATCAGCAAGCTCTTCTAAGAAAGAATGGCTTCTTTTTCAAAGCCATAAAGTTGACATTTTGTCAAGGCTTTTGTTGCTATCACCTTGTAGAGAAGACATCTAAACCCTTTGTAAAGTGCCAGTGTACACCTGCTGGACTGTGTATGTACGTTAGTGCTACTATTTGATACCTTCTGGAAGCCATTTAAAGGTTAGGCTGGGTTTACAGCTCTTGGAAAACCTAGAGCAAAAGATGATTTTTAAGAAAAGCTGATACTTTTTGAGGCCCAAAGAAAGAGAGCGAATGACATTGTTCATTTGCACTCCTTAGATGTGGATCATGTGACCTTGCTGACCACAAACTACTGGGAAGAGTCAAAATAACAAATAGTAAACAAGAAGACTACCAAGAGGATTCACTTTTTAATATTGTAACACTTGTCATAAAGTTTGCATAATGTTTTTGCATCTTTTATCTTTTTATCCAGGACAGCCGAGGTCATGATTCTCCCTCAAGTTCCTTTCATTTTATTAAGAAAAAGACTATGTCACTAAATTAAAGACTTGCTATGTCTAGGGATTGTCATTCATTTAGTGCAAGCATTTAATTTAAATGCTCCTTTCAAAAATGGAGCTTGCTGCTTGTATGATGTTTAATGGTCAAGGATTTTCTTGTATTTCTAACACAATTGAAATCTGTGATGACAAAGGGGGATTTAAAAGACTTCAGGTGTGTTTCTGCACAGATGGCAAAGCATTACATTACATAAAACGTGACGTGTATCATCAGAGAACTAAAACTGAATTTTTTATAATCACAATATTCTCTTTTACTGTAACCAGTACATTTTTTTGCTGTGTAATTTTAAGTTTTTGTCATTCTCTTTTTAGTGAAAACTGCGGCACAACTCAACCAAGTCAACTGTCTACCTGTTTCCCGCTTGTCTACTTAGGTGGTTACAATATTGTAAATTTTAACAGAGCACATGCATATAGCTTGTTCTGAATGCACAAGGAACTAGAAATGTTCCTAGAGCACAAACCTCTGCCAAGGCATTGACACAATATGCGGAAAGCGGTTCCATCTTAAAAATGTTTGAAAAGCATCCTGGATTAGCATCAGACCACCACCAAAATCAAATCACCACTTCCTTTTAACATGAGCAAAAATTTCTGAAAATATAATCCAAATCCAAGGAAAACTTATTGAGTACTTGGTTAAAACAAGGAAGGCTGTCCTATCTTGAATTAACATATCCTTTAAAAAATCCTTGAAAAATGTAATTAAATTCAATTTAAAGCTTTTTGAGTTATCCTGTTAAGAAACTAACAAACAAACACCAGCAAAAATCTAACCCTCTTGGCAGCAAAGGCAATTATTTTCAATTAATCATACAGCTCAAGCAATTATGTGTTTTTCACAATATAAGTTCAGATAATGCTGTAGTATTTAAGATGAAGCCCCAATAGCACTTATTCAACTAAAGTATCTGTAAATGAGAATGATTGTAAATTTGCTTTGGTCCAAACATAGGTATTTATGGACAGAGTGTTAAAGGCTACATACAGTAATGTACTAGGAATATACAAAACAGCTGCCTTCTACTGGTTTAAACCATCTACTGCAACTGAATTACTTTTTTGACTAAACTCCAGGCTTCATCACCATGAGCTTCAGTCGCTGCTGCCAGTAGCTGAACTTTGCAGGCAACAGGGGATTTCATGATTCAGAAAATGTTGCAGTGATACCTCGAATGTGGGCATGTGTAAGTCTACCTTAGACAGTTAAGACATTTTAAGTAAAAAAAACAAAGACAGCAAAGGCTTCTGTGGGGGGACATGTGGGTGTTAGAGTATTTGTTATACCTATCCTGCCAAAGCTCTGTCAAAGATGTCCTGGGTATATGTATCTCAACCTGAACTGAGATGTTAAGTCCTTACAATGTCACAAGCACTTACACACCTGAAAAGTATGTCACCAATGCATGCAACAATGAATCCGTCACAGGGATCCTATCGTCCAAAACACAACCATGGCCAAATTTTCAAAACTAATATTTCCCAGTTATGCATGTCTCACTTTGTATGTATCACATCAGGGCTATAACAGATATGAGTATCTTGGAGGTTAACAGATGGTGTCATAAAATGAAATGGGCATCAGTCTTAAAATATACCCAGACACAGGGGACATTTATGTCTCCAAAATCACTTTCACTGCCTCTGAGGAAGAAGGGCAAACTCTGATGTGTGCCGCAAGGGTAGAAACTAGTTAACTCACTCATTTCTGACTGCTCATCACGTCCCGCCAAGACAGTGTCATAACATTTGTGCCAAATTTTACAGTCAATAAAACTCCTTGGAAGCTATAAAATGAGATTAATTATACCATTCAGGGAAGTAAAAGACCAAAATAGGAGTGGATAGCCTAATGAGAGTGTTCCTACTGTTTGTTCTGAATAAACAGGAGTGGTGAAGAAAGCTTTGGGAGCAGACTTTTTTTTTCAGCAGATGTGTATTTTTTTAACATTTGTGTCTTGTTTTTCTTTGACAAGTGACAAATCCGCCTTTACAGAGGTCTAGATGGACACTCTGGTCAGTAATAACACCGGCAGTCAGGAGAGTTGAGTCCCACAGCACACTGCAAAGGAAATTACTCCACTGGAGAGCCTCCACTCCTGCTTTACTTCTTTGCGGTGGCAACAGCCAGAAAATATTTCATGGCCTTGACAGGTTAGATTTCTGGATATGCTGTGTCTCTCCTCATCCCTTCCTGGAGGTTGTTAAATCTTGATCGTTATGGTGGGAAATCAAATTGCTATTTTTCCATTACTCTTCAGAGTGATGGGCCGGGAAGACATGTTGCTTGATCTAGACATTTCAAAGGCATCAAGCAGGCATCAAAGTGTCCTGAGGTAGCCTGTCACATCTGAACCCAGCTCAGGACATGGGATTTTTTTTTTTTGATACTGCATTTAAAATGTTCAAATTGACGCAAAGTCTGATCAAGCTGAAGGGTGATCAAGGATAACTGAGAGAATTCAGAGGATCAATTAAGGATGATTCACTGAGATAGAGAGCTATTTCCACAGGAAAATTGATGGAGTTGAAACATTTAATCATCTCTGTGAAGAATCTATGTCAGACAGAGCAGGACGATGATGTGTTCTGTGCCTCGAACTTTGTAGAGCTTAATAAAAAGTCATTGATCACATTTTTGTGCCTCTGCCAGACGAGTTTTCTGGCCGGAGCTATTAGAGGGGGTTCAAAAAGTCTGTGAGACTTCAGATGATAATTGTTCAAACAGTGGATATGCTGCACGGAGATGGTGTTGATTGGCTTTTGTGCACACAGTGGATAGAAGAAGCCGAGGGAAGATGGGTCAAGGATATATGAAAACAAGCAACTGTGAGCAATAAAAACCATTATATCAAGGGAAAGGCTCTTTGACAACTTTTAATTGTCTTGGTTTGTTTTATGAGTGTGCAGCAATGAAGGTTATATATAAGATTTTTAGAGAAGCTGTCCAGTAGATCCTGCACTTCAGCACCAAAGTCTCCATAACCTGCACTAAGTGTTTGACCATGTGCAGCTTAGTCTATTAAAGTCCTTATATATTGCATTGTTCATCGGACTTATTAATTACTGAAAGAGGAAATGGTGTGAAAAAGAGCAAGATGAAACATGTTTGATCCTCCTTGTGACATAAAGAAACTAAAGTAAGTAGGGGAGACCGGGGACAGTTGTTACACAGGTAAGTTGTAACACTTGCAGCTACTCCAACCAGGAACAAGTTAGGAATCACCTGATTCACTCTGCACATGCTCAGTTTAGTGCTTAGTCCACATGTGATGAAGCAGTGCCCTTAAGCAAACATAGCAACATTTGTGAGGGACAACGTAATTTTGAGGTAAGAAAAGTATATATTTTTTTGTGATTACATAGACTGCTTTGTAGTTAAACTCATCAAACACATGTCATGTTGATTATGTGTCTGTTTAGCTATCTTTCATTCAGATTGTTGCGGTAATACTTCAGCTGTTAGCTGTAAGCCTAGTTAGCTCATTGCTAATGCACTCAGGGACAGTTGTAACAAGCTTGCTTGGGGTAAGTTGTAACATTTACATAATGTTAAAAAATAAAAATAGAATAAAAATAATTATAATAATAATAAATACAACTTACTTTAAGCTAAATTTGACTGAATGCACAAGTATATTACATACAATACAACACATTGAGCCACTTCAATAACTTAAAGCCAAAAGAAGCCTGGGTTAAGTGCATGGCATGTCATCTGTGGGTCCATTAAGCTGACTCTGACTCTGACACCAACTTAAGTTTTAAATTTTAGTGTTGGAAAAAACACACTGTTTGATGGTTGAAGCTAGTTCACAGCTCACCCTTTTGTACGGTTTAATTATTATAAATGTTCAGATGTTAGTGTAGTTAAAGTGCTGCACTCTACAGAGACACAACACTTTCATTTAAAGGTTTAGGATAAAAAGCCTTTAGTCATGGTCCTTATTTTGTGACGTTACATTTTGACCCAAGGTATGTTACAACTGACCCGGACTATGGCGTCAATTGTAACATTTCACTCCTTGTATTTGAGATCAAACTATGCATTTTCTGTTTGTGTTGCATGGGCATTTTCTAGACCTGTTTTTAGCAGACACTTGAAGCTAGTTTGTATCGCAGTTTGAACACACTGGGTTAAAAGAGTTCAAAGCTAGAGACAAAAATGTCAAAAATGTTACAATTGTCCCTGGCCTTCCCTAGTTATTTATAGATAGATAGATAGATAGATAGATAGATGAACCTTTATTATTACATTATATCTAAACAAAGAACTGAGAACAAGTACAGAAAGAGTTTAGGTTTAGTTTTACACCACATCTTAACTGAATACATCATCAGCGAGCCAGAACAACAGAATCTGGCTGACTGCACTGAATCCTGAGTGTTCGAACTGCCTGGAGCGACAAGGCACAACATTTTTGACTTGATGCATCATCTATGTTTTTCTCTCTGTGGAAAGAGGGATTTTGAAGAGGTGCAGGTGGGATTTTCCTTTGACTTTTCTCACTCAGCAGATCTGGTTTATATGCTTAACATAGCAGAGATGGTACAGCATTAATCTATTTTGGTGAGGAAGGCTCTCAGTTTTCTTCAAAATCAAATTTTAAAGGAACACTACACCCAAACAACGATTTGGCCTCATTTTCTACTCACCCTCATGCTGAACAACACTGTGGAGTAGTTTTGGAACATCTAGGATGCAGCTGGAGATCTGGGGGGATCCTCGCTGTCCACTGACATTGATATCATGACTTAGATAGGAGCCTGAATGAACAGTGTCCTTAAAAGTCCACAAAAAGTCGGCAATATTCCTCCATACCGCTCGTGCGCTGTAATCCAAGTGTCCTGAGCGGGTAACGTCCACCATTTACTCGAAACGACATAATTTAGCACATGTTTATAGCCTAAACAGCACTACTTGGCATTTCTATGATACACTTACGGTGCCCTCACGGGAGCATGACTGACCAAACAAGCGAATGCACACTCTGCAATAACTAGGGCGTAGAACAAAAATCCCACATTCTGCTGTCAGCGGCAGGCGTGGACAGACACAAGAGGGTCAGCTGAATGTGGGATTTCTTGTATTCTTGTTTCTTGTTCTCGCTCCTAGTTATTGCAGAGTCGCATTCCTGGTTTGGTCAGAAATTTACACTCAACAGAGACAAAATGGTGGGGACGGATTTATGATCTGGGCGTCAACGGATTTGTCACTACTATAAATTCCTCTTTTCAACCCCCTCCCCCACCATCAGCAGCATATCCATCACTTATTGTCATTTTGATGCTGTTGCATTATCCAACGTCAGTAATCTCTACCTTGTACTCATTATAGATGTTAATGTGGATATTAGATTACTAATATTCTCTTTTCATGATAATTATCGATTATACTTTTATAAAAACAATTAATACAATCAAACAGAGACAAGAATCCTCCTAAAAATGAGATGCTGCATCCCCCAGTGCTAACCTCAAATAAATGTATATTCGGCAGAGACAAATATGGCAGACAGGTCTGTGATTGGCCCATGGATCTGTTACTAGCTTTAGTTCTTATTCTAGTCCACTTGTTTCTGGCAACCTCCCTTCTTCTGCCCACACACTCAACACAGCATAGTGTGGATGGCTGCTCAACATGAGACTGGGATCCACATTCAAGACTTCTACTGCTCAACAGAGGGTTTTGTCGCTGCAGTGATGAATTCATGTTGGGTTTTGGATGTATTTATGTGTATATGTGTATTTTATACCTTTAAATATACATATAAGTGTCTCCATAAATTGAAGAGTTTGTCTTTAGCCTGCTCTAAAGTGTCTTGAGACAACACTTGCTATAAGTTGGCACCATACAAATAAAGATTGTTTGATCTGTTTAAGTTTTAATATGTAGAAACGATCACATCTGGTCAGAGAAAAGTTTGACTGTAAGAATCAAATAACACTCACAGATAATATGATAAAGGAATATGGGTTCTTTGTTCAATTGCTATATGAGAATTCCGACTTGGGCCTTGGCAAAAATAGCTGTAGAATTTCTCAGTCTGCTGTTCCCTGCTTTGTCTAGCTGTGCATCGGGACAGACAGTCAATAGAATGAGAGCGATGTTAGCAGGCAAAGTAACTTTAAAGCTCGTAAAAAGCCTATTACTACTGCTCCGTGCAAACCTCTTTGCACGGCTACAAACTGTCAGCTGAGAAAAGTCAGTGAGACTGAGTCAGACTTACAGACACCAAGATCATCACAACAACCTGCACCCCCAGAATCCAGACAGAGAGAAAAGAGGAAAAAGTCTGTCGTCAGCAAATGTCTCACGCCTCCGCAGAAAGACCCCACAAGAAAGTGCCCCCCGAGTAAATGTCTGACTTGTAGCGTGAAGATTTCACATAATGAAAAGTTAGAAGCCCCGGCTCAATTTTGCTTAAATATGTCTTTGGGATCTAAGAGCCAGCACATCGAATCTGGAAGTTACAGCAGGATTTGACATAGTAGTGATGCAAAGCAGAGGGTTTAACACAACCAATGTACAGGCATGAGCCATGGATGTGTGCTCTGCTGCTCTAAACCACTTAAACCAACCACTCTGATACCCTTTTCATTATAAGCTCCATTAATGGAATCATAACAAAGGAAGTGAGTTTTAACCTGCTGATTCAGACAGATGCCACAGAATGAATTCAAAGTCATTTAAAATTAATGCAGCATCTCTGTGTGTATAAAATGTGTAGTAATGAGTAAAACTCATTGTTTGCTGTTGTTTAGTTATTTTTGTTGCTGTTGTTTTGTTTTCTAGGTGTCATTATTCCCGGTAGCTGTCATACAGTCCATAGTGCAAACACATATGAGATTTATTTATTTTATTATTTTTTATTTAAAGTATTTTTTGGGCATTTTTTGCCTTTATTGAAAGGACAGACAGTGGATGGTCTTGTGAAAGGGGCGAGAGAGTAGGGGAGGACACTTTGCAAACTGGTCACAGGCTGCATTCAAACCCGGACCAGCAAAAGTATGTATACAGAACGTGCATGCTAACCACTCTGCCAAACCAGCACTCCTTTTATTTGCAATACATAAAATGCATTTGAAATTGCACTATTAGTAATTCTAATTATGTCATTATAAAGATAATTCCTTACAAACCAACGACTACACAGAAGACCACAGACCAATAACTCTGACTGTAATAATTATCTTCATTTCTGTTAAAGCATTACTATTGACATTGAAATGGTTTGATTACATATACACTGTATTTGTAATATGTACATTTTTATTATATGGATATATAATGTGAATACTGATTTTTCTGAAGTGCCTACTTATTACTAGGATGTTTTTGTTTGTTCTCTTGGTGATTAATATGAAGAAGGGGGGTACTATTACCCATGAATTTACGTTGTTTCCATGACAGCAGGTATTGATTTATAATTCAGTAATGTGTCTGATTTGTAAGGAAGGGGTAGAAGTACAAAAATAGAAAAGCTCTTTGCTTCTTTCTGTTCCCTCTCAAACTGGTTGTTGTGCATGTGTATGTGCCCACATGCTGAATTTGTCTGATGTTCAGTTACAGTACATGTGCAGTTTGGAGTACAGATTTCTTGCATTGATTTTGTGTTGTTGTTTATTTTTTTCCGTTCCGTTTTCTAGTTTGAGATAGATAGATAAATAAATAGATAGATAGATAGATAGATAGATAGATAGATAGATAGATAGATAGATAGATAGATAGATAGATAGATAGATAGATAGATAGATAGATAGATAGATAGATAGATAGATAGATAGATAGATAGATAAATAAATAAATAAATAAATAAATAAATAAATAGATATTCAGGTATATTAGTGTATGGACTGTATGTAGAGTTTTTTTGAGTGCTAAATCAGAATGTGAAGGCTGTCAGCTAAGCTGAGTCGCATGACCCTCTAAGTATATTTAAGATAACGACTAACATGCTGTTTTGTAGGTTTGAGGAATCCATGGTACCACAAATTCACTTTTCCAATAAAAATCCTTCGACAGGAGCTATTAAGTGCGCTGATCTCTTTGTTTTCTTATGTTTATCCCTATATCAATGGTTCTCTATGAATACAACGCCACACAAATAAATGTATAGAAGTGATGTAAATCTGTAACCAATAGGTAACAACGCAATTCAGTTTCAACTCTGGGGGTTATAATTTGGTTCTACTTTTTCCCCCAATGATTGAAACCAAACTATGATTTACAATTCACTTTCAGTTTGTTAGAAAAAAAGCAGTCCAGTATGTGAGAGAATAAAATGATTACAAAAACAAACAATAAAATGTGTTAAATTTGTAGTTTTTGTTACAAATTTATTGTATGTTTGTGTTGGCTTATGCTGTATTATCACTTGCTTCCATTTTGAATGTGATGCAACTCTCTATTTCAATACTTACTATTTCTCATGAAAACATGTGTACCCACTTCATGCCCTCCCCATAAGCAGTTTGTCAAATGTCTGTTTCTCCAGAGCTACAGAGATCATCTTAAGGTGGGGGCAGGGTTTGAAAAGGCATAATGATACTAAATATAAGACTTTTATAAGAATGATTAATTCCTTGATTTTTTCACACGAATCTCATCACAGTATTCAAAGGGTTTAAGACAGAAAATAGAGTAATTGTGGGATGAGAGGAAATAGAGGCCTGGACAGAAACGCAGCAGGATTTCTCCACTGCTGAAAGGGAAGAATAAGAGGGTTGTAATTTTCTGTAAGTTGGCGCCTCACTTCTTGTCAGTGGATTAAGAATTAATGAAAAGTGGCTAGTCACTCTGACACTTCTAAATTAAGAGGAGAGTATCCAAATGACAAAATTAAAAAGAGAAGGATGAAGTAGAGGATAAATAATTGGCTGGGGGAATTTTGACAAAGAGAGAAAGTAGAGAGTATGGCAGCTGAGAAGAGGAGAGTGGAAGCAGAGTGAGCAGCGGCCGCTCCAGGCGATGCCATCTGTGGTTGGATCTGCAAAGGCTGCATGCCACACACCTGTGTGGAACTGCCTCTGAGATAAGGCCCCCAGCACAATGGCCCCATGGCCACCTGTGCTGCCAAACAGGTGCACAGCCTAGCCAATTAAACTATTAGACAAACACAGGCCTCGGGGAGCAAATTAGCAGGCTGCCCAAACATCAGAGGAAAAACAAAAAGCAGTGGTAAGCACTCAATGTGAGGAACAACACCTCTTTGATAGAGAGACTTTTATTCCAGTGTAAAAAAAGAAGTTTCAACATATCATAAAGCAAAGTTTGGTCTTTGAATTTAATCATGACAGAAATGTTATGCATGTCTGTCATTCAAGGCTGATCGCAATGTATATTTATGATTTGAAAAGAGTAATATGATGTTGGGACTTAAATGCACAATTGTAATTACACAAGGTAATAGCTCACTAAGAGTCAGGACACCACACAAGAAGACACCATACTACTCGTTAAAAGGAATACAATGTCAGTTTTTCAGTGTTCATGTCTAAATTTATGAAAATTGACTAAAACATGCTTTGTCCCATAAGATTGCTGAAAAACCAACATTGTATGCCCAGTTTAGGTAAAAAAGGCGGATTTGTATAAATGCCAAAATCATATAATTTCATCATTGTGCCCTGATCAACACATCCTGAAAATGTCATGAAAATACTTCAGGAACTTCTTAAGATATTAGCACAAATCTGAAAACTGTCCTATGTCGCAATGTCAACATAACCACTTAGAAAATGCATGGCTCTCTATTCAGATTTGGATCATCACCAAAATCTAACCACTCCCTCCTTGAGCGATGACTAAAATTTCCTGAAATTGTCAGCAAAATCTGTTGATACATTTTTGAGTTTCCAGTTCACAATGTAACAAACTGACATCCTTAAAACAAGAGACCTTTATTTCTTTGTTAAGGTTAATTTAAGTTTTAAACACTTTGGATTCTTAAACAGAACCCCAGATCACAAAATCACATCAGGTATGTTTACATACCATAATAGTGGAGGATACTTCCCCTTACACCACTGTGCAGATGAAAATCTACAGACACTTGAGCAGCTGTCTATTTCTAATCTTGTAAAATTAATTTTGCAGTCCAAGAACTCATCAGCGTTTGTTTCTGTTTGCTGATACTGGCTTCATAATTTACAGTCATAGCCTAAAATTATTAATCAACCAGCTGTTCCTTTCTAGGTTTTCTTTGTGAGACAGAGCTATTTTTAAGATTAACTGAGTTTATCTCATCATTATTTAGTTAATCCAAATGAAAATAACTGCCTTCACCCAAACAACAAAATAAATCTGGTAAAAGAACACAGTTAGAAATTTTTGCTCTCAAATTGCATAGGAGAGTGTCTTGCAAGCTAGAAGGTTCATAATGTCAAATGAAAGCTTTCGATGGACGTTTAAGTCCCTGATGCAGGTGGCCTGTGTTTGAATTGTGCTTGTGACTCCCTTCCTACTCTGCCTTCCCCTTTCTCTTTTATTCCTAACCAAATTGAAAAGCTTTTCTCTAAAAGGTATAAAAAACCTTTATGTAAATATCACAAAAATACTTTTAAATTTAATCTCAATAAGCTTTATCCACAGGATTAAAGAAGCCTTATCCAGATGTTTGATCTCTTTTGAAACAATGATTATGCTATAAAGTTAAATCAAGGCTGACATGTATATAAGGCTCATATTATTATTATCATCTTTGCTCAGCAACCACAACGACACTCAGATCTGTAAAAGTCAAATTAAAAGGTATTATGTCTCTGGTTTTGTCATTAAATGTGAATTATAACACCATTTCTAAACTCTTCACATCTTTGAAATCACAGCAATCTGACATACATTTGATTTATTCTAGGGAAAAAAATATTAAATATCGACTGGCTTTTGTTTACTTTAGAGAAAGGGAAAAGTTGAGAGAAAGTTCAGAAAGTGACGCGCAGCATGTTTGATTTTTAACATGTCCATGGTTGGAAGATTTAGACATCTACATTAAATTCAGCTCTTTATTGCAAAATCGTTTGAACACAGGCAAAACAATCATAAAGTATGTTTGTCTGGCCTTTCAAAAACTAAAACCAAAAAATAATCAGTTGTTGGTGGTTTCTTCTGCCCTTCTAATGAGGAATGCTTTTCAATGCTATAAAGAACAAGGTAAACTGGAGAAAGCAAAACAAGTCAAATGTACCAGTTCTACATCACTGTGCAAATGGTAAACAGATTCATTATTACTGTGCTGCTAACAAGGAACTCCTAATTGTCTGGTTTCTAAAAAACATAGTATGAAGTTCAAATGACACCACATCATCACTGACAAAAGTTTAGACCATTTTTAGCAGCCTGCTGTGTCATCGACATGACTTCTCTCAGTACATGATAACAAACCTTACAAACGTTATGAACTAAAGTCAAACAATCAGCAGTCCGAAGCCTTCATTTCATGCCTGATGTGATGCATAACAACAAAGCACATTCATATTAATCTGATTAACCTTAGCCATGCTGCATTAAAACAATCACTCCTTTTCCTTGGGAGAAAAATACAGAGGTTGAAGGACAAGAAAAAGGGCAGATGCAGTTCCTCAGTCCTTCCCAGCACACACACCCACAGGTGCTTTTCGCCCTAGATGGACATGTTCCTCTGTTGGAGGTGACTCTGTAAAGCACTGGTCCTTTTGCATGCTGGTCAAAGGTTCAGCTGCTTGAAAACACCCACAGGGCAAGTCTGGCCTTGCTCTCATCCCCTCGGCACTGGTTGGCCTTTCAGCGTGGAGGGGCCAAGTTGACTCCCCACAGCTTAAGGAGACCATGGAGACTTCACAGCTCTGCAGTCACTCGAGGGATGAAGCTTCCCCACAATAAATTTCACTGTTTATCACACCTACGTAGCATTAAATGTGGAACTTGTGCAAAGCTTACCAAGTGTTATTGAACTGGCAAAGAATCATAAGGTAACACTTCATTGATGGACCATCTGACTATCTTTATTAACTTGTTCTGATTATTTCTTTGTCTGCAAAACATTTGCAGGATAACACAACTTTCTTTTGCCTATTTCCTAAAATATCTACAGTATGATTCAGAATGTGCATTCCACAAAGTCTGTTGAGGGGGCCTTCCAGAGGCAAAATACTGACACTGAATCCCAATGAGATGATTTTAAGGCTACATTTACACAGCAAGATTTTTCCTTTGTGTATTCAAAGTCAATCCGCATTCAGACTGAGACGCTGGAGACGTATGAAACCCGCTGTAGTATGCATGCCAGTTCAGTAGATGGCGGTGTAGGTTTGCAGAGAGGCAGCACTGCTACAATACATGTACAAAGAAGAAAATCTTTTTACAAACAACAATGGCGAGGGGACGAGAGTTTCTTTTCTGAACAACATCTGTCTGGATAGTTTTGTCTGGATAACAAACCGAGCACGGTAGGCGGCCCACATATTCCTATATTTCCATATTCATATAGATGGCCGAAGCTGTTGTTGTTCTCGGTATGTGCGGGCAGCCTTCATATGAAAGAGGACTGCGCATGTGCTGACGTCAGCGTTTCACCCTGAAACACTCTGATTCAGGTTTACACAGAGCTGCGTGGATAGCATTTTGGAAACTCTCCACTCTGGAGTTTGTTTTCAAAAGTTTACGTTTGGCAATCTGCAAAGAGTTCCCATGTAAACACATAGCCAAACGCAATGAAAACTTATCGGATCTGACCGTATTTGGCCTAGTGTAAACGGCCCCTAATTGTCCTCAAATCCCCTTAGCCTGCTCTGTGTCTTGTCACCTGCAATTTCCAGTGAGATGAGAGCATAGAGCTCCCTGCAGATGTGATAGTAACAGATGTAAACAAACCAAGTAGCAAAACAAAGGATAGGCAGAGTAGTTGCTTCAAGATGGTACTATAAAACGGGCAGAAAGTTTTAGAATGAAGAAAAATCAAGCTGTTTTTATGATTTGTTGCATGGAGAATAACAATGACAGACAGAAAGCTAGAGAAATGTCTGTGATAGACAGCAGCCAATGAGTACCTGCTGCTAGTATCAAGTGTCAAGCTAACATATATTTCATCATGAAGCTTGGAAGACAAACAAACATAGTGCAGTACTGCAATCAGAGACACAATATTAGATTGTTGCCAGTATCTGAAATGCCTGTGTTTTGAAATTATTGTGCCTGATACTGAAACTGATTCAAAAATTTGTTGTCTAAACTAAGTTAGTCACCACTAAAATTACGTCAATTTAATTGCGTTAGAAACAGATGTGAAACAAGTTAAACAAAATTTCATTCTACAAAAATTGAACCGTTGATCTTTTAATGTGTCACTTTGAAGCATCATTAAACATTCATACTTTATGCAAGTATATCAGCCAACAGTGATTTGTATGGCCAATATATTGGTTGTAAGTGTTGGCAGAATTGTTTTCTTATTTTCAGATACCTTCATGCATTGTTAAAGCTGTTATCTACTGATAACTGTATTGTATGGATTTTATAGCTCATCTCTACTGTTAATACAGTCTGTTTACTTGATGTCTTCTTTTTGGTGTTGCTTCTTCTAATTATCATCATGTCAGTCTTAGTGTGCAGTCACACTAAGACTGAGTGTGCAGGAACAGCCACGTACTTTGTCATGCCAGTCAGTCAAGCCACTGCACGAGATGCTCTATGGTCACCCAATTTGACAGTGACCATTGAAAAAAAGCGTATAGTCTCCCCAGAATTAGATAACAAAAAAATACCTGCCTTGGCGTTTCTAAATGGTATGTTGGCCACTGCAGTATGTCAGACACAACCCACATTTCAGGTAAAAAAGGTATGCACTAAAATATGCTTTGTCCACATGATGTGTATGGTTGATGCAACAGTTATGCTGATAGTAGCAAAACATATTAAATAAAAGCTCCTTCGAGGCCGTACAGGCAGGTCCCTTATTCCATTTTGCGGGTGAACATAAAAAAGCAATCCACTTATCCAGTGACCATTTAATATGCACCATTCATTGAGTCACATTAAGGAACATCTCCTCAACAGCGGGCTGGTAAATAATTTAAAGGATCCGCTGTCACTAAGGGTTCTGTTGCACAAGGGGGACCAAATTAAAGCTGAAGATCCCATTTACAAAAGAGCGGGCAGAGAATTTTGGTAAAGAGAACAGACAGGCTTACAAAATCACAGAGGCTTGTAATGAAAGGCTCAAGAGCCAATCAATGCTCATAAGGACAGAGCTAAGGACTAGAAAAAAATAAAGACTAGATGTAGAAATGTATTAAGGCAAAATCATAAAGGTTTTAAGGAGAAAAAAACAGACACTGGTCATTTTTATTTGGAGAATTGGAGGCTGCGATAAACACAAGACACAAGGCGTGGTGTTTATTAAAGTCCAAAATGGCTGACTCTCTGATGTGGAAAACTAGACCTCCAATCTATTAGAGCTTAATAGACAGAAGATTCTGGAACCAGTGGTGCTAAGCTTATTTGGTCAGAAACACTTTGCTACATGCCTGTTTGAAAATTAATGCTTTGACTCTTTTTTGTCCAATAGAGCTGATCAATCCAAAAGACAACACATTTATTTGCATGCACCTAAAAAAACCCGACAAATACTCTAAGAAGTTTGAGTTAAGAAAATCAAATTCCAATGTCTTTTCAAAATAAAGCCAGATTTCCACTTCAGAATGGAAATAAAAATACAAAAATGATTGCATACTCTATTAATTTCCAATTTGAAGAATATGGTCTTACTGATTACTTTATTTGGTGTTAATGTTAACTAACATAATTAATTACACTACCTTATGATTAACATGCCAGTGAAGACCTAGTTAATGATTTTTTACTACATCCTATGACAGTAAATGTACAGATTATTTACATTTTAACTGTATAAGAGATCAGTTGATATAAAAATAAACTTAACTAGTTTAAGCTTTAAGTCTTAAGTCCTTTATCTTTTAGGAAATGTGTGGGACAGAGAGTAGAGTTAAATGCCCCAACAGCCAAATCAGGTTTAGAAATTCATCCTGTGCAACACTGGAGCCAATTTAGTACCACATGTCTAGTTTTCTTACTATTAAAATGCTTGAAATCAATCTAAGTCATAACCAGTGTCACAGGAGGTTTATTTTGGAGAGTGTCTTCACTGGTGGTGTTGTTTAAAGGGGAGACATACAGTAGGAAATATGTAGGTGTCACATTAAGTGTAACTTTGCTTAACTCTTTAGCTTCATTAGCTTCAGTCTTCTTATGTCTTGTGGAGTGGGGTGCAGAGTGTGTGAATCACACGAGGACACATAAGTCTCTGGGTATGTAAACTTTCAGATGTTTTACTTGGTTGGTGGCAGCATGGACAAAGATAAATGAACAAAGTTAGTGAAAAACCCAACACTCCTGTACAGTTAGGGTACATTTGCAACTATTAAGAGAAGCCTAGGAAGCCCTCATTCATTAATGCATTATCTTGGGACTTTCAGAGTGCCTACTGGTCATAAACTTGACTCCTTATTTTTCTTTATATGTGCACTCCCTAAAATGTAACAAAAGCAGCAAAACAACATGCACAACAAGCTCTGTGATTGGTTTGCATGGGATGATTGTTGGTCAGTGGGTCATCTCAGGCTCATCAGATTTACTTGTGTATATATCAGAAGTGCCTTTCTTCATTTATGGGTAATTTAATGGCACAAAAAAAAACATATTCTACCTCAACTTGTTAGAGGCCATTAATGTTATCTCCTCTGTTGTCTCACCTTTTTTCTGTCCTTCTTTCTGGAATAACTGCATTATAAACAACTTTGAAAACACAAGGCAGAGCACTACAGTGAAGATGTGGAGTAGCTTTAAGGCAGAAACCAGGGTTTTGGCTGCACTCTGTTACAAGATTTACAGCAGCATCATAACAATCCAGACAAAAAGCCAGCAAAAACAATACTTATCATTAGTTGAGGACCTAAACAAGCTATTAGATAAAACAGTTTTCTTTTTAAATATCCTAGAACATATCATATTGTATGGATGACTGCAGATAAATGGGTGTATTTGTGGCAGTAACTTTGAAACTTTAAAACATACAAAGGCACAGTTTTCAGAAACAGGTGTAGAAACTGACCTGACAGGATTACTTGTGAGAGAAACTCTGAGGGACTCCAGGCAGTTGAGCAGCTTCTCTTCCGTGATGCCAGAACGCAGCTCGTGGACATATTCCTGGGACGAAAGTGTGCACTCATGTTTGCTGTTTCTCAGCCCACCCTGTGAAACAACATCAAGAGGACAGTTATTAGATTGTCACATTGCCCCATGGTCTCCACACATATTCAGTCTAATGGACAATAAATGACAAACTTAAGAATCTGGAGGTGTACAACACTTAAGGACATAGATGCCATTTTCCTTAATAAATGCTGTTGTCAAACTATGAAAGAGTTTCTCATCAAAAATACTTCAGAAAAAGACATTATGTTAAAAGTAAGGTTTTTTTCTTGTTATGTGAAGTTGATAAAGCTGCATGTGAAAATAGATATCCAAATCTTGACAGTTGTACCTAAAGCATGAGTGAGGGTCTAAAAACATGCTGGACAACTTCAGCTTCTCTAAACCTGCCAATACTCTAAATGATGGACTGTACTCACAGAGAGCCAAACACCAGCTCCACAGCTCTCTGTGGCAGCTCCTGTTTGAAGTAAATGGATTCTTGTGTATAATCTCCACAGAGGGCCCTTGGGACGTGTTGCTACACTGATGCTTACACAATGAGACTACCTAGTGGCATCAATGCACACACTTATACCACAGCGAGGACATACACATTTACACACTAACCCTGCAAACACACAGTGAAGGCGTGTTAAGCTGCATGCTTATTCAAAAGTTACAGAATATTGATCGGAAAAAAGGCTGCCATTGTTTCCGTATCCATACGTGTTCCATACAAAAACACAAACCTTGCTCATACACTAATCTTTATTTGATTTGAAGTAGGGCTAAATGATTTGAGAAAATAATCTAATTGCGATATTTTTCCCCAATATTGCAATTGCGATTTACTCTGCAATTGTTTTAATGTTTCTCATCTTATGTATTCTTAAACAAACATAAGCAGTAGATCGTTTTATAGTATAACCAATATGACATTAAATCAATCTAAGGATAAAAGATTTGAGAAAAAGTGGAAAAGTGAAGAACAGAAGAAAAATAGGTGTAAAATTGTAAAAACTGGGTAAAAAAAAAATGGTGCGAAAGCAGAACAAAAGTTAATAGGTGCAAAATAGGTATGAAAAAGCAAAAAAAAGGCAAAAAAATTCTAAGTGACTAAGGAAAACAGCCGCAAAATTGGGATTCAATTTCAAAAACCATGTAAAAATTCCAAACATGGTCTGACAGTGGCCAAAAAAAAAAGATTAATAGGACCAAGATAGGCATAAAGTTGTAAAAACTGGGTTAAAAAATGTTAAAATAGGCATGAAATTGCAAGAAACTACATCACAATGCCAAAATGTTCAACACATTTTGGGTTAAAAATATTGCACTGTCTGCGATTTGAAAATTGCAACAAGCCAAATTACGATTTAATCTAATTTGCAATTAACTGTTCAGCCCTACTTTGAAGCATTAAGGGCAGAATAATTTGCACTGTAACGTTTTAGATATATCTTCTTTTGAAACATAAGATAAGGCAGAACCTCCTTGCAAGGTTGGTAGACATGGTCAAGAACACCCGCTGATGCTCTGGTCAAGCATCAGAATCAGAAGGACATGTTATATTAAGTGATTTTGAATGTGGCAGTGGTTTTGGCCTGAGTAGTTCATAAACAGCTGATCTACAGAGTTTTTCGATCACAACCATCTCAAAAAAGTTTATTCCAGTTCCAGCTGATCCCGGAAAATGGTGTGTTGATGCCTGAGGTCAGAGTATAATGACCAGAGTGGTTTAAAATGATAGGAAGGCAACACTAACTCAGATAAGCGCTCATTAAAACCAAGTATGCAATGTAAAACTGTTTCCAAATGCACAACAAATCAAATGTTGAAACAGAGGCCAGAGCAGAAGTGGACCATGCCAGGTGCCAGTCCTGTCAGCTAAGAGCAGAAAGTGAGGCTACAGTTCACACAGGCTCACTAATATTAGACAACAGTAGACAGAAAACTGTTGCCTGGTCTGGAGAGTCTTGATCTCTGCTGCCAAATACAGATAGTAGGGTCAGAATTTGGAATAACAACATGATATGAATATACAGTCTGGATCTAACCTACATTGTATCAACAGTTCAGGCTGCTGTTGGTGGTGTCAGGGTGTGGGAAAAACTCTCCAGTCACCAGATTGAAATCTAACTGTGCAGCACTGGGATGTGGTAAAAAATACAGGAGATTTGTGTCATTGATATGCAGCTGACAAATCTGCAGCCACTCTTGATGCTATCATGACAATATGGACCAAAATGTCAGAGGGATCTTGTAGTCACAAGGAATGAAGGCAGCTCTTAAGGCAAAAGGAGGACTAACCAGGTATTAACAAGGTGTACCTCAGTGGTTCCCAAACTTATCACAGTCTGTACCCCTTCAGACACTTGACCTCCAGCCATGTACCCCCTACTCTCAGACACTTACAGCTATAAAAAGAAATGTGTCTGTAAACCTGCTGCCAGTCCCACCTCCCACATTTAACATACTGTACATAACATACAAATAAAATCTCTTAAAGTGAATTATTTCTCACTTACTGAAGAGTATAAGGGCCATGTTAGAAGGAAAAAATACTTCAAATTGAATTTAGTGATAAAAGTCGAAATGTCGAGAATATTCGGGATGTCACGACATGTTGCGAATAAAGTCGAAATACATTTTATGTCGACTTAGTTCTCGACTTTCCACTTTTTCTCGATATTATAACTTTAATCTAATCATTTGGACTTTTATCTCAAAATTATGACTTCATTTTCGTAATTTCGACTTTAATCTCGACCTGCCATAAAAAAAAAAATCCATCTAAAATGGCCGGAGTACTCCGTACTCACTACATAGATTTATTTACCAGCAATGTCAGTGGGCAACACCACTTTACTTTTGAGAATAGAAATTTACATTTATGGAAAATATTCCTTAATGAATTTGAAACTGTAAAGTATAAACTCACCACAACTTTATTGAGAAGGATGTCTTACTGAACTTATGTTAACATAAGAATCTCATACAATTTGAGACGGATTTCCTTTTCTAAGATGTCTCACAAATCTGGCCTCCAGCCCCTCTGCTAACACTTTAGGCCTTTATCAAATCTCACAATGCAAACATTTGCCCGTTTGAATTTAACCACTGGAACAACTGTTTTAAATCTAACAGGTATTCGTGTACCCCCTACGTCACTTTGCCTACCCCTGGGGGTACACGTACCCCAGTTTGGGAATCACTGGTGTACCTAATAAAGCAGCCAGTAAGAGTGTATTGTGGATTTCCATTCAGTTTTTCAAATAGTGAGATACTTGATCCATTTCTTCCTGCCCTACTTTCTGTAAAAGCTCCAAAAACAAACCTTCTTAAAGTTTTTCTCAGGCATCAGTTTAGTCAAACACAACACAGAAAACAAATTAGAAAACACATCACAAATGCCAGAGCAACAGCGCTAGGCAAAGTCCTCCACACTGTGCTCATCCCAACACTGTTTGGTTCCCCACAAAGTAAGCAGTGCTAATAGGCAGTTTGGTAAGAAATATGCTAGCTCATTTATCTGCAGAAAAGGGAGGCCTGCTGCTCTGCTGAAATATACAGTTAGCATTAAAGCACCTGTTACTTGTGTTGGGAGAAGCAGAAGCAGCCGAATAGCAAGCAGCTGATAAAACTGTGCAGTAAGGTGTAAACAGAGCTCATGGTGTGAGTGGTAATCATGATGCTAAAAACTTATTGTTTGATAAAGGCTGAAGTTACTAGAAGTTTCTTGACTGGAAGAGGTGATGCCTGAAGAAACACCGTTGAAGCCGATGTCCATCACAATTATGAGTAACTTTAGTCCACAACTTAGCCACATAATTCTCTAGGATTTCTGCCAAAAAGGGGAAAATTTACAAGCTTTATAAGAGACTCTCAATTGAAAATGTATTTATCATTTTAAAAATAATAATGACGATAAATAAATGCATTTGTTTTAGGAAAAATACTGCTTTATACTGAATATTCCATACTAACATGTAAGCATTTACACAAGGAGCCACCTGATTTCCATTCATCCGTCATCTTAACTGCTTATTCCCCTCGGGGTCACCGTTACCTATCCCTTCTAACATTGATCTAGAGAAGGGGTGCACCCTGGACAGGCTACCTGGAAATGACAAGGCTAGAGAGACTAAAAAACAAGTTATACTCACAGCCCTACCAAAGGGTAATTTAGAGTCATCAACTGACCAGATATTGTCTTGCTATGAGGCACGTACCACCCTGCACCCATCACTTTGCATAATTGTATAAAAATATAACAATAGTATTTACAGATTAAATCATAGGATTGCATGGTGCCAACAGTAATTTGGATAAGAGAGTACATATCATTACTTTAGAGGCAGTATTTTTAACAAGAACTTTCCAAGTTAAGGTTGTTACTTAATCATTTATGTCATCTGTGAAGTATTTTACAGCTGAGTGTGACCAGAAAGCATCGTAACAACATTTTGAGCCTAACCAAAATGCATTGTTAACTACCAACTGTAAAAGGACAGAGTCATTCACAGGGAAAGCAGCGGCAGCAATGTGAAATATATGTCACTCAAGACAGTTATTGCTGGGCAGCACAGATAAATGCTTCTGCAAGCTGCTGGTGTTATCACCCAGTAAATGTGCAGATACATGCATCTTTTTTGTCAAAAATTAAGTTACAATTCTGCCCACTCCTGTCTGCCATGATCATATCTTTGACGTCTTTCTGATTATGTCTGCTGGCTGCCGCTGATATGAACATTATGTATGTCTTGATCTACAAGAGTACAAGGAATTGATAAGATAATCACTGAGCAAAAATAATAATGATACCGGCTCTGAAAGGGAGTTTCTATTGATCCTCAAATGAACTTGTTTTTTATGCCCATCCTTTAGTATGAATAAGGCCTTTGGGTTGTGTGTGAGTGTGACACAGCAGAAAGTGTTTACAGCATTTTAAATAACCTGGTCTCAAGGTGAAGGAAGGGTCATTACGGATCACACAGTGATCCAGAAATTATTGATTATTCTTAAAATATTGTGTCTACTTATTGTCGAGTGATTTTGGTATATCTGTATGTTATACCAGGACCAAGGCTTAAAACTATCTTTTTAGTAATGTTTTTTAAAAGATTCAATTTGTTGATACTTGAAACAACATCAAGTGAGTGACGAGTTAAGCCGTCCTTGCACTTGGGCCACCAGCTGCTTGTTTCACAGCCAGTGACCTTGCTTGATTTTATCATTTAGAGTGGAAATGGAAGCGAACAAAACCTGGTTCTAGAAAGGAGCTGGAGTCACACAAACTTGGGTCTGTTTTACCGAAAGTAAGATCAAATTCCACCATTTCTTTACTTTGCCAGAACAAACCAATATCATTTCTATTATCACTTTCTGTTATGGCTTTAGACATTTTTATTGCTTCTGCTGTACCAGCACTGGCAAAAAAAAAAAAATCTCAAAGCAAATCAAACACCTGAGAGGGGAGTTGGAGATAATTGTCTGGCTTCCAAAACTCTTGCGTGATTTGGTGAGAAATCAATTTTCTGTGCTTTTGACTTTTATCCTGCTTTTCTCAACATGATCTGTGCAAACACTTAGGCCATTCATCTTGTTTTTTTCTCAAGTACTGTCGGCTGAATGAGTGGGAGTAACTGTGTTAGCTTTTATCTGACTGAAGGTAGTTATTAGGCCATGGGGAGAAGGAAGAATCCTCCTCATTACTATCTGTTTTTCAACTATTAGCTACTACAAGAGTCTTTGCTGAATGTTTCTAACACAATTCTTAAAGCTTTTCTGAGTATTGACTACAAGCTGCTACACTCAAAAATGAAATAAAAAAGTGGAACGATTCAAAAAACAGATAACAGATTTTGCTGAAGGTACAATTAGATTTAAAAATATGGGAAAGAGGAATATTTAAGACACAAAAACTCTCAGGGGTGAAATGCTTGGATGCTGAATGATAGAGGATCAATGGAGATAGTGATGTAGAACTTTCTTTTTAGCAGCAACTAACATAAAAAGTAGTTCTTTGTCTTTCGTCTCTATTAGTACTTGAAAATTCTATGCATGTTTGAATTCCTTAGTGGCAGAGATTTTTTTCTAACAGACTCTTAAAATAAATGCTCAAAGAAAAGATTGCTTTATTATTTCGATCTACTATTGAAATATGTACTCAGTGACCTGTGACTGCGTCCCTGATTTTGACGGAACACATTTTCTTTCTTTAAGACCTTCGTTTTGGGTCAATGGGTCAAATTCTACGTTATTAACTCCAACAAGTACAGAGGTCAAGTAATTAGCATTTCAAGA
Source organism: Scarus forsteni (assembly GCA_036419115.1). Lineage (NCBI taxonomy): Eukaryota > Metazoa > Chordata > Actinopteri > Labriformes > Labridae > Scarus > Scarus forsteni. The sequence continues at coordinate 17,302,075 of JAZDUH010000383.1, forward strand.
TGAAGTGCAATGATCATCTCAAAAGACCTTTCATTTAGAGTTTATACAGTCAAAGTCCTCATATATATTTCTGGAAAAAAGATGCATGAAAATATTTTAAATTAATGTCTTGCTGGGATAATCAGCCAATATGAGTGCTATGAATCATGTGTTGAGGTCCATTAAATATCTGAGCATATAAGGAGACCCTATTTCACATATCAACAGGACATTATGAAATAAATTGGCTTTATCAGTAAAATTTAGCTCAAACTAGCTGCAATCAATGATGACTGCCTCCATGACATAAGCCCTTAAATGGATCAAACTATTTTAGAAATAAAACATTCACACAATGAAACGCAAGACATGAGTCTGGACCATTCCTATATCACATTGTCACTGAAACTATCTATGTATCTATCTATGTATCTATCTATGTATCTATGTATCTTTGTATCTATGTATCTATCTATCTATGTATCTATCTATGTATCTATGTATCTTTGTATCTATGTATCTATCTATCTATGTATCTATCTATGTATCTATCTATCTATCTATCTATCTATCTATCTATCTATCTATCTATGTATCTATCTATGTATCTATGTAATTTTGTATCTTTGTATCTATGTATCTATCTGTCAATCTATCTATCTGTCAATCTATCTATCTATCTATCTATCTATCTATCTATCTATCTATCTATCTATCTATCTATCTATCTATCTATCTATCTATCTATCTATGTATCTATCTATCCATCTATCAATCCATCTATCTATCCATCTATCCATCTATCCATCCATCCATCTATCTATCTTTGTATCTATCCATCTATCTATCTATCTATCTATCTATCTATCTATCTATCTATCTATCTATCTATCTATCTATCTATCTATCAATCAATCCATCTATCCATCTATCAATCTATCAATCTATCTATCCATCTATCTACCTATCTACCTACTTACCTACCTACCTACCTACCTACCTACCTACCTACCTACCTATCTATCTATCTATCTATCTATCTATCTATCTATCTATCTATCTATCTATCTATCTATCTATCTATCTATCTATCTATCTATCTATCCATCTGATTTCTCTCTCTCTCTCTCTCTCTAATTCTAAATTTGTGTGTTTGTATGTAGACAGCAGTGCATGTACGTAATTGATTACTGGTCACATTCATTTATATTCAGAGGCTGAGAAATGTTCTTAAGAGTATGACAGCAGTCAAACTGTGGCTGAAGTGAAGGCAGAGGGTTTTGAAATCACACACTGCTGTCTGCAGTGGATAGTTTTAATCAATAACAAATGCTAAACAAACAAATGCTAAAACAGAGTTAGATAGACAGTGGAGATGGGATCTGTCAACACTGAGGTGAAAAGCAGCTGAAAGATAATGGCAGGTGAGATGCACTAAAGTCACAGAGGTGGGTTTCATGCAAGTCAAAAGACCAACACCCTGCCATTAGAGACTTGACTTAAGTGGTTTCGGAGCTAAATCTGATGTACTGTGTTTATTTTTTCAAGGATAGTTTGATACCAGTTGATGGCAACCAACATGAAAGAAGTGTAAGGATCAAACTATGGTCTCAATTAAATTTTTGCAAAAATGTCCCCTTGCATTACTGCTTTCCTCCTCTTACACTGCTTAATGGCTACCAATAAGAAGAACCATTTGGATACAATGTTATTCTCACAGATGTTATACTGCATGACAGCCAGGCCCTGGTAGAGACAGTGTAATAAAACAAAGTAACTAAGCCATCAACTACCAAGTTCAGGTAATAAATGACAATATTTCGGTGCTGGCAGAGGCTACACATTTATGGGATGTAATCATATTTATCAAGCCCAGCTTCTAGACTCACGTGTCCCTGTGTACTTGGGCAAAACATGTAACCCAAGTCGCTTCAAATGCTGAATCAAACTACTTAAACAGAACCTCAAAGCAATCAGTGTGTGCACGTGAGGAACAATGGGTGTCAATGGGTAGACTATTATAGGATAACTGGTTGTATCAGATAGTCTCTCCAAATCCCAGCAACATCACACAAAGACGGGTATCAAAACCTGGCACTGATGTGGTGCCAGTACCACCATATCTAAGACTTACAAAACCAAAACCAAAAAACACAGAAGATGTGCTTAATTTAGGTACCATTCACTAAAGTCTGAGGCAAAGATGCTGTAACAGCCATTAGAGGTAATGGAAGCATTATAACATGGGCCATGACAAGAGAAAACCTTCATCATGCTTTTGATTTCTCTTAGAAGCATGGGTACAGGAACCAATCCAGGCAACAGCATATTTTCTAAAGTATTACTGTAGCATTACTATCTTCAAAAAGAAGAAAATACCAAACCCAGATTCAAGAGGGGAAACTATACGGCTTGAACTTCTCCACAAAATAACATAAAAAACGACAGTGTAGAAAACATAAAGAACTCCTACATGCTAATGTAGCACTCCATCCACTGTAAATCCATTTCAAGATATGGATCATTCAGCGTCTGCATTTTCAGAGCATTACTTTCTCTATAACACGCAGAGCGCTGAGAGGAAAACACATCACCCTCTTTTTTATTTATCTTCTTTCCTCACAGTAGTTCCCAGCAGGCGCACCACACTGTCCAGAAAAGCTGGAGCTCTGGTTTCACCGCGTGCTCTGACCTCTGGAAACCAAAGACACTGACCATAAACTGCTTTTTCACGACCCAACCCTGAATCAATGGAATCCTTTGGGATAATATCAACATTACAGCACCACACTGGCAGCAGAAAAACAATCTGAAGATTAGACAGAAGGGGGTAGGGGGGGGGCTTTACCTGCTGGCTACTGAGTGATGGAGTTTTTTTTCCCTTCAGGCTGACAAAAAATGGTCAACAGGAGAAAATGGCCAAAAAGAGACCCGGGAGGAAGGGAGCATGGGGGATGTGGGGATATTGTGCACATGATGGGGTGAGGTGTAAAAAGAGGCACAGGGAGTAAGACAGAAAGGGTTGGATACAAAAAGAAAGAAAGTATAAGGGCAAGGAAAGGCATGGCAGAGAGATAGAGCATCAGGAGATGGCGCAGCCTCAGCCGTAGAGGACAGACACCGCCTTTTGACCACTGCCTAGAGCCTCATCTCCTGCCGCTTATTGAATCCCCTATTTGTCGATAACAGTATTTCCTGCCAAAGAAAATAGTGCTGGGAGCAATTACTTCAGCGAGCCTGTCAATTTCATTTTGGGGGGTTAGGGGAGCATTGAGGCTCATTCCCTCCCTCTCTCCATCACCTCTGTCTGCCTCCTCTCTGTTGCCGAAGGGAGTGACAGAGTGCCGCACCTTTCCATAGCGAGGGCAGGGCAGGGGGGAGACAATGCCAAGGCGGCTGCACCTCCACATGTCATCTTCACCTGTAATGAGCCTATAACAAGCTGGCAGCGGACTCAGTGCCCGGTGCTCGGTACACTCAGGCAGACTGATAGATACATTATTCAGCTTCATTGTCAGCTTACTGGAAAAAGAGCATGGCTGCAGTGTGTCTGGCCTGGAAGCTAGAGCGAGAAGGAAAGCTGATTGCCACTAGCTTCTTCAATTCAGTCTGCACAACAACCTCTCCCTCCCTCTCTCTCTCTCCCTCTCTCTCAATCTTTCAGACACATGAGCGAACACGCCATCCTCCAAACAATGTTTTCCTCACTCTCTTACCTTTACAGGGTGGTGTGATGAAGAGGTGCAATTACGGAGAGTCACGAGAACATAAGAACAGTGCTGCACTGGTGTCTGTGTAATTTATCACAAAGTAAGATTCGCAAATTACTTTTTTAAAGAGGGCCAGTATGAGAGTCATCTACAGCTTTGTGTGCTAACCTCACAGTGTGCCAATCTCACCGTGTGCCAAAATCATGGCACAAATGTGTTCACTTGAATGAGGCTCTTAACTGAGCTGCATGCTATTTAAACAAGAGCACAGCTGTTGCTATCAGCTAATGTTGAATCTCTTTTTGAAGCACTTGTTAAAAGGTTTTTAGCTGGTTAAAAATTAGAGTGAAATTATACCTGATACCCTTTTATCACTTAAAGCAACAAGACCAATTATTTTTTGTGGTCATTTGGTGCATGAATCCACTGCAACAGGGTTGCCCTGTGTAAAGCTGTTTGATACACATAAGCACAGCAATGGTTTACATTTTCCAAATTTGACCTGAATGTAGGGATGCAATGGTTACAGGTAAAATAATAAACAGCTGTGAAATTTTCCACGGTAATCATTACCGTGTCCTATCAAAATTACCGTTAAACTGTGTGTGATCACCACACTGTGTCAATATTTCACGGTGATGCTGCTCTTTGCCTTGAAAAGTCGGGACTATGTGTGTCTGCCTCTCGATGTAGCAGCCGTCTCTCACAAACGGAGACGTGCATACACAGTTTGCATTGTTGGCCTCTGAAAGTAAAGTACAGCAGTTGGAGCTCCACTCAGACGCTTACAAGTTTTCCCACTCAAAACGGCTAGTCTAAAGTCTTTCGCAGTTTGAATTTTACAAGGATGTCGAGGGTAAACTGAGTGACGACAGTCATCCTGTCTTAAGCATGAAGCTACGGTGAAAGAAAAATGTGCGTGATTTAAACTGCTGTAACTCTTTGAGCAGACTGAGAGGGAGAGAGAGAGAGAGGATTCAGTGAGACATATCTGAGGGAATTATAGGTTTATCAGTATCTTCTGTGTAAATAATGTATAAAGTTGTAAATAACAGCATTAGTATCAATCTTGAGTGTGTTCCTGCCGTTCTTTCGCCATTTATTTGCCGTGTTTCGCCGTGTTTCGTCGTAATAGATCGTCTTTTTCTGTCATAGTTGGTGTTTTATGGATTTAATCAATCATAATTTGGAAATATTAAAGAAGGAGATGTCAAGGACATCTGCCATGGACAGGGGAGACCAGAGGAGAGTCATGAAGGGGGCTAATTGCTTCAGGGACTGTCATCAGTAAAGCAAAAAAATATCTAAAAAAGGCCTGGACATGGTCTAATATAGTGAGCTGTAACATGGACACTTATGCAGCAGGCAAAAAAAAATGTGTGAGTGTATGTAAAATAGGTTAAGTTTACCTTTGGCCATCTTAAAACTTTGAACATGCTCATTTACAATTGTTTATAAAGAGAAACCTGTTAAAAGTACAAATCAGTTTTTTTCTTTTCTTGTAATTACACACAGTTTAAGCATTTATAACACTATAATGACAAATACTTGCCAGAATTGTTTACTTTTATTCCTAATGAAAAAAAGTTTAAATAATTTTACTAATAGGACATTTCCTGACACATTTATTGACAAAAAAGACAAAAGAACTGTTAAAATTATAATATTTAAGGGGTTAAATGATTTCAAGACTGTGTTAAAGTACTTTTTGAACCGTTACATCCCTCCTTGAATGATTATTTCGCCAGAAGATGCACCGAAGGGATGCCACAATAAAGGCAACTTTCTTTTAAAATTAAAGACTTCTGTGAGGAAACTAGAATGATGAATTGCTGACAAATAAACGCATATATATGTAGTTGTATATTGACTGCAGTTTTAGTCTGAAAAGACTCTTTAATTCCTTTAAGATGGTTTGGTCTGGGCAGACAGACCTGAGTGGTGCAGCACGGTCAGTGGATGTGTAGTGGGGCTTCACCCAGAATCAGCCAACAAATTGCAAAGAAGCACCCAGGCAAAAAGTTAAAAAGCCCATATGTCAGTGAGATCAAGTTCACCCCTAATTCAACAGAACTCGTGGCTCAAGTATGATGAAAACAGTTTGCTAACATAGAGTATAACTTTACTATCATACAATCAAGTTTGGAAACATTTTCTTTCATATTACTGTTACTCTGGCCTGCTGGCACAAAAATTTCAATGCCTTTGGAGCCAGTCTCTGGTGGAAAGTTCAGGAACTACATGGTTTGCTTTGCTGTATTCAAACAGAGGCTTTACTTTCCAACAGCAACAGTTTGAACTTGGTGTGACCGCTTGGTCTAACACTTCCTATAACACTGTTTTGTTTTTGTTTGTTTTTTTGTTTTTTTTAAGTTATTTTTTGGGGCTTTTATGGCCTTTATTGTATAGGACAGCTGAAGATTGACAGGAAAGCAGGTGAAGAGAGGGGGGATGACATGCAGCAAAGGGCTGAGGCCTGGATTCGAACCAGCAGCCACTGCTGGGGGTTGGCAGCCCCCGTACATGAGACGGACGCTCTATCAACTGAGCTAATGTCCGCCCCACACTGTTTTGTACATCAGCTTTAACTGCACTCTCTTAGTACTTTGTTTGTCTAGTCTTAGAATTGACCAGCTCCTGATAAGACTGGAACCCAACTTTCTTGAAGTTTAACTACTTGCCTGCATATATTTAATTGCAACTCAATTTTCTGTAATAACATGTAGTAGTACATTTTGTACTTACACAAAACTCCTGAAGTAACACATTATCTCTATGCCTTACATTGTCTAGTGTGGCATAATGAGGAAAAAACACATAACCATTGCCTCTTGGGGCATGCATACATCATAGAATAGTTGTCACATTTTCTGTTTAGGTTCCCATTCCAGGCCCATTGACATAACACTTCAGTCCTGAGTTGTTGAGAAGCAGATCTCTGACTTTTTCTTCCAGTCCTCAAGATTTAAAAGGACAAAAATGCCGGACAATCACCTCGCAGGTCAGACCAACAGTACTTTGGAAGAAAACATTTCCAAAACCTGATTGTTATTGTGTTATTGCTGATAGAACATGAACTTCGCAGGGCAGATCACAAGGGAATACCAAAGTAAAAGTACTACCGTTTCAAACAACATCTCTGTACAACAGAGTTTCTGGGAGGTCGAGAAACAACACAAATACAGACACAAACCCCAGCCTTCCCCACACAATCCCTGCAAAAAGTCTGCAGACAAAAAGTTATGGAATAATGAAAAATCTAATTACTGCTTCTTTGTGTGGTAATTAATGAAAATTACTCAAGCACCCTACTGCTCTCTGTAAAAATAAAACAGATACAATCTGTGCAATTAGTGCACATCATGCTGTATGATAGCCACGTTACAGCTTAATTTCCTGCTCATTAGAGGCTGTTAGATTAGTTGAGGGGGAAGATACTCAGAGAATGGGTAAAAGACAGTGTGGAGACAGGTAGCTGCAAATGTCACACGTCTCACCGTTTCTCTTATTATACACACATGACCTATGAGCAACCCTGTCAACACGACTGGGCCAGGAAATGGGGATTGCACACCAGAAACACAAACAGAGAGGTGCTATATAAATGAGAAGTCTTACATTTAACACAATCTAAAGTTTGGCATGCGTCCGTGGCAGCAGTGGTAAAGGTCAAAGGGAACACGGATCAGTTGAGATGCTGCTTGGCTGGACAATGAGTTTTCCCCAGCCCTACTCAAAGGACAGAGTCCTGCCGCCGGCTGATAAGACATTTCATCTCGCCACGAGGGCCCAGGGCTCCCAGCTCAGTGGGGGGATTTCCCACCAGACCATGTGGCCAAGCATTTCACCCTTTTCTCTTCCCTATTCTTTCCCTCCCCTCCTATCTGTCTGTCGCTGTCTCTCACTCCATCCACGGTGAGGTGTTTATGAACCCTGGGTGACAGCCACAAAAAAAGTGTCTATCTGTACACACTGGGGGCTTTACTTGCTTTCTTCCTGTTGGTGTTTATTTTCTTCCTCCATCTTCTGCCTGTTTTGGCCAGAAATAAATCACAGACAGCTTGTAACAACAACTTAGTGATAACACAAACACAATTAGGCCCACAACGTTCCCTCAATAATCAGACCGGTGGCATTATATCTTGTGTCCAGTCTAAACAAGCTACAGCAACATGGAGGCAGAATGAGGAGAAGACACAGAAAAGAAACAATTAGGCATTAGGCTGGGAAAAGCATGAAAATAACTCTGCAGGGTTCACTTTGGAAGAAACAACGTGCATGGACCAAGGCACCATGGTGTTTGTTGCACTCATGTGTGTGTACATGTGTGTGTTTATCCCTAAAGTCTGGAGATAAGCAAAGGCAGTCACCAATGCAACCACAAAACCCAAGAATTATACTCCACTATTCCCTTTAATATCACAACAAAAAGCCGACAAGTTCGCAAAAGTAATTTAATTTAAAGCAAAGAAATATTGCTTCTATTTTTATATGTGCATTGTTTGTCAGAAGATAAATTTATTAAAGGTCACATGTACGAAATATGGGGCAGCTCAACCATGAGTCTGAATAGATATGAGATTTATTTATTCAGGACTAGACTTCTATAGGAATATTTTTTAATAAAAGAAAGGCCATGTTCTTATAAATGGGCTTTAAACTCCTGAACAAAACTGGAAGAACAGCCCTCCTCTGTGTGGAATTTCTAATGCACTGATGAATACAGAATGCTCTCTGTTTTCTGACAAAACCTTGCATGGTTTAGGACGCGAGCACATTCAATGTCGAGCACGGTGAAAGTCTTGAAATGCTTCCTTTAAATCACATGAAGAGATTTAAAAGAAAAAGAAACAATGAAATGAATAGGTATGTGAATCAGTAAATATAGAAGTGGCCTCTGAAATGTGTAAAAGACACCATTTTAAATCTGTTATCAAAAGCCTTTGCAGCTTCCTGTAAATTGAGTCAAGTGCTGCCATCATTTCAAAACTTCAAACTAACACAGGTGAAAATCTGCCCCTAATCAAAGAGAAAAAAGCTGACAAAGATGATAGTGCTACTTTTTAAAGTTTCCCTTTCTTTCCATTTTTATGCATAAAAGTCAAGTTGGTAGACATTTTTAATCAATTGAACTGGTAGCATGGTGGTTTGAATATAAATGTGCTTTCAGTAAATATTCTTTATTTTGATTAAACTTCTAAATATGACCTATTTTGGCCAAATGCATTATGACTTGAATTCAATCACTGAAGCAAAGATTTAAACCCTTGCATCTCAAAGACAAAAGATAGGCACATTTCTTTGTAGTGTTTAGCAAGGAGAGCTCATGCTAACACTTTCAAGCTGACCCAATTAAAACAGTTCATAAACATGTTTATAAAGCATTTAAATGCATCATATTTGTATTTCTTTTTATATGATATGATGGTGTATTATCATAGTTTGAAGCAAATGAGATAATTTTCAGTGCTTTGATAATTGTGACTCATGATGATGCCAGAGTTTAATGAGTCATAAACATATTTTTAGTCTGCTAAATTATGCATGTAGGTGTAAGGCAGAAGAAATAGCTGCTAAATATCTATACCTGTGTTGTATTACAAAAATCTGACAGTGTTAAACATTTTGTTATGGCACATGAGGGTAGGTACTGACAACATTCAGAAAATGTATTGAGATACTCATCAATTCATAACAGATGATGAACATTATTAAATGTATACAATGTGATTTTATGTCACTTTAAGTATAATTGGATTTTTTTACATAAAGTAAACATCGGTTAAGAATCACATGAAGTTCATCTTAGGCTAGATATAAGTCGTGGTAAAGTAGTTCAAAAATAAAATTACTTTTGACAACATGCACAGTATAACACACTATGAGTTTGTTTATGAATCATCCTAAACGTCAGGGTTAAAATGAGTTATGCTTACTATTTAATACTTTAAAAATATCACAAGTTCCCCAAATTCTGGTTATATAACATTAAATGCTCATTACTTTGCATTATAAACATGATTATAATGCATGTCAATAATTTTTTACAAGAAGGGGCTTCACTGAAAGTGTTACTGAGCTCATTTTAACAAGAATGATCACAACATGAGTTCAAAACAACCACCATCGTAGCTGCCAACCTTCCTCAAAAACACTACATTCAGCTCATAACACATTATTAGAATCTCACAAAGTGGAAATTGGCATTTTTTTAAATCTTCTGCAACAAAAAAATAAGGAACATCAGTTGATTAAATTGATTGATGATCCAGGCTTGACCAATTGCAGTGATATGTTGGATTCTCTGTGCAACTTGCAGTTGCACTATCACGTGGTCAACTTTGAGTCTAATTTAGTCTGTTGTTTAATGGAGAAATTAAAGATTGCAAGTGGAACTGCATCTTAAGTGGATAGATGGGTGTTGAAATGGTGCAGACACATCTAATACCTGCTAAATTATGTCACACCACAGATTGTAGTGCTTTATTTTGTTAAAAAAAGATGCTTATTGTTCTCTGTACTCTTCTCAGTAAGCTGTCCAGTAGTGTATTTCGGGTAAAGTAAGACACTACATGTATCAGAAGCATTAGCACATGGGACAGGAGTGAACAATATTTCAGCTCTTTTTCCCTTGAAATCATGTAAGTACTTGCACTATTTCAAAACTACTATTTTAACACCAGAAGGAAACCAAAGTGAACTTTATAATGTCGGGTCATAACCCTAATGGAAAAAGGTATTTCTCATTCCACTGTACTATTTAGCGACCTTTGACCAATTAAATTGTACCAAAGTCACAGTAAAAGACAGTTCAGGGTTAACATGTTTATGTTTTTTTGACCTTGGTCCCTCCTATTGGCCGAAAAGCAAAGGGTTACTGTTCTCACCTCTTTGGATGTCCCACACCTCCTCATTTCTCTTTCACACTTTTAACTTTAGCCTGACCAAGCCAGACGGTCAAAGGCTCTGGAAAAATAACACAACTTGCCCTAACACACACACACACACACACACTCACAAATAGACGAAGCATGTGCGTCCTTGTGGCTGTGCCCCAGATGTGGACAAGGGGAGGTTCAGGCCAACAGGCACTGTCAGCAAAGTCCCTTGGCTTTAATCCCACTGAAAGTTTGACCTGCAGAATATCATCATCACTGTTTCAAATAGCTCTGAAAGGTGTCTACAAGGATAGAGAAATTTAGTCCAGATGAGCTTGGATTCCTTATCATCGGCTAACCGTAAGGGCACAGCAGTCACCGGAAGTGTAGGGGGATAATACCAAAAGCAAAGTCTGCTTACCGGCTAAGTAAAACTGAAACTCCAAAAGCCACACAGTCAATGTCATCATTTATGGAGCCAAGTGACCTGTACCTCTTTTCAAACTATGGACTTTAAGTGGCTTCATTTGAGGATGGGAATTGAGCATTTGCTACAGTTGAGAATGTGTTCTACTCTTTGGGGGAAAAGGCAGAGTTTGCCTTAATGCTTCAGAAAAAAATGAAGGAGATAAGAAGGTCATCATGACAAACTGAAAATAAAAGTAGTCTAAGAAGTGACCGAGTAATCACTGACACTATAGCAGTGCAACATGCAAAGTATGTGGATGTGTGATCTCTTGCAAGAATAGCAATGCCAGCCACATGATTAAACATTCGAAGACGCACTCCATGTGTATCATGTAATTTAAATGGGTGGTATAGAACACTCCTTTTTCCAAACAGATAATCCACTAAGGCTGATAAGGGAGTCAACAAAGAATTGGACATTTAAAAAAACAGACATGGCAGTTATAAAACCGTATCAACGCCCTCCCATAGTACACAGTTGGCTTGCTGTAGGGGTTTCTGTGACTTAAAAAAAATCAATGTGGGCCAAACAATCGTCCAAGCAGATAGAATCATTCTGCTCAACCTACACACAGAAAAGTTGACTATGAGTATGTTCACAGCTGCTTTTGTTCAATAAACACCCTGGTCTTCATAATCTGAGTACTCCTGACCCAGCTGGATACTCGGCCTGTATTAAATGCTGTCTGACCTCTCCCTCTCCTAGGTCTTTAGGAGAGGGAGAGGGGAGAGATACATTTAAAAAACAAAGTTTAAATGAATATAGTTGTGACAAAAATACCCCCAAAAGCCAAAACATGAGTTAAAATAAAAAGCCACGTGTCATAAAGTGCAATGTAATGGCTTTGTAAAATGGTAGCCTGCAGCCCCCTCAAGCTTCGATAGACTTCTGTATTAAAACAAACCCCACGTTGCGCTGCATCATCCTCTGTTTTCACAAATTATGAATCAGGAAAAAATATCCATTGATATACATTGAAATTGTCATCCTTCTAAAAATTACGGTAATTTAAATTTTGTTCACAACAAAAAGGGCACACCAAACTAAAACAATTGCTTAGAAAACAGGCTAAATGTCAACCTTATCTTTTATTTCATGTATAACACAGTTTTATCTCCTGTGCACACATAACATGAAGAAGAGGTTACAGAAAATCCAAAGAAGAGAGGTCTTGTTTTGTTTATTTCTAAAAAACCACAGTGAAAGCACCCAGAGACATCTCTAAACTGAAGTATGGGGACTAAAGAGTGCTGTTTGTGAGCTCCTACATGATCTGCTGCTTAAATAGGAAGAAACTTGAGCCCTGAAACCTAAATGTTTGTAACCACCTGGGTCAGAGCCTGAGTCATGCCCTATTGATTTTCTAGAAATCTGCAGCAACTTAGAAAAAAACACATTTTCACAACCCAATGCGAGGAGCACTTGAACACACGCACACTCCAAAAGCACAAGCGCGTACATGGTGAGTGTTGAAAAATGCACCCTATACTATCAATCTATTCAGCTGAATTCCCTTTATTGATAATATACAATTCATTTGGGTGTACATTCAACTAACAGCCATCAACGCAACAAATAACAGATTTTTGGTGAGTTTTGGAGTACGTGGTGTGTGTTTGTGCACAGTCTAACTCATGTATTTTGTATGTGCACGCCTGTGTGCTTGCTGTGTTTGTGCACGTACAGTTTTTCGGTTATGTTTGTGTGGAGTTCAGAATATTCCTCTAAGCAGTTCTCCCTGTGCTTTGCAGGACTCATGTCTGCGCTGAATTTCAATGACACCTCTATAAAGATAGGAGCAGATGTCAGCCAGCTCGCTGAAAGTCAGGTGGAAGAGAGCGAGAGAAGCAGAGTGAGTAAAAATTGAGCATGCACTAGCTGAAAAAAGAAGCCTTGAGTTATGTATCTATTTGCAGAAGTGTAATGCGAGGAACGGCTATGATGCACCGCAAATGTATAACATGAAAGAAAACGTCTTCTGACATTAAAAAACAAGAAAATCTCTGCGGCAGGCTGAGAGTTGGCTGATGGACAGGTTTTTGTGAGCTGAAGTTCCGACCATAAGATCATTACAGAGACGTATGGATTTTTTTTTCTCCTATAACCCAGCTTGAAAAGAAGTCAGACAGTCTTGCTAACGCTATTTTCCAATAAATGATCTTCACTTTAACCACTAGCTAATCAATTCAAGGTCAGAAGTTGGCAAGAAATAGTCCCAATGTTCTCCAAACAGCTCAAAAATGTAAGGTGCGTCATGTGCAGATGAGGTGAAAACGTCAGCTACAAAGGAAGTGACAAACACTGATTGAGCTAACACTTGAAAGTCATGCGATCCCTCTTGACACGTGTTCCACCCTCATGTTCTCACAGCAGACACGAGCTGTTAAGCAGGTAAAGTCACAAAGGATCTCATTTAGGTTTTCACTGTGCTCTCTGCTGCATTGATTGCACTGTGAAGGCCTAATGAACTCTGTAGTCTGCGCTCTTGTTTCCAGCCCTGGGAGCTCTGGTGTGAACCTCAGAGCTGCACTGCCAGACTCAAAGTTACAAATAGGCTAGAAAATAGTCATACAACGCTGAAACAATGAAAAAAATGAAGACGAATACTAGCACAAGCTCCTGATGTGTTTCCTGTTTTCTGCTCCTTCATCCTTCTTTCCCGCCCATCTCCACAGGGGGCTAACCTTGATAAATCATACATAGGGTGAATACGCTAAGGGGGGCAAAAGGTCCAGGTAAGTCTGATATTCCTCTTCTGTTTCTTTTCCCCAATGATTCAACTGAATAACAATACTGGTACCTCGAATAAATAACACTTCAATTACCTTCTGTTGACTTAAAAAGTTGTGAGACAGAGTGTGTAGACAATGCGAAGCAACCCTGAGGACCTAGCAAATGAGAAAAGCAGGTTCGGTTGTCGGGACATTTTGTAGATGTATGACCTGAAAACGAATGAATCAATGAGCAGAGATATATAGAGTGATAGCTAAAGGGGGTTGCTTTGTCACCTCAGAAGGCTTGTACATTTTTGAATAGGTCTCACTAGCTGGTAACCTTCTGTACTGAACTGGCAGGTGATTACACTCCCACGAGGTTAACAATCTCTTGGATTGGCAAGTACATGCTAAAGTGGATTTTGGTCTTAACCTTGGACCTCAAAGATGGGTTCAGTTTATTCTTGAGTCAGGGACAACATAACTTTTGGGAACTAGCAAAATACTGGACTTTTTGTCCCATTTTCAGGTGAATTTGCTAAACCTTCCACCCACAGAGAGGGTTAATTTAAGTAGCATTAAAGGGGGACTTAAGGCAGAAACTTCAACTGAATTCCTGTTTTTCTGCTTGTTCCACTCTGATTTCTCTCTACACAGACATTTGCCTCTTATGAATGGCAGATCCAGTGATTACAACAGCGGTGGAAAAGCTAAGTTTGAGATTAAACAGATTATTTACTCGTCAGCAGTTAAAGAGACTTAAAAAAGAAAAGAAAAAGGAAAGTGGGCTGTAGCTTCAATTGACAGCCAAGCACTGTTTCCACATTTTCCTTTTCTAAAGATCAGCTGATTTAATGACTAAAGAAAAAAAATATCTCATCTATAAAAGGCCTAGTTTCAATTTTAAAATGCATTTATGTTGCACAAGCCATCTTGGGAAGTGGACCCTTTACAGCTGAGTTAGAAACAAATCTTGTATGTTTGCAAAGTGGCTATTATAAAAAACATGTTTGAATCTACCTGCCACAGATAAAAGAAAGTAAAAGGTTTATTTTCAATGCATATTTATGCAAGGTCAAACCAAAATCTTCCCAAGTAACATGAGGCTTCTGACATTGACTTTTGGCCTATATCCTGCAAAACAATTCTATCACAAAATATGAAAACTTAAAGCAAAAACAAATATGGTAACCTGGTTCAAAGAACAATTTCGATCTTAGAGGCTTATTTCCTAACATCTTAAACTGCATAGAGGCCAAATTTAAAGCAACCTATGCAGTTTTTATATATTACGTTGATCAGAAATTCACAAGCTTGCCTATCTTAGCAGGGCTGCATAACAGGTTGAAGGTTGAAGCTATTAAACAGGAAGGTTAAGCTCTCTCTTGGTCCCGACTGCTTTCTAAATAAATGATTACTATGTTATTTTTCACAGCATATCTCACCATCTTTTATCTAAAACTTCTTTCAGGGTGAAACATGTTGAGGGTTTCCTTTCATAGGAAACAAACTATCGTACATCCTTCTTTATTCTGTGTGATAGTTTGATGCAGTTTGCAAAAAAAAAAAAAAAAAGTTTCTCATTCCTATTGAAGTAAATGTTTTAGAGATCCCTGTTGGAGATCATTCAAATTGCCCATCTCTAATTCTCATTACCACAAAAAGCTGTAGCAGCTGTGATTTAGGCATGTGGTTAATATAATTAGCTGAGGATTGTAACACAGCAGATTGAATCGTGTTAGTGAATTCAGCTTTCTTCCTTCATTTCTCAGCTGGTTATTGGACTTAACTGGGTTATTTTTTTGAACTGTTGGGTAAAGCAGACTCTGATGTCCTAACCTTGACCTTTTTTTCTGCAATAGTGTAGGTAAGGGACCTAAAAACCTTGCATGACTAAAGGTCACAGGTCTGCTGTTGTGTTGGAGCCAAAAAAGGGGGCATGGAGGTTCAGCTGTACAGCCTATTAAAAGAGGAAATCCTAACAAAGGTTACAAGCTGTAACCCTTCTCTACGTGCAGCTATGGCCCTTTGAGCCTGTTTCTTCTTCACTGACTTTGTGCAAAAGAACAAGAAAGGGTTTTATCCTAATTCACTTAACACACAAGTATTCCACATATCTCTATGGCTATAGCAGAGAGATGGGAAATTTTGCATTACAACCATAAACAAAAGGCTTGTTCATTTTTTTTCTTCTTCTTTTGGGGTTTTAAGATACTTGGGATACAAACTACAAAGTGGGCTTTTAATGATAAGTCCACTGAAATAATTCTCTTTCCTTGTCAGCTGAAAGTAATGACATCATTGTGGGACATTACAATTTCTTAGCATTGATTGGAGCTCAAATCGATGCATTTGAAGCATTGCAGGCTAGGGGAAAGGATAATTTCCCCTTTGCGGATGTCCTGTCCCCACTGATGATGCAACATCGACTATGTAGCCAGACAGAGAGAGGCCTCAATGTGCAAAGTGTAATGGCACAATTTCAAACCTCTGCTCCTAAAATGGCGCACACCTTTATCAACGCAACACACGGTTCTGCTACCCATCAGTCCTCTGTAAGCCTCGCCTACCTGAGAAACAAACTGCGAGCAGTGTACAATAAATAACAAGGAAGGGGGAAAATCTTAAGGACAAAAAACTGGGCTCAGGTACACATGATTTGGCAGGGACATTAATGATGTCCAATCCCTACACAGGTTCTGTGGGCAGATTCTGATGGAGGGGACAAGCATGATTTACAACAATGGTAGGCCTGGGAGAATAGTGATGGGCTTTGCCAGGAGCCCAATGGCTGCTATGTGAGCATGTTTGTATCTGTGCTCATGTTTGTGTTTGCTGTACAGACCCTCAACTTGGACAGGATTGTAAATGGGAGCAGACTCGGCTCCAACCACCTAAACACACAAATGTGCAGTGCAAATCCCCCCACACATAAACACACACACGCACATGCACAATCTCACAAAGGAAAAAAAAAGCAGCTCTGCATTTCTTAAACCTCAAAGCAGTGGGCTGGGTACATTGGATTTAGTTATTATTTCCAGGGCGGTCAGCTTTGATCTCCTTCTCATGTCTGTATTGGGGTCGTCTCATCTCTAATAACCACAGATATATTTCCTCTCCTCTTCCCTGTTAGCTAGATAAATAGGATTTCAAATTGTCTGGTGCAACCCCATCAGAAGGAAAACATGATCTATGAAATATCTTCCCATGAAAAAGCCATACTGAGAGATTATCTCCTCATCACGCAGACAGCATGGCTAACAGATACGGGTGAGAGAGGTGATGTGTACTGAAATAAAATGTTTGTGGAGGAGGAAAAAGCATGTGAATGTATGCGCACCGTTGTGTGTTTTCTGTTTGTTTGCAGGTAAATAGAATAGATGGCAGAATAGATTTGACCGGAGCACCGTAGTACCCATGTGATTGCAGCTGTTTGTGTGGTCGTCTCAATCCTAAAGGGTGCTCTCCATCTAATCAAACATTATTGGATGCATTCACATTGAGGTCTCAGGAAACAAAAACTGTTCCTCCTAATATCCACACTATTACTTTGTCTCCATCAAGAGGCTGCCGTCCACTCAATAGCAGTAGGAATACCTATTCATCAAAGCGTCTGTGTCCGCGCCCTGCCTAATAACAGATGGAGAGATCTTTAACGGCCCATAAATGAAGGCTCCAAACTTCAGAGAAAGCACTTGCATCAGCAGAGCAACAGCTAAACGAACTCCCCTCCCAGGTTGGGCTTGACTACTCCAACAAAGCAAGATTAATTTGCCTGTTGAATTGAGGCCGATGCCTGAGCCGTGGCACACAGCCCAGCTGATGTTGAGGTGCGGCGGTGCCTCCTGTACACCAGAAGCATTGCTATAATGTCAACAGTGCAGCATTACATGGAGGAGCAGAAACAGATTGAGAAGAGTAAGATACATTTCTTTATCTTGCTGCGGAGCTTCTAAGCCCCCGACACAGAAGAGACAGACAAACTCCAAAGATAAATGCACGGTCAGTGAGAGGGATGGCCATGGAGACATGCAGGAAGGAGTGCTATGGGAATCAGTATGCAAATATTACCTAACCCACACAAATATTAAGATTAATAAAAACTAAAGCAATTACAGCTCTGTTCAGGTGCAAGAGCACAGGGGGCACTTTGGATTGCTCAGAGTAAAAGCAGATCATTATTAAGTGGAGCAAAGTCCATTAGCAAAGAGATTAATTAAAGAGATATTGCAAATATAATATCCCTCCACTATATCAATATTAACATGAACAATAAAACGCTTTTCAATTCAGCTCATAAAAATATTAGCAATAAAAGGAACACAATATGTGACCTTGGGTGTATTCATTAAATACCTTATCCTGAGCAAAATATGAGAAGATTATGCCAATGAGGCTTCTCTCAGGAAGAGCTAGGGATGGAAATTCAGAACAGGTTCCATTAGGCCATGAATATTATTTGCCTTTATGTTTAATAAGTAGTCTGCTGCTGAGGTAAGCTACACACTTTAGCAATTTAATGTCCACATCCATGGTCACTGCAACAGATAATTGGAACAAATAATCTTCATGCCTGTTCTGTCAATCCAACTATTTTAATGCTCCAAATCAAGCTGAAGTCTCCTTGATCTCATGCTGTATCAAACATGTTAGAAAACTATGATTGTAGCTCAGGATGCCCACAGCATAAGAGCCGGTTAAAGTGAGCAGAGCACGACGCATAATCAGATGTTTCCTAATTTTACAACTCACTGAAGCACTGAAGCAAATGAAAACCACAGTTTCACGTCTTTTCAGCCAGGATCTACCCCACATTTCTCTCTCAATTTTTTACTATTACAACCAAATAATCATGCTGTTTTTTTTTTTTTTAAACAGTTGGACCATGTTTGATTGAAATGAAAACTCAGGAATTAATTTAATTTTTGTATGTTTTGTTTTAACAAAAAAATGAAACAGGACCATGTGACAAAAAGAAAACATACATTTTTGTTTTTGTTGTTTGTTTCTTTCAAATATGGTCCAACAGGGAAAAATATATATTGCCACTTCAGTTTGGATGAGTTCTTGTCTCTGTCATCAGGAGTGTGGTCCCTTGGTCCAGTCAAACCATGAAGAGTGTGAGTTCTGGGAGCAGGCCATAAAATTTGTTAAAACTGTCCATGTGTTGCTTGTTTATGATATTTAAAAAAAAAAAGGCAGTAAGTACTGAGGCAACAACAACAGAGTCAAAGAAGATAACATGGGGGACAGGAAACAGGACAGATCTAAAGAGTCGTGCCGAAGAATAATGTGCATTTTGATGGCTTTGTCAATTCAAGCGAAGGCCCGAGCAACATGCCTCTGCATTTGTTGGAGCAGCATGACATTCAAAAACACAGGTGTAATGTGTTCAAGGTTGTTGACACAGAAAACTTGCTTCCTTTTCCACCATGAAATTCCACAATATCAAAACTAGAATCAATAAAGAATTGGATCAAAAGCACTAGATCGTGGCACGATGGGTAAAATTTGATTAATTTCCATCCCTGAGAATGGAGAGCTTTCACAAAGAGGGACAGTCCTTGCATGTGTCCACACGTGTCTTGAGCTAAGCATTCAAGACAACACAAAGCGGTACCACGTCAGCCTCTGCAACACTGACTTCTCTTTCTGGCTTTCTTTTCTCTCCAACCTCTGACAGGTGTGACCTTTCGGCGGTGCTGGTAGCAGCCACTCTCGCCCCCAGACAGTAGGCCTGGATTAGTCACCATCTCTGAAGATTGTTGCGCCTTGCACCAATGCGCATGTGAGGCTCAAGCTCTCTCCAGCATGGCCGAAGGGCCCGCTATGAAAAATAGAACACCTAATGCCTAGAGATAGAGACATTCATCAAAGACCGGGGCCCCTGCCTGCCTGCTTTGTGGGCTGCCTTCCCTCCTTATTCTCCATACAGTACTGAGATGCAGAAACAACTCACTTATTGGAGAGTCATAAAAGAGAGATGGGGAGTTTTATTATTATTGCTGTAAGAAAGTAATATTATCTCTAGACCCTTTCCCCTAAAAGAGTCCCTTGCTTTTAAACAACCACTCTCATGTGTGAAGCCATTTCTCATGCTTAGAAGAAAAAATAAGGATATCACAGTCTCATGAGAGCAGGCATCTACAGATAGATGAGCTTCTTCACCACTCGATTCAGCTCAGTAGGGTGCATCCATTGTCCACCTTTTGAATGACAACTGCATGAAGACCACTGAGGATACAAGGAAGGGGCCAGAAGGTATCATGGGAAACGGTAGCCATGCCAACTGGCGCCGAGCAGCCAGACCAGTTAACCTCTGCAGTGAACTGCTAAACCCTGGAGTACAGCTCGGTAATGACATCTCTTCCTCTATGTCTGGGCTCCATCTCTGCATTCCCTGCTGTTGATCCTGGCAGGTCACAGAGGAGTGGAAGATGCGGCCCGGTGTGTTCGCGCCAAACTGAAATGGGCAACTGGGAGAGACTACTTTCCCTTGGTTTATTCAAATTCCACTCTACCAACAAGGGGTTAGCGCGGTACTGGAAGCAGGGCAGCTATTGAAAATATCAAAGTCTAAAGGTTCTACGCCCTGGGATTCCTCCATTGCCTGGAAGACATGGTAATGAGAGTAAACTTGTGGTGCAAGGACTCTGGAGCACTGACAAGCATAGTTCACATGCTTCAAAAAATGAGGAGAAATACCTATGCCAAAACTTAAGCAGCAGTATCATTATTCTTCCACATTTTTTATCAAACCACCACCTCTGGTATAAAAAATGGGAGCCAATGCAGAAGTGATAGAACTGCAGTTCATTTGGAATCAGCGTGAGGCTGGGACTCCCAAAGTCAGAAATACTGCATATAAAAAAATAATAAAGAAGAAAGTATAGTGATAGTCTGGTTTAGAAATAAATTAGGTCTGCTTGATAAGTTAGGGTAGTAAGTTAAAAAAAATTGAACTTTTTTTTTATTTTAGTGTAGCCTTCTGTAGTTAGTTGACATTCAGTCATTAATCTTTCCCTCTATCTATTATCTATTACACTAGTTCTATAATAATAACGACAACTTTAACACTAATGAGAAAATGTTTAATTGTGCAGGTTCTTACTTCTATAAAAAAGACCATGTATTATTTATAGCAAAAAATATCAGGAAGTATAGAACTATACAGTGTTTTGGTTAATTTTGATAGACTGTCTTCATGTATTGTAATACATAACCTATCTCCAGATTCTTGCCAATGCATAACCCTAATTTATAATATGAAATATCAGGAACACCAAGTGCCAGACATTGTTGACACAGAGAGGCTTTGTTAGTTTACTCTTTAGTTGGGGGCTTCAGTTGGATAGTGCGCTTGGTCAGTGATCAGGAGGTTGCAGGTTCAAGCCCAGCTCCAGGCGACACATGGCGATGTGTCCTTGGGCAAGAAACTTAACCCCAAGTTGCTCCCACTGCTGCATCAGTGGTGTGTAAATGGGCATGACAGGGTGTGAATGTGTTAGGGATACTGATGGATAACTAACACAGAAACTCTGAACCATCAGTGAGTAAATGTGAGAGCGAATGGGTGTGAATGGGTAGGTGTGACCTGCGGTGTAAAGCAGCTTTGAGTAGTCAAAGACTAGAAAAGGGCTATATAAGCTCAAGTCCATTTACCATTTAAAATCTGTAAAGGGAGTGATAGAAAATTAAATAAAAACCTGACTAAATACCTATCAATTATCCATTTAATAGTCACCTTATGACAAAACAAACAAAACCAATTCTGATGGAAAATTTAATACTATATAAAGCAAAAATTCAATAATAGAGGGCTTTAAAACTCTATTCTAAATAAAGGAAACATCTTGAACAATCAAACAAATACTGCTAATGATTCCAACTTCACTGAACATCAAACAAAAAAAAACTTTTCGGATAATCAAATAAGAAGCTCTGTGATTTTTATTGAGGGATGTAAAGGGTTCAAAAAGCCATTCCGACATACACCTGGCCTGAAAAATGGCACATCTCTTTGTGTGAAGGTGATTTTTCCACACAGAGCCTCAACACAGCTGACTGTGCCAAAGGCTAGCCGACAGGATTTCAGATGCATACTCACCATATTTCTCAGCAACACCACAGCTCCAGGTGCCTCATGGGGCCACTGCCTCCCTTCATCCCTCCATCCCTTCACCCATACCCCTGCCTCTCTGATCCTTGCCTTTTCTCTCTCAGAACCTCTGCTTTAGTTAGGCCTTCAGTGTGAGAGCTCCTGCTGTCATACATAGTTCTTGGAAGAGCAAAGAAATGAGGCAATACTTCAACAATAGTTTGGCACTGCAACGGTCCAGAAAGTAAAACCTTCCCTCCTATTGTTGGAGAGTAAACAGCCGACGAAGAGAAGCTGCTTAAGTGTCAAAGTCCTGTTGCACTAATAAGAGCTGACACACTGCAATGCCGTTTTGTGTACCCAAATGTGTTTGCTTGTATAAGTGACTGAGCATTGCATCAGGCATGTAGATTGTGTTTGTGTATGTGCCTTTGTGTGCGCGTTCTCTGCCAATGCCAAGGGCCTCTCAGACGTGGGGGGTAAAATGCTCTTTGAGAATGGGATTTAGTAACACACAGGAAGCCCTGGCATGGCTGCTTCAAAGCGGAGGCAGGCGGAAATTCCGTGTGTTGGTGTGTGGCGCTCACGGGATTGTGTGCACATGTGCGTGCGCGATGTGTGTTTTCTCGTGGATAAATCCAGTGCTGTGCCTTGCAGTGGAAGTTCATTTCAAGAGCTCCCCATGGTAGTACCACCACATACAGCATGGTAAGTGCATGCTTGGATGGCTCCTTATATTACAAAATGTACGTCAGATAAGGAAACCAGACAGCAGAGAGGGAGACTGAGGGCAAAAGGGTGAATTTGGCTGTGAGGGTGAAGTGAGGCATTGCCACGGCTGCGTGTTTACGTATGGCAAATATAAATGCTATAAATTTTATTGTTCATGTCCTTAAGGAAATGTGTTTTGTGTTACTGTAGGTTAGAACACTCAGGATAAAAGTGGTTGTTTTGTGGTTTTAAATCTAATATTAACAAATATCTACATTCTGTCCTGCCTTTGCTATTAGCCATTATCTTTTCAATCTAGCCTAACATTGTTTCCTTGCTAAAATTGCAGTTGATGGAAGAATAATGTGTTTGATTTTGACCATTGTCTGACCAGCCGGTTAAAGCTGATTTTAGCTTGAGCTTAGCTAGGTTTGAAATCATTATCGTGGAGACATCCCTAGAACAAACTAACCCACATAGACATATATATATATATATATATATATATATATATATATATATATATATATATATGCTGAGGGGTAAACAATACGTGTGAATGTAAAGGCATTTTTTTCTGGAATCAAACACCATTCATTTACGTGTCTGTGAGGTGTGTGATTTGGCTGCACATGTGGTAAGATAGAGAAGTATTTTCGAAGTGTCCCTTGAACCAAAAACCACATATCTTCAAAAAAATAAAATTCCAGATGAGCAGCACAAGCTCCCGGTATCTTCCTTACAATCATGCCAGAGTGTAATAGAACATGAACATATTACTTGCCCCAGAATCACTCGGCGTTTCATCTTATTCCATTTGGTTTAG
This sequence comes from Scarus forsteni, assembly GCA_036419115.1. Taxonomy (NCBI): domain Eukaryota; kingdom Metazoa; phylum Chordata; class Actinopteri; order Labriformes; family Labridae; genus Scarus; species Scarus forsteni. The sequence goes on from JAZDUH010000383.1 coordinate 17,325,463, forward strand.
CTGACCGTAACCCTGTCTGGTTCCACTGCCTCCGCCAGCCACCACAGACTGATATGCCTCCTTCAGGAGACTGATGAAGAGTGGGCAAAGATTGCTCAAACTTCTTCTCAGTGGGAGCCACTCTGCCAGACAGCTAGCCAGAGAGCCAGGCACCAAGGCAGCCAAGCTAAAAGATTTATAATTTGATCTGAAAATTAGTTATCTAAATTTGCCTGTTGACAGCAAGAGAATTTTATGATTCTCTTTTTCTATACAGATGCCTTTCTGGGGCTGGCTGAAGACTGATGATGAAAAAAGTGAAATGAGGAAGCCTGCCAAGATGCCAACCATAAAATTCCAACAGCCAGAGGACTTTACTGCTCTGGGGCCCTTGCCCAATAGGCAATGAGAGAGAGAAAAAGAGAGAGAGAGAGAGTGCTATGAAGAGGAAACAGATGGGAAAAGGAAGAGGATTTACGATGGGTGACGCTCTCCTTTTAACCCCAATATTTGCTAAGAGGAAAAAGGATGGTGAAATTATATTACAGGGGCCGCAATCAATAACCACAAATATTAAATAGCCTCTGAGTCCTCTTGCCTATACACGAGGCTTTATGTGGAGAAACACCACTTAGAGCTAGCATTAGCCTGTGTCGATGACAGACGTGATCCTGATGCAATCAAGTGCTGCTGAGCACCATGAACCTGCTGTAACTTCATCTTTCACAGGTCACTGGTAAGATACTATAAAACCAAAGCACAGGGGTCAATACTAATGAGAGGAGACATATTCCAAGTGGAGCTGGTGACAGGGAGCGTATCAGCAGCGGTTCCCACCACTATCTGCTTATCAGTGGGTGAGCAAGGCCATGCTGGAGATTAGGTTTCAAGTGAAACGCGGTGAGTGAGTATGACTTGCCTGTCACTGCATCTACAAACACCTCAGAGAGTTGTCACAATAATGGAATTTTGTTTGGAAGGATGGTGGTAGCAGTGGGGATGGAGCACAGAGATAAACACGAATATAGACTCAGCTGTCAGCGCAGATGTGAGACAGGAGTCCACATTATCAAATCAAATTTTGCATCAGGAGAAAAACATCAGTCCTACGACTCATGCTGGAACTCATGATCAGCAGGTGATTACACAGCCTGAAAACTGCAAGATTCCTATGGCTAGACCTTGCTGGGTATTCCTGCTCATGTCATGCTTCATACCAGTGCTTCCCACAAAGTTAAAATGCCCCTTGGAGGGTAATGATGCCACATGGGCAAATACATATGACTTCATATCCAAGGTGTGATGATTTTTTGGATGTTGTGCTAAGAATTTGACAGCACGCAGTTTTCCTATTGTGACTGCAATGTAAGCAAAAGCCACACCAAAAGCATCCAGTGTTAGTCATGTGACCAATAGTACATCAAGCAGCGGCTTGCACGTTAATCAATGACAATGACTAGTAATCAATGAAAGTCTGTCCGAAATCAGGCTCAGGCAAAGACCTGAGATCACTGTGCATTCAGAGCATTCAGTTGCTTGAGGCTGACACTGGGCAGATCTTCAGCGAGTTTTTCCTGACATCAACAGTGACATTTCTTACTAGTTTTCAGATAAAATTTATAATTCATCTATGGCAAAAAACCCCTGCAGCTATGATTGACTAGTTCACAGCTGTAGGGGACATAGTTGATGCTGTTAAGGTAACACAACAACAAGCAACAAGTTTTGTTGCAAAGTTTCTGAAAGACATACGCTGCTCCAAATGTCTCCCTCTCCACTTCTCCTCCTTCTACTGCGTGTGTGTGTTTGTAAATTGAAAACAAAAGGGGTAAACTGGTTGTGGAAAACATGGAATTAGATTTGAAATACAAAGTAAGCCAGAATCAGATATAGAAGTGTTCAGATAGCACAAACCTCCACCAATGCATTTCTGACATTCTTAGCTGAGGTATTATTGAAAATATGGAAAACTGCCCTCCTTCAAAGTCAACAAATCATTTTAAAAAATCCCCTAAATAAGCTACCTCTCTAACTGAGGGGAACCCCACACTATGTTGTAATGTCTTAAGTCCCCACTTATTTAATTTTCATTTACTGACATCACTGAAATCTCCTGGCCCCAGCAGGGTAAAAAGAGACCCTTTTCTTTATTTCTGGACTGTCATATGTATTATGTGTTGTTTCCAAATCCAAAAACTCTTTCCTTGTGCCTTTATCCCAATTTCTTGAAAATATCATCACAATCAAACTGAAAAGTTTTTGAATAAAAAAAAACTTGAAAAAAATGCCCCATCTCTTATATTTAACAAATCTTTAAAAAATATTAGATGCACAACTAGATTCAGATCATCACCAAAATCTTAGTAGTTTTCAACGTTTCATTACCATCATGATTAAATTACATTAAAACTTGATGACGTATCCTGCACACAGACGCAATTTCAGTGACCCAAACAATAAGATGTATAATTTATTGACTGAAATTGCAAATAACAGCGAACACTGTAAAAGGACTAATCGTTGTAGTGTCACTTTATTCCCAAATTATTCAGCCTTAAATCTGCTGTTTGACAGTCGTCATGACCAGTACACTTAAACAACCCATCCAATCAGAATCCCTCAATTTTCAACACCAAAGAAAAAAACAGACTAGGTTTCCTTTTCATTATTAGATATATTGGTTTACTAATAAGAGTGGGAGAGTACTAGTGAGAGATTTTGTGCATCAAAATGGTGATTATTAAAAAATGGAGACCAAAAAAGCTGGCAGATTTGCTAGCTGTTAAAATTCTTAAAGTCCCTTTCCAAGTAATGTCTGTCTATGCATAGGAGACACTGCATAAAACTTAAATCAGAATTTGTCACTTTACTCGGCAAGCAGGAACACAGCAGCTAATAACCTCTGAGCTGTGCCTATTTAAAGACCTTATCCATATTTAATTCAAACTCACGCAACACTTTATTGATTATTTAATCACTTTATAACTCAATCCACGGAAATATGGATTCACAGTTTGTTAAACCTTGTGACTTTTGCAAAGACACTTTGACTTGGCTTTTGATTGCCAAGTTCCTCGCTGAAGTATTTTCTTCATGTAACACAGGAGCAAGACTTGTATGATTAACATGCAAAAGGAGGCATTCAACTTGCCATGCACCAGTGACAGCAATAATGTCCCGTCGTGGATGTGAAATCCCTGGGGTTTAATCACCTAAATACAAAGACTGCGAAAGAAGAGTGCATCCTCATTCTGAGCAGGAGTAACATTAGCTCAGTCAGGCTAAGACAAGCATCACATTCATGGACCAACAATGGAACCAAGCGCTGTGGTAAATTGGCCTGTATAAGCCCCATAAACCATTTCAGATAATGCGCAACTGGTTAGTGGGCCGACATAATGAGGTTTATCACATTGTAAATGCACACAATTGGCCCTGTTTGGTAAAATACGACAAATGCACAAGGGCACTGGGGTGTGAACCTCTTGGAGCGCCTCTGAGAGCTGCGGGGGCTGTGATGTTGATGTGTGCTCTCACTAAAAAGCCATCATTATCCAACAGCAAGATAATCTAAAAAGCTTGAGTGATTTATCATCAAGTGCAAACCTCAATCAAAAGTCAAGGACCCAGCCATCCTCTCTGCACTCTTTGTGCTTGGTATCAACAGCATTTGGCATTTTAAATGAAGACTTCCTTGCAAACTCAGGATCTGAAAGAGCTTTACTCTATTTCCCTGGTGAAGGCTCAGCGGCAGCACGAGTGAAGTGAATGCTTCTTCCCAAGTGGCACTCCGAGAATGCACCTGGACTCTTTAATGGAGACACCCACACTGGAACAATTGAGTAATCGAGAAGTATTTTAGAAAGCTCTCAGCCTGTGCTCGTTTTCCAACTGATGACAATAACAACCAGATGATAAAAAACATTACAATAGCAAATAAACAAGTGTGTGAATACTAATGCAGCACTTAGTAAAATCTCTGCCCTGGCAACACAATCAGGAACATCCAGGCCAATTAATTAGAGGTCAGGACTTGACCTTCAAGGTTCTCAGCACTCTTGTTTGTTGATAGGAAACAAGGAAAGATTTGCTCAGTTGAGATTAAAGGGGGGAAGGCTAGTATTAGCGACTCTTTAATATTAGATAACATGAGAATCTATTTGTTAAATGCTCAGCAAAGAAAAGCTTAACCTTCCTCCTGTGTTAGGGTCTGTACTGACCTATATTAGGTTTTAAATGCATTAAAGAATCACTAAATATTTCTTTATTGCATCAAGACTTGGGGAGAAATGGGCATGCCATGTGCAAATGACTGCCTTTCATAGCAACTATAAACTTATTACAGTTATCAATTAATCAATTGTCCTATTTGCATGGTTGGATTGATAAGTAGTGTATGTTGCCAATTTGGCATCGCCCTGCAGAACCTGCCAATATACACCAATAAACACAATCAACCATGAACATACTCCAGACAAGCACATTTTGATGTAATAATGATAAATGACATCACTGAAAGAGAACAGATGACTTAGGGTAAGTACAAACCAAGGTTACAAGCACCCCTAAAGATCTGCAGCACATGTTAATACTTGAAAATTTGAGGTTTAGAAATAAAAATAATAACTGTAACTACACCCAACACTTGGATTGAGTCAGTTCAGTAGAAAAAAATCTGGTTTCGGCAGAGCGGGTCACAATGCCATTCTCCTTTTCTGAAATTCTCTCGTTGTTTTTTTAACCTTTATCATTAAGGCCCTTCCATCGAGTTTGGAGTAAGGACCCTATGATTATCACATTTGGCCTTGTTACATAAAAATACAAAACTTATACTTAAACCTAGCTAAAAACTGATCTACTTACGGATGTTTAGCAAGAAATTCCCTTTCAGCAGCAAGTGTGAAATATGCTAGGCTCATGTGTTTTGACAAAGATTCACACAAACCTAATGGGTCTTGGACCACTTGTCAGATCCAGAAAATTGGTGGACAAAAGCATACTGTTAATGGCACAGGCAGGCTAAATGGCTCAGTGACACCAAATTTCAAATCTTTGACCCCTGCAAAAAAACAATCAACAAAGAATTTTGTATTTTGGTTGGTAAGTTTCGCTTGTTGCTTGTCAGACCCTTCTAGCCAACTCAACAGGAAGTCCTCCATTTTGAATTTTTGGTGTGTAAATCTCAGCTGATACATTTGCAGAGGGCGGCTGGTATTACATTTGAGGAAAAACTATAATCTTTGTGTTGTAATTACATCAAATCATGCATATCTGTATATTTAAGGGCGATTACGTTTATGGACTGTTATTCCCCTGGCATGTCCAACACACCCACTGGCACATCTAATAAAAATCACAGCATTACTGTACCAGTGTTTCCATTAGCACTTAACCATTAAGTCAGCCACCTCATCAACAATCATCTCCAAGTAGTGTTGCTAAAAACTAAAGAATAAAAATATCACACTGTAGTTTGTAATTCAGCAGTTAACGGATAAAAAATGAGACCATCTAAGTAAAAGGAACTAAATGACAGCAAACCATGTGGGACATTATCAAAGCACTAACATGAGTTTTTACTCTTAGCATCAAATTACAATTGTCCTTAAGAAATATTCAAAAACTGCTAAAACCCTACAACTTAGGGGAACAATATGCCCATTTTGGAGTAGTAAAGTCATCAACAAACACTTCAACAGCACATGCATAGGCTCTTTTATGATAAGTCTCCAAAAACACAAGTACTTGAACAAAATAAAATGCTTTCATATTCTTGTCTCTATTTTTGGTCTTAAACAGAAATATCTATTTAAACCATCAATTTATCTTATCTGCGGCTGGTACACTGAATTATTCTCTTTAAAGTAGCTCATTTGATGTGTCACACATGTGAAAGAACGTTGGTTTCATGGTGCAATAGTGACATCAAGGCGGGAAACATTTGAAAAATGAATGTTTTGATGAATCCTGATTAACCTTGAGAGATATCAAAACCTGTTTTTTTGTGAGTCATTGATTTTTCTGCCACTATAGAGTGAAAACGAAACCTTCAAATGCCTCCACATTATTAAGAGGGATCAATCTGTTGCATTGCCTGCAATACTGTATGTTTGAACAAGTTCACAAGCACAGGGAGGTAAATCAATAACTCAACGTGTGAAAGGATGTAGTAGTTTTAAGCTTTTTGGCTCGCGCTTCACTGTATGGGGATATACCATTCACAGGATGGGAAACAGTTCTGCCGTTATACCAGCATCATTCTCCTGCACCTTCTCATGCTGCCATGTGTGTTTGTTGAGTGTGAGTGTGCAGGTGTGCCTGTTTGTACCTGCTGCACATTCAGATTTCCGCTCCCAAGCCTGGATTTGTGAACTGTACGCATTTGAAAAAGATGACAGGTGGTGGCGGCGTAGTAGATCTTTTGAGACTTGTCACAGTGTTCCAGTTTATGAGCCAATGACAGGAAACACACACCCATCCACATCAAAGTTTATTACAGTTCATCACCTCCCCACCTGCAGTGTAATGACATTTAGCCAATCCTATAAAAATCCCAGGAAACCTGTGGGCATAAATCAATGCCTTCCACCTTTCCAGCTGCTGCGCACATCCATTATTAAAGCTTCCACATCATATTCAACGGAGAATGAGTGCTCTTATGACAAGCATGTGTTGGTTTGGATTTATGCCTGTCTGGTTGAGGAGGCCGAATAAACCAACACAGAGGAAAAAAAAAACAAAACACACAAACAGCAGACTATAGTGAAGCGACTCCCAAAACCCCCCAGCCCCGTGGAAAAAAGGATCAGCGTGTATCTCAGCTGACAAGCAGTTTACATAAAATCCCTTTCGTTTCATCCAGACAAACCCCAGTATAAGTGTTCGGTTTGTTGCAACCTGGCACCGAGCTGCACCGGCTCCACCTGTCTGGGACTGGGGTTTATGTGGGTTGTGTAAAAATGAATAAAAAACAAAATAACCCAGAAAGTCCACATCTGGTGATTTCCATTCCTCTCCCACTCACTTAATACCTAATCAGATACAGATGAAAAACGCAAAGACTGAGCCTAGAATATGTTGTAATGACACAGACAGCATTGTTTTCTGTACTGCGGGGTGTGTGAAGGCTCGGCTGTGCTCTTGCATGAATGCGACCAATATGTGAGCCTGGGTTTGGCTGTGACATGAAATGAAGGTGTCGGAGTTAGGCCGGTAAAGCAGTCAGTGACTACCCTCTGCAGGCGGGCTGGGTGAACATCAGGAGAGGAGAGGGGAGCCAGATTTATGAAGCAAGAGTAGAGAGGAAGTGATCTACATTTACACACATGAGCCAAAAGAGAAAAATAAACATTTGGGGTGTGATTGTTCTCAGTTTATTTTTGATTATTAACTGCCATTTATCAACGTGATTCCATATGGTGGCTTGTTTTATATTCCAAAGCACACATTTTTAGAGCCATTTGCTCAATTGATGATCTTCTGGCTGCTGTTTTGACAATGTACTGAAACCATTATTTACCATGCGCCATCACAGCAGACACACACGTTACGAAAAAGAAAATATGTTTTGTTGCTCTAGTGTACACGTCAATGCTGTTAAAGGGAAATTTGTTTTCCTGTGGCAATCTGTGTCTCAAGTACAGCTCATTAAGGGCATTTTTCACCTTCAGCACATTCTGATGTAAATGCTGGTGCCTTGGCAATATTGCATAACTATCAGAAAATGGTAAGTTCTTTTAGTTGAGGCAATTCTGATCTACTTAATGACGAGAAAATACGAGAAGCAAAATAAGTGACATAACAGAATGAAGTCGTTATTCATACAGCTATCTAAATCAAGCCTGTTTATACTTCATTGCCTATAATGGATGTTACAAAACAGCCCACACTATTAAAGGCTCAATTTTCTGACAGATCTACATGAAAAACAACTAACCTATCAATACCATCGAAAGGAAAGCGCACATCTACACTGATTTCATTTCCATCTCTGTGAAGATGGGAGGCACATCAAGCCCTATTCCCCATAGGTTAAACAATAGCTGTTGAAGTAGCTCATTGCTGCACATCAAAAAACACAATGTGAGTAGAGAGTCTTTGAATGAGCTGTTGAAAGAAAACAGCCAGTTTCCTGTCAAGGTGAGCATCCTGAAAATATTAGCATTATTTACTGCACTGACACACTGCAGGGAGGAGTGCGGAGAGGAACGATAAGTACTTGAAGATTGCATTTAAAAGGTGAAAAATATATTGCCAGGCTTGGTGTGGAGCAGCATCTTGATTTTCTCAGTTGGTGCAAAGTGTAAAAAGGAAATTGTCTTCGAGGTGGAGTGGGAGAAAAATGATCATTTAAAAGGGGTGTTGTGTATCCTCTGAGGTGGTCTTGTAATTTCTCTCACACACACGCAAACACACGCTCTCCCTCACTCCTTTGCTTTCACGGATACTGACTGTCTAGTCTGCAGCCCTGGTTTTTAACACGTGTTAAGTACGGAGACCAGCTGGATGCTAGGGGTCTCTGTTCTGTTAAAATAGGAGAATCAGCTTATTAAAAAGTGAGAGGAGGCATCCATGCTCCACCTCCCTCTGCACACAACCGCTTTATAAGCTAATTAGCTACTTGGGCCAGTGGCTGGTGTCAATGGGGGAAACAACATATTTCACCCTGTCAGCTTTAGCCAGTGACCCTGGCTGAACTTTTGATACACTATTAAAGTCGATGCCCAGAGATGTCAACACAGCCTGGTGAAATCAGCTCATCTTTAGAATTAACCACCAGCCAGTGTTATCTTCTTCTGCAATGTTTTTTTTAAAAGGTGAGCTGTTTGGAGTCGTGACTGTGTGCACTGCTGTTTTTGGGCTGGATGGAGCTCTGCCACTATTTCTATTGAAGTTATTCTTTTTTTGTCTAAATAAGGCTGGGAAATATTGACCAAAAATAATCTATTAATGTTAATATTTATCTGCATGGCAATTAATTATGAGTACCAAATTGGTTGCAGTGTGATACCAGTAGCAACATATGCAAAACCTACCGAACCAGATGACAACACAGATTTTTGGTGCTTCATTTTGCTAGCATGCACCATTTACTACCACATTTGCTGAACCTTCTCTGCCCTCTCTGCTCAGATGGTTTCTGGTACTGCTTTCTGGCAATGGGCACAAAAACAAACGCAAAATGATTTCGATAACACTAATGCCTTTATATTCACACATGTTCTGTCAAGAACATCAGGACTGTAATGTGCCAAAATCTACATGCTTTCCTCATTGTGACGGTCCATTTGTGCTGAAAACGGAAGTGAAATGAGAAAACACTGATTGATTCAACAACAAATGATACTGTGTCTTTTTATTCTTATGGCAAGCAGTCATGATAAAGCACAGCCTCATGGTATGTGTGAATTTTGCCAACATAATTACATAATTTGGGATCTGGGATAAACCAAAAGAGAAATGTATTTCTGCCCTAAAAATCTGAATTTTTATTTTCATTATTGCTTTATTATGGTGAATATAAAATCCTTAAAAAAAGACTGGTTGTTTCATTGATACTCGCTGATGAAGAGAAACAGATGGTTGCCTCATTATTAACATCAAAAACTCAGATATGGCTCAGTAATGTTTAACAATACTAACACCTACATCATGCTATGACAACAAAACATAATTTGTCTGACAAAAAAACTATGAAATAATGTGTTTTTAGTAATGAAATTTGCAGCCAAATCCCTGCATACTGTCGTTGGACAAAAACCACTGGCAACATCTCTGTATACTAAGTTTGTCAAATTTGTTTGTACTCTTGAATCTCATGTGTTTTAAAAATGATAAAAAATCTACAAGATTTTTAAGATAGTGTGGGGAAGGAAATGTAGCAAATAGATCATCAGCTGAACTTGAACTCATGTCCCATGACTGAAGAACAACAGTCTCTAAACATGGGTGTGCTGACACAATCACTTGTCCACTGGCTCTCCAGCCTGCAATTTAATCACCATAGATCCTCAATATTGAGTCATTGAGGGTTATACTTTAGCTGCCATGGTATCAAACAAGGACTGTTGTCTTGAAAACTTCATACACTTTGCTGACTCCTTCTAACTGAGCTAGAACTGCCTTGATCCTGTCACTTAAGGATCCCATCCAACACCGATGAGCACAATGATTTGACATGCGAAGAGTAATTACTGCAGACTTACTTTGATTAACATTTAAAAGCTCGAGCTTTTGAACCATCTACATATTTCTACAATCACTTTAAGATGACTCCTTCACTACCACCAAAGAAGTGAGAAAATGGAATGGAAGGTTGCTGGATGTTTTCAGTGTGTGTCGCCTTAAACGATCTCTTACTGATTGCTTCCCCGCGCTGCTTTCTGGCATGGAAAGCCTGGATCTTTGATTAGCAAAGACTCCCCCATAATCACAAGTGTATGATTATGGCATTAGGGCCGGATTCCTCACATCAGAATTTGCAATCAAGAAATTGGCGTCGGGGATCAATACAGTGCAGAACCTCGTCTGATGACTGAGAGGGGAGTGGAGGTGTGTGTGAGGATCAATTAGGAAGAGATTGCCACATCCAGACATTACTTTTAATCTTCTAATGCATCGGCATAGAGGCGGAGGGGTCCCCAGCATTTGTCGGCTTCTAAGGAGGGGGAATCGATTCCTGTCTGCACGTCTTGATGCCAGTTCGTCCTGGGCCGTTTCAACAGCATCCGAGAAGTAATGAAAAGAGAGAGAGAACCCAAATCGGCTTACCCTCCGTAAGTGAAGAGACTGTATTTGATGTCACACTTGAGGTGAGGCTGAAACATTTTAATCCTTGAAATAGTTTCTAATACATCTGAATACCTGGTTAATCTCTCAGATGGAGCGGAGTCTACTGTAGTGCTGGAGGCTTGCCTACTGTGTTGACATCCTGTTTCATCATACCGATATGTCAAGCGTATAAAGCGCAGTAAGAGCTCTTGATTGACCTGCTGAGTGACACTAGCGACAATCTCTGCAAGGCACAAGCAGATGTGGATGTCTTTTTACCACTGCTTCCCTATAAAGCCACTTACTGAACCTTTAATTGAGAACCTTTGATACTCTGACAAGCTATTGCACTGAGGGTTATATTGTTTCACAGGGTAATTTCAACTCTCTAGAACAGTTTCATGCTGGAATTGTGGATAGAAAATATTATACAGGGGGCTATAGAGTTCTTATCAGTAGAGTCAAGGCAGAGTGTGGCTCATTCAATTAATCAGGCATCATTTAAACCAGCAGGCTTTGTGACAAGGGACCCAATCACTAAGGAAAAAAGCCTTTCCCGACATTCCCGCTCCGAGTCCCTTGCGGTAATGCGCTGTGGCAACCTTCTAACTATCCAATTCCAGGCCTAGACCCCCACGGTTTACACAGTCCCTCTGCCTCTTCCCAGTCCCTTTCACTTCACTTTCATTAGACCCCACATCACTAAAGGGAGGATGCGAGGGAAGATCCAGCTTCATCTCATGTCAGAAACTAGCCTCTATGGTGAGGGGAGAATTAGCACACAGGCTAAGTAGGAAGAGAGTTAGGGACTAAAGGAAGAACCTGGGGACTACACATATTACAGTATGCCCAAGATTTACCATGTAAAATTCAAGACGTTTTAGGGCTTTTGCAAGTCAGCTTAGGCTGAAGTGTAGACAGAGTTTCCCAGTGTTAGTCCTGCATGTCAGGGATTCAGCTGTGGCAGAGTGTATGGGGAGAAGGGTCTCTGCATAAGCAAAAGCTCTCATGTTATTCCGTTACAGGGATATGCTTATAAAAGAAAATATTTCAGTCTTTAGGTCCAAGGCTTCATTAATAAATAATATGTTTGAGCCATATTAGAGATAATCCATAAAAGATAGTCAATGTGTCGGTTAGCAGAAAAAAAAGCTGGAAAGACACCCATGAGCCATTGAAATAATACAAACAAATAACTTATATTACCCCATGTTATTTTTTTTCCATTTACAGTGGTAGGAAGGCTGTCTTGGGGCAGTGGACAGCCGCTCCAGAACTCCAAAGAGGAAACACAGCCCCTGAAAAGTCTGAATTAAAGAGATGACTAATCCCGCTTTAAAGCATCTGCATGAGCTCTAATAATTCTAACTGTTTTCAAAGCCAGTGAAATCCTTCATTTGCTACTTTTAATTGCTAGTCACAGATATAAGGCATGACATAATACTGAGCATTTAGTGGAGCATGCATCATCCTCTCAAGTTATAATTCATACTATGAAACGTGGGAGATCTTCAGAACCCCTGAATTTCGGATTTGTAACAAAATGCAGTCAACTTAGTGTCAAGGTCTTCACTACATTGGACACACTAAGAGGTTCTGTGTCCACAGACACCATTATTTTTTTGTTATCATTTTCAACCCTAGACAAAAGTAGTCAAATGCTCTGTCAGTGCTTTTTGACTACTGGTGTCTTCTTGGTAAACAACAAAAGCAGAGGTGAAATAAGCTAACTTGTGCTCTAACTAACAGTAGCTTCTTGGCTTTATCTTCATGTTTTCTAAATGAAATTTCCATGACTAAAGGTCAAATTTGAAGCACACAGAGTTACAATGATTAGCACCCAAGAAGTCCGTTCTCTAAACCAGTCGTTAAGAGAGTTTGCTTTGAAAGAACTTCCAGCAGACAGAAACATTGGCTGCTAACGAAAACCATTAGAAGGTTACAAACTGTAGATTAGGAGTACTGGCTGCTTAACATCTCCTAATGTTTACAGCACAGCATTTCAAAATGCAGCATTAAGTTTAGCCAAACGTAAGAGATGAAATGATTCAAGTGATGAGACTGCGCAGTACAAATTGGCTGTACACATCTGTGCGTGGGTGTGGATGGAGACCATGGTAAAACTGAACTCCACATCTGAAAGTCTGCGTGTTTCCCCTGTCTGATGTCTCAAAGGGTTTTATAATTACAATGTTAATATGTGATTTTTCCAGCAACATGAGGTAAAAACAGTCATTACCTAAACAGCAGGTCACACTTATCAATGAATCACACCGGCAAAACAGAACAAGAAAAATGTCAGAATAGGCTTTAAAAACCACTCCAGTAATTTTCTGCATTTATCTCATTGTCAGAAAGTTAAATTGAAACATGAAACAATAAAAACTACTGATCACCCTCAGTATTTGGTACAAAATAATGAACAACTCGTATTCCTGGATAACAGGGAAACAGAGGATATGACTCATTTCTCTCCATTACTGAACAACCTTTTGGAGATATCATATTAGTCCAAAAATTCCCATTGAGAGTGTGTATCGAGCCTGCGCATTTTCAAGCAAAATATCTTAAACACTGCTACAGATAATAAACAAAATGGTAACATTTAACTGCCTATAGCAGCAAACATTCAAAACAAACTGGCCAGTGAATGTCTTCACAAGTGTATCAAACTTCTCATACAAACATGGTCTTACTTTGACACCAGGTTTTAAAAAGAACACCATCTCAGTTGGATAGTATCCTACAGCACAAAAAGAAACGAAAAGAAAATCATACTGCGAACCTGTCAAAAAACAGAGATGGACTTGAACTTGTAAAGGGTCTTTCAGTCTTTCTGAGCACTCAAAGCAGCTTTACACCGGAGGTCACATCTAACCATTTACACCCATTGACACTCTAGTTCACTCAGTGATGAATTTGGATATATATTCTCTAGGTTCTTGGCTCTTGATAGATAGAAATGATCGAAAAGATGTATTTATGCCATAAAAACAGTGTGGAGGGATCTGTTTTTACACATTACTGAGTGACTAAGGGTCAGTTTTAGGTGCCAAGTTTTAAAAAGGCATCACTGCTATTTAACTTGTACATGGATCGTATTTATCATACATCATAAGCTTTTCTTTTTGTGTATAAAGGTTACAATAGTTCTTCAATTTTAGGGTTCAAAGTCTACAAGTTGATGGAGTTTTCTTTTTACGATGAAACCAGGCCCCTAATTCAAAAACATTATTATCAATGTGCAGTGTGTGTGTGTGTGTGTGTGTGTGCTAAAGGCAGAAGAATCAAGAAAAACACTTTTCTCTTTGACTATTGAGTCATCAGTCATCCTCAAAACCCTTGGCACAATAATCCTATTTATTCCATCATTGTCCTGATTTCCATCTACAAACAGCTCTGGAGCTGAATGACAGCTTTACAAGAAAAATATCTTAAAGGGTAAAATGTACCCTACTCCTCTATAGCTCTAGATATTCTTATGCTGTCGGGTGTTTGTTATATTTTCCAAAGTCTGCGATTGTGTGTGTGCACCCGACAGTGAAAGGAAAACTCGTCCCGCTGACAGATTCTAAACCTGACCTGAACACTGACCCCTAGCAGCGGCGGCTCATGTAGAGGAAGATAGACAAGCTGGCAGGATGCCTGAGCTTGCCAACATCTCCTCTTTTTCCGAGCGCTCTCAGGGACCGGCAGAGCTTTCAAGGTGCTGCAGAGATGCTGAGACCAGTAGCAAAGAAACACCTCCCCCTCACACATCTGAAAAGAAGTGATATTCTGTCCTGCAGAGACAGAAAGTTAGAGCTCTCACTTCCTCAACAGTGCCATGATTAAAAAGGTGGGGCAAAACCCAAAATGAGTTCAGGGAGAAGAAATTGGCAAATGTTAAATGAGGCTGAAAAATGATCATTCTCTGTGAGCGTGTGTTGAAGTTTCAGAGACAGGAGAGAAGGTACAAAAGAATAATTGCTACAAAAGCTGGACAAAGCAAAAATGAGCAGAGATGGAGTGAGACAGCTTCATTGTCTGATGACTCAGGACTTGCTTTGTGTCAAACTGCTAAATTTGGACTGAAAATGCATAAAAACTAAACTTATATTGGCTAGAGATAGGGTTGCCAGATCTTTTGAGAGAAACAAGTAATATGAGAAAGAATGAATATGCATGTGCTGTATGTTCACAAATTTGAATGAATCAGTAAATATTGAATGAAAGAAGGAATCCTCAAGGTGAGCAGTTTTACTTATTTATTTAAACATGAGTAAGGCTGGTTTTACATCCAAGAGAGGCTCTTATTCACAATGGTGACCTTCTTTTTAGGTTCCATTAGCAAACATTGTTAAGGGTGTACACATGACTTTGTCCATAATAATCACTATTACAGTGATTACCTCCGCCAAGGAGGTTATGTTTTCGGGAGAGTTTGTTTGTCTATCTGTCTGTCCGTCCATCTGTGAACAAAATAACTCAAAAAGTAGTGGATGGATTTTGATGAAATTTTCAGGAAATGTTCAGCATGGAAAAAGGAAGAACTGATTTGATTTTGGAGTTGATCCAGATCAGCGTCTGGCCGCCATGGCAAAAAATGTGATTTCTGTGAATAACTACTGAACTAAAAGAGATATCATTATGAATCCAATTGCTAATGGTATGTTTTCATGGTCAAGGAATCTAAATATTTAGATGAAATAAAGGTAGGACTAATATTTATGGTAAAAATCACAATATGGCTGTGGACTGCGGCGCTGGCGGAGGTCTGCACTCTCTGAGTGCTTTTCTAGTTAATTCTTTTTTTTTAATGTATTTTCTGGGGCATTTTGTGCCTTTATTGATAGGAGAGAGACAGTGGATAGGCCCGTGAAAGGGGGAGAGAGAGTCGGGGAAGACACTCTGCAAACTGGTCACAGGCGGGATTCAAACCTGGACCGGCAGAAGCAAATACATGGGGTGCCTGGTTGCTAACCACTCCACCAAACCAGCACCCCAATGCTTTTCTAGTTAATTCTGAGATAACTTCCATTCATAGATTTTATCAGAGTTGAGAGCCATTTTATTGTTATATCATCAATGTTTGTTTGTTTTAAACTTTAGAAATCCTAATACTTACACCAACAGTTGTTGCTGCAATGGGACAAAAGAGCCAGGTATTAGACAAACATAATTTAAATTAGCTAATTATTTTATAAAGTAATATGAATAATTGTTGTCAGTCAGTGGAGACGCCTTAATTGACACCTATTATATTCAACTGATAGTGCTGCTATAATACAATTACAATTAAAATGTAGTATTTGTCTTTTTAAACATTTCATGAAAAATAAACAAACAAGGAAAAATAAAACACAAAAAAATATACTGTGGTCCATGTTGGAGACTACATAATGCATCATAAATCCCTGTGGATATTTAATCTGTAACTTTACACAAACAAAAACAATGATGATCAAATAAGATAATTGTTGCTGTCAATTCTTCTCCGACACAGCATCACAGGCATTGACACAGGAAGCAGGACGAGTCCGACTAAGCATCAGCACCTCAGAAAATAACGGGGAATCACAGAGGCCCTTCATAGAGTATGTGAATATTAATCAATATCATATCTTGTACACTCTCATGTATTAAATTTGTAATTAAGTGTCGTACACAGAATTTGAAAAAGTATGAGATTAAACGATGATCATGTTTTGATTTCTTTTTTGAATAAAAGAACATATATGCAAATGTAGAGTTTAATGTGTAGTCTTAAAATATGTCCTCAATTATGCAACTAAGACAATGATGTTAAATGAACTTAATCATATGTATATGTAGACTTGGAAATATAGCACCATATATGCATATTTGTAAAACACATCCAATAGATAAAACGCTAAACTGACGTTTTGTCCTACTCCTTACAGGCCTGTAAATATCACCCTGCAACCTAAAAGTGACGCAGAAAAAACAAGCTTTAAGTCCATTATAATTAAAGAAACTCTAAGATAACTCTAGAAAGAAGTAGGATTGCAAAATTCCAAAAGCTGAGTCTCCATTTTACTTTATTTGTGAAAGTCAACCTTCAGCTTTTCTTCCATTTTTAATTCATCTCAATACGAAAGAGGCATGGCCCTTACTCAGTGCAAGAGAGAGCAGAAGCAGTGTATCCACAGGTTCACACGTCAGATAATAGCACCACTGCACACTACATCAGCACAAGTGCCATTCAATAAAAGCACCAGAAACTCAAAACCTGCTGCACTCTGCTGCATTTCAATCTAACCACATTTTAAAAGCAGTGCCAGTCATCAGAGCTGGTTATTTTAAGAAAAAGAGGGGTGAAAGGGTTAAAGGAGAGGTATGTGCAGTTCGAGTCATGCTGTGCATCTGAACATAACGGTCTGGTGTGTTTGTTAAGTCGTGAGTTGAAAGTGTGCAGAGCGAGATAGAAATAGGAGTCCCTGTGGGTCCAAGCCACTCTAATTCCATCCACAGCGTCCCAATTAAAAGAGTTGCAGGGCAGAGAAGGTTCCCTCCGCAAGGCTGCAAGAAGTGGCTCACAGACCCCCGTCTGAGAGGGACGAGGTGGAAGACGCTGTCTTCAATGATTTCCAGTCCAGTTAAGATGAAACTCAGTACTAGCTGATTTAACAACTTTTCGGAGGCATAACTTTTCTCCTGTCAATATAAAAACAAAATGTGTTTACAGGTGCCTCAAAATTCAGAGCAATTTTCAGTTATTAGGAAGTTGCATCTTTCAATTTATAAAAAATAAACAGAAAGTGTGTTTAGGTTTGAGAATACATTTTATTTACTCAATGGGGGCATGAAGGAAATATTTTTAAAGATTGAAATCACAAAGCGTATTGATGAATGTGATAAAGATGTCACATAGAGCAAACAACAAAGCAAAATAAAGAGTGTTTCTGTCTCTTTCAGGTTCCACATTTTGAATTCTAGTGTGTTCATTGTCAGAAAGTACACTCACTGATAATTTCCCTCTTTCCACAAAGGAAGTGACAAAAAAGGACAATCCCTTAAACAGAATCTATTTAGTTTTTCCTCCATTAGTTCCTCTAAACCCGGCTGTCCAATTACAGCACTCTTTCATAGCAATTACATTGTTTTGATTTTTTCTTTTCTTATTTGTAGTCATCTGCAAAAGAAGCACTCATTATTTTGTTACTGGCTTTTTCGTCCTTAAAACCTAATGAAACAGACAGTCACAAATAGGCTGTATAACCACTGGGCCTGGAAAAGAAGCTGCTTTAAAAAGCCTCTTGTTTTTATTTCACCGTCTGAGACAAGCATAAATGGAGACATTAAAAACTGTAGCCTGGAGTGGTGTTTTCCATCTAACTGCAGTGCAGACTTCTCAGACAAAGATAGCACAGTATCCTGTTGACAAGACGGTCAAAATAAGGAAAAATTAGCCAGATAAAAGTGAAACAGATTTATTTCTCATAGATACATTGGTGCAACTTCAGTTTACAGTCAATTAGAGCTGGGCAAAAAATCGATTAAGTCGATTAATTCTGATTATTTTCTGCAGAAGATTTAAAAAACTAAAAATCGAGATTTTTTTTTCTTGCCATAGTCTAATTGTAAGTAGTTAAAATTTTTGAAAAAAATTACAGTTTTCATGATGGTCGGCCTTGTAGAGTTTGCACAAGCACTTTTATAGGCTTGTATTTGTTATTTAAGTAAATTAAATATTGATCCAAGAGTTTCATGCTCATACTGTAAAAATACCTCAGCCTTTAAGTGTTTATATAGACAAACCTGCCTATGTTTTAACTACATAATCAACCTGTTATGACCCAGACTTTGAATTTAAAAGGGAAACATTTAGACAACATAAAGGCAAAACTTGATTTGTTTCATTTTTATGTCACTGGGAGTTTTGTTTCTTTTAGGGAGGGAAAAATCGATTAAAATCGTAAATCGAGTGTCGTGGAAAAAAATCTGGGATTTTATTTCTAGGCCATATCGCCCAGCCCTACTGTCAATGCATAAGAACTATCTGTGATCAGATGAGCCTGGATTAAAGCTTGCCTAAAAATTGATCAATACGTTATCTATGGTGTTTCAGGCATCAAGAATCATGTTGTTTTTAAGGTTTAAGTTGTTTAACAGCGTTACCGGGCTCTCTTATTTGAAGGGTGATTGTTCCCTTCTGCTTTAATTCAAAATATCTTTTTTAAAATCTCTACTTAACTAAAACTGCATGGCACGGAGTGTGATCACTAAACATCAAAGTTAACTCAAGTTTCTGTTTAGTTGACAAACTTCAGAAAATAAGTCAGGACTTGCAAGGACTTGCATTGTGAGCTATTTGTAAAGCAGCCTGGGAGTACTTGTAGCAGATATCAGGAGCTTTTTATCCTCTCATTACGTGAATTTTATCCACAAAGCAGACACTTTGGTTTGTCGTTGAGTAAACACAACTCGCAGAGTGCAGAGTTTTTGTTAAAAATGTCCTTCATTTTTAAAGAGATGTAAACAGAGAAGGCAGTCAGAGGAGAGGTTTGATTTCTCACTGATTTAATTATGTTTGTTTGTTTGTTTGTTTTTTGCTAATACCAGGGTTCTGCTCTCACCTCAGAGTTATCGGTGAAGAAGATATAAACATAATGAACTACATTATCAACTTGTGACAAGCAGATCCAAAACCCTCATGGATATATTAATTGTTTGAGGTCAGGGTTAATAGATGTTTGTTACTGTCATGTCATCATGAAAATATGTTTTAACTGAAATAATCCAGGCTTTGAACCGCAGGCTGTAGAAGATACTGAACAAAGCCAGAGAAGTGAAAGCTTTTGGACACTGAAGAGGCTTTTGAGTGAGCTCTGCAAAAACAGTCATGATGAAAACAGTCTCAAACTGCCCTAAACCAACCTCAAATATGGCCATCTAAAGAAAATGTCGACCATGCTCTTATACATGACCTAAGACCCTTTATAAAAAGCCCTACAGGTAAGTTGAAAAGAATCATCCCCAAAAACAAGAGGATTTAAATACATTAGCTATTAACCGTTTTTTTTTTGTTTTTTTTTTTTTTTTTTTACTAGGCTGTGTATTTCTGCTTTAAAACACCTTTTACAATGTGGAGTGTAAGTGAAGTTTTGGCACTTTTGCATTGTTTTTTTTTTCAACATTGAGGGTTGCATTGGTATACATTGAAGATAACTTGCCAACTCAAGTGTCAGGGCAATATAAAAAATGCACTGTTTTTATAAATAGTCTGCACAGGAGATTAAGAGATGGATATAGATGCATGCGTAGTAAAAAAAAAAAAATCTTCCATTATTAATTGCACTATTAAAAAAAATAACAAAATAGTCCAGTTTTTGTTGATAAGCTCTACCCTTTCTCACCTTCTGTTCAGTTTCTTTGTTCGGATTCAGTAAAAAAATTGATCCAGATTTGGAGATTTCCCTTCACTGATTCATGTTCACATGGAGCTGTGCATTATGGGAAAAAAAGCAGCTAAAAAATTACCCAAAAATACAATATTATAACAACAGTATTTGTTGCTATAAAATTAGTACATTTAATGTCTTACGTAAGACTATGCAAAATGAGCAAATTTATAAAAGTGGGACATGTCTTTTGATGTAAGTGTAGACAAAGAAACAAAAGAGGGGCTTTTAACAGTAGCTAGTGGACCATAGGGGACACCACATAGCATGGAACACAGCGCATCAACTACAGAGGACGTTTAAGTCCAGAAATGGTTAGCATGCAGAAATAGCAGTGCACAGCTTAATTAGGATCAGTTCTCCTGCTTGAAAACCTGAACAATTGCTGTCCGTGAATCTTTACAATCCTGTTGTGATCTGTTGTAGCGACAGTGAGAATGTTTGCCTCTTTATATTTTCATGGTATGTCGTGTCGTTGCACATCTTTAAAATATGTATTATTACTTTATTATTATCTTTACTAAAAAGTACTCTGCTATGGTTGCCATCATGCAGGTACTTCTACTGCTTATACTACAACAACAGTGTGATGAGTTAACTCATCACCCAATTAATATCAATGGTCAATTGTGTTCTCACTAAAAATGAACAATGCCAGGGGTTGATTAGATGGAAGCTGAGACCATCCTTTTTAGGCAAGCTTAGCGTGGTAATTTGAACCAAAACAGGACTTGATTGCTGTGTTTTTACAAATATGTAAACAAACCATGCCAGGCACAGAACACTCACATGTGTCGGAACAACTCTACCAACAATCTTGGTGAAAACAACCTTAAAGCTATGGGCTACGATTTGGAAGCTTGGTACATCTTGATAAAACCATTTATAAGGCCATTATGGTCCTATGGTCTGATCTACGCAATATAAAGACCAAAAAGAATGAAAGAAATCCACTCAGTATATCCGCTACAAAGCATCATAATAGTTGACCAATCCGAACCGCCGTTCCCCGCGGTTCGGATTGGTCTGTGAGTCCATCCAATCCCCTGTCTCCCCTGCTCCACACCATCCCGCCTCCTCCCCACTACCTTCCTCATGTACTGATGAGCAGCTAGCTGCACAGCTACTGAAGCGTCATGGAGCCGGAGAAGACCAGCACCGAAACTGGGAGGCCACATCTATTACCCTCCACATCGAAGGGAAGGAAACGTAAAAGTTTTGAGGAAAAGGCTGAAGTAAGGAAGAAATATATATATATATATATATTGTTAGGAGGCGACATGAGCTGGGGGGCGGGATCTTGGAACATTGAGGGGAGGGGTGAGTGAAGGGGGGGCAGGCTGCGTTTTTCAAATCTGTCAACAGCCAAACTGGTTTTCAGATCGTAGACCCTAGCTTTAAAGCAACAGATCCTAATGTCGACAAGCCAGAACAGGAAGAGAAAGAAAAGGTTATAATGGATGACATTTTCAACATCTGAAGACTGGCTTTTTTTCACTCAGTCTGCAACATTTTAAAGGCTTTGATAAAAAACTTCATGTAAATGACAAAACAACAGAGAGAACATCTGTTTTCAGTGAATAAATTAACTCAATATCAGCACAGAGGTGGCAAACGCGTGCCATTAAACCATTGCTTTTCAACTGATGTAACACAGTCACAATCCTCCTGCTCTATGTGTAACTTCACCATCTCCTGAGGAAGTCCTGCCTCTGCAATCTCCAAGCAAAGCATCGCAGCATATGGATGCAGGCGTGCATGCACACACAGATGTGCCGCGAGGGTACTTAACTGTCTGTCAGCTTGTATTAGGGCAAAAGAAAAAGCGGTGTGTCGTGGAGAGAAAAAAGTGGCCGACTAGGAGATATGTGTGCCTGCCTGACTTGATTTTCACCTACTGCCAACAACAGGGGGTGAAGTTAATGAGGTTGTTCCATGGTCCCATCACTTCCAACCCCTGTGTCCTCTAACACTCTATATTTTCTCATTTCCTACACTGTCATCGTCAAGTCTGCTTCTTGGCACATTTTACCCTGGAAAGAGACAATCGCCCTCACATATTGAGACTGAAAGCCAGGGCATCTTTTGTCCATAAAAAAAGGCACCGAGGACAAAATGGACTGTGAGGTCGCAGCGACATGGCAAACATTAATGGGTCATAAAGTCATGTATCTAATCAGGTGCAAAGACGAGTGGAAGCAGCAGAGGGGAGAAGAAAAATATGGAAATAATAAGAACAAAGAGCAAATGTGAGTTAATGATCATGAACGTGTGTGTATGTGCATATGTCTGTGCAGATTCTTTTTATGACACTGATGCAAAAAATAGGTATAAATCATCAAGGCTGACACAGACGATGAGTGACCTGGCGCCCAATTTCACCACGAGATTGGGATGAGGACATGGCGAAGTGTGAAATTTTGGGGCAGGAGGCGTGCTTTAAGAACATACTGTGTCTCTCCTCTTCCTGCTGGAAGTCACTTCAAATCAAGCAAGCAAATCAGCTGCTGAAACACCTCCAGCCCAGAACAGAGTGGTGCAGGGATTACATTTTTATATGCTAATTTAAAAGTTAGCATTAGGCTGGTTCCATTAAAAAGGTTCACGTGATCATTGTTAAAAATAAGCTTTAAGATTTGTTTTTATCAAAATAGTTATGAATTCTACACACTGATTCAGTTCTGCATCCTCATGTTTTTGTTGTTCCACCAAACAAAAAATCCAACAATCTAAGTTGTTGGCCCTAATTTCTGTAAAACTGAACCCCACACTGGACCATGTCTATCTCCGTCTAATGATTATCAAGTATCACTCTGACAATTTTACAGTGAATAGAAAACCGAGTTAATAGTAGGGCTGAATAATACTGGGGAAAATGATATAGCAGTAGTTTACCCTCCTTTGATATACTTAGAATATTCTAAAAGTAACTTTCATGGAAAATGTGTCTTTGTGTGTAATTATTTAAATTATCTTTAGCTCAATTTCCTTTACTCTTCTATTGCATACTCATGCCCTCTGAAAGTAGCACATTGTACCTGTGACAGGCTTCTTCTGTGGCTTGTTAAGTTTTCTGTGCAGGTAATACACAAACCCTGCAACCATTACTCTGTTTCAACTGAGTATGAGAACCAATGAATATCTGACAAACTTAAAACGTAGCTAGTTAAGTAACACAAATGGCAGCATGGCGTGTATGTCCTGTGATTTGAATATTATGCAAGCGCACATTGTAGGTAAGATGCAAGTACAGTTTAAATTGTTCAGTGTTACTTTGTGGACTCATTTGTGTTCATGACATCCTGTTGCCAGGCTGGCACATCATCAAAGTCAAAAACTGTTAAGACAATTTAGTGCTTTAATGAATAATGAATAACTGCTATTAGTAGGCCAATTTAATTATCCTTACTGTAAGACATGTGTGGCATTGCACCTCAGGATGAGTTTGTTCTGTGAGCAAACACTGTCGCAGCGGCCATATGCAGGGCTTAAAGTAACAAAAAAATCCTGAGACAGAAGTTTGTTCCAGGAAGTGGGGGTGCAGTGGACCCGACGCATACACACTTTTTTGCATTGTGCTTGGCAGGGTACAAGATGACCTACAGTTTAAATGTGAACTTAAGAAAGTAAAGGTAATAATGTAAAAATGACATGCAAAACTCAGTCAGGAGAATTAATTTGAAATATTCATTTTGCAACCATTTAATTCAGTAAAGGGCAATTTATACAAAAAATATAAACTGTAACAGAGCAACAGTGAACTGTAGATATTGTAATTTAAAATTGCAACATTTCCCTCGTTTTTGTTTAAAACAGACAATGGCAAAGCACGGTGCCCCTAAAGGGAAATCGGCTGAAAAATAATAAATCAAAACTATCTGTTGGGCAATAGAAACTATTTGGTGAGCACTCGATAGTATCTTGCCCCTAAAGGGACTATGGGAGAGCAAACATTTAATTATGAGTATTGGGTGGGTACCAGAAACTATGTAGAAGATGAATATATGTGTAATTTCTGATTTAAACGCTATTACTTGTTCAATTCATTTTCTGCTATTCACAGCCCATTGTTCCCCGAGGAGCAGTTTGAGGGAGGGGCCTGGCGAGTTTTTTTTTTAGTTTTTTTTATCATACTCAAATGCTGCAGATCCAGCACCATGCCGGAATACTTTAAGCCCTGCATATGAAAACAGAACATGTATTTCCTATCAGTATTGACTAATCTCACTTATTGCTGACAGGTAAATGGCATCTGCAGCAGAAACCTGACTGGGACATCCCTATCAAAAACTCTTTTTCATGTTATAGACTTTAGCACAGGCTAGCAGCAATGTTGTGACGTAAAAAAATCTTAAAATTTCATTAGTGGAACATTTCTACATGTATTTAATGTCTTGTTTGATGATTTGGAAAAACACATTTAAATCTCCAAAGCTTGTGTTTACCACAGAGGTTTTCGGGGAATCTAATTAGAAACTTCAAAAATCTCACAGACATGAGGAAAAGGGGTTAAAATGCTATCTAGTTTCTGACATTGCTGCACCACTATAGTGGCCGTCAAGTGAGATTACATCCCTGTGAAATGTGTGCAGCTCTAAAACAGACTGAAAAGATGATTTGTCAAGGTTTGTCTCCCCGACATATAAAGACACAGACAGCCTCTCTTTAGTCATATATGTGGGAGGAATAGAAAAACTCTCATCTTCCCCATGCAATTATTACAGTAGTAATACAATCTGTAAATTATTAAGTTGGTGTTACAATGGCCTAACCTCATCCAATCATGCTGGTGTGATCTATAATTCAACAAGGGCTGCTGAGGTTCCCTTATTATTACCAACACACTGGAATTCCAAATGAGCTCGCTATTTCAGCCTCGCTCTGTGTCACTCTATCAGTCTGTCTCTTCCACTTTCTCTCTGCGTCTGTCTCATCTGTCTCTTTTTCTGTCTGAACTTGACGTCGGTGGGCACACACTCCGAAATTCCTCACATGCATTTATTAAGGGCTTGTGCAGGAAAATCATCATTAGCAGCCACTCTTTGCGCAAAACTCTTAACTCTAAATGGAAACCCCGGCAGTGGTATCAGTTTTACTGCAAGCAGTAGGAAAAGAGGCTGAGGGAGTGTGCGTCGCAAAAAAATCCTGTTTGATCATCTTCCTAATTACGTCTGTAACAATACCCAAGTTGTTTTGCACAGAATCAGCAAGAGAATATGCAAATAGGCACCGCTGCACCGCACTGTGTGTGCTGAAGCCTGGGCAGATGAAAAAAGTGCATTGTGGTGCTTTCTTGTTTTGAATTTCAAAAGGAAAGTGAAAAACGTTTCCAAGAATTCTCTTTATAACCCTAGGCATTAATTCTGCATATTACAATCAATTATAGAGATCTGAATAGCAGATTTATCTATGGAGGGAACATCTGGAGAGGACAAACTTCAATGAGACTATTGTATCAAAAAGGACGCCTCGGTGGAAAATGAAATGCTGCGCTGCAACCAAAGGCTGCAGACGAAGTGAGATGGGGTTAGGGGCGCAATTAGGACGGAGGAGACATAGACGAGTCCCTGACTGATGGTGTTGCATATTCAGCAACACGGCGCTAACACAGGACGACAAGCAGCCGAGGAGGGCCATGCAGCACATAAATATACAAGCAAACGCGCTCAAATGCAAACATACACCCTCGCATGCCAAAAAAGCAAGAGAGAAACTCAATCTGAGGCACTTTCACAACTTTATTGAGCATATTACTTTCAAGCACTTAGAACCACAGCACAGAGAGACACACCAGGAGATCAAGTAAGGTAAATTATAGAGAGCAACTTCAGTCGACAACCCACAGTCTTCAAGGTCACATGTAATAGAACCTGCACGACACAAGTAAGCAAATACTCTCCACAGCACTTCATTTCTTTGAAAATGTATGCAAAGGTGTAAGATAAAATTACATACTTGTTCCTGATTCTTGTCTTTTGAGTGGGTAATTATGCCCTCTCCAAATAATTACGGATGCATGCACTTCCCCAGTCAGGTAACAGTATCTGACATCAGATGTACAAGATGTTTG
Source organism: Scarus forsteni (assembly GCA_036419115.1). Taxonomy (NCBI): domain Eukaryota; kingdom Metazoa; phylum Chordata; class Actinopteri; order Labriformes; family Labridae; genus Scarus; species Scarus forsteni. The sequence goes on from JAZDUH010000383.1 coordinate 17,351,686, forward strand.
AAGTAATTCTTAATTATTGTAACAACACAAGTTCAAAATCCTGGTTAAAAACTTTGTCTAAACTGTAACAGGGCTGTCTGTCAGGGGCCTGCTGGTGGTCTCTGCAGCTTGGCTTATTGGGACTGTCTTGATGCTTAAATGCCCTTCAGCCCAGATCTACTGTTTGTAAAGTTCAATGAACAAACACTATAACTTGATGGCATCACAGATATGATGAAGCAGAACGGATGGCAGCATCTCATATGGAATAACAGAGCTGAAGCTGTTTGCGGACTGTGCAAGAGTACTTGATTTTGGCATGCCTTCAAACTACTCTGCTTCAGTCGTGCCAAGAACAGGCTGTTTTATTTGCAGCTGAAAATCCTCTAGAGCTGTTCATGTATATATCATAGATATATACATGAACAGACAGACAGACAGACAGACTGACTGACTGACTGACTGACTGACAGATAGATAGATAGATAGATAGATAGATAGATAGATAGATAGATAGATAGATAGATAGATAGATAGATAGATAGATAGATAGATAGATAGATAGATAGATAGATAGATAGATATACATACATACATACATACATATTTGCAGGCCAATCCTTCACAAGATTTAGCACACCGTTCCATAGTAGGGAAACCTTGTTGTAGTACATTCCAGACAATGACTTTGGATTTCAGCTTGCTAGAATGTACAGATATCTACTAAAAGTATTTTAAAATGAAAGATTACCTCTGGTTTCTCTGATAGAGTTACAGTTGTTGGAGAGAATAATCCCCCTTCTTTTATCATCTATCACATAACCGAGAATATCCCTAATGCTAATTCAAATGCATGTGATGTTTGTTTTTTTCTCCATTTAAGTTTCTCTGTGGATGTTTTCTGTTCGAGGTAAAACTGACTGACTTTGACAATTTTGTGCCACACTGGCACTCTTGTTCTTTATGCACTCCTGTTCAATAATTAAAGTGACAGAGTTTGGACAGGCAGTGACGAGGGCAGGCCTGCCTCTTATCTCTCAAACTATAAAAGTCCACACACACAAAGGCGTAAGCATTAACAAAGCTTTGCACTGAGCTAAAACCCAGGTGAGAGCTAAACCTTTGCCCCAAACAGCAAACAGGGGACCTGATTAGGCCCCTGGAGATGGTTGCACAGACCTGGCAGGACCACAGCTCCAGCTGGGGAGAACTGACCCCCTTTTCCCTTACATGTCAGACCCCACCTAAGGGCGGGGAAGGCTGGAGAACGTGTGGGGTTCAGTGGGATGTGTTGCAGTGCTTGTGAATGCCAGGAATGATGGCGAGTGACAGCAAGGAAGAAAAGGCATCAAGTGATGTGAAAAATGCAAACCAATGTGTGTTTCCACTGCCAGGATAATGCTCTCTGCTGCAGGGATAAAAAGGCAGCATGGCTGAATGACTGAATGGATGATAGGTTGGATGGATGGATGGATGGATGGATTTTTTCTAGATTTTGCTTCCGGTGAGCCCACATCTGACCAATTGAAGCATGTACTTCACAGTCAGTCAAAACATTTAATGATGTTTTTCCTGGTTGATGCGTCTAAAGGAAAAATGATTGTCTTTCATTCAAATATAAAAATTAGCTTGGTTAAAACATGTAGTTTGCTACCATGATTGTCAGCTTCGTTGTAATGTGAAGCAGTAGAAAGCCTTTCTTAGTCTCATGGGGTTCCATTATTGAGCCAAATCACATAAAAGTAGCAACATTATTTCATTTTTCCCTTTGTTTGCTTTTCTTTTAAACTGCACTTGGTCAGGTGGACCAAAACCTGTCAAATGATAAGAAATGTAGCTAAAGCCTGTAGTTGAGGCTATATTTGCAGTATTTCTTCCTGCTATCCAGTCTATGGTTGCACTAAGACCAAGAAATACACGACAAGCTTCATTAATATCATCTTTTAGTTTAAAGCAGTTTGGTAGTATTTTATGCCATTAACTAAAAATAAAACTGCATTTAGGCTGCGCTGGGTTGCACTTGCTTATTAACTGGAGTGATATCTTAACATTCAGCACAGAATAGTAGAAATTGACCTTTTAATCGGTGCCAAATTCAAGCCATAATTCCTCCTTGTTTGGTTTAAATGGCTTTTGCTGAGGAACAGAACTCTGGTCTGCTTCAAAACTCAGATCCCATGTTCCAGGCGGATTTTTTATTTTATTTTTTCCCCTTTGGTTTGCACCAGAGTTGGTCTCATCCCAGATGAACTGAACTTTCCGAGTGAATCACGGTTTAGTTGGTCGTGAATAAATGTGTTGGGTGTGAAAGTACCCTCAATTAAGAATGAAGCAAAAATATCACAGAGCATAAAGACCAAATAGAAGTCACATTCATGTACGGAAGGAAGAACAAAAAATTAGATTACCAGCACCTCACCGTTCTTAGTAACCTCAACTTCACCTTGAAACTTTTGCAGCTCTAAAAATGTGTCAAGTTTTTCTTAAAGTCATTTTATGCTCACTGGCACAGACTCAACAACAGATGTTGTCTACAACACGGTTTAGTTCAGCCTCAGTGTTTGACTAACATGAACAATCTGCAATGTTTTATCATTTCATCAGAAGCAAAACTGCGAGCTTTACATGTTAAGTGATGGGTTTGAACGTAGAGCAAAAGGCCCACATGGAGGAAAAGCAACAACACACATGCCAAAAGTCTAACACAGGCATGGCAGCACAAACGAATACACAAATGCCACAGCCGGCTTGCCATCTCTCTGCGGACAGGAGGAACACTCCCGCCACATCATCTCAGAGTGCTTTTCATCACAGTGTGACAACATGTCAGCTCCAGTCCCCGTCACTACGCCACACTGCATTGATATTCACCAACTGTGCGGCAGCCTGGGACACAACACAACCATGCCAAAAATATGACACTGGAAGAATAACTCTCCTGCATTTACTTGCCTTCACACATACACACTCACGTGCACTTTCAGCCACTGTCACATACATGATGCATGCCATTTTCACCAGATGCATGAAAACCAGCATATAAGTAACCACGCAAAAGCACTGAGGTGAGGATGTAACATGTTTCTATCAGATTTATTTGTCTCCTCAACACTTTCATGCTCAGTTGTTGGGTGTTTTAAGGTCTGCGTGTGGTATCAGGGCCCCTCCCTCAACCACCTGTCACCCACTCTGACAGACTGATGTATTGACTGACTGGCGGTGCCAATTCTGCATTTATTCCCTCTAAATCCATCCTAAAAAACTACACTCAAAAAATTACCATTCAGCACCCACTCAGATTTACACCCCTGAGGCAAAGAAGAGGAGACTTGGGGGAAGGGAGGGTGCGGAGAAAGAGGGGTATGTGAATATTTATGTCTGTGCATGAGGAAAACTTGTATGAGCACCATGTTGTGATTTAATTACTGTAATTTTTATCTGTCATTTGCAAAAGAAAAAAACAGACAACAAAGCAATCACAAGAGGCAAAAGCATAACAGTGACTGGTAAACAGTTTTATTCCTTTGCCATAACGTGAGGATATCAGAGTTTTTTTATGAGTGCATTTACATTGCAGGGAGCCAAAGTATAAAGCATGAATCATTGATGATCTCCCCCTGACGTGGAGGGGGTATGAAATTGATGAGGAATCAAATAGGCAGCCAAGTCAATCTGCTCAACAAATATTGCCTGCACTGGAACACCAGGTAAGCATGTAATGAAATTTCTAGTGTAGTCTGAAAAAAATCCAGCACAAGAGTGTGATTATGCATCACCTCTTTCTGACTGCTCTGTATCTCTTGCACAAACACAGCCCAGGAGTGTGAATACAAACACACTGGCTGGGGAGATGCATTCAGTGGAGCAATTAAACGTCCCCGAGCGTCTGCATACACACTATCAGCCAAATCAGACTCTACAGGTATCCTCTGTGGAGAGCAGGTACTGTGGATTAATCCAGCCCTGCGTGTCGGAGCTGCATGGCCGCTCCGGCAGCCAGGAAGTACGGCGCTTGTTAAAGTTGATTTATTAGGCCTCTGTTTACTCTGGCTTTCCCAGGCAAGGCAAGGTCAACAATAATGGTCCTCTGAATGGGAATAAATCTCGACCTGGCTACATGGGCGCCTGTGATGCTTTTTTTTTTTTTTTTCCCCGAGCAACCTTTTGTGGCATGAAAGATCAAATCAAACCCCCTCTGGATTCCACTCTTGTGCGCACGCCCACACTGTTTCCATCCCTTAGTGACCAAGGTATCACTCGGGATCACTCTAAATTGGCGCCTCTTCTGTGACTTCTTTTTTTTCTTCTTGTTACTCTAGCCTCCTTCCTCTTCAGCCCTGCACACCTCTCACACTGCTTGTTGCATCTGCTCCCGCATGTGGGAGTGAACAATCATTAAATCAATTAAGGCTTTCATTCCAATGCAGTCCGAGGTAGCAGGGAGACAAAAGACTCAACATGGTTCCTACAATTTCTACCTGATTAGAAGGTGTGTTCATTCATTTTGAGGTTGGTAAAAAGGTCCATCAGCTGCCCTTGAAGGCTAAATCTTTGCCCTCTTGTTTCCTGTCAAATAAGTTTGTTACTTTATCTTCTATTTCTTTCTTTCAACTCTTGTCCCTCAATCTGTGTCAAGCAGGACACATAAAGGCGTAATTCAGAAGAGTGGAGAAGCCCGGTGAGTGTCTGTTCTCACACACAAACACGCACAAAAAATGGAGCTCTCTTAAATCTTTCAATTTTGTCCTGCAAAATGAAAACACACATGGTGATGGAGAAATGAATCAGACCCATTCCTGGCTAACACGCACGTCAAACATGTTTGCGGCAACAAAATGTTCGGCTGCTATCGACAAACACTTTGTGGCTCGTTGTGCTTCTGCCTCAATTCACTTTGCAGGCGAGACTTTGAGAAAAATGTGCAGGGAGAGGAGGTGGATGTGCTATATCCGGGCCTTTCAACATTAAAAAAAGCAAAGGATCTGTGGAGAAAAGATGATGAATATTTTAATGCGCGGTAGACCACTCTGCATGGTCAGAAAGACGTAAGGATGCTTTTCCCCAGAGGTGCACTATTTACAGATGTAGCTATTATAGAAGCACTTTGTTTGTTATTTCAGTTTGCAAGGACAGCTGAAGTGGAGCTCTATTGTGAGCAACCATGGACAACTAAAATCTGAAAAATCTGAACCAACCAGCATGCCAGCGCAGTGCATTACCAGTCTGAGATGGAAAAACAAATATAACCTGAATTAAATGATACATTTTCATACACGGTACCAGTTTAACTCAAATCAGCTTAACTTGGTTTAGGCACCAGTCATCACGCATTCAATGAAAGTAAACTTTAACAGCGCCTCCTCATCATAGTCAGGGTCATCTGATTGCAGCTTGTAAGGCCTCACAACATTCAACCCTGAGGAAAATCTGTCCTGGTTCTTAGCCCTGTGGCTTGGTTGGGGTCTGCTGCCTCTCTGCTAAAGATGTAGCCAAAAAAAATAACAAGCCATCTTATGGACATTTGTTTCTTAATAAGTAAAAAAAACACTCAAAATAATATCAGCTTAAAAGATCACTGCAAATTAAACATGACCCCAGGCAGAAAAGTAACGCAACAAGCTCAGATTAGCTAACAGGCATTAACATTCACACTAACCACAAATGTGAATTGAAACCACAATTTAATAAGAAGAAAATGTTTCAGAGAAAGGGGTGGACAGCAGGGCAACATTCTACAGATGAGAAGTGAGAACTGTTAATGATTGAGCCAGTTCAAACTACTCTGGTCTATCAGTATGTTTGCACTTATACTGAAATAATCCAGTGTAGTGCCTATAGTTCAACATGCTTGCAGAGCATCCTGACACAAGGATGTCAGCCTTTTTCTTTGCAGTGTATTTAAAGAATAAAATTCAAGGTGTGGGACTTCCTCAAACTTATTTTTTAGTTTAGTTTAGGGATATATTTTGAACACATCAGGGCAAAACCTGTTTTATGTCATTTATGTGTCAGGTGGAGGTGTTTTTACTTTGAGAAAAATATCTCCCATATCTCCAAGTCCTAACGCGTAATGTGTCATCGATGGCTGTGTGATCGAGAAAAAAGGTAGAAACACTGCCAACATGCTGAAACATGCATGGAGGCAAGCCATCCAGTATCAGAGATGCCATGTTTGACACTACACAGAAAATCAGCAGTAATCAGTAAGGAATTTGTTCAATAAAATAAACATATCAATAAGCAGACCCAAGACGAGCATTGTATTGATAAACTTATATCAGGCCTGATTTTAATACAGTCTCAACTTGCTAGGAACCTCTCCAGAGTGATATCAAAAAAGCAGGACATACCAATACAAGGTCGGAATCTTTGTGGAATATTTTAAAAATCTGAGTGGGGTTAAGATGCGTAGCCAGTGGCATGTAGTGAAAATGTACCACAAAGCATGTTGGAAGAGGAACAGGGAAGCAGAACAAGAGTGGGTGTGACTCTGTTTGCTCGTAATAAAGTGTCTCACCTTTAAAAAGGTATCTCACCTTGTGCTGAGCCGCCTTTCATTCAGTGCTGCCAGGGGAGAAATTATAATGGAGGAATAAAAGGTCGTCATTTGAGCTCTGCCATTAATTCTCATCTTCAGCTGCCCCTGCACAAAGACTTGGGCCGTGTCATTAGGCCATGTGCCATGAGCTGCTTTCAAAGGTACCACATCAGGAAAAGACTTTAAAGACTTCATAACTACAACTGGACTTTTTAACTTAGGGAAAGGCCATTTCACACAGCTAAAAGTTAATATGGTAACTTTATGTGCTGGATAAGCACATCCAAGAAATATGGGACCTTTGATACACTGGTGGCTGCAGAAAAGAGCACTGCCCGGTGTCAATTGATAATATATTATGGGAAAAATTGATCCGTAAATAAATGCTGCATGTGAAAAAGTTCTGTGAATTAGGGTGAGAATTACATGCATACCACTGAAGGTGTGCAAGCAGTTTGTAACCTTTATCTAATGTCACCCTGTTTTTCCTCCTACATTTGTCACTTTTTGAACTGTATCTAATGAAGCAGAAGCACCACAAAGTGAGAAAAATATATATACGCAAAATGTATCCTTGGTGATTTGTCAAGATTTGACATGTTGGTGCAGAGCTCAGCTCAAAGCTCTTTGATATAGTCATTACCCTTGCTGAGAGCTTGATAGATAAAAACTTAAAGCAACTTTAGCTGAGCCCCTTAACCCTGCAGAATCCTCCAACTGTTCCTCCATCATACAGCAAAGTAATCCAGTTAATAACAAACAACCAGCTATTTAATATTCCCCCACAAGCACTGAGAAATTTCTGTAATGCCTCAGAGACATACTGGTCAGATTAGCATAAACCTCTGTACCAATATGCTTAGTTTAATTTTAAGAAATTAACTGTTGCCTGCAGCATTCCTCCGAGCTGAAATGAACTGCAACTCAGTGCGTAGCCACCGGTGCGAACTCTTTCAACAGGAAGGCAGAGCTTACTGAGTGTTTCAATGCTCTTAAGAGAAGACGGAAACAAATGGAACAAAACAATTTATGCAATCATTTCATTATCCCTGTTGAAACACTGAGCTCTGGGAGCAAATTAATCACCCTAAATGAATGATCAATAGCAGGAAAATATGAAGGAAATGGAAATGGCACAGTGCTGTTACAGAGCCTCAAGGGTTTTATTCTGAAATTGGCATTATATCTGTGACAACACTGCAGAGCATCGACTTGCTACACCTCACAATGAAGGCTTATATCACAGCAACAACCTCTACTGCTCACATTGTATGATGTTCACAGTTAGTGGCAATCTTATCTCTATTAATTCAATCCAACATCTTGACTGAGCTGTATTCCTGGTGCCCGTAACCACATAAAAGGGAGGAGAGTTGAAAAGAGAGTTTTACAGTGATGCTATTAACAACAAAATCCTCACAGTGAAGAGGCCATTAACAAGAGCTCCAAGGCTGCTTTCTTTTCTCTGAAAGAGTTACCAGCATCTCAACAGCACAGTTTGAACCTCAACTCCTGGACGACCATCAAAGCTGGTCATGCTTACCCTGTCCCGTACATCTAAACATATACAGCAGGGTGTTTCCAACAGAATCCAGACATGTGGCTGTACAAGGATGTAAATGATTACATTTAAATTAAATATTGACTCTAAATGATGTTCTTTTCCATCCATCCATCCATGTGCTGTGAAAGTAAAGACATGATGGGCCGGCTCCGTTCTGTCACAGCTTAAAACAGAAGCCCTGTGATAAACTTGCCGATAAAATGTGCATTTGTGTAATTATCCAGCTGTCTCTCAGGCATAGTTGTGAATATACAGTGTTGAACTATGCACAACGCATGTTACTGAAGAATACCCAAAGCAAATGAGAGAGAGCTCAGGCTGTAAACAAGAACCCGAGTGTTCAGAATGTCAACTACAAGCATGGAGACAACTTAGAGATCAGATCAAACCTAACTGTACGTTCACACCAAAAGCGTCAAAATCGCTTGTCGACGCTCTGTCCGCTCTCACCGCGCCGCTTGGCAGTTGAAAACACACAGACGCACGCAGGCAGGGGACTCGATGTGAGCGGCCGGAGAGGCGGGGCTTACAAGATATGTTCTGAATCACCATCTCCTTTCACCATCTCGTTTTCACACTTTTATGTAAATATATAAACACTGAACTAAAATAGGGCAAGTAAACAGACATACACACAGTCTTGTGACCCTTAAACTACAGCTTAGTTGATTATGACTTTACCCCCATTTCTATGTAACATTTGCACAAAACGGGAGGTTATATGGGGGGTTGGAACGTGTATATGTGATGCACATGGGACTTCGGTTCCCTCTTTCACTGTGGATCACACTTGGGTGGGCTGGAGACGGCAATAATAAGTTTTTCCTCCCTTGTTTTCTCGTCCTCCCTCTCAAAGTCTTCCGCATTGGAATCCAGATCGGCCTGTAATTGGCTGACGCCTCGTTCGCGCCGCTGCTCATTTGCATAAAGTTGAGCTTCTCCCAACTTCAGCTCATCGCCTTGTGAATGTACAGTAACAGCTATCAAAAATCATCACTTATTTTAGATAAGCTCAGGCTAATGACCCATGGAGAGGAAACACAGCTGACACCGTGACCATGCTGTATGCATTCTTTTGCTCATATGGGCTCCTGAAAGACTTTACACAGGCCCTTCCCGGGTGAGGTTTATAAGTAGGGCTGAACAATTAATTGCAAATTAGATTAAAACGCAATATGGCTTGTTGCAATATTCAAATCGCAGACATTGCAATATTTTTAACCCAAAATGTGTTGAACATTTTGGCATTGTGATGTAGTTGCTTGCAATTTCATGCCTGTTTTAACCCTTTTAAACCCAGTTTTTACAACTTTATGCCTATCTCGCTCCCATTCATCTTTCTTTTTTGGCCACTGTCAGACCATGTCTGGAATTTTTACATGGTTTTTGAAATTTAATCCCAATTTTGATGCTATAATCAATTTTCCTTAGTCACTCTTGAATTTTTTTGCCTTTTTTTTTGGCAATTTCATACCTTTTTTACACATATTAACTTTTTTCAGCTTTCGTACCTTTTTTTTTTTACCCAGTTTTTTACAATTTCATACCTATTTTGCTTCTGTTCTTCACTTCTCCACTTTTTCTCAAATCTTTTATCCTCAGATTGGTTATACTATAAAAAGATCTACTACTTATGTTTGTTTAAGAATACATAAGATAGGGAACATAAAAACAATCGCAATTGCAATATTGGGAAAAAATATCGCAATTAGATTATTTTCTCAAATCGTTCAGCCCTATTTATAAGTATAAACTCAAGTGTGCTGCCTCAAAGGCACCAGCAACTGCTGCTGACCTGCAAACACCTCCTTGTTCTGGCTATTGTCACCATAGGGTTCGTCACTGTCTTGGTGTTGTTTTTACAGCAGCTGTTGCAGTCTGAAAAAGTCCTTGTAAATGTCTCATTGTTTTGTTGCCAATATTTCAGTGGCAAAATAATTTAATCAAATAAGTATTTCAAGACTGGCTGAAGCACTACACGGATATTTCAATCAGAGCTTCAGTTATTATTATGCACACCATAACCCCATTCACACAAGCAACCTGAAATGTTCTCAATAAAGCCAGATGGGCTGCAAGTGAAAAAAAAAAAACAAAGAAGTTTTAAACACGATCCCCCCACCCCCACCCTAATTAAGATTTTTTTTCTTGTTTCAATTGTTCTTTGTTGAGGGATTCAGCAGTTGACTGAATTAAAACAGATTCTGTTTCTTTAAATGTAGACCTTGTTCTCTTACATAAAACTAGTCTGGAAATAAGAGGCTGCTCATATCAACCATATTCATACATGCACCACACATGCAGTCTTACGCCCTCTTTTGGAACATTCTTCCACTCCAATCAACCATCTTTATTCTGGCGGTTAATGTGAAGTGTTTTGGTGAACTTGAGAGGCTGACGATGCTTTGAGTGAGCATCATTTCAGTCATTAGATCATGCTAAATCACAGGTCTTGAAGTGCTTTAACAGCCCATAAATGCCCCACTCACTCTTTGGCTTTGATGAGGCTTCTGATATGCCCTCACTCCATTAGGCAGTCAAAGGGAATATACTAGCATATAAAGAAGAAATAAAGTCACCTTAATTTCTCCCATACAATGTCCTCAAATCAAAGACAGCCTTTAAGACATGGTGCAGAGCAGTATGTATGCAAAGGCGTTTTATTCTTCAAGGCTGTAAAAAGGGTCTCGAGTATAAAGGCAAAATTGACTATACTGTTATGCCATTTTCTCTACAGGCTTTCAAATGAGGACACGTCACGAGGAGGGAGCATGAATAAGGTGCTTCTTGGTGAAACTATTGTTGCCCTTTCTTCTGATATTAAACAGAGAATGTTCAAGAAGCAACAGTTCAGATTGCTCATCCCTCCAAAGAAGATAAAACGACTCTAATCTCGAGTTCAAGTGGATAATAGGAGGCCTAAAAAGCAGTTAAAGGCCTTTGAGAGGGTCTATTTTTTCGGGCTCAGGGACACACATCAAGACTCTATTTTTCATGTGAGGACACTGTAAGGGCAGTCCTATCTTTCTTATCCTTTTAAGGCAAATTGATTCTGTGTAACTTTTACAAAGTCTGGACGAGCCACAGGCCCCCTCCCCTCTCCTGGGATTATCTCACGATCGAAAACAGTGAGATAAATGCTGATGAACTGGGCCTATTGTGGTTTATGGTAGTTTGCCTGAAGTGATGGGCAGGAAATGAGGGGAGTGACACAGGACAATGAATGGGATGAGAGAGATAAAGGGAAGCAAAAAAGACAAAGATATGAGGGGTAAATTGAGATGAAACAGATTGAGTCTGGAGTGAAGGTGCAGAGACAAATACACAGAGAGAGGAAGTTGCTGGGGAAGAAAAATAAGACAAGAATAAGACACACGGGTGATATGTTTCGGCTGCTGCAGAAAGGCTGAATAATTGTGTAATTGAATCGAAGACAACAGCAGTGTATCCTGTTTTTCCTGGTTCAAAGTAAGGCTGAGGGTGGACCATTTCAGTGGTGCAGACGTGATGCCTTGTTAAGAGTCCTTATAATTGTAAATAATTGCAGAAAGTGGATTTCTCACATTAATTTCCAATTCATCATAAAGAAATGCTCCTGTTTAAAAAAAACAGAAAAAAACCTGATGCAGCAGTGTCCACAATTTAAAGGTTTGTTGCTTCAAATCCAATTGAAGGGGGGGCAGCTTTCGAATCCTTATTCCTGGTGTATTCATATTTTTTTCCAGACATTTATTCAAGTAAGATACATTAATATATAGTTTTATACTTCACACTATGGAGCATATTTTTAAAGATCAGCTCTCATGATAAAAAGCACATTAAACAGGATGTTCGTATGAGTTAAACCAGCAAACACATGAACATATAACTTTTTTGAGCGACCTATGCTTCACTAAATGAATATGTACCTAATAATAATAGCCTGATTATACAGAGCTAAACACAGACATTTATCACAATGCTGTGGGTGATAACAGCTGCAGTACTAACAACATCCCAAAGCTCAAACAGCTAAAAGTAACCAGTTACACAGTCGCTGGTTACACCATATCATCAGAACATCGGGAGAGTTTGTTTGTCCGTCCGTCTGTCTGTCCGTCTTTCCGTATGGAAACATAATAACTCAAAAAGTAATAGATGGATTTTGATGACATTTTCGGGAAATGTTCAGCATGGGAAAAGGAAGAACTGATTTGATTTTGGTGTTGATCCAGATCAGCGTCTGGCCGCCATGGCGAAAAATGTGATTTCTGTGAATAACTACTGAACTAAAATAGATATCATGATGAATCCAGTTGCTAATGGTATGTTTTCATGGTCAAGAAATCTAAATATTTTGATGAAATAAAGGTAGGACTAATATTTATGGTCAAAATGACAATATGGCTGAGGACTGTGGCGATGGCGGAGGTCTGCGCTCTCCGAGTGCTTTTCTAGTTTCTTTCTTTTTTTAAAATTCCATTATTTACATTGATAGGGGCAGTGCACTAGCAAATGCAATTGAATCAACTAATTACTAATTAGCCTATGGTAAAGCTATTTTACATTCAAGCATGAAGGTCAAAACTATGTGCAGAAAGGTCATCTGTGTGTGTTCAGTGCAGTGGTCATCAGCTACAGTTGATAACTGATGGTTATTTTAATGGGTGTGCTTTGGCAAGAATCTAGTGAAATGATGTGATCATGATACACAAGTATAATATATCTTATGAAGAGTTTGGAAATTATAACAGGTTGATTACAGTTTTTCTTCAACAGTCAATTTTTAAGATATAAATTAAGAACCTACTATATTACACACATTTAAAACAGCCTGTTTTCAGTGTTTTGTTAGTTCCATAGACAGAAATAATAACTATAAAAGTAACAGAGAGGAGAGTGAACAAAACAATGTCCTTGATATCTAGAAATTAAGTTCCACATTTTATTCTACACAATAATGCTTCATGAATAATGATATAGTATTGTGCAGCAAAATGTGACATTATCTTGTTGTTTTGTGGATATTTCTTTACACCACTACTTATTATGATATTTTTTTTATCTCTGAATATGGTTTAATTCCAGGGCATAAGGTTGTTGTATAGAGCCTGAGCTTTCTCTTGTGCATTCAGAAGACAGTCATCCAGTCTGTGGCAGATCATGTATTGTTCAGCATATTTATGATTACATTTATTACAGCTGAGTGAGTACATGAAGGTTAAACATAAAATGTATCTCCCAATTTACTTACTTGTCACTAGCAAAAGAGAAAGGGAGCTTATGTCTAGTCTTGAATTTCACCATGCATAGACAGATGCAAGAAAATCACTTTTCTCAGAAAGTATAAACACACTCAATTCATTTAGTGAAAACAGAAATAAAATCAATCATTCATATCTCTGTAGAGCCATACAAAGCCTGATGACAGACAGTGTGTGCCCTGGTGGCTGAAGACCCCTGCTCAAACAGTCTAAAATTGACACCATTTAAAAGTGGTGGGATAATTTAGATGATGGAAAACCTTTTCGTTGAACTGAAGCTTTAACTTCATATCTAGTCAGGCACAATTCACTACCTATGGTTTATTACTTTACTGCCTTAAGGCAGATTTAATTTATCAGTTTATCCTTTTAGAAGATACCTCACCTAAGCCTGAGAAACAGTTTTAAAAAGTCAGCAGTTTTCATTGCTGCTTCACCACCTTACAAACTGAGTGTATCTGTTAATCTACCTCCGTAGATGGAGTGTTCAGGTCTTACCACACATTAGTAACATCCATGTAATAGCTTAAGTTCTTGTGATCGATACATAACTAGCTTTTGTTAGGAAATACATTTGAAAAATACAGGGCAGGCACTTTTTTTGTATTCCCTCTTCCTTGCCCTGAACAAAGTCTGTGACACTTGTCTAACAGGATTGTTTTGTGGGGCTGAGTAATTGCATTGCTGTACACATGCAGCACTTCAGTACTTGTGCTTAAAGTGACCCCTCCTTCTTCCCCGACTCTGTTCTCAATTCTGTAGTCCATCTTGGTTATTTGCTACTCAGTGGGATCAACTGTGCAGTGTAGCATGGAAACAAAAAAAAGAAAAAAGTACATATCATTTTGTCTTGCACACATAAATTGATAAAAGATTTTGATTAAAAAAAATCTATATATTTTTTCCTACGTTAAAAAAAATCTGAAGCTTAATCTTTATCCATGAATAAGATGTATATAATGAGTAAAAGACATTAAATCATGTTGCTCAAGGCAAAGAGTCATTCTCTGTCTATAAGTCATCCAAATTATTTCAAAAAGCTAAAGGTTAAAAGCAAAACAGAAGGTAATGGCAGGGAAGCAATCCTACCTAAAATGAAATGAAAAAGAGCTGTTCAGTTCAGAGTTCATGGCTTGATATTTGCTTGTGAACTGCATTATTTCTTTTATTTTTTGCACAATGACTGTCGCTTCCATATATGACATTTCTCTGGCTCTGCGTTATGTAAGCCTGTGAGACAACATGAGGTAACTCTTATTCACAGAGCTAAAGTTTGGGCTTAGGGTCTGTGAAAAGGTCCCTCTTCTATAATCATGATCAGCTTTCAACCAAAACTGACTGGGGCATTTTTAAACTAAAAAGTAGGATCTGTAACCTCCACAAAAATGCACAGACTTACATTATTGACATCTTTGTTCATGACAAAGCTTGACCTTACCAGTTTTGATATATTGCCAGTAAACGTTGGGGCCAGTTTCCTGCTCATATGATATAAAACAAAAAAGACAGAAGGACAAAGTGTACTCGTTTTATTTAATTTGTGAGCAGAGAAGCCATTCACAGATCATATTTAAATGTACTGAAGTAACTATGCATCTGATTCAATTGAAAAAAAATCTTTAAGGCCTTAAAGTGAGCTCTGTTTAAAATCTTGTGCTATTTTGCAAAATAGGAGCGACTAGATATCACATGAGATACACCAGATTATAAAAATCATCAGGATTGCTTCTTTGTCCTGCAGTAAAATGGATTTGTTGAGCAGATTTTGTATTTATGCTTTATGATACAAGAGGAAGTAATTTACTACTGGGAAATCTAAACAGACAATAAAAACATATTTTACAGATCCTTTTAGAGGAATAATACAAGCAATGACTGAACACTTTGGATGGAAAAAACTGGGAAAAAAATGCATCAACAAGGGCAGCACAGGGGCGGTTACCAACAGAGGAGCTGTAAATGTTAATGTTAATTTTTTATCATGCCCTATTTTTAAAAACAGTAAAAGTAAAAAGAGAAAACTTCGTCCCAGTGCTGCATTTCATCTTTTTTGAGTCTTGTCCTTCCTAGTGATGGTCTGCAATATTAGGTTATACAAAGACTCCTGTTGTCATTATTGCTCTGTGTCTAGATGCATTTCTTTTTCTTCTGCAGCTAATTTAGGGATACAACCAGGTGGCAATAGTTCCGCATAAAGAAACATGTTCTCCTGGTTTTCTGTAAATAATTAGTAGATTTTCTGCCACACTGATTCCCTCCCAGATCCGCAGTTAAAAACAAAGGGCCATTTCATCCCTGCAACAATCAAGACATAATCTATTTTAAAAAAGATGAAAAGAGATGTGATTCTTATTATCTAATTAATCCTGCTCATGCCTGGGGGTTATTTAATTTGGTGAAAGACCATTAAAAACACTGCATCCAGCAAATAAAATAATGAGGATCTTAATTTGTTCTAATTCTGGAGAGCGGTGCCATAAACAAGGGCTGGCAATATCAGACCCTACAGACAGGCCAAGCTAGCAACAAAATTAGGCAAATGCTGCAAGAGGATAACTTTTGGAAATTTAATACCTCTGACAGCAGTGACAATAATTTACTCCATGTGCCCACATGACGCCCCATAAACAGGAAAACAAAGCATTAACTTGTCAGAGGGAAATTATGTCGATTTAACTGACTCAATTTTGGAGCAGAGTGGAAGTGTTTTTTTTTTTTTCTGCTCCAGAATTTGATGTGTCTATTAGAGCAGAGGGAAAAGACAAACTAATTCATCAAAGAGAGATTAAGGGTGTTCAAAAGCAGGGTTTGTCAGGGGAAGGACAAAAAGCAAACCCATCAATGACAGATTAAAAAAGGAAAAAAAGGAGGATGTTTCAAGAAAAAAGTAGTTTAATAACAAGTTCAACCGCAGGGGTGAGAATCAAGGGAATGACAATGAGCGACAGAAGCGCTCTCTCTCGCCTGATATATACACAATGATGGCACGCAATATGGCTTCATTTTAGGAGGAACCATTCATTATTCAAAGTAGTCGGAATCTAATCTGTGAAAGGAGCCATTGAATTTATTTCTGTGACAGTAGAGAGCCCTGTGCCAAGTGACAAAAGGAAACAAAAAATGTCTCGAGCCCAGTTGAAAGAAGAAACTTTTGTCCTAACTCACCCGTCAGTGAGGCCCTAAATATTCCTTCAGCGATCCTTTTAACATCCATCATATCCAAGCAGAAGTGGCATCAGAGAGGCGGCACGAAATGTGTTATCTTAAAAATCGATCTGAGGCTTTAATTAATTCTTTCGTTTTTCTGAAACCAGAAACCCGATCGATAAAGCTGGGACGCTACTTGAAGAATGACATAGATACCCTTATGATAATTTTGAATATTAAGCCCCACTTTATCTGCAAATGCCATCCAGACTGCTGCTGCCATCAATATTCCTTAGGCATCCCGGTGACAAGATTCATGTTTTCTAATAAAAGTGCGATTCCCCAGCCCTGCTCTGGCGTGATGCCGAAGAATAATGTCATTCATGGAAGTGTTTATTGAACTCGGAGAGAGATGGCACTGGGCCATTGGTCACAGCGCAAAACAAAAACTAACAGACAATAATCATAAAAGAGAAAAACAGCAAACACAGCTCCCTCCTCCTCTGACAAATAACTAAATCCAGAGGGGCAGAAAATCCCAAGCTAAATTTTGAGCTGCTTTGCTTACTCCTCTGTGTCTATTTCCTCCAAAGCTCAAATGGCCAGAAGCAGCGTGTCTGACCAGCATATTAAAAAAAGCCTCATTTAATGCTAGCATTACTCCAGGGAATAATAAATTCACTTGATAATGAAGTAAAGCTTTCCAGAATGGAATGTTTTTCAAGTCCCAGCATTGCTTTCCCCCCTCTATCCTTGCTCTCTTGCTCGACCAGCCGAAAATCCCATTTTGTCTGCGTGCATTGCGCATATACTGATCTCAGCGTGGCATGAACTGCATTCCTAGGGCTTTCTTTAGCTTTGTGGGTGAAAAAACACATATAAATCTAGGATGCCTGCCCTTCTCTCTCCATGCTGGGGATTAGACCTCGATAGGAGCTGTGGTTTTACATGGGGAGAGGATAATGCCGTGGAAATGGAACCCTGCCTCTGCTACATGAAGACCGACTATGGAGGAAACAGTGCTGAAAGGCCACAGCAGCCACTGATGTCTCTTTAGGGCAGACAGAGATACTAAACCTCAGATGAAAACAGCACAGATAAAGTGCAACTTATTCCTGCCTGGGGTTATCAGCATGTTGCGATATCCTGAGGCTTTTTTGTTACCATCTGTGCTGAAACCCAATAATCTTTAATTGATGAAGTAGAGCAAATAGAAATGTACAGAAACGTTTTAAAAAGAACTTTAGATCTTTGTCAGACTTGTACAACTCCAGGAATATATCAGCCATCCTGAAAACAGATTTAACATATCAGAGAAATTTAGACAATATGTAGGAATTTGCTATTTTACAAAAATATATATATATATATCTTACATTGGGAGCCCAGGACTTATAACCTAGCGAAAAATGTAATTTAATCATTCAGGATCACTAACATGTCTAGTGCAGTGTTTTCACTACTGGCTCGACTTCACTTTGTTTTTTTCAGTGTTTTTTATAGTTATTTTCCAAAGGGGATTGTGCATGGTATATTTTTTTCACCCTAGAAATTTTCAAGCTAGCTGAGTCCAGATAACATGTAATGTGGAGAGACCTCTGACCAGTGAATGGTCAGTGATTTGTTAGGGATATCCCACAGAGAAATGAAAAGGCTCTCGTTGTCTACTCTTCTTTATGACTCCCAAGCTTTCCTCTGATTTTAACAGAATGTTTTTTGCTGCTTGCAAGAGTCTCTGCAAGGAACAAGCTAGTCTCTCTTGCTGTAAAAACAATCCACCAACCAAATGCCTGCAACAATATCCTCTCTTTATGCTCCTTTGTTGTCAATTTGGAAGACAAACTTTTTAAACCATGGGCCACATAAAGAGGACTACATGGACAACTGAGCCACTTGCTGCACCTCACTTTTAGTGTATTTAAGTCCTGTCAAGGGGCCCTTGTAAGCCTGTGCT
Source organism: Scarus forsteni (assembly GCA_036419115.1). Taxonomy (NCBI): domain Eukaryota; kingdom Metazoa; phylum Chordata; class Actinopteri; order Labriformes; family Labridae; genus Scarus; species Scarus forsteni. The sequence goes on from JAZDUH010000383.1 coordinate 17,370,111, forward strand.
ATCACTGGATTCCACCTAGTCAGGGCGAGAATGAACATCTGAGCAGCAAAGATAGGAGACACTGATGGCTTGTCTTCACTGTCAGACACAAAACAAGAGTCAACTGCAAGAATGTCGGTGCTTGAAGATGAACATAACAGAATACTTTGTAAATGAGACCTTGTGACAAAGTAAAATGGCAGAAAATGTGCATGATTTATAGTATTTGCTGCTGTAATCAATATGTCTTTATTCATTTAACTGGAGCCAATTCAAAATGGAAAGCGGGTATCAATTGGCCCCTGGGCCATAGTTTGTATATCCCTGCTATAAAGTTTATCCTGTAAAGAAAAATTATACAATATGACATCATATAACACAGTAATGTACCAAATGATACAGTAAAGACTATAGCACACACATATATCAATGTTAAAATCCCTGAGATTGAAACTGTGGGAGACTCCACACATGAAGATAAATAATGGCAGATTAAACAGCTTTGTTCTTGTGGTTTGTCATGTGAAACAGAAAAACAGGGCACACCACATACCAACCGACTCACTCACTAACAACTAGGGTCTCTACTCTTGCAGCTTTTAATCCAGCTTGATCAAACATGACCTATGTATAAATAAACATCACAGACAACATCAGGAGCTTAATGTGGCTAGCAATTAGCTTCCTTAGCGGCTGTGATTTCCATCCAGTTCCTCTCCTTATCAGTTTGTTAAATGTAATTTTACAGGTTAGGCCGTACAGACACTCATTTTTTTTTTCTACAAGTCAACAAGCTGGTCATCCATTTCTGATGTTCAGTTTACTTTATGCTTCCTCTTTAGTTTGCTTCCAGCTTCAACCAGCTTGCTGTATGATAGCCTTTGTTGTGTTGTATTCGGCAAACATTACCGGCCTTCCTTGGTGCACTCCTCACACATCAGGATTTATGACTGTAGTATTGAACAGGTTGCCTATTTAAAATTTTAAGTTGGGTTGTCCCTGATCCTCTTCAGAGAGGACAAAATGACTCATTTAGATGCAGATAAGGATGTGGATGTGGTATGTAGCCTAGAATTATGATGATAAAACATAAAAAATTGGGGTAATTTATTAAAGACATGACAGCCATATAACTACACATCATCATATCTGTTTTATTATGTGAAAAAAAAACTCTTTGTAGGACATGCTCTTAAATCAGTATTATTCACGGATATTTACATCTTTTACCCAGCTATGTGACTTGACTTTTTTAACCACTGTCTAAAATTATCCTTTGACCAGACAGTGTCTATTCAAATTACTCCCAGTCACGTCACATCAACACAGAGAGTCATACAGGGAAGATGAAATGAGTAGCACTAACTAGGGAATCTGTGGGGTCACAAATTTTTATCCAAAATATTCATAGTTTTTTTTTAGTATGTTTTGAACACCATGTCATACAACAGTCAATAGTATAATGTTGTAACTATGGCATATAGCTTGACATCATTGATCAAGTTAATTCCACATTATTATATGTATGGAAAGCATTTATATTATATTTGAATTATATTCTGATATCATAAAAGATATCCTAATCTGTTGTATCAATGCGCTTCCACCTATGTAGAGACTTTTTCTATGCTTGTTAAAGTTTGGTTTTCTAATCTAACCACACTACTACACCCAGGAGAGCATGAATTATATTGTTAAATGTGGGTGTGAAAGTATACATGTTATTTCTCCAAGAGCTTTCTTTCCACATGGGAGGTAAAGCAGAAAATATTAAGCAGTATTCAAACTGTGTAGCAACTAATAAATGCTGTAAAACAGCAGATAGGACGGAACTATTCATCCTTAAAGCTAAAAGTCATAAAACAACAAGTTCATGCAGAGCTCCAATAAATCTCAACCTGAGGGAACTGTTCTCAGAAACAACTCCAGTTTAATACCCACACACAAACTCAGAACACACACATACACGGATAAACCAGAGTACATACACCAGAGCATACTCAAAACCAGAACATGCTTGTTCCATATGACCACATGTCAGACGTAAAGAGCTGTGCATCGTGTATGGCAAACCCACACACGTATGAGCATGTACCACACGGCAGCAGCAACAAACTGAATACACTTCCCTGTGCCAGAGACCACCTCCAGCCATACGTAGGTAACATGCTCTCCTCTGAGCCGGAGCCAAGCTGCTCCAAAGCAGGCGTGTGGGAGTCGACACAGCTCAGCCCACACGATGTGTTTACATAGTGCTACACTCCGTCTCAGCGGGGAAAACATCACGGTTCAAGCACAGAAATATACATTATTAATCAATGTATTTAAGAGGAGACGCTGCAACCTCGACTTGGCACAGATCTCCTGATGAGACTTCTTCACTCTTAAATATCTTTTACTCACATCCAGTAGAAGGACAAATGATAACACAGCATCTGAAGAAAGACTTTTGGTGGTAGTTTCATACATAAATGGATAAATGTGGCAGGAAAAGAAAGGCAGTGAGATTTGCAGAGAGTAGTAAAAAGTATTTTTACACAAAGGGAGGAATAAGAGTCCCTAACCTTCTTCCTTCTTCACTGTCTGTTGTTCAAAGTTGTGAAAAAGTGCAGGTACAAGGTGAAGCCGTTCCCTTCCTCCCCCTTTCTCTAGTGTGATGTTTGCCGGCTCCCCATGCCACAATAACACACTACGTTTTAAAGCTCCTCTCCCTTTAAACACTAAAGATCGGTCTCACCGCTCAGTACCACTTACCAACTTCAAGGTGATGCAAACGCCAAAGCGTTAACTCTACAAAGTACATAAGTTTCAGACACAGACGCGTGCTCTCGGTAGAGGGCTGGGAAGAAAGCGCTGGTGGAGGAGGGGAGAGGTGACAGGCATGTGAGGAACACCTTCTGAAGTGTCAAAAGATGGGCTCAGCTGATGAAAGAGGAGAGGAGAGAGGAAGAGAGTAGAGGGGGGTGGAAGGGGGAGAGCAAGAGACAGAACGAGCTGATGTCACATCTGAGGCGGTAGAGATGCTCTCAATGGGAGCGCTGGCTCTGTACTCTACGCAGGAGCATCTCTGGGTGAATTTTAAGGTTTGAACATGTGTTTGCGCGTGTTTGATGAAGCACATGATGGGTACATGCATGACAGAGTAACAGTTGTTATGCTTGTAGGGAAAATCATACAGAGACGCAGGACGATCTTCTTGGCTTAAAAAATGGATCCGTAAATCTGACATAAACATAGAAAAGTGTCTCCTCTAGATAAAACTGTGATAGACCACACAGTCACCTCAACAAAAAGAGGATCAATTAAAAAAGTCAAGTGCAAAATTACAGTATATGCAAAATAAACTTCACCATGAAGCAAACTTAGCTTGAACGCTTTATCTTCAGTGAGCTAATAGTCAGCTTCGCCATTGTTAAAATAGGAAATCTTCTTTTCACGTCATTACGTGTTTCTTTTCTTTCATTATCTGACATCAGTGTTGCCATGTTAAAGTGAACACAACTGAATACAAAAGCTGGCTAACACTTACGCTATGTAGCCAAAGTAAATTAGCCTTCTAGAGTTTAAATGTCAGAATCATCATTGACATACAGGAGCGATTTAATGTCAAACAAAATCTAAGGCTAAGGTCATTTGGAAAAAATAATTGAAGAAAAAATAACACACACATATCCTATCCTGCATCACCCACTTGCTAGTTTTCACCCACAGTATAAACTGTGCTGTGGTCTTGCTCATCAGTGCCTGGTTGAAAACACCAGGGGAGTAATGATTAACAGTAATACAAACATAAGACCACCACTCCTGAAAAGCTGCAAAAATCAATCAGCTGGCCTGGACTTGCATGGAAAATTGCTGCAGAACAATCAATCCCTCTTAGATTTTGTGAAATCCAGTTTGGTAGCTTAGCCTGGGGGAGACTGGACAGGGGCATCAATGTGGGCACAAGGGAGGACAGAGCCTTGTCAATAGTGCTTCGTTTTCCATCAACTCTGTTCCTTAATCACCCGGCTCTTAATGCGCCTTCTCCCCGACAGGCCCCCTCTCATTCCAATATATCCTTCATGAGCCGGCCCTAAACAAACATCTACCTGCCTTTTGCTCACTCGCCTTCACAGAGCTGCCCTCATCCATCTAAGCCAATAGCAAAGGTCTTCATTACAGAGTGTGTGGCTAAAGGGTGGGGGAAAGTTTGTCCTTATTGATGGCGTCTCCATTGTCTTATTCCTCATAGAAAAAAAAGCTCTCCGTTCGGTAATTACCCTCTGCGCTGCTCTCCTTCATGGTCAAGTCGCTGCTACTTTTAGTCCTCGCGAATGTAATTAGCTCAACAGGAAAAACATGTCGCTACAAGTTCCTGTAGAGCAAGCAGGAAAAAACTGAGTAATATATTATCATAGAAGTACCAGAGATGAAGGCAGCTGCAGGTTAATACAAGAAAGTCCATTACTCAAGTTTTTTTTCATGATACATAGTTGTTGGTAGTTATTTTAGTTTTAGTGCATAAGACAGAGATAAAACGTAAATGCCGTGGTTGAAACAAATACATAACAGAAGACAAAAATGGGGGAGGAGGACAGAGCCAAGCTGGCATCAAGCCAGACAAGATTGCAGGCACACCTGAGCACTGCTTAAGACAACTGTGGCAGAAACCTCATCTTCATTGAGTTAATTAGCAAACACCCCACAGTCGGCATCTCTGGGTAAGGGGACCTCAGGGGAGAGCAGGCTGTCTTTGTGTCGATTGGAGTAAACGACTGGCCTCCCTGATGAGCTCCCATCAGCCTCTTGGAGCCTCCTGCCGTCACGTCCCACTTGATGGTAATTATTCGGAAGGCAAGCACTTGGCTAATGTCACTGTTTAGATTTGGGGGTTGATTTACAGAGCCCAGTGCAAATTTCCGCCATAGCCACAAAATTCTGCGTTACCACATGTTTTCCATTTAGCAGTTTAATTTATATTTTGCAAACTACAAAATGTAATTGTATGTTCGGGTAATTAAGACCTGATGCTGAGTTGTGTAAACCTTTTTTCTGCTTAATTTCTAACACAATCAAAGCAAGCAAATGCTCCTCTATCAATTGCAATTTGTTAATCGCAAAATGAGCTTAAAAAAATTGATACAGAAGTCTGAATTTTCAACAGTCAAGTAGATATCAATGCAATCGTTCTCATTGAGCACATGTAAACTCTAACCCTTAAATGGATGCTTGGGCATAACTTCAACATCTGACCCATGATACAGTCAAATAAAGCTCAGACCATCTACTTAAAGCATCCTGATTGATGCCAAATCAGTTTAAGAATTTATTTTGAATTTACTAAGCAATTAGGAGGGACATGCTGCAAACTCCATTATTTTAATAAACACCAAAAAAGTTAAAACCCTGCTATATAATTATATTTTTAAAGATTTATTTTGGATTTTTTTTTACTTGGATTTGGAAAGCACAGGGCATTTAATAGTATCAGAAATTAAGGAGAAGTAGAGTAGCTAAAGAAAAGCACAAGAGTCACATGGCATATACGAATGTGGCCTGTGTAGATGGTTGGCATACTAAACCCCCAGCACCACAGACGCTCCGAAAATGAATTACTATTACTATTATTGACTGCAGTAGTAATAGTAAAAGAGGTAAAAGTAGTAGTACTAGTGGCATGGTTCTATTATTATTACTCTGGCTGCAACACTTACAGGTGCTGCCGTCATCTCATCTCATCTCTTCATGTATGCAGCCCCTCACTCTGACAGGTCTTCCTTAGAGTATTTCTATAAAATCATGCCCATGGTCAGACTTATGTGGGTATCGTGTTTCTCAATTACAGTGTGTACAGCAGAATTCATCCCCAGGGAACAATGAAGTATGTACATTTTTAATGGATTGAAATTAATTATAATTGAATGTTACTTTTTCTGTAGTGGCTCTATTTACATCTTGTGTCTTGTGGAGGAAGACTGTGGCTGTAGATGCTTTGACTGACATATTTGCTGCTCTGTGACTCTGACTTGATTGGCTGATATGTCTGTACCTGTGTCTGTCATGTTTTATGTCTGTAACTTTGTAAATGTGCTGCTTAAATCAAGTTTTATTGGCTTCTGTATTCCAATATTAGTACTTAACATCTTATATTTTTTATTGTATTATTATGTCAAGAGTTAAAAGATAGTTAAAGCACTTCTCTGGTTGTCTGACTTCTCAAAGCACTTTCAACAGCACAGGTCACCCATACCCATTTATGTAACTTTCACACCCTTCCGGAAAAGGCTGCTGTGTACAGTGCTCATAGATAATCCTGTTCTTAAACATTCAGCATTTTTGATGCAGCGTTATATTGAAGTAATTTGTCCTGCTAGAGGATACATGAACACGTGACTGAAGAAGCTGGGGATCAAACCCCTGATCTCTTGGTTACAGTGTTCATTTTGTGACCAATTATTTTCGTCACAGTTTTCGCCAATGACCTATTTTCCCCAGAAGAAAACTAGCCTGCAGCTAAAAAACTAGTGTACATTGACACAAACTAAAACTAAATTACTGACATTTTTGTCAGGAGATAAAAACTAGACTAAAATGTGAATTTACATCAACTGACACTAGACTAAATGTATAACTATTTAGGTGACTGAATTATGACTAAAGCTAAAAGATATTTTAGGCAAAAGACTAAAATTAAAATCAAATGAAAAAGTGCTGTCAAAGTGAACACTGCTTGGTTAGGAGATGACTAACTGTATGGTTGATCCACAGCCCCCAAAGTCAAAGCACCCTGAGTTCCAATATGTCATGTGGTGGGCTGTGGTCTTCAGAGGGCTGTTTGAGGTGTTCATGATGCTCTTGTTGGGTTTAGAAAACAACCATCTCCACAAATGCAAAGTAAAAAGACAAGGTATGAAAATCTTTCAGCCTATTTATATAACCTCTTCATGTCTTACCACTTTCACACTAAGATAGCAGGTCAACACATGTTTCTTGAACGCGTGTTAACCCGCTACCAATTGGCAAATGACTCTTTTCCCACTGCCAGCAGACCAGGGTCTAATCGGCAGCAGACGAGCTGCATGGCTTTGTTTATTCCTCTGGCGCATCAAGCTGATGACATCATCAGTGCGATGTATCCCCTCCATGTAAACATTGGAAAGGAGCATAGAGGCTGTGGATGCAGTTTTCTTTACTTTATACTTCTGTTCCTCTTTAAAAATGTACAAACTCAGCGCTGATGATACAAAGGCAGATGGAATTAGTTGCTAAGATTGGGAAGAGCCATGTAAGTTACAAATGGAGTGGACGGGCATGATGTTATGCTGTGGGGAGGTTACACCGACGTCACCAGTAAATTAGCTGTGATGCTCTCACTGAAGCCGATTAAAACCCGTGTAGCTTGCAGGGTCAAATGACTTGCCGAATAGACCCTTTCAAACTATCGACAGGACCCGACTGTTACTGGGTTTAAACAGGTTTTTTGGTCAGTCATAAAGATTCAGTGGTCATTTTATAAACTGCCATGTCTCCTACCACAAGTATTGCTTTAACAAAACACACAATTTTCATAATTTACATGTGTGTTCCTATGATATCTCATGGGCCTATGCAAACCTCAGATTAGTGAGAAGAATCTGCAGAAAATTCAGCCCAGAACACTTTTCCTTTACAATGTCACAGTATTGTAAGAGCCTTTGCCACTGTTAAGACTTTAGGCTCACACTTTTAATGCAGTTAACCTATACATCTGCACTCTACATGTCAATCTGTCACAGCAAGTGGAAGGTGGCAGATGTTTCATGCTGCACTCACAATCAAGAGCTTGGGTTCTCCGTCTGATTTGCTTTGTTTCTACATAATTCACATTGTAAAAAGCCATCATCTAGCCTCAAACTGTCACCCCATGCACTGATGTGCTGTGGAAGCTTAATACTAGATGCTGTCTGACTGAGTGACACTTACAAGTAAAAGCTGCCACTCGCTGCTTCTCACTCAAACTTGTACAGCCTATAAATAAGCCAGAGATGTCATAAGAAGTAGAGAAAAAAAACCTCTCTTTCAGGCTCCTTGAGAGGGTAATGTTAGGTGTTTAATTAGGCAATAAGTTAACATATCCAAGTTGTTCAAAATGCAAAAGTTTTTCTGGGTAAGATCTTTGAAAATCTGAAGATGTCTTTGATTTCATTTCAAAACAATAGATTAAAAACTGAGACACTTTGTTAAACTCATTTAAGACATCAAATCAAATCTTTTGAGTAAGAAGAGACAATGAGCATGAATATTAGTTGATTTTAAAAAAGCAGTGGTTCAAAATGAAGAAAGGAAACAAAGCTGGGGAGGCATAAAACAGCATGTCACAACACATTTCAGTGCAGGGGGCTGAAATGAATAATGAGATACCATAAAGCAGTTCCTATTTCTGTGTTCTGTACATTGGATGATGTATGTCAGGGAGAATTAATCTTAAGTGATGATGCTGTATCCTAATATGGCTGTTTGATGGATTTAAAGACAGCCTAACAGAGTCACAGGAGGGAGCGAGGGAGAAAAGCGGGAGATAAGGATGAAGAGGAAGAAAAAAAGAGATGGGAGAGGAGTACAAAGCCCCTGAGGAATTGCAGCGCACAGAGACTTCTATTTATAGAGGCGGGACTAGAGAAGAAGAATGACAGGCATCCACTCCGTACCTGGAGCAACATTGCAGTAACAGTTGCACGAACAAACATGTTCAAAACAAAGGCAGATTGGAAGACTTTTTGGAGCATAATTTTTCTTAAAATCAATTGCATTTTCGACATCATGTGCAAAAAGCGGTCAAATAATCCAAATCCTGCTTGGTTTAATGTTTAAAGGAAGTGAACCGAGGCAGCAGGGAGAGGAAAGTGAGATAAGGGGGACCGAGAGGTGTGCTTGTCTGTTCAGGGAGCAGGAACAAGTTCAATCTATATCTGTTAACAAAAAGTCTAGTGCGAGGGGGAAACTGTTGACAGCAAATAAACAACATTAGGTGTATACTTTTTCTGAGGGGAGGCACGGAAGCGAATGACAACTAACATCTCTGTGCCGCTGCTGTACCTTATAAAAGCGTTTATACGGAGCATCAATCTGTCCTTTGACATCCATCACAACATTACAAGCCGGTGCAACGCAATGCGGAGACACATCTCTGCGGCGTGTACCTCAGCCTGCTGCCTAATGAATTCCCCGGTACGTCCTCCCCAAAAACTTGAAAGTGAAGTCATGGCGCCTGCACAACTTGAGCCACTTATTAAGCAGAAGTTTGAGACAGCACACTCGTCTGAGGTGGCAATTATGCCTGACAACTGTTTGATACAAGTCAGAGGTGGGATTTTTTTAGGGCCAGTAATGTAGAAGTCTCACAGCCTAATTTAGGACAAGTTGTCAAGAGGCCATGAGACAGATGGTCATCAGCCTTTGGTCATTAATGGACAATGTGAGACCAAAATTAAGTAGAGTGTCAGTTAATGATTTTAGATGCCCATTTGTCCCATTATACCACAATTCTTGAATGATTTATCAGCAAATATATAGGAATGGGTACCGAATTAGGTACTTTAAGAGTACCGACCGAATTCTGTAGGTACTACCAAGTACCAATTCAGGTAAAATCAAAAGGTGCCATGTTTAGGTACCTAAACATTTTAGTTAGTTTTAGTTGCTGGTTTTTATGTTGAAGAAATTTTTGGAACAACAATGTTACAATACAAACAGTTGAATGTTTTGATATATATCTTTCAAATTTTATATACTGAGAAATAAATTTATATTGAAAAAATTTGAGATCTTAATATCAAACAAATTAATATTCATTACCCCATAAACACATGCAAAAGTACCAAAAATTGGTACCGTTGAGAACCGATACCAATTCCCAGGTACCGGGCATCGATATGGTATCGGTTCAAATGTGAAAGGTACCCATCCCTACATATATATAAGTAGTCCTTTAAAAAGCTCTTAAATGAAAAAAAAATAAGGTTGTTGTCGCACCTATACCAACTGGAAGAGGCATTCTGTGCTCAGTACAGGTTGTCTGAATAAATATGATCACAGCAATCCACTCCTGTTTCAGCACAAACAACCATGCTAAGCTTGCCTGAAAGCGGTGGTCATGGCTTGCTTCAAATTTGAGCGGTTTGTTTGCAACGAGGACACAATCTAACCAGAAACCAGCACAAACAGGGTAATGAGTTAACTCATCACACTGCTGAAGCAGTATAAGCAGCATCAGTGGTTGTAACAACAGTTGCATTATGGTTACCAGGCAACCCGACTGTGACGAAGAACAACTTTATAATAGAGTTTCGGATCCCACAGAGTCACTGTCTCTGCTAAGATACAACACAACAACAAAATAAGCAACAGGTTAACATCATTCTCCAACTCTACAGCAGATCCTCAAAGAAAACAACAACATGGACAGATTTTAAAAAGACTTTCACTTTCCAGAATTATGCAAGAGAATTTATCCTTTTAAAGCTGCTCTTTTATACTTGGCTGACGTTTTCTCTGTGAACATGACTACAGTTTTTGTTCAGCAGAGAGGTCTATCATTAATGTATTTCACCCATTTTATTATTTTGTTCTATGATTTATACATCTGAACAAATTTCTGTGGGATTTGTAAAACATGCGATTCGTCAAGAAAGTTAAAGTCTCTGAGAAAGTGCCCTGAATTATTTAGTTTTAATAGAATAACAACGTTCTATATGTCACTCAGCATTTTTGTACATTTGAGAGAGAAAAACCATCTCATAGTATCAGGAATCTTTCTCTTTAAAAGCTCATTTTGCAAATAAGATGATTTTTTAAGAAATGTGTGGGTGCGGTTGATATCACTTTGACGAGAAGAGGCTGATAGGGCAAGAGGAAAGTATTTCTGTTGCCTTTGAATTGGCAGGACTTTCAGAGTAATTTATTCTGTAATAAAAGATTTCTTAAGCCCACCAACTTTACATCCTGTTTCTGAAAACCTTTAAAAATGAAATGCAGGTATTTTTTACATTTATGCAAAGATCAACACTGATGTTTTGGATAGGTAATAGTATACTTTCATGATCATAAAATTCATATGAAGAAAGTTTTGTTGATTTTAGTTCACAAGGGCTTTTAAAGGGGAGGAAGGGAAAGCTCTTGAGAACTGCCTAAGTTCTACAAGTTACAAAATTACTGGTCTGAAATCATTTAATTGAATACCAGACCAGACTTTTATGCTGAAATGCATCCTGAGAGCTATATAGGGTACCACTTTGATGCCCAGAAGAACAAAGCCGACTCCAGTGAAACTCTCTCAGCACACAGAGCTTGAACTCTACGTATTTGCAAAGCACCAACAATCATTTGACATCTCCAGAGTGAACTACACTCGTGTTTTGTTCATGCTTTAAAATGTAACTGTTTCATCCACAGTGTAACAAAAGCATTTTACTTTTTCAATGTAGTGTACTAAACTCTACAGATTAGATGAGGCTCTTTATGACATATTACTGAGCACAACACAGTAGATGGCGCTGTAAACATCTCATGCAAGTTATCCAGGTTTTATGATCATGACAGGCTACATGAACCTCAATGAATTTTACAGCACCACACTTAATTTAGTATGAGCTCTTTGAACTCTAACACCATTATATCTGTGACAAGCTTGATCTATGGCTTCTACTTTTACATACTGTGCATACACCACAGTCTTGTCTCTAAGTAAGACTAGCGGTTGTGATGTTAGAGAGACTTTTATCACTGTAAGTATAAAAAAAAAAGTAGAAAAATAATGATTTTGGTTGCCAACAAATAACATACAAATGGTCATGTGGTCATAAGGTCATAAGTCATGTGACTTGCACCGTGTGTCCATTGGTGTGAAAATTGCAGTTGTGTAGTAAAATCTTTTCTATTTTTCAGCCCTGGTAACACCTAACATAATTGTGAGACAATATTGTGGAAGGAAGACTTTATGTTTTATGCAACCTCAGAACCCAAACTCTGTCTATCTGGGCCAGATTTCCAGTAACAAAATCCAAAACAAGGACATCTACCTTCTAAAAAACCTGCTTGTTAAACTTCCATCTCAAGAACTACATGAACAGTGGCTCCCAAACCCAGCACAGATGTTAAGCATATTAAAGGTTACAAATTGTATGATGAATGTGACTCATTATTGAAGCATTCTGTTTATACTGAGTTAAAAAAAATCAGAAAAAGAGTCGGCTGACATTTAGCAAAAACAAGGAAAGTATTTGGTTGAGTGTGGCACAAACAAAACAGACCGACCTATTAGAGAAAACAAGGCAAGTTCTGGCAAAGAAGCAGAGGAGTATGTGGGGAACAAGGCCCAGCCAGAGGAAGCTTCCAGCACTCTGTTTTTATCGCTCTCCATGGTGCTGAATAAGTCTGCTACTGAGGAGATCATTTTTTTAAAGGTATCTTTTGGCTTATATGAAATTCTAATGAACCATTCTCATTATTCTGTGGACTCAGGACTTCCACAAGTGTTTTGGAGTAACATGCAAATGCAACTTAATGAAACTTGAAGAAATATGCTCGATCATCACACAGCTCCCTCCACTTTAATCCACTCAGACCGCTCTGTTGATCATCATGTGGAGGCAAGGATAACAGGTATGTCTGCTGTTGGACCCGTGCTGCTTTTACACACATTATCAAGCAGGTGGTGTGCGCTGTTACACGAGTTGTTGGACGCCGGCGAGGATGGACTGAGTTAAGAGGCTTAGCACCACGGGCAGATCCACCTAGCTGGGTCCTGCTGGCTGCCCCTGGGTCCACCCTATGCCCTCATTATACTCCTGACTCCCTCCACTCATGCTCTTCCAGTGGTGGGACTAATCCAGACTAGAGGGGTCGGACCTTCACCTGGCAGAGGAGTCTCGGCTGAGTGTAGGCACCTGCACTGCACACAAATGTGTTGTTGTGTTGCAGCAGCTAAGACAACAAAGCAGTAAACAAGGTATAAAGAATAAAGTAGCCATGTTTGGGTGTGCAGGTGCCAAAAAGACTCTTAAATTTGTGATTATCTTTAGTACTTGATGAAGTGACACAGACCTGCGGAGCACTACAAAGCACAAATATTTATATCCCAGCACTAAATATGCTTATTGGGCCGTCAAACCCCACATTTTAAATTTACTATGAGTTATTAAATTCTGATGATTCTCTCAAGTTATAAATGTTATGAATGGATGTATTAAACTTTATGACCCTGCATTTCCTCTTTATTGTTTAAGATGTCCACTGTCACAATGTGTGGGACTAGTGCCTTGATTTGGCAGTCTAATCAACAAACAGCTTCTAAGAAATATACTTCATGTTCGTGGCTTTCAGATTCAAACAAGTGATGCGCCAATACACTTAACCAACAGTTCTGTATGTACCTCAGGTTCTTGCTCAGTTTTTAGTTAAGTTTGTTTTTGACAATTTGGCCACTGAACTTTTTTGTATGTCTTTTCTTTTTAAGGTGCTTAAGTCATTTTTTTCTCTCTTTTTATTTAAGAGAGAAAGCTATTTCCCTTGTATTCTGAACTTTTTTAAATTTAGTTTTATGCAAATTAAGAGGTTTTCATAAACATCCTTAATTTTCCATCCTTCCTCTGTCCTTGAAATCATCCAGTGCATGAAATTATATTAAAAATAAATGAAAACAAAAAAAATAATATTTTCAAGTGTTTCTTTTTCATGTCTGTGCTTTGTCATGGGCTGATATACAGCAGCACAAACACAAAGAGAAAAGGGCACAAATGAATTAAATCAGGTTGTACTTCAAAACAATATAATACAGTAAACATACGTTTTCAAGCATTAACATCATAACAACCAGTTTAATACTTGACAGCTAAGAATTGTTACATCCCTAATGTTTACAATATTTGTAAAACACTGAGTAAAATACGCATAACACTGCTACACAAAAACTCAAATTGTAAGTAAGGACCTCCTCCTCCTCAGATGTACCAAAGCAAGTTCATTTTTTGAAAATTTTAAGACATTTTTGAACAAAACTGCTCCGACACAATCAGAAAACATGTTTGTCTCTGTATCAGCACTTCATTTGCAGCTTTTCAGCAGCACTTTCAATGTGACTGCCCCGCGCCGACTGCTGCATCCCTCCCTCCTTGCTTTGTAGTTTTGAGTAAAAAGAGGAAAATACATCTGTTCTTTAATTCCTGGGAACTGTTGGTAGTTTTTAACACATGAATCATAGATATTGTATTTACAAAGGATGTTGTATTTTTTTAATAACAACTTTGACAACCATGGGAGCAGCTATGCCCTCGTCTCCCTTAAATGAGAAAGTTGGAGAAAACTTTGCTGCCTCACTGCAGTATCTTGACTCCTGTGTGCTTAAACAGAAAATTATATGATCTTTATGATTAGAATAAATGTAAATACTCAGCTTGGAACTTATGGCAATACTGACAGGCAGAGTTCTCAAGATTTTTGATAAGAAGCATCAAACTGTTTTTACAGACTTCACTGTGTACACAAATGTCCCAAATCAAACCAGATGTAATCAATAAGTGATGCTTGCCATATGACACTGAATTTATTTTTCCTTTGATATTCTATCTGCTCATTTATGGGTGGAAGTTAGAAAATGAGGCAGGGGGGCTGGCAAAATGGCAGGGGGAGCATAGATCATTATTATTTGCATGGCTTGTGGATTTTCAGTCCCATAATGGCCTGCAACACTTTTGTGCTTTTGAAAAAGTTGTTGCTTGTTTTTTTCAAGTGAAAATGAGGCTCCAGGCTATTCCACAGTGTATCAATCAGTGTGACGGAGTTTTGAAGATGCATGAAACATACCAGTGGGACGGGGGGGCTTGTAAGGAAGGAGGCCGGTTGGTGGTGGTGGTGGGGGTTTAGTGTGTTTTTTTTCCAATAGCAAACGGGTCAGCAAAAATGCAGTGCAATCCTCTTCCCTTTTTGTCATGCATGAAGATTCTGTCAACAGACCTGGACCATCTGTCTTGTTATTTACCACATCCTTGTTTTTTTTTCCACAACCCAAAGCTCCATTTCATGTTTTCAGTGAAGAGCTGAATTTATGAATAAAATAAAGGGACCACCACTAATTAAGAGGCAAAGTTTAAATCACTATGCAGAAGAAGAAACTTTGTGAAGTTTCTGGACCTTAACACATTTGCATCTGTTCTGCTTAAGCAAATCTTCCTATTGCATGGCTCAAAAAGTTATAAAACAGATACAGGGAAGACATAAATTTGACTAACCAGGAGAGAAAGTTACTACATGTCAGAAAAAAATACAGCCAGCATAGTCTGTGATGGTAAAATCCCTTCACATTTGTGTGCCTGAATAATTTTGGATTATGTTATAGCACTAAAAAAATGCAACAAAGTCTGTTTCATTAACACTAAGTTTGGTAGTAAAACACATGGATACTTTACACTGACATCTATACAACTGAAATCATACGTTTTCTATCCTTCATTTTGAAATGCCATTCTTATAACTGATGTTTTCATCAGTTATTGCGCCGGACACACAGGCTCAGACACACACGTGCACACATTGGTAGAGATGTCAGAGTGCTGAGCTGCTGCTTGAAGTAGTTGATCCTGAGCAGTTTAGAGTTCAGTGTTTATCTTCCAGCTACAAGGACTATTTCTGAGTTCAGTCAAACTGTAAACACTTCTAAACTACTTCAAATGTACTTGTGCAGGTTTAGAGAGCGCAAGGTTGCTTTGTTTTACTTTTAAGTTGAAAACAAGAATTTAATCAACATGAGGTAACTATAAAGTCTATTTCAGCTGCTTTGGTCTCATAACCAGCTCATTTTTTTTGCTAGGAGTGGGTCCATTCCATTACAGCATTCACCAAAATCATGTTCATGAAGATCCAGATTAGGGTTGTTCCCAAGTAGAAAATACTCTTGTCCGGCTGGACAACAATTAAAATGATCCTCCTAGAGTCTGTTAGCAAATTTGAGCACTTGGTATTTATTGAAACACAACAGCGTCAGCAATTAAACACACTGAAGCTGGTTTGCAGAGTGTAGTGTAGCTTCTGCTAAAGTTAGCAGCAGTGATGCACAATATCAACAAAAGAAATCAGTATTGGCAGATAATAGCTTAAAAATGTTATTATCTGTGTCAGAAGACATCTAAATTTCTATTGATGTTTATGGCCATTATGTTGGCACACATATAAACTCCACTAGTGCATTTCTAACTGTATTTGACCTATTTCACAATGTTAAATACTTAAAAAAAATTCCTGGATCTACATCTCGATCCAAACATCTTGTCACCTCAGCCCTGAGCTTGTGCCATGGCCATCCCTAAAAATGTGCTCCTGTTATCCTGCTTAATAAAAGAACAAACTATCACACATCAGGAAAAATGTAAACCTTTTTGGCAGAGGGAGATCATTTTATTGACTTGTAAATCCAGTACCAACTATGCTGGTTAGCCTAATGCATCACTGATGAAGATTAGTATCATTTCACACAATTACCCATTGCTGGTCATCATCTGCAGCACATGTATTAGCTGAACTTTAATACACATAACGTCTGAATATTAATGCTATCGCAAAGGCTATAGCATGAACAATTTTTTGTTTTAAATCACAGGAGTAAAAATTAAGAAATGAAATAGAACATCAGTACCTGGTATCATACATGGTTTTGAAACTCTGGTATGATGACAACCCTACAGTAAATTATAAGAAAAATCTAATTCTAAAATGGAGAGAGGGACAGAAAAGCAAAGGTGAACTTCAAGTTTGCATCTTTACATGTCATATTTACGGTAAATTTGAAGGTCCATTCATGATGCTTCATGCTTTTACAAGAACATATTTACAAGGAGAAAGTTTATTTTCAAGCAAAATCTCTTCATTTGCTCAGAGGAGGAAAACTCAGGAAGGTTAAATGCAATTTTCAGTCTGCCACCAGACACATATTTGAGACTGTCTGGGCCTAAAGCAGGTAAATCATTTGTGGAGAGAAAACAGACCTTCACGAGCTCTACATAATTCAGCCTTAAAAATTGTTTGTGCCTTGTCGAACTGTCAGGGACGTCAGAGAGTTATGGAGGTGAGGGGAACTAAAAATGAAAGAGAAATTAAAGTGATTAAACTAGTATACACAAAAAGACTGGTGCTAACCATGCATAGCGAATGGCTCTCACACCTAAAGCGAGGGCATCGTCTTTAATCAGAGGGTAATTTATTGACTCCCATTTACAAAGCCATAATACTAGTGATCAAGCCCTTCAACCGTAAAATGCAATAAACTAGGGAAGTGTTTTGTGAACAAAGGCAAATAACAAGGCCCCGCACATCATTATGTTCCCTTCATATCCCATTAGATGGTTTCCAAATGGGGTTTAGGTTGAGGGAGCTATGCCACATACAAACAGAGGGGAAAATGTCAGGTTATTGTTACATGTCCTTCATCTGCTACAAGGATGGCTGTGTCAAGAAAATGTCAGGTTACTGCTAATATTTCCAGACAGCGGCATTATATTACATGATTTCTGCAAACAGAGGTGCAGTTATCAAGCCAAAGTTTTGTACTGCACACAGCTGTGCCACTGGGTGAAACTGGAACAATATAGGCAGTCATACAATCGGACAAAGGATTTGAATTGATCATGGCAAAACAGTGGTGGACATGGCTCAAAAATGTCTAATTTCTGGAGGAGTAAGGTCAGAAAAAGCTTGTGTATGCCATGACAGCTTGATAACAGATAAAGGCTACAGTTACTAAACCTTATGTAATGTTGGTAGCTTTTGGGACTGGGATTTATAAATGTTACATAACCCTTTGTGAAGTCAGACCTTTAATGCTCTGTTTCATAAAAAAAAAAACCTTTGCATATTAAAGACAAAATTGGTTTTATTCAATTGATAATAACAATGATTTTGGCTGCTGCAGGATTAAAAAAAAAATGTGTGTGAAAATTTGTTTTGAATTGCAAGCCAGGCTTCAAAGTTTTTAGTTTTCCTGCAGATGGCTGATGGCCATTTCATCATTTTAGAGCCTCAGGGACAAAACACAAAATTTTCCTTTCAACCACTGAGAGATCTTTACAAGAGATTTTTTCTTCAAAATAACAGAGCACAAACAGTTGTAGCAGATTCAGTAATAACTACATGTGCAAGACGTTGTTGAAGATTTACCTTTAATTTTTTGAATTTGCAAATGACTTAAAAAGGTAAATCACACGTAAAAAGGTGAAGTCTTTTTTGTTGTTCCTCAGTTTTTTAAATTTCTCTTCTGGTCACGATGTCTTAGAGCAGTTATAGGCCCAGCAGTTTTCCAAACAGCCCCCATTATAAAATTTAGAAGTTGTGAGGACTACAAAAAATGTTGCGGTCTTTAAAGCATCTTTTTGTCACGAAATCCCTACAAATATTCACATAACCCCAAAAATATTTGCAATTGAATGACTGTTTTGATCTATTTAGAAAAATATACCTTTCAGACAGTATAAGTTGATTTTTGACCAAAGAATGAGTATCTTGAGGTCAAAAACAGTGGGGAACATGACAGCCCCAGAAATGAGCTAAAATGTCAGTTTCCCCAAATGGATGGCAGAAAAAGTGTTTATCAAGACCTTTTAAAGAAAGAAACAGCTAAATCAGGTTCATGCATTATTGTTTTGCTTTACTCCATAAAGCAGGGGTGTCCACACAATGGCCCAGGGGTCAAATGCTGCCCATTTTGAATCGGCCCCCTGCAACAGTTGAATGATGACATTTTGATTACAGCAGCAAATATCATCAATCATGCACATTTTCTGTTGTATTTACTTTGTCACAAGGTTTCATTTACAAAGTTTACTGCAAGATTCACCTTCAAGCTCTTACATTCATGCAGTTTACTCTTGTTTTATGTCTGACAGTGAAGATAAGCCATCAATGTCTCAAATCTCTGCTGTTTAGAAGGTCATTCTCGCCCTGAAAAGGTGTGAATCCAGTAGCCGGGGGTTACAAGGGCTCCTTTACAGGCAATAACCCACCCCCTAAACCCTAAAATTTTAACTTGAATACACTTCAAGTGAGGTTCAGGCTCAGTGGTCCATGTATTCCTCTTTTTGCGGCCCTTAATGTAAAAACTTTGGACACCCCTGATATAAAGTATCAGTGTACACTATTTGCATGTATGTAAAGTTTTAAGTATTAAAAAGAGCTATTTTCATTCATAAACAGAACTGAAGTTGGTATAAATATTTCATAATCAAGGTAGAAATTTGTATGGATATATGATATGTGTGATTTTGATGGCCTCATGCCAGGGCAACCTTTCCTCCTTTGTATATTTTTCCTCACTTATATTTTTCACCTGCTGCCCCGATTGACTTTTGCACATCATCTAAGTTACATGACAGCATACAAGAGGGGCTATACTTGGCCTTATTCCACTGAAAACCGCCTTGTCTGAACTGAATCAATGCAGCCAATGCTTAATAGCCCAATTTGTGAAGCGCAGGAGGAAGAAAACTTTGGTCAAATCTGCAGATGTCATGTTACCCACAGCTGAGTGGGCAGCGTCTTTCCATAACTTCTGCCGTGTTGCTTTGATGCTCTTTCAGATTAAGCCATTATTACAGCTGCCAACAATCATCTTTCCATAACAGCTTGAGCGATTGATGAGCCTGTTGTTACAGAAAAAAATAGCTCACCTAACTGGGGTAAGTACAAAGGCCTTACAAGAAATCACACATACACATTACACTTTACCTGAAGCAGAAAATTGTCTGGCAGTAGATGGCAGGAAGATGCTGCTGTGTTTTTCTTCCCGTAGCATTTTCACGAGTTATTTCTCCCTCAGCAGAGGCGCAAATACTTGTCCATCAGGGAGAACAAAGCCATGTAATTGGCTGCTTCCCCACTTGAGCCCCTGATAGCGCAATGTTAATAACAAACTGATGAGAAATTCATTAGGGCGCCAAATAAAAACAATCTCTCCTCGATAAGAGGCGAGGTACATTATAATTAAACTGATGCCTCTCTGTTTTCATTAGGCCGTGGAGCCTGAAAAACCTGAGGACCGAACCGCCAAGATGGTTGCAATTAAGCATGATTGTTTTACTGCACGTTTGAGTCGAAAGTATAAAACAGAGGCGCCAAGTTAATACAAAAGGTGTGTGTGCAGCAGGGGGAGGAAAAGATCGAAAAGTCTTGTCGGGAGCTGACCCCAGAGGCACAGTGTGCTGCAGAAGACAGGTTTACACTGCAGACTGAGGGAATTGGTCAAGTCAGGATTAGTTACACTGCTCACTAGTGAGAGGGAGGGACAGGCTGGAGAGAGTAATAAGACATTTCGCTTCTCCCTGTCTTGAACTCTATTCCCATCACTTTGCCTGAACACTTTCTTTCTTCCTCTCTCTCCCTCCTCGCCTCTGCCTGATCCAACCCTCAACCTTCCACCTCCCTCGCCATCTTTTTTTTCCCCCCTCTTTTTTCTCTTTGCACAATCTTTACGCCCTCTCTCTCGCTCTGAAATGCCTCAATGGCTTCGCAGAATTCTGAGATGGCTCTGCTGCGAGGGGGGAAACAAAGGGATGAGACGCGCAGATTTTCTGTGTACTTCTGTGCTTGTTGTGGCAGGGGAGGGAACCGCTCGCTTCTTAGCTGTCAGCGATGCCCTGGCGAAGCCGTGTCTGTCCGCAAAGCTACAAAGCCACCAAGACCAAAGCCCCCCTCCTCCCTACACACACACACACACCCTACTCTTCCTATCACAGCATGACATTCACACAAAAAAAGGCAAACCCATTCATGTGTGCACAGAGACATGAACACACAGAGCAACCACAATAAAACAGATATGTACACGTGCAGATGAAGGCCATATGACATGAATGAGACTGCTCAATATCACCTAAGCTCTGGATATTCAAACTTCCCATTTAACATTTTTAATAAAACAGCATACAATGCTAAAAATCCTTGCTACCGAGAAGCCTTGCTTTGTCAGACAAGGCCAGAGGTTGATAGACAGCTATTACCCTTTCAACTTGTACATAATGTGAAGCAAACAAAAGCACAGAGTTTGGACCATGACCATCAAAAATACAAAACAATCCAAGTAACCCCAGAGCGTTATTTTCAGAGCTATTTTAGACTTAGTCTTGCTTTTAATCCTTAAACAAAAATGCAGATTAGTCACCCCCATGCTGCAATAGGTGTCTGATAATGTAAAAAATGATGCACATGGTTTGTTCTGCATTCTAATTCTCCCAATTACATGGAAAATATTTTTTTTTTAATTTGGGACAATAGATTATAACCATGATCAAAAACATAAGACTTAAGAAGAATTTGGTTTCCATCCACTTCTTATTTTTTAACCACTGGGATAAACACTGAGACAACTCAGCTGTATGATTCTGGGACTCAATGTGTATAGCAACTCTGTCTTAATAGCTTGTTCATATATTTATTTGTTTTATTTTGTGAACAATTATAGTCTGCTGAGGTGGGACAGAGCAATGGGATTGGGTGGTGGATAAGTTGGGAGGGAAACCAGGGAAACAATCGGACTTAAAGATAAGGGGTTGTCTTTTTGTTTGTTTTGTGATTTGTATCCTATTTTTGTTCGCAGAACGCTGTGGTATGTTATATTTTTTTTGTGCTGTGTTTGGATTAAAAAGTCAATAAATAGATGTTGAAAAATACATAAAACTTAATCAAAAATGCATAAGGTTCACGATAACAACAAAATTGTCTATGGGTAATTTAAATCTAAAATATATTAATAATTCAAAATGCCCTCACATTGAAAACAGAATACAGCACGTCATTTCTCCTATCCGCCTGCTTCACGCGGTTACCCTCTCATTTGATGCCAGCCACTCCGCTCTCAGGTGATGTCACAAACTCATCTTATATGCCTTAAGATGTACATTACAAAGGAGGGTCCAAGCACCAGCTTCTCAAACATGTAACTGCCATTTTTTTTCTTCTGTTCTTCATCCCTTCCAATGTCTGACATAGAAGGACCTGAAATCTTCCTGCTCTAGAGTGATAGTTGTGAAGCAAGTTATGAAATTTCAGGGTACATTTTTGGATACAAAGAGTACATGTTTTCTACCCTGACTTACTCAGAATTTCCCTGCAACATTCACATTTCCTGCCGCTTTCACACTGCCCTAAAATCTAGACAGGGCTACTGGTAATATATCAATGTCTGATGATGCCCTGCTTTGGATTTTAAGATAAACATCCATTCTAATCATCAGAGGCAGTGCTGCTGGAGGTGTCATGGCTGTTAACACCCTAAAGTGCTCAAGACCACACTCAACCATGAAGGCCTCGTCTGCATCAGAGATTCTGCCAAAGCCAAGCAACAAGCCAACAAGCAACAACCTGTACTGTAAGTCCAGCTGTTGGAGGCCTTCAGTTATGAGTATCAGATCAACCTGATCAGGGCTGATGACAACAAGAGGCTCTGCAGATGTTCTGGTCCCTACATGACCACTCAGTGGTGGGCTGCAGAAGTGTGGTGGTTAGGACTACAGTCAGAAGTCTCAAACAGAGGATGTAAAAGAAGATACTTAAGAATTTTCGTTAAGTGATTTACATCAACCTAACCAAGCGAAGTAATATTTGTTTGCTTATTCACACCCGCCAACAGCAGGAAGTTTTTCAGGAGTTTGTCTGTCAGCTAATAGAGGTGTTCAGGGGGGAACAAGTCTGGGAAATCAGCAGGGAAATTCAAAGGTGTTGTTGAAAGCCCTGCTGTTTCAGTTTAATAAATTCAGGATATTCTAGGCTTTTGCTGCATGTATAAAAGTCATGAGATTAAAAAAAATCATGTTGTGAAAATCAGGTGCTAATAATTAAGCGAAGAAACTGTCATGGTGCTATTCCCTGTAATTTATATATAATGCTGGAAAGATACAAAAAGGGCTTTAAACTCTTGCAGTTTACCCCTATTTGGATTTCGAGGAAAGGATAGTTTACACAGACGAGACCTTTTAATACTTTTTGGATTTTGAATGTCCTATGAGTCAAACCCAAACATCTGAGGCCTGACACACACAAACAATTTCTGAATCTATCTGATTTTGAAACTGTGGGAGATCCCACACACGAGGACAGTTAATGACAGATTCAGCAGTTTTCCCCTACTCTTGCAGTTTGCGATCTTGAGAGGTCAATCACGACTTTAGCGTGAAAAAACACAGTGGACAAAGTCAGGAAGACCTGAGCTAAATGTAGCTAGCACATAGCCTTCTATGACATTAAAGACAGTTGCAATTCCTGTCAAGCTGGCTTGCTTCCTGATTGGCTCTGTTCAATTCATGTGGCAAAACCCAGAGAACATGTCAGCTGTCTAAAATACACTCTACATACATCAAGAGTTGTTTTTGTAAATTCTGAGCAGGTTTAATGCTTACAATTCCAAGTCTCGGCATCCCAGATGCTTTTCTAAGATGATCGTAGGGGATAAAATAATTGTAGGCCTCACACCACAGGACAATTAGGTAAGATGATATTCAGGACCACAAGATAATCAGGCCTTTGTTTATTTTTGTTTGAAGCAGGGATCTGAGGTGGATTACAAGCCAATTATCTTGTTGTGTGTGCCCCTCCTTTCAAATTGACAAAAAGAAAACAGACATGTTGTGAGGGTTTTATCATCAAAGTTTGACTGTTAGCTAACAATCATCTCTTTTAGACATGGAACATGGCTTAATTGGACTTCAACTGGTATTTTTCTGTAATTTCTGTAATAAGGCAAAAGACAGCCAACCTCGATGACAAGTATTGGTCTACATACTTTAAGCATTAACAGAACATATGGATGCGTGAAGCTATTGTGGTTTGACCTCAGGGAAACAGGGAGTGAGCGGGTCACACTAATGTGGACCAATAATCTCTCCGTGAGTCATTAGGATGATCAATGCCATTCTAATGAGATAACATCTGGAACAAAGGGCCCTAATAGCAGACAGCTGCTGGGCAAAGTGAGCTAATTAGGGGAACACTCACTGATGCTAACTAATGCTACAGACAGTGGGCCCCAGGTTTTTGGACCCCACCCTGATAACATCCCAAATACAACATGTTGAATATTTCATACCCACTCTAAGAACTAATCATGACACTGTAATATCAGCCATATCGCGCAAGAGGGAGAGAGGGGGGAGGAAGAGAGAGAGAAATACCACAACATCTCAGCTTGACATGAATGCTTATTGAGCGGCACTAAATTGGTCAATTACAGAGAAAATCTGTTTTGAGGTAACCTTTCAGCTTATTAAATAAGCTATAAATCAATCTTTAGGGCAGAATGACTGGCTGGCTTTTAATGAGTGAACGTGTCTAATCTCTCTCTTTCCGTCATTTCTATCAGGGTGGGAGCTTATGTGCATATGGAGGCAAATAACACATGCTTATTAAAGCTAAGTTATGAAGACTGCGTTTCTACAGAGTTCAGCAAAACTTACAAGTATGCCACCTGAAAGTTTCACAGTGGTGATTCAAGTAACAGGATGTGAGTGGCTTTATTAGGGGACAAAAATATGAAAAATTGCTCCACCTTGGGAAGCAGGATCCAATTAGTCCTGTGCTCAGAAAGAGAAATAATGGAGGGCTGTGTCGACAAAAAAACTCTGTAATCATGTCTGTAAAAATGGATTTAAAAGTCAGGAATAAATACAATTACTGTGAACAAAGAACACCATGTGGTTTTACGTGATTTAAAAGACACTCAATTGTTGGACCACAGAGCATTAATCCCAAACAATACAGACAAAGGGGAAAGAATTTAAACCTTTCGGGCTTTCCTATCAGCATTGGCTCTATGTCCTGTTAATATGAGGAACAACATACATAACACTCTGGGTTTTGTGTTTGTCATTTGTTTTCAAAAGAAGCACGACATTTAAACAACTCTTGCATAATTCTTTTGAACTAACCATGAATTGAAATACTGAGGACAACTAGCATAACATATGAGAACAAACTAAGATAGTGTGTTGTTGTCAATATCCAATATGCCAATACTTTTTAAAATTGTGCCTCATTAAAGAAAATGACCCCCCTAATTCTTTTCCTGGAGTCTATTATGTAACAGCTATACATGCTCCACATACATGTGCGTTCTGGCTTTCACTGCAGAAGCCATAACTGTTTGCTTTAACACATTTCGAC
Source organism: Scarus forsteni (assembly GCA_036419115.1). Classification (NCBI taxonomy): domain Eukaryota; kingdom Metazoa; phylum Chordata; class Actinopteri; order Labriformes; family Labridae; genus Scarus; species Scarus forsteni. The sequence goes on from JAZDUH010000383.1 coordinate 17,395,239, forward strand.
ATGGGACCTTTATGGGCGGGCAAAATTGACCAAATTATCGTATTTTTCAGCTGAATGATGAAACACAATATATATGACTATTGATAAGTCAGTAAAGAAGTAGCAAAAACAGTATATTCTCAGTGAAATCTGCATACGCCAAATGTCACACAGCAACCATTATCAACAGTCATAGCCATGATGTCAATATACATTTAACAAGACATTACAATTAATTACCCATAATGCACCAGTGCTTGCATCCAGTAAACAAAGAATTAACTTACTGATTATAAATTAATGGAAGTCTTACACTGTTGCCATCTTGCTGGTGGACTGACTGAATATGCGCCTGACAGGTTCAGGTCTCTTTTTCAAAGCTGGAATTAATTCCAAAGCAGCTCACATTATTTCCGTCATTCTGGTCAAAGTCTTTGGAATTTATTTACACTGGAATAAAGTTTGCACAACTCTATCTTTTTTAAAATGCAGACTGAAAGAAGCCAATTTTTTTTGCAATAGCGTTGCACTGTTTATAGAGTACAGCTCAAAAATACTTTCTTTTCCCTGTTTCATTTCTACTGCAGAACTGTGAGCAATTTAGGTTTTTTATTCATCTTCTTCACCTTGTATTTTGTATTGTTGTTTTTATTGAAAAAAGTTTTAAGCAAATCATTTAAGAATACTAAGTAAGGAGAACACTATATTCAAATTCTTATATATGTGGTCTTATTTGACCACATATTTGATCAGGTCTAGTGACACAGGATATCATTAAAATGTTTGTTCCTAGAGTCAGAACAGAACTGGGTAAGACAGCCTTTAAATATGCCGCCCCCTCTACCTGGAATAGTCTCTCGATGGATTTGAGACTAACAGAACTGGTCACTGTTGGTGAATTTAAGACTTTGATAAGGGACCGGGAAAGAGCCAACCTTGGACACTGTGACTGTTTTAATTCTTGACTGCTTCTCATTTTGTTTTGGATTGGTGTTTCCAGATCGGTTTGGTTTCAATGTGCTGATGTCTGAATGTATTTGTTGTTTTTATTGTGTAACTGTCTGCTGCTGCCATGCCAGGTCCCTCTTGAAAAAGAGATTTTAAATCTCAATGAGGCTTTATAAAGGATATAATAAAAAGATTAACTGCTGATGTCAGGAAATATAAATTGTAAGCTAAAATTACCTGCAGACATTATGACCCATGAATCAGTGCAGAGTTTGTGGCATTTCTGCAAACCTGTTGTCCAGCTAGGATATTCAACTTAAATTCATAAGTACAACTCCATAGTTTTCTGTTGGGTGGTTGTTGATATGCTAGTTTTGGCTCTTCAAGGGTTAATAAGCCTTGGTTTTACTTTTCCGACTAAAAGTGCTCCTCAAGCGCAACCCTCGACCAAGACATTTCTGACACTGTTGTTCTAATTCTGCAGTGTGCTTTAAGTAACCAGATGGACTAGAAAATGGATATACTATAAGCTCATGTGAATGAACTATTAATTTGACTATACTCACACCACGATAATAAATCTGTATGTAATTTGATTTATAATCGTCTGTACGAATTGTCTCAGGCAAATTCTAGTGTGGGAGAGACTTGTGTCTCTTCACAAAACACATGAATGCATTGATATTGTTAAGGTAAATTATAGTTTGAAAATTTTGGCAAAAAATCTCATTTCATGAATCACAGAAGCATTTATGGGACAAATCTTTTTAACACATATTCATTTACAGAAATATCAGCATAAACTTATGACATAAAGGATTTTTTTAATCTTATAAACTCCACCAAGGAGGTCATGTCTTTGCCAACATTTGTTTGTCAGTTTGTAAATGGTATAACAAATTTGAAAGCATTTTTAACAAATACTAGTCATGGCACGAGGGAGGAGTGAATTGATTTTTGTAGAGACAAGCATTAGACTGCAGGATCGAGGAATTTTTCAATTTGTAAAAAAGTGCAAGACATGTAAGTTTTTCAATTTTTGACAATAATTTGCCCAGAAATTTGAAAATTCTTTAGCCTAAAGCACTTCAAGTAGCATACCTAATACCAATAAAAATGCTCTCAAGAATGCTTTTATCACAAACATTATGCAAAAATGATCTCTCATTCAAAGACTGCCTTGATTCCTTTTATTATTTAACTAATTACCTAAAATGGTTTCCCACTGACAGCATTATATAAAATCCTCCACTGTTCTGATTCTTTCCATTACGCTCCATATAAATGCTGTATGAAGGAGGTGTCGTATAGTCACTCCAGAAAACTTCATTAGTATGGGTGGTTGGGGAAATAGAAAGAAATACCATCAGGTTCTGAGTGCAGTCGACACTGCAACAGCACTATTCCTCGGAGAGCATGACAACCGCAGTGAAAAAAAAGCACCCAACTAACAGTAATTGGTTTTAAAATAATAGAATTCATTACAGTTATGGCGCTTGTTCAGAAATGCAAACAGGGGAAGAAAAAACATTCACTTGAGACTTAGGCTGAACTGCTTCACTAAAAACCATGGGGAGATGAAAGGCATAATTCAAATGACAATTTTAGAAGCCTTAGTTCATTTATATCAGAAGCTCAGAAGATGTTGCCGGCATAATAACATCAAGATTCTTTTTCCTGTTCTTTTGTTCTACTTGCAGGGGCTTGGAAGGGAACTTTTTCCCTCTCAATTTCATTCTTTTGTGGTAGCAAATTCCTCCAGCTCACACACAGACATGCGAGGTGACACACAAACAATCTAGCAAACAACACCCGTCGGCAGACAAGGGAGACAGCCAAGAGAGAGCTAACATGGAAAATGTTGACAGGGAGGAAGAAAAGCACCCCACACATGACACTGAATTTGCTGCTTGTCTTATTAGATGTTTGAGTAATTATACACATCAGGGGCCTGCAGTTGGAGACTCCTTTGTCTTCTACACGTAGTGGCAGACGCCGTTTGATCCAAGGCCGGCATCTCAGGTGTGAGGGAGACATCCGACCAATCAGCATTAAAAAGATCATCTCTCAAGACCACTCGGGACATAAAGAGTCAGGTCAGCCATCTCCACATGATTGGATGTCACCTCACATGCTGGGTCTATGGCTGACATCAAGGACGTCACCATTTTAGACCACCATACCCCAGCCATCAAATCAGCCCCTGTGCCAAGAACAGGTAATTGGCCCCATTCTAAAGAAATGCTAGCTGCATTCTGACCACCGATTGATGGAGCCAAACGCCTTTATGGCCAGCAGTAATGAGCTTTTTTTCCCCCTGCTATATTTTACTCATATTTATCTGGCGGAGTACCCGAAGAAAAACAAGACCACCATATGGCTGTACATTAAAAATTGATGTGGTATGTTAGTGAGGGCACCTGAGCCGAATGACAAGGTGGGAGAAGAGGAAATAGTAAGCTCAGCATGTGTTATGGAGCATTTCTGCCATTTTCTGTCACCCATTTCCATGCTAGTAGACAACATGACACCCACACTTGATCAAAAGCACATGTGGCTACATATCTGTGTCGCGTCAAGAGATCATGGTGTCAATAAAGAAATGTAGCACACATGTAGAAGTGGGGTCAGGAGAGAGGGATATGGGATGTTTATACCTCTGAGGGAAAGCAGCTATGATGGAATACATGAAAAGTGCAAGACGGAGATGAGGTGTCAGTCTGCTGGCATGGCGCTAAGAGGAATATATAGGAGGAACAAGAGGTAAAGACCATGATATCAGCGGTGTGGTTCTGGAAGCATAACTGATGTGCTGCTGGTAGGGGATTGCATCTGCTCATCCGTATGGGGCTAGTCTGATAAATAATTCAGGTATGATTGAAAGGCAGGGTGTTCAATACAACAGGTCTTGTCAATAACCAGCACGGGCCTTGATCGTGCAACCGAAGCGTTAAAAAAAGACCAAGGAAAAGCTGGCTGTCTTCTGTCAGAGCGGTCTCACTTCTATTTCCAAGAGGAAAGATAATAATGATGAATTTCGTCTTTATCCTTCTTTTTCACCCTCCCTGTCTACAGTGGGAGGGTGAAAGTATTGATCAGAGAGGACAGACCAATTTGAATGCAGTACAGCCACTTTCTTCTCCCCTTTAAAGATCAGACGCCTAAAAAATGGCATTAGTGGCACACATAGCAGTGTGTTATGTGGGCTGAAAGAAAACCCATTAGGTCAATTCCTTTGCAACAATGTGGCTTTTCAGCTCTGGCGTGTGTTGCAGCGGCTGGCAAATTCTGTGGGCGCCCACTGCCCCCAAGTGCTGGCCTTTGGTACTGCAAGACCAGCTGGAGGACTGCAGCTGTTACCTTCTCTGCATGAATCGAGGCCGATCATGACAATGCATGACCAGAATCTGAGACCATGGCACTGAGGATGTTACTCTCTTAGCAAGTCTAAGAGAACTACGATCCAATGTCATCAGTGCCCATGTGAAACACTCCCAAAGACCCACTCAATGCTGTTTTATTTTGCCTTTTAATACAGGGTTACAATGTCTGCCAGAGTGAAATACAAGAAAAGGACAGAAGGGAAAGTACAAGGATATAATTTGCAAATAGCTAAGTCCCATTTTGCAGCTTAAGTCCATCTAGGGGTGTGTAATAGTCAAAAAATTCAGCGCCAAAGTCCTTTCCTATTCACTTTCTCTTTGCCTAAATAAGACATGCCACAGGGTCAAGGAAAGTAAGGATAGGAAAGAACAAGGCAACAGGTAAAGGAAACTGTGGAGAATTCAAAACTGAACTTTACTTTCAATAGGCAGATCCTGTGGATGCGGTGCATCTATGGTGTAAACTAATGCCTCTTTTGCTCAGTGAGCTGTCAGTGTTGGTAACTGCAGCAAATAAAATGTAAAAAATATGGCAAAATGTATTTGACTTTGTTTAAGTTTCTACATGTTTGGAATTTCTTCTTAGGCTGAGGAAGCTTTCATCCAATGTCACAGTCTTGGATCTGCATTAGTCCGGTTTCAATTTTCTTGAACCATCTTTCTCTTCCATCTTTACTTCTACCTTTGATTAAGCTGTTGAAATTATTATTTTCTATGCTTCCTAGCTTTGGGAAATATGTGGAGCATTTCAAACTGCAGGCAGCTGAGATACAGAAGGGATACATTTCAAAAACTGAACATAAATCTTTCAACATAAAGTGACAAAGTATTTAAGTTATGAATCTTTTACTGCCTTTCCTGCCCTCACTTCATGTTAATTAGGGCTTTTTTACAATTTTTTATGAGCCGATTCGATTTAAATTAAGATTCTACGATATTGCTGATTTTTGCATTCTTTAGTTAGCTTTTTTAACACCAGTGAAAAAGATGAACAATGATGATGCCTACAGACTATATCAGGAACAATACACACCACATGTTAGTCCACTTTTACGATTTATTGAGCAATATATTTTCACAAGCTGTTTGTACTTTTTCATTTAGATAGGAAAAAAAAAGGTTTTTTGAACATAAAAATCGAATTCAAAATCGTCAAAGAAAAAATCCCAATACTTATGTAAATCAACTTTTTCTTCCACCCCTAATATTTATACAAGGGTATCTTAAGTTTGACTAAATGTAATGTTGAATTCAGTGAGGATGATCAGGTTTACCTTTGCTGAAGGAGATAAAGGAACCACAACAGCTGCTTTCTCTTTCCTTTTGAGAAATAAAACGGAAAGTTTGTATGGCTGATTCGAAAGTACTTGTGGACTGTTGCACCAGGAAAGAAATCTTCCAAACCAAGAAGGACTTTTGAAAGAGATTATTTGTGTATACTCTTAGGATAAGGCAGTGCCAAGTCAGTCAGGAGAAAACCACCAATGTCCCACCCATCCTCACCTCTGCCTTACTACCCAGGCGTAAAGCTTGGGTTATACTTTTGCATTGACGCTGTACCTAACACCATGCTACTCAATGCTATCTTGGGCATTTGTGCTCATGTGTTGCTGTAATTGCTCGACATTACCCTGCTAAATTCTAATCAGCATTAGGGCTGTACCTTTCCCCAAAATCAAACTCAATCAGTTCTCCAGTGAATATGCTACAGAAAAAAACATGCCTAAGAAATACTCAGAGACTGGAAAGACCATGTGCTCTAATGTAAACCAGTCATGGGGATTGCTGCCAGTGTCATTTTGATATAAGTTCCGTGCTGGTGAATATGTATGTTAGTCTATAAATATGGCCTTGTCTTGGTTCAGCACTGTGGGAGCAAAGGTTACAGCATAGTTCTGATGCAGAGGTATACATCAGCCTCAAGTCACAGAAGACTGAGCCCTCGCTTTTAAGACATACCTTTTTCTGTATCTATTGATATTTTTGGGATTCATTTACTAAGTTGGGAGGGACCACCCAACCAGCTACCCTCCATGAGTCCAAAGCAAAAGAGTGATACAGCTTGAGGGCAAGAAATTTTGAAACTGGGGCCCAATGTCTCTTGAGCACCCTTAGGAAAGAAACTGCAAGCAAGACAATAACCCCGCAAGTGATCTGGCCTTGATCATGTCACCAATCATTACAGCAGAGAGCCGTCCAGGGAATCACGGAGGGAACCTGGCAGTTGATGAGGCGATTATGTGGCTTTACTCTTGTGCGTCCAAGTATGACAGCACTATGAGAGCACTGTAGCAGATAGGCAGAGACGATACCTTGTTAGCACTCTGTTGTGCTGAGTGGACTAGTTGGCCGTGCAGTAAGGCACTCCCGCAGGGCTCGGTGGGCTTACTGCAAGAGATTGTTGGGGATTATAAACAGGCCATCAATGTGACTCTCAACAAAACTAACAGCTACTGTGACTTTGGATAACCACAGGTCTCCTTGAAATGCTGTATCTCTTTCTCCTTGTTGTCCTCTAGACCACTGTTTCTCAACAGGGAGGTCATTGCACCCTCACGTGCCCTCTGGCTTTGTCTAGGGTTTCTTTAAAGTATCTAAAAGTCAAATGAGTGTTGTTATGGTTATGCAGACCATTAGAATGCCAAGTGAGACAAAATTCTCTCCTATACCATCTCTCCTGAGATCACAACTCTACCTTCACATCAATGCACTTTATGCAAATACAGCAAATACACTGTAGCAGCGGCTACAACAAACTAGCATTCTAATCAAGATAACTCTGAGCCTGAGCCATCAACTCCATCATCCAGAGATACATCAACAAGATATGAAGATGAAATGATGGGTTTATTGGTTTAAAAAGTCAAAAATACTTAAGAAAACAAAACAATCATTACATTTTCTAAATTGTCTGGGAAGTCTTCGGAGGTCAACTACGATGCAGCTACAATAATATCAAGGTTGTGTGCACTGTCTCTGGTTCAGGACCCCAATTAATGGTTATTTATGTTGATAAACTGCTGTACAAATATGTCTGATATCAACCCCAACATTTAATTTTGATGGTCAAACTGATGTTATTTTTTATTTTAATTATTTTGATAATAATGCAATATATAAGATAGTTAACAGATTACATTTCTGAGGGCAACTCAAGTTTTTCCAATCTGTTAAAGGTGCCAAAACAGAAAAGATTTGAGTAACGCCGCTCTAGATAGTCCCTGTTTTATGAAGCAAACAGGTGTAATCAGCATCCTCCATGCATATGTTGTTGAAGCCACTTGAGATGCTTCAATACAGCTTTTACTCCAAAATTTATTTTAGATGGCACCAATGTCCTTGCAGGCAGGTCAAGCCCCATGTACTGAGGATATGGTCCTTCGAGCAGGTAGCCCTGGTTAAAATACAGCTTGTGGCTCCATTGCTGTGTGTCATCATTTACTTTTTTATCTTCTGTCATTGAAAAGCCTGAAAGGAAACTCTCAAAAATAAATTACACTCTGATTTGGTTATCCAACTTCTTAGATGTTTATTACATAAGCTGAAACTAGTATCTAACAATGCACCTAAGTTCACAACATTGCAGGTTGAGTTTCACTAAATATGTATCATTACATTTAATTTCTGTTTCTGGTGCTAAAGTGTAGGTGTAAGACGAAACTATAAGAAGTACAATGGTGAAATAGTCCTTGTCTGTATTTTCCCTGTCAGAATTTGCTGAAAGACATTCATTGGCTCTTTAAACATGACTTGCATACTTTTTTTCTGAGAATACAACTTGCACGTGCTCAGAGTTAGAAAAGCCATCAAATGGGTAAAAATGTTTGAAGCCAGCCAGCTAACAGTACAACAACATAATACTTGCTTTTTGACACCAGCTTTTACAGTGGGTTTAAAAAAAGATCAATATTTTTATATGTTGCCCACAATGCTGGTAAAATCCTGTGCTCAAAATGTACCCCAGCCACCAGTCACAAGTTCAACCTGTTACCAAAACTGTGGCTTTCTTCCCTATTGATCCCGGATGTACACAAACACAGTGAATGAAATAAAGCATCCTCTAGGAGCTGCACAACTGGCATTTTTTTTTTAAAAATGGTGCTTATATCTAAAAGTTGAATTCGCTTTAACCTACATGAGGACTCAAGTAATGCTTACATGGTGGATATATTTGGATATTTAAACTTCTGGAATAATTGAATGAGTCAGTTAATGTCATTCTTTGTGTTAAAGTTAACACAGACCCTAAATCCCTCTCAAATGCTCCATCTAAACAGAAACAGAGCTGCCAACCACACTAGCTTTGCTGGACAGGGGCTGCCTTGCCACAGTAATGCCTCCAACCTAAATGTATAAAACAGGACATTGAATTACAAAATTGGAATCAACAGGCAGCATTGGTATTCTCTTGTACTTTAAATCTGAACAAAGATGTTAAATTTGGACCTTAAACTTACAGGAAAACTACTAGCACTGCTAATATCAACATTAGCCACACCTTCCTCAGCCAACTAACTTCAGATCATTTCCCTTCTGAAACTCTGATCCAGTGTTTAAAACTGTTTTTGCTCAACTAAACAGTAGGTTAGGTTCACTGATTTTAACTTGCAATTGGCTTAATTAATTTGGAAAATGATTTGTTGAGGAATGACCTCGATGGAAACACAGCACAGCAGGAGTTGTGCAATTTCAAATGAAGACTACTAAACTTGGATATTTTAAGTGTTTTCTTGCATTGTTACCAGTCAGTCTGAATTTAGACTTACTATGAAATCAGCTAGCTTGGACAGTTCTTAGTCAAGATCAACATGAAATAAAAGTTTGTGAGATTTGAATACCAAGATTAATTTGAGATATATTTCACTGGAAAACAGTGACGACCTTTACTTTCCAGCTTTATTGAACCAGTCACAGTCTGAATAGTCTGAAATTTGACAGCTTTAAGTTTGAGGATCAGATGGGCACAAAGACTTGCATCCTTTCCAGCATCAAATCTAAAGGAGCGCTGGAGGGCCGGTGGCGACCAGTATGTCACTGAAACAACGCTGGAGGACACAGTCCACATTTGAATTCAAGTCGACTCATTATCAATCTGAAATCTGCATTTGAAATGACAAGAAGTGCACAAGAGGAGAGAGCCTGTCAAGGTTATGAACAGAAGGGCATCATCACCGACACATCACAGACTGCAAACAGTCTCCATGATCACATAAAGAAAAAAAGCACAAAACTCCATCAAACAGAGCAGAAAGCAAACACACTAAATACACACAGATGTGGAGAAGGATATCAAAAAAGCAGAAGATACAAATAAAGAAATGGGGAATGACTGGAGGAGCAAGCAGCCATAAAACATGGGGATACACAGAATTTCACAGCTGTGTGAACAGTTAAAGCAGATGCGGTTGGATGTGATGGTGGATGCATACAGAGAGGCGGGTTGTAAAAATATGCTATAAAGTTTATGGAGCCTAATGCGGCCCTGCAGGGGCCTCCTGCCGAGCTGAGCATGCCGACAGTGCTGTTGAGTGTGTGACAGAGCTGTGGGGGAGAGATGTACAACTGAGAGCATAGCCAGTATTCACAAGCTCCATCACTGGTGTGAGGATGTGCATACAGAACATAAAATTTGCAGATATGCAATCAACAGAACTAAGAAGTCAATTTTGTTCTCCCTTCCCATTTCTGAAATCCTCTGTCCTACTCTATCGCTCCTGTGAAAATGTCTAAATCCAAGTGGCAATATTGAACTCCGCATTTGAACAGCATGGACAAAAAAAGTGCCATTTGTCACAAAAACACACAGTTATGTGCACACACCAACAAAAACACAGACAGACTATAAAGCACTGCCATAGCCACTGTTCAATCCAATATCAGCAAACTGTGACCACGACAGGCTTTCATGTTCCCTTCAAAATAACGAGATCCAGCTCTCCTCTCTGATTGAAGAAGAATGACTGTTTCTGCCTCTGAAAAGACATATGCCAAACAGAGAGGGGACGTGTGAAGGGAGAAGGGACTAAAGATTGCAAGGACATATGCTGATCAAAATTTGACCCTTTTCTTATCTACAGTGGATGACTTCTGATGACTTCATCCCAGTCCTTTATTCCCCACATCTAAACCTTTCTCTCATTTGGGTCAATATGGATGCCTGAAGACCAGAACTCTGGATAAACTGATGACAAAATAATTTATTCAACAGAGGCTGTAGAGATGGACATTATGTGACACATAAGATCCAAGCTTTTATCAACAACTGAACTGATAATTTCATCTTATGTATGCAGTCAGTATATGTTTAAAGCATACTCAAGATTAAGAGACAGAGCATGAACTTGTATCCGTAGATTGGCTTCATGATCTTTTCAAAATTCCAATTAAAGAACATCCACATTGAAGGTCACAAGTCAAACTCATAACTGTGTGAGACAGACGACCCAAGGTTAGATTTTCTTCCTACAGCTGATATACATCTAGACAAGTTTGAATCTAACCATATAACTAACAAGTTGAATATTGTCTGTCATCACACACTGCGAAATAACACCAGGAGCAAAAAATGTGGCCTTTGGCATTTAAAGTAGGATTTGATTCAATTATTTCAATACAATAAGTACGGTTTCATTAAAATAAGATAGACAATGTAGCTGACGCCCTTTTCTCCTTCAGAGTGGGCAACATGCAAACAATCTGGATGCTCATGTACAGGGCTCATGTGTTTTCTCTGTTACATTATCGTGTTTACTAATAACTGATCATTAGACTTCAGTGGCTATAAGCAAGAAGCAATATCAGCACTGGATCAACTAAACTCATTTTTGCTATCACTAAATAAATGACTAGTCGACAAAATGTGGAATAATGATTAAAAATTGTTTGTACATTTAATTTTCAGGACTCATACATTTGTTTTTGTGTGTATCAGTTTATTTGTATTAAAATCAGCAGTCTTGTGGGTTTTTATCTCTCAACATTAATGAAGATAACTCATCAAAAGATAATACTTTAACACTGAAACTAAGCTTCCTAAATAAACTTTGAATGAACAAATCACAAAACTATAAATTGTTGACACTAAGAAGAAAATGTTTTAAAAAGAAAAAAAGCTCTTTTACATGCAGGTCCTGATATTTGATATTTGATTACAAGGAAAGAAATTCTGCAAGAGTCACGGATGAAAGCCAAGTCTGCATAGGGCTCATTGGCATGGCAATGTTTGTATGACATTAATACTAATGTATCTGTCTTTTAGTTTGAGAAATGCAGTGAAACAAGTGTGGGACAAATTATGGGGTTGAATGACATGCTATATGATCCTTTTGCAGGGCTTTGTTTCGGGTTATTGGGTCCATATTCTTGGTTTAAATTTAAGGGGTTTAATTAAGGTGCCCAAAAGGGTAATGAAAAAGATTTATATCCATGGTCATGTCCTCAAACTCCTCAGTAAAGACAAATGGTAAATATTTGGGGGGAAACAAACTTAAGCAGCAGACAGTTAATACCAATGAAAATAACGCTTAATTGTGAGTTTTGCATATAAGCTACTCACTAACAGTTGGTTGAATAAATCCTTCCACATCTCGCCCCTGGACTTCTTTTATGTCCATCAGATGAACCTTAAAAGGTGCTTTTGACTATTCAAAGAAACATTTTATTCAAACAACCCCCTCCAGAGTGTGTTTCCTTGATCTTAATTTGACATAAAATACATGCTGAACACTGGTTTGGGGCATGGGAGGCACACGCTATTGATTAATTTTTCATTGCCGTTCTTTTAAAACACCAAGGACATGTGCCACATCAAATCTGCTCAACCCTCAGCACCCAGTTTAATAGCTTGCTTGAAACAAAACAGTCTTTTGAGGCATGTGGTTTTAAAAGGTACAGAGGCAAATGGAGGAGGGTGGGCGTCTCGATTTGCTTTCAGACTCACCATATTTCTTTTTTGTTTATTTATATATTTTTTTTAAAAAAAAAGGTCCTTCGTAAGCAAGCACTCCTGGCACAGTGAGCGAGCACTTGATTGGACTAAAAGAGGAGCCAGATGTCTGCATGTCCTCATATCCATGCAACCCTCTCTTTCTGTCACCCTCGTTTTCCATCTGGATGCTTTGCAGCCCTCTAGCCTGATCTATAACTGCTCGTTTACTGGCTATCCTTCATGCGGTAAACTCTCAGCAGTTACAAAGAAAGGAGAACAAGAAGACTGATAATTTAGTCTGGCAACAACAAAAAAAAAAAAATCAACCAATCAAGCATCAGAAAAAAAATCAGTACCAAGGTCGTTAAATTAATTGGGGTTGTTTATTTTTTCTAAAATTGATTCTGGATGCTCGAATGTGAGAGTTTTCTTCCTTTGTTTAGCTTTTCGTGAGCAAATTGAGTAACTCTGTGTCTGCAGGTCCAACAAAAAGGTTATTTGTAAATGCTTTTAATAGGTTATGAACTTTGGAAAGAAAATATGTGTTTCTGGTTAAGCACTATATGCACAAAAACAATCATTAAAACGTAAAAAAAAAAAATTGTAGTTTCTGAAAATATCCCTCTAAATGTCCTAGAGAGCTGCTGAATAAAAAATAAAAGATAAAGGGACACAAACACCTCGCATTGGCTGCTGGTGAATAAAATTCCTCATATTAGCTTGATAATGAGAAAAGCATTCAATGCTCAAGGTTGTCCAAATGTTTTGCTTGTGAAAACACTCAAAACATCTATTAATTTGAAATGTAAAATATATAACCACAGAGCCCTTTCACTGAGACTGCAGAGTGAGAATGAAAGACCTTGTAGTTGTTGTGAGCTGAATTCAGCTGCACACAAATAATACATTTTAGATACTTTCTTGCTAATTATTTTTTTTTCAGTGATTATTGTAGCATTTAGACGGTGTGAATCTTGAATTGTTGCTGCATTTTTAGATTTTAATCATCTATCTTTTACCTGAAACCTCGTTTGTGCTTCAAAACGGGATATATTCATTTTGGTAAATACTGATTCTTGCTCCCCAACAGCAACTTATCATACCAATTTTTCACCTTTTAACACAGCCTTTGGTCTGACTGAAATGATTGTGTCTTTATTTGAATAAAATTACACATAGTCTTACAACCAGGCGGCATTTTTGACTCTATATAAACCAAACTCAAAGCAAACTCTCTGCATAATCTGCTTTCTCTTAATTCAAATGAGTTTCCTTGCCCCAACACCTTCACTTTCTTGGGCCCTATATGTATTGTTGTTTGCTTATGTGGGTGCTAATACCATTTGAGGAAATAGTATTATTATGATAACTTACTGTGATGCCGCAAGGAAGGCAGTGTGAATGACCAATTATCTGTTAAAAGATATTGGTAGACTACAAGCATGGGTTTGTGTCTTGATCAATAGCTCGCAGTGCCCAGAATGGTGGGCTGGAGGGCAAAAAAAAGGCTCAGACCTGCAAATGACTAATTATCAGTATTGTTAGATTAATGCTTAATTTTATTTTCTTGATGCTGTACTTAAACACAACATGCTGCTGATTTGTCTAGTCTTTTTTCCAAGGTGCCACTGAACATCATAATACAACGTTAGCTTGAGTCTAGCCAATGTCTTGCTCAGATTTACTGAGAACCACAGGGATATACTTGTTTACACAAACATGCTAACCACGTCTATCCAACATCTCAGAGCTGACCAGCATGTTACCAGGGAAATAAGCAGTCATCAGTCCAGTCATGCAGATATTGATCGCCTTCCCCGTGGTCCAGAGATGCTGCACATCAGCTAACACCCTTTTTTTATCCTCACTCATGTATGCTCTGGCGGTGGTACTCTCAGCAGTGTTTCCCTGGGAGCTGACGAGCCTGTCGATGGCAGTGCACAAAAATGGAAGTGTGCTTTCGCAGTAACACTGCAGGAGTCACTGATGGACTGGTACAACATGGCTCTTGACTTGTGACGTCAATCAGGCCAATCTTCACAGAGACTGACACGCGGTGGTCTATGGGGAGCTGCTACGTGTCACAGAAAGAAGTGTCTAGTCCCCACTGGACCGTACCAGCCTACCAGCAGGCACGCTGTTACCCAGGTGTGTGTTCTGCTCATTTTCCCCTTCATCTTTAAGGAGAGGGGAGCATGTGGGACTTAGCAGTGCTGCGACTTACATGCTGGTCAGACTGGATTAGAGCCAATTCACACAGTCTTCTATTCCCACCTCATTCTGTAGTGTGACAGTGGAAAGTGCCAAAGAGATTTCATGCCTGAGACAGAGAAGTTACAGTTACGTGTTCCCTATAGACAATCCTAACCAACACTCTTTCCTGCACATCTGAGAGCGCTCTATCCCTTCTATGCCCAGTGGCAGCGTGAAAATGGGAATCTGCCCGCAAAGCAGCAAGCTAACCGTTGCCCAAGATAGGCTAACCAGGCTAAATGTTCTGTTTTTCCTCTACTTTCAGTGATGCTTGTAAGCTCATAGATTTCAGTGTTAACCATATCTCAAGGCTTGGCGTTGCAGGAGCTACAGAGGTCAGGTCAAGTGCTTCAGTGTGCTCTTGAGTATGAAGAAACTTCTTGATAAACAAGGTCTGGGGCATCTTTTCACACAGCTTGCAGAACTTCTAAAAGTGGGCCCCCACCACGCAGATGAGTGGTCCTAATACGAGCTGGGGTAATTCTGTCATATTCTATTTACCGAGCACAATGTGGCCGCTGCTCCCAATTCGAGAGCTACTCCATCCACGTCCACACAGAGCCAAGCCGAAAGGCCCACTCATCCCACAGAAATAACCAGGCACAAAAGAACAGTTTGACAAAGAAGGAGAAAACTCAATCGATAAAAAATGTCTCTGTAAAATGCCTCAAAGAGGGAGGCTTGTCTGAGAGCCCAGGCAGAGCACAGGCCAGGTCACAGTGTGCTGCTTTACCTTGCCTGCGTTCCTGTTAAGCTTTACAGTTCTCTTAATCCTTACAGCGTTCTTCTCAAAAGGCAACAGAACACCATTTAAAGTAACAATTCAGCACCATGCTGAACCAACACAAGAATGGGGGGCATGTTTTTTTTCTAAAATGATGTAAAAATAGCCAAACTTTAAAAGAGAACAGGTACCACTTTTAAGAGGGCAAAAGGCAAACAGAATTAAACAAAAAAAGTAGTATGTTTGGATAGGAAATATTAAAGCTAAGCAAAAAGCAAGAACACTTAAGACTACAAATGATCTCTATATTTATAAATACATTCTCTTCACTTTGTTTTCACATGTCTGCACAAAGAGGCAACCTGATGTTGCCCCATGCTCTACCAGCTTCCCTTTTCACACCCACAGCATGTTCTTGAAAGTGTAATTCACATATGTGTGCTCATGGACTTTTCAAGTGTTATTCTCAGTCTGTGTTTTTATTGAGAACCCCAATAACCACAGTTCAGCCACGTGATGTTTTGAAGAAGTGATTATATTACAGGTGATGGGTGATTGGGAAAAGCTATCATTACAGCTATTACAATATTCAAATAATAGTAGGTGTTGTAGAGAAATCTCTCCTGAAAGAGCAATAACAGACTCACACAAAGCCTTCCTTGTCATTTGTAGGCAACACACTTTAAAACTCCCTTACTTAAAAAGTGCTAGCATTTACATGGAAGGACTGTGTTAGCAATTTATAGCCTTTCCAGATTACAGGCCATAATCAATATGAGACTGAGAATAAACAACAAAAACACACAACAAAGCCATAAAAAGGACCTCACTTACAGTTTGGAATGTGCTTCTCGCCATCCTTCCAAGTGAAGACATAAATTTATGTTCGTGTTTGTGCTCCAAAGGGTGTGTCTTTGTTGTGTGTGTGTGCATTTAGGAGGAAAGGAGGGAAGAGACAAAGACACAAGGCAGGAAGAAATACAGAAGCCAAAAAAGTAATGGGTATACTTACCGCAACTTTGCTCCCAGTTATCTGCATGCAGCGATCAGCGGAGAGGGTTAATGTGCAAAAAGACACAAACAGCACAGTCATTAGTAGGCCAGAGAATTTCTCTCCATAACAAAGTGGCATTAGTGCAACTTCTGTGACATGAACATAATTCTACATTTATAGCACACAGTGACCAACATTTTATTCTCACAAATTACAATATAGGCACACACTGAAAATAATGTCTGTCTGGCAGCTCCGAGTTTCCAACTGTTGAGAAAAATTTGGCTCAACTAAATTTGTTATTGATGCAAATCAGCAACTGTGGAAGTGATGAGAGTCAACTTCTAATGTGGTAATTCCCAATTATAACTTAACCATAAATGGAGACAATGGTAAAACACCATAACATCAATATTTTCTAATTCTATTTTCCACTTTTGTTTTTTACATAAATACTGAAGTTTTAATGTGGATGAGGATAAAATATCTATTTTCAGAATGGAATTTCAACCTGTAAAATGCCATAACTGGTATAATTAAAATATCCCTCTCTAATCTTTTAATTCATTCATTTATTTTGGATTAAAACTGAATCTGATGCATTATTCTTGGAGTTGCATGTTTTTGCCTTGATGTTATATTTTGACTTATTTTAACTCTTTTATTCTGTTTTATTTCTAGATTTCAGAATTTTTATTTGGATTTTTATTCTTTGTTAAATGCTTTTCCTTTTATTATCCTATTTAAGCTTATTTTAGAATGCAACTGATATTACACTTTCTTATTGTACCATATAAATTATCTACTTTATTTTTTATTGTTACATTATATTATTTTATTTATGTATTTACGCATTTACCTTTCTTACCCTCTAATAGTTTTCGAGTATTTTTTAACTATTATTTTATTTTTAGCCCTTGTGTTTCCTCAGGCCTCTTATTTTGTTTTCTGTCAGAATTTCCTTTTTATGTCTTTGTGTGTTTGAGTAAGTGAGAGTGTTTGAACGTGTTTCGGGGGGGTTGCGGGGGTCTTATGTTTTCATTTTATGCAATTATACAATTTTCTGCTTTCAATTTCACTGATTGTTATTTCATTGTATCTTTTTTTTCCCCATATAAAGCACTTTGTATTACAAAGTCCTGCATGAAAAAGTGCTCTACAAATAAAGTTTGATTGACTGATTGAATCATTTATTTTTGAGACTGGTTGTATGAGGTACACAGCCTTAACATACAGAGATAGTTGATAGGGATGCTAAAGCTATATACTTCTGAACATGGGGCAACAATCTATGTTTAATTTAAGAGTTTTCAGTGAAACAAGTTACAAAACACCATAAGGTTAGAAGCATGCTTAATCTACTTTCTTGACAGTTTGCTATTTGCTATAAGTATGACAGCCGTTTATCTTGGGTATACTTGTACTCAATGGAGTGCACAGTAAAAAATACTTTTGTTGATAAAGATTGATCAACAGGTCTGACTGAAAAAAGGATGAATTGCAATGAGAAATGGATGATCAGGGAGACCCACTTTTCCTGTCGTCACAGGAGTTTAAATCATAAGCTGAGTTAAGAGTGTGACAACGAAAAATCCCGACAGTATGTGTCAGGATTAGAGGATACCAACTGCTTTTACACGTGGCCTTGCAGTCTGCTATGAGCTGAGTTAAAGTTTATCTTAAAAGTAATGATTTGGCTTTTACTGACTGCATTTTGTTTAAGGACAACTGCGGTGGGTTGACACAAAGTTTACTTGATGACAACCCCCTGTGCGTTCATTGTTGGGGAGATAAACTAGGCTAGAATAACACTTTGTCAACATTACTGTGCTTGGTCAACATCTTTTCAACATTTGTATTGATGTTTGTGTTTTCTGCAAAATGATGAGACCACATGTGCGTGATTAGACATTTTTCTTAGTATTTGGATTTGAACATTTCCTATTTACTATAAATCCTATGTATTGTATATTTACAGCAAAACATTTAAGTCCTCAAAACCGACCAATAGGACTTCAGGGTTAATAAATGACCAACAGCAGGAAAGATGATATTGCTCTTTACTGGCTGACTGACTGCTACAAAAGAAAAATACCGGTGTTTGTTGTGGACAAACAGGCTGCTGAGGGCCTCCCTCACCTCAGCAGATATCAATCAGCTGCCATTATCGTTGAGCTTCAGGTGTCAACATCGTGTGGCTCAGCTACCTTGTGCACATGCAGTCAGCACCATTCTCAGAGTTTAACCTTGTTATCTGTCAATAGTGGCAGGCAGCAGAAGTGTTTTTTATTACTGCAACTGTGGGGCTTGTTTCGCAGTGGGGGGGCGTCTGTCAGCTGAGTAAATGAATTCTGTACTGTGGCTGAGCTCTTGTTTCTCTGCAGCGTGTTTTCCAGGGAAATGCATTTTGATTGCAGGAACTCACAGGACTCAGCTATGCTTCTTGTCTTCTACCTTTGTCTTTCTCCTTTGTTTTCTCCAACTCCTACCCACCCATCCTCTCCTCCCTTTACTCCTCTAATCTCCCTTTCCATTTCTTTTATTGTCACTCTCAAACTCTCTAAGTCTGCGACCATTTGATGCTTGATTTCCTCGCTCCATCCCTCTACCAAGAGTTTATGACAGCCATAAAGTCTGTTTTACGTGTGCCGCCACCTGATCGCACACATACTACTTTCTAATCTTTTACGGTGTATTCGCATTTCTCTTTGCACTCCAGTGAATGCAGTCTGTCATGGTCTAACACTGGAGGAATATTTTTCTGACGACTGCAGGCCAGACACCTTGAAATGACTCACAACTTCGGTATTTGTTTCCACAGATGTTGATGCTTGCAACACTGATTCATGATTTTAAATCTGGTTTTGAGCAGCTTGACCAAAATGGCAGACATCATCTTGAGTGTGTGCACAGACAACAGTCTGGGAGGAGCTCGAGGGGGCAAGTTCAGTTCCAGCAACAACAATGACAAGCTGGTGTTTCAATCCAAAAAAAAAAGAAAAGAAAAGAAACCTTAGCGCTCATTTACTCAAAGGCAAAACTTCTTCAGACACACAATAATAATCTGAGATTGGCCTATTGTATCTTCCAGTAGCTTAGAAAATTGACACTCTGACTTTAAGTTTAATTGGACGTATCGGCCTGATTCCACACCACAAAAAGTACACTACTGTATGCAGTCTATACTGAGGCAAAATTGTATGCAGTATGACCCTTAGCATGAGCAAGATTAAATAAGTTTATACTACTCCTCCTTTAGCAACAACTCAGCCAAGATATGTGTTGCAGACGTAAATTTTGTAGTTTATTTTGCTCTGTTTTTGATCTTTTTCTGTTGATTTTTTAATTTAAATGTTCACATAAGCCACCTATCAGTCAATGACATATTTGATACTTTGAATACAAGTCCTAAATACTAGAGCAAATAATGGTCCAGTCAATAGGCAACAATGCAACCAGGTTCACATTATTTTAAGGTCTGAAATAAAAGTTACATGAGGTTCCTTCTGAATTTCATGGCTTTCATGAGGACAAACTTCTACAGTTTGTGCACTACCTACCATCTAAAATGAACTGCAATCTGAAATCCACCCCTGCACTTTAAATAGGGTTGGGAATTGTGAAGTAGCTCACATCATTGGTGTCAATATCAATAATATCACTTACTGAAAAGCATGTCTAAAAAAATTGGAAGGAATGACCAACCTGTGTATCTTACATGTTTTCTTGAATAATGAAAATATGTGAATTCATTGCATCGGAACAATACCTTTATCAGTAGATAATTTCATGAAAAGCTGAATATCATATTAGTTTACATATTGGCCTTATAGTACATACCACATATTGGCGATGATACCATCAAAATGTACATTCATACAACAATGGTTTCCCTCATTATTGCTCAAAATCCATTTTTAGATCAAGAAAGAAAGAATGAAATGATGTTTTCTTGATTCACATCTGCCATCAAAACAAGTAAACTGTCACTATGACAGGAACAGCTCAATTTTAATAAAGTGGTGGCTGTGTACTCTTGTCAAATAATCAGGGTATCTGTTATTATGACTAAGGAAAATTGATATATCAGCTATCAGCAATATTCTAGCGCTTTGCAATCCTAAAATAGGACACTGTTTTCCTCGATTTTAATAAATTAGGTAATGCTAATTATAATAATGATGTTGCCATGAATACTGTTGCTTTCCTTCATTTTGTGCATTAAAAAGATGACCCTTAATAACGTGGGGGACACTCCACCTGGAAGACTGATTCAATATTGTATTTTATTTTACTAACACTTTGGATTTTTTCCCTGTAGTAACAACAGGATATCTGGATATATTGGGAAATTTGTGAGTGGCGCTTTTGTCTGCATACAACATACTTCATTTTTGCCCATTAGTATGTACATCTAATACAGTAGGCAGTTGAAATTTAGCCTAATATTTTTACCATTTGTATTTGAAACAACATCATATGAAAAGGAGAGGCCAATCCAAATAAATTTCAGGTTCAGAAATAACTAAGGCATTTCATTGGTTATCACTTTCACAAAACAAACCAGTATAAACATTACACTGCAAAAATTGACACTGGACGTCCCCCTACAAGACCCTGCCATCACATCCTCCATAAATATGAGACACGACATGTTTGAAAAGATACAGGAAAACTTTGACAGTCAGCAGAGTTTATTGCTGATAATAAAATGATCATTGGAATAGCATAAAAAGCAGTCTAAAGGTTTGAATGATGTTGGCAGTCAGTAAAAGGAAAAAGAAAGGCTATGAAATGGGGTTAGAGAGAAAGGCACCTGTTCATGCAAAGCTGATGGTCAAGGATGTCGACAAACACACTCCTGCAGAAGCAAAAGCTGGATCCCACTGAAGCAGTTCATATTCAAATGAACAGAACCAATGTACAATTCTCCGATGAAGAGAGAGTTTTGACTTTTTCTTTGACAGACGTCTTTATAAACAAATTCATAATAAGCCTTTTCTATTTTCAGGGATCCTTTATAGAAACGGCTTCTGAATAATATGTACCAGGTAGTTGTGCACTGTGGGGGACATTTGAGTTTAAATGTCAAGGTGATCTGATTTGTGCATTGTTTAAAGAAAAAAAAGGTTGCTGTACAGAAAACTGGGAAACACTTCTTTTGACAGCAACTTTTAGTTCAATCAGACAACTCATGTATTTGTTTATAATGCTGAAGTCTAGGCTCTGTCCTCATCACTCCTTGCAGATTATTTTAAAGGCACATTGTGATGGAAAACATATTAAACCCCTTGTCAGAGCCTATAGGGGGTTACTGAGGTGGGGGGTATAAAAGCAAGAGTGCAGTACTGATGCAGGACTGATGCAGGACAGCACTGACAGAGGCAAAGCAGAGAAAATAAACAATCTTAAAAAAGAGTGCTTATTGGTAGAATGGTTGTAAGGTGCTTGAGGAATGATGTGTCATGTGTGAAATTTGCACAGTTTGAGTTGTCTGTCTGAACTAGCTCACAGGTGTTGCCCTGTTTATCTAAACCGTCAGCTCTAGAGCCTCAAAAGGCTTTGCATATACTGCAGGTAAAAAGAAAAGCAGTTATAAATTAAAAAGACAAATATGTAATGTTATGCATAAATAAAGTTTTTAATGGCAATTTCTTTTACAGTCATTATACATCTAGTGTATAACTGTGTAATGCCAGCTAGAAAACAGCACAAACATGAAATTGAAATTTATGCATGTGAAGCTATTCCAAAAGCTGAAAACCGCAATCCCAGTGAACACACTGCTGAGAAGAAGGCCACATTAACTCTGAAGGCACAGAAAAAAACACCCAAACATGTCAAGAATGAACTACTCCAACATTCATCATCATTTACATTTGCAATGCAACATATTCTCATTTAGTCCACCCAGCAAACCCAGAAGAAACCAGCAGAATAAGCTCTAAATAATACTTACCCTGAAAAAAATAATAATAATAGTGGCAGAATTCTTCAGACCTGTTTGTTACAGGGTAAAACAATCAAAGCCCTGCCTCAGATACTAACTTTTGTTCAAATGTATTGCACTTTTGTTGTATATTTGTTGACAAAATGTGCACTGTAAATATCTTGGATTAAAAAAGGCTAGTTTACCTCACAAGGTGATAGTTTGTTATGATAGAAGCTTAAATATGTAACTAAATAACACAATAGTAGAACCACCTGGCCTCTCACAGCCTCTTCCCTTCATTATTATCTAATTACTTCTTTGATCTGCTCTTCTTTATTGACATCTTTTCTTTAAATCCTATTTAATATCAAGTTTATATCTGTCCATGTACATCCATGCAGCTACATGTTCTTTGTGGAGGGACAGATCAAATAACTAACACTCTAAACTCCCCACTTGACTGATTAGTCAAACATAAACTACATGTTCAACTGCTACTTAATGCAAGTAATCAATCAGCCAACCACATGGCAGCAGCTCTATGTATGATTGCATGTAAAAATAGTCACAATGATCTCTTAAAGTTTGACCCTAGAACCAGAGGAGAAAATGAAGATGATTTCAGTGAATTTTAACTTGGCATGGGTGCCAGATGGGCTGGTCGAAGTATTTCAGGAACTGCTACTCTACTGGGGGCTTCAAGCATCACAATCTCTATGGCTGACAGAGAATGGTCTAAAACAAAAGAAAAATATCCAGTGGGTAAGTTCTCTGGGCAAAAATGCTAAGAAAAATCAGATGGATTATACCCTAAAAAGGCAGTTTATTTGTCAAAATGTAATCTGGCAATGCTAGGTGTACAGGCATAACAATAGTGGCGTAAATCAAAGTGTTGCCCATGTCTTAAAAGTAGGGATGCACATCAGCATTAGTTCAACATGTATATCAGGATATATCGCCCTTTATTCATACTCCTGCCATCAGTAAATGGAGTGACCAATATCAGTTTTCAGATGTTTATTTGTTTTATTTGTTCTCTTATTTGTTTTCCTTATTTTGCTTATAAAGTTGGTTCAGCATATTAAAAAGAAGTTTACATCAAAACTAAATTGAATTCAACCTAATGATCAACTGTCAGGGATTTAATCATTGTTCCTGAAGACTCTGTTCAAAAAAATAAACTAGTTTTTCCAAAGTTGAACTTATTGTTGTCTTTTTTGTTTGTATGAGTAATACAATTTTAAGAAAGGATTTGTAGTTCAAGTTTCTGGTCCCTAAAGAAAATATCTTGTTGCATTGTCTGATCATCATCACATCGTGTGCAATTCTAAATTGTACAGTTTGACTTAAGATGTGTGGGGCACTCATTTATTTTAACTCTTTGACAGAAAGTGCAAGTCAAGGCGTTGTAGTGTAACAGTCCAAGCACTTGCATGTGTGTGTCTGCACAGATACATCACCAGTGACACCCAGCCTTCCCCCTCCTTCAGTCCTATTAAATGTGATAGCAGGGTGCTGACAGACATCACATTTAGTCCTCTGTCCTTTTGACTAGGCAGATTACGTTATTCATTTGAATAAAATATCAGTGCTCACAAAGCATAATGGGCCCTGTGAGGAATTCAATCATCTCGGATAATCATCATTATCAATAATGCCAGTTAATTACCATAACAATGAGGAAGGTAATAAATGACGATGTCAAGAGAGAGCTACCAAGTTCGGGAAGCGATGGAGGCTGAGAGACTTTTTTTTTTTTTCCTCTTCGGAGACACTGATGTGAATTTCACCTTAGTGGGGTGGTCGTAACTTCAAAAGAGGATATGAATTCATAAGACATTAATGGGATTGTCAAAGGACTTTTACTATTTAATGCTGTTTCTGGATTATACTGAAGATCAAGCCAAAGATAACTCCACATGATCGGAGACCAAAATCCCTTAACTTTCATTAATATTCGAAGGTACAGGCTGTTAAAGCTGTTTTGATAACTACTCAGAAGTAAAACATAAGGTATTGACAGAGGTGGTCAAACTTTCAAAAAATAACATAAAGACTTTTTAAAGGCATTAGGGATGGGCCATATGGGCAAAAGTTCAATCCCAATACTTCTTCACTGAATGGTGTAACATATCTATCACTTTACTATTTTGAAATCTGTGAAAAAAATGTTTAAAGTGTGACCATACTGAAATTACTAACCTTGGCATGATTTAATTTGAAAAAATAGGCTAATAATACCGGTCTGATTACAACAATCGCAAAAGGCAAACTCCTACATGCAGCCTGAGGCAACACATGAGCAATTTTCAACAAACTGCAGATTTCAAAATTTCTCTTGTATATGTATTGTGTATTTAAAATAAATCATCATTTTAATATATGAGGTATCAAAGTAAAAGGATGACCTTTCATCACACTTATAATTAATAAAGAAAGCATAATCCAAATGGCTCCAACACATTGGTACATGTCACTTGCTAACATTTTGCACACTTAAAGCAATTTAGACAGTCTGCAGGACTTAACCTGCAATTTTTGATCATTGAAAACAATAAATTAACCAATATAAAGTTTTCAGGACTACCTCCTCAGGCATAGTGTCATGAAATGCTCCTTCGAGAAAGAATATAAACATATATAAATATAAATACACATATATGAATATAAAAACTTCTGAGCTTCCTCTCAATACTATCAAAGACAGAATACTCCCCTTGAACCAGATTATTAAATACTCCAGTAGTCTAACTAGTCAGACCAAACAACAGAGTAAGCCTTCTGCTTGATCTGTCTGCATATAAAGCAGAGGTTTTACTCTGCTAGACAGGACGTCTCCCACTTTCAACCTTCCTCCTCTGGAAGGAGGTTTTAAGTATAAAGGTTAAATAGAAAAGGGGCTCAAACAATTGCTGATGATGCTTTTTTGAAACTGAAAGAGTTGTGGTCATATTTTACACATAGATATATATGCATTCAAGTTCTAAATTTGTATAAACAATGGCTATTTCAAAGAGGTTATTTATCTTTAATATTTACTGATTTAACTGGCAGATATTTCTCTCTTTTAAAAGTTACTCACCTGAATAGGTTAACTCACGTTTAGTCACGATAATGCTTGTTGCATTTATTATCATACATTAAATATGATTTAATTACCATCCCAATAGCAACACATTGAGCTTAGACTGAACTTTGTTGTTTTCCTTAATTTAGAACAAATAGGGTTTTTTTTGTTTGTTTAATAATTCTGCTCTTCATCTTAAGTATTGAATGATAAACTTCTACAGTCCAAACCCAAAGGATGATGCAAGACTCTGCCACCTTTTGGCTTAAAAAAAAGAAAAATTAAACTCCCATGCAGGTCCACAACTTGACAACCAACTAATTGCATGCAAGCATGACCATCCACCTAGCAATGTGTAAGTAGGAGACATCTATTTAACTCCTCGAGCCATAGCTGCTAATTAAAGGCAAATAATATAAAGTAAAGAACATGAATCAAAATTGCAATCAAAGATGTGGAGCTAAAGCATCACGCGAGTGGGCAGAGATAGAAAGGATGTAAGTGAGAATGTGCAGGGATGGATGACAAAGCAAGCCGTAAAAGCAAAAAGATAAGGTTAAACTCATTCTGAAGAGTCACGTTGAGTAGCATACTTCAGCTCATCCACTGCAGTTACACGTATACACACTCTTCAGTCTTGAAAAGAAAAAGCACTCTGGTTTCACTGTCTCACTTACAGATTTGGCCGTGGCTGAGATGTACTGGACCACCATCTCACGTTTGGTGCTCAAGTCCTTCCCGCGCAGGGGTGCTTTGCGTTCCTCGTTCAGGTTCATGTCCTCCTGCATACAAACAGTCAAGGGGGAGGCAGTTAAGTCATTGTAGACACTTGAGGTTTACATCTTAAATATGTAGAAACAAATAAAAGAGAAAAACAAAGAGTTTGAAAGGCTTTCAGGAAGATTTGAAGCTAAGCACAAACGTAATGAATTGTAAAACCTGGAAATTAATGAGCCATGCGGCACATCTGGGTCACTGTCTCGGGGATCTGGGGACTTTTGGATGAGGTTTTTGTCATTAAACAAAGCTGTCCCTGGAATTCACAAGCTCAAAAACTTTGAACCTTTGGTGTTTCTGCAACACCAGAAACACCTTAAAGTGTCCTTTATGTGAATTACTGAGCTGTCAGACTTTAAATGATTTTCATCGTGACATAAATGCAAACCCTCGGTGGTGATGCTGAAGTCGGTCCACTGTGGTGGAGCTTGACGTCATTAGTGCGACCAAAATAAATGAAGAGGTAAATGAAGTGTGATGCGTACATTTCCTTGACCTAAAGTATGACTAACAATGTTGTTGACTTCTTATTTCCTTGAGGAAAAGGAGATGATGATTGCCTAATATGAAACTTTTGATCATAATCGGCACAAAAAAATGCATGTTTACCAAAATAAACATGACATAAAATGACTTAAATATCAGGGTGGGTTTATGGACATCTAAAATGCATGATTTCAGTTGTTTGGAGGAAAAGGACTCTATATTTGTTTGTCTAGCAATAAATGAGAGGTTAGAAATGTATCATCTCATTTTTCATTTTTTTAGTGGCTTGAGGAGAGACTCAGATGGAAAGAAGTCTTATCAAAGATATTTATATCAAAGAAAGTTCTCCTCTACAGCCTTTCACAAACTGCCACACTCCTGGCCCAATTTTCTAATTATCTGGGGCTCAACAAAACATCAAACAACCAAAACATGAAACTCCAAGAATCTACCTTTCATTCTTTTATAATAATGATTATTTAAATTTGTAGTTTTGCACCTATTTTCATTCACTATCATCTGTTCCTGAACATATTTTATGCCACTACAAACTCAAAGCCAATACCTAAGTTTTTTGCTGTTGCTGTTTCTGTTGATTCTGGGATGTAAAAGGAAGAATATGTAATCATGTACTTCAAAATTGTCACAAATGACATTTCAATAGTGTTTATGTTCTAATAATATCATAAATGACCTTTTGCAAACATTCGGGGTCCAGGCCCTTGGGAAGCACTTTCCTTAACAATAATGAATCCTTCCTTTAATAAGATGTGTTGGTACTTAAATCTTTTTATTTTGACTTCACCAAAGTTACTGACAGTGCACTGACAACAGAGCATTTAAACCAATTTACAATTCAGTTAAAAGTTAGTTTCAAGAAGAAAGCTGTTTCAAAATATGTTACTAAAAGTAAGTGATGGCTAAAATATAAAGACTCTAATGGTCTAGAACTGAATGAAAATGCTTTGAAATTTTGATTATTAAGGCAAATGCAGAAAAAAAATATTTATCATCATGTTGCTAATTTCTGTCGCCACAGAGAATATCATCAGCAGCAATAAAAAAGTTTTTTAGCCATGCAAACCTCTAGGTTGGCATTACAAATATGTTACTCTCGTCCAACTCAGTTTATTGTAATTGGCATGACATTGTTAAACTTATCATCTACAGCCCAACTGAACATAATGTTTCCATTACAGCTATTACCCTTTTCCATCAGATCCTGTCCTTCTGCAGTTGAATAAATATCTTTTCCATCAATGTGTCTTTGTCCAAGTCACGAGGTACAGCAACAGAAAATAAAGGCAGCAATAATTAGTCCTTGAAACGAAAGCAGCAAGGCTAAAGCAATAAAAAAAAAACTGTACACCCCAACTTGGAGCAAGAGAGCAAAATCAAACAACAGGGCTTCCATTGAGGCCGTGCAATCACATCAGATAGGCTGGATAGGCAGTATCTGAGTGTTATTGGCAGTATTATCTTCCTGCTACTTTAATTCTGCATCACAAAAGAGGTCTTTCATGTGAGACACATCAGGGGATGGAGCGAAGGCCGGACAGAGCACTAAAAGCTGGGGAATGACATGATGATTAGAATGGAGGGGGATGTTTATCAGAGGCACTCTCCGGCACAAAGAGACGGCGAGAATGAACAGGGCGAAAAAACATCCTCCTCAGGGTTTCAGGATGGGAGAACTTAGAAGCTGTGGGGCCATGCTGCCCTCTGCTGGGGAGAGGGGGAACCTTTGTGTTTGTTTTATTGAATTTGGCAATGAATTCACTCAATGGGAGTTTGTGTGAAACTCAGCTAATAAATTAAGCTTGTCTCCTCTCAATAAGAGCACTGTAATACAAAGGTTTGATTACCTTCCTGTAGGTAATCTGACTCCAACAGGTTTGTTTCATTTTTCAGGGAGCATGGACAAGAATCCCAGGGCATCGTGACCTACATTCCTTCATCTAAAGTTTCCTCTGGTAAATACCTTCAGAGCTTAAAAAAAAAGAAACCATTAACATTTTTGTGGGACAGGGAGGGGGGGGGGATGTGTCTGAAAGTTTTACAATCGCCAGATTTTTTCATCCGAGGAAACCAGCAGGTTTTTTAATTAATCTTTGAACCCTGCTAATTTATCTGCTTAATTGGCATTCAATAAACGAGGCAGAATGTGGCGGGGTGAGCGTGGCGGAGGAGGGGGGAGGAGGAGCGGGCCTGCGGGATGCTTGTCAGGGGGCAGAGCGGAGGAATGAGCCCTCCATGTTTAGTCTCCAAAATGATTAATGGTCTTTTATTAATTATATCCTCACAGGCTACATGAAAAGAGTCCCAGGATATCTACAGATACGCAGCTGGTGTGACTGAAATGCTAAGAGTTGAGCTTGTGTAAGCTGCCTCAAAATATATTCTTCATATTTCTATGCAACTCAAAATTCTTGAATACTTATCAGTTACCATTTGTATTACTGAAGTCACAAAAACTGACATCCTGCAACACTTAAAAAATCAAGCATCATGGGTTAGAGGAAAAGGAAATTTTCAAAATAAAATAAATTGACTGCTTGGGTCATTAGCTGTCTTTCAGGTGTAAAATAAACAGCATGATTTAGCCTGCCATGGGCTTTGAATCACAAAAAAACAGAAATTTAGTGTAACAGTGAATGTCTAAAACTAAAAAAGATACATAGATGACTCCCTATGTGGGAAAGTTAATCTAAGAAAAGTAGAAGACATATAAAAATGTATCGCTTGGACTGTGACGAATCGATTATTTTGTCCACTACCTTCAAGTCTGATCCCTGTGTGAGGAGAGACACAGTAACTCTCCTGTGGGCTGATTTTAATGTCCTGGTGCAGAGTGTAACTGCTGAGGGATCACATAGGAGCTTATTACAAGGAGTGTTCATCCTGACAAAGGCACAGAGAGAGGCACATAAAACCTCAAACTGGTCACAGCAGCACTGCCATGTGACAGACTTCTTTTTTACCAGGGCTCTGTCTCTGCAGGCACCCTACACTGCTCCTCGCTGTCAAAAGACAAGAAGACAAACTGGGACTTCAGCAGTGATTTTATATTAAATCATGGGTGTTGAAAATAATCCTTCTTTCAGGTTATTGTGATGCTGACATGGATGATTCTGCATTGATGTAGATGCACCATATAATTGATTAAGGCCTGTTATATGTGTGTATGCAATACTAATGAATGCCATCTATGAAGAAGCATACAGCTCTAAACTACTTCTTGGTTTGATGCTTGCTGTTGAAACGCCCTTGTTGTGTAGCCTTGTTAAACTACAGTCATGTTTGTGATGCTGTCAACATTTAGGAGGGGTCCTGTCTTATACAGCTGCCCGAGGCTTCTGGGAAACTGCAACATTAGTTTTGTTATTGAGGAGAGAAAATTCAAGTGTGGGTAGATTAGAGTTAAGGGAAGGCTATATCATTTATTATGACTTTTGGTTTTTTTGCAAAAAATACAAATCAAGAATATTTCACAGCTTGTAAATGTGTGTTGTGTGTAGGAATGTAACGGTATGAAAATTTCATTGTGACTAAAATTATCACAGTTATCATTATTATCGTGGTATTGTTGCACTGTGCTCAAAATTTTCAAAAATTACTTTAACACAATCTTGAAATCATTTAACCCCTTTAATATCATAATTTTAACAGTTCTTTTGTCTTTTTTGGTCAATAATTGTGTCAGGAAATGTCCTATAAGTAAATCTGCTTAAACTTTTTTCATTAAAAATAAAAGTAAACAATTCTGGCAAGTATTTGTCATTGTTATGTTACAAATGCTTAAACTGTGTGAAATTACAAGGAAAGAAAAAAGTATTTGAACTTTAAACAGGTTTCTATTCATAAAAAAATGTAAATGAACATGTTTTTGGGGCATGTTCTTGGTCACTGATTGGGAGGTTGCAGGTTCAAGTCCCGCTTCGGGCGACACATGGCGCTGTGTCCTTGGGCAAGACACTTAACCCCAAGTTGCTCCCACTGCTTCGTCAGTGGCGTGTAAATGGGCATGAAAGGGCGTGAATGTGTTAGAAATACTGATGGATAACTAACATAGAAACTCTGAATCATCAGTGAGTGAATGTGAGAGCGAATGGGTGTGAATGGGTAGGTGTGACCTGCGGTGTAAAGCAGCTTTGAGTAGTCCAAGACAAGAAAAGCGCTATATAAGCTCAAAGTTTTGGGACAGCCAAAAATAAATGCAACCTGTTTAACATACACTCACACATTTTTGTTTACCTACAGCATCAGTATCCATGTTAGAGTTCATTATATTAGACCATGGCCACGCATTTTTTTATTCATTTTTTGTTTTACTATTGATAGTCCCTGAAGCAATTAGCCCCCTTCATGACTCTCCTCTGGTCTCCCCTTTCCATGGCAGATATCCTGGACATGCCCTTCTTAAATATTTCCAAATTACGATTGATTAAATCCATAAAACATGAACTATGATGGAAAAAGGCGATCTATTACGACAAAATACGGCGAAACACAGCAAATAAACGGCGAAAGAACGGCAAGATTGATACTAATGTTGTTATTTACAACCTTTATACATTATTTAAACAGAAAATACTGATAAACCGCCTATAATTCACTCAGGTATGGCTCACTGAATCCCCTCCCTGGTTTACCATTTTACCATTACATCCCTAGTTGTATGTGATTGTTAAGTTATCAGAATTTAAGAATAAATATGTGAAACCAAGCAGTCCACATTCAAGCCTGTTTCTTTAACACAGCAAGAACAATAAAAGCTCTAAGCTCCATTCATTGGGTAATTTCTATGGGGCTATATTGGCTAGAATCTAGTGGTATTATACTAAACTACTCGCTTTTGACGGTGTTAAGATTAAGGGCCCACAATATACATTCATAAAAATACAGTTTCTTAACCACAATACTCATATAAAGCATGGTCCCTGCCACATGGATTATTTTTATTTTAATGAGAGATGAATAGCCAACTTGATGATCTCTTGCAGCCAACTAACAGCAAGGGGCTGAATTAAGTACAAAAGTCTTTTCTGCTACTTTCATTCTGTCAAATATTTATTTTGGCGTTCTTACACATCAAACCGTGGCCACCTGCAGAGTCATTTTCTTATGAAAAACATCCCTACCACATCATGACATGGCTAAAATGACTTCAGTAATCTATAGAGGTCATAATTACCTTCATTCATTTTATATGTTGATTTTTGGTAACAACAAATTTTAGGCAGCTGCTGGCAAGCAGAGGTCTTAAAGGTGCTATGAGGAGAATCTATTACCGGCAACATTAGGACTCTGCTACCCATGAGCCTGTGCGGTGACTGTCGTAATGCTGGGTTCCAGTAACCTCGGAATTGGGAGTGACATCATCTCTCAGGGGGGCGAGGTTTCACCGAGTTCCCAGTAGTCCCAATTTCGACTTCGGGGGACGTTCCAGTTGCAGTTTCCTACTCAGAACCCGGAAATTCCTACTTCTGACTACAACTGGAACATACCAAAAGACCCAAGCCAAAGCGTGTGTTTGTTGTGATGCTAATGATTGCAGCTCGGACCTTCCTCAGAACTCTGCATTGCTTTACAACTTCTTTTTTCAACAACTTACAGGATGCAAAGTGACGAGGTAATGTATCTCTTTCCAGTTACGTAGCGGTAGTTTTTGATGTGTGACAACAAACAGTTTTTGGAAAACTTAGTATCGTAGTTTTGTAGCCAGCTATATATCGCTACTTAAAACACGGTCCTCTAAGACGTGTCCGAATAATATAAATTTGCTCTAGTTTTCATTGTCTTGTTCCCGAAGTTGAGTATCCAGGCCAATCCAGCCCTGTCCGACCCGACCGGAAGGCTGAAGAATAGCATATATCTAAAAGTGAGACTTTTTTGTAATTACTTAGAAACTCCTCACAGTCCCTTTAATGCTATGACTTTGTTTTTGTACATGTGAAGGACAAACACACAGAAGGGCAAACAAACAAAAAAATGCATGACGTGACGTCTTCAAAACCATTTTCTACCTTTAAGGAGCTTATGTTACAGTCAGTGTTTTGGATTCTTATGAAATTTTCAGGAAATTACTGTAGAAGTTCTCCACGGATTTGGGTGACATTTTAAGGGAATGTAAAGTAAGGCACAAAGTAGACGTGCTTTAAATGTTGGTGGATAAAAATACGGATGCAGGTCCAGGATGTTTTTTAAAGGATTTATTTTGAGTGAATATTAAAAATTAGGATGACAGCTCATGGGTTGGAATCATCCTCTGCCACGGCTGCCTCCTCTCTAAGATGTAAATACCAGATATTTCATCAGCAGATTTACTGCTGTGCATGTTGATGAGAGGGTTAAGGATTCCCGCTGCGTATGTCTCCAGGAATCCAACAACAGAGGACACTAAAGACATACACTGCACCCTCCTGAAAGCTGTACTGACAGTCTGTGTGTTTTCATGTCTTTAAACTTTCTCGTAGTTTTGTGAATATACTTCTGCTCCTAACAGTTGGTTTCAAAAACTCTGGGTAGAGTTCATTTGGTTTTCCTCCAAACAGACTGTAGAGTGTTTCTCCCCATATTTTCCCTGCTCTCTTTGATGACCTTTCAGTAATAGGCTATGTGCTTTTGAGGCTTTGAGGAACACAGTGTAAACCACTTTGCAGAAGGAAAATATTTCCACTTTCTCCCAGTCATTAATGCACAGCAGGGGGGCTCAATAATACAGCATGGGTCATCGCTTCATTTGAAGCATGCTGGACTTCTAAAGCCGCCGTATGTAGTGCCATAAAAACAAATCGATAACAGAATGGGTGTAATTACACGAAAAAAATCAACTACAATAAATGTGTGTGGGGCAAAAAAAGAACTGACATAGACAGATTGACACATAAGAGAGGCTACTATCATCTAAAGAAGCCAGCCGCACCACTGCTGTGTCTCCGTTTGCCACATCAAAGTTTCGAAAGTTTACAGACCGCGCAAGCAACTAGTGGTGGTTTTAAAAGTATGTAAGTAAATAACACTTTTCTTTTTGATTTCATTACTGTAATTACACTTCCCCACCCGAAGAGTCGACGCCTGTCAAGTGTCAGAGCGGCAAAAATGCCTTGTGTGTCGTCTGTCACAGAGCAAATTGAAGCCTGGGTTTAATGTCACGCCGCTGTGAGCACAAACATAGTAATTGAGAGGTGAACTGAGTGACAAGGATGAGCACCCAGGCAAAAAAAAAAAAAAAAAAAACACTGAGCACCAGGCTGATGAAAACCAGGAGCCCTGGTCGCCTTTCTCTGGCCCTGGCAATAAAGCCCATTGTATGAGAGAAAGGGGAAAGGCAGGCAGCACACCACACACACACACACCACACACACACACGCTCAAGCACATTATCCACAATAGAACACACGACCTATGCAATGAAGCCAGAGTAATTCAGCTGCTCACTTCAAAGAGATGGGCTGAAAGCTTTTTGTTAGATTTCAATCCTGCAGTACATAAGGCCAAAAATGCATTTGAATGGAGAAAATCACAAGTGTGACAGAGGTTTGACCCCACAGATGAGTGCCAAGTGAATTTCAAAGTTTGCCGGTCTTCAGAGGCTGGGGGAACACAGAGATGAAGCTCTACTGCATAAAAGGCTTAACATCTCAACGTGCAAACGGTGTTCATCTCCAGCAAGGGACTTCAGGTTTTGGATAATGAAATAAAATAAATATGACATGGTTGTCGTGAATCACGGCCAGGTACACTCGCTAAAAACTAAATGTAGATTCACTTTACTTTAACGCTCAGTTGTTATTGTGTTCACCTTCTCTTGTATATGTTAGAGGGGCTCCTTAAGCAGCACATGACTTGGTTAACTTTCAGAGACTTCTGCAGATACATCAATGTTTCTTTAACTGAAGGTCTGAGGATTCGTCTGCACAAGAAATGTAAACGACAGAAATTACAGCGTTTACTTTACAGACATTAAGGAAAAAGATGGAACTGCTAGATGGATGGATGAACTGCTGGACATTCTGGATGATGCCAATCACCCTCTACACATGGTCATCAACAACCAGATGAGCCTCCCCAAGTGCAGGACCAACAGACTGAGAAACTCCTTTGTCCCTCAGGCCATCAGACTGTATAACTCCTCAATTGGGGGGATGAGGAGTAACAGGAAGACAGAGGATGTGAAGGAGCAGCAGCAGTAGCAGTCATTTATAATATAATGCAACTGGAATCATAATTTCCCTGAGGGAGTCTTCCCTAAGGGACTAATAGAGTACAATCTAATCTAATTTAACTAATCTATCTTAACTCCACAAAAAATAGGAAGTCTTACCTGAAAGTGATTGGATGCTAACTGCTAACTCTACCTAAATTACAGAAATAATAATGCTTTAAAGCATCTTGGATGTGTTTCTACTACCTTTTATCTTATATTGGATGTTTTGAATTCATATTTTATCCCACACAAGAACTAAAGACTTGTCTCAATTTATTCATCAAAATAAACCTTAAATGTTGAAGTAATGTCACTTTTTTACTGCTATGAATCTGTTAAGAGCCTCTCTGATATCAGATTTTACTTCTACAGGTCAGGCCTAACCTGACTCACCAGACAGACTGGTCACATACTGTAAATCTCACTAGTTCTTCAGCCCATAGAAAATGTTTGAGGAAGGCAGAACCTTTTAAAAGACTGGATGTTAGTTTAATCAGTCACATTCATTATGAGCTAATCAGATGTTATAACAGGCATGCACTACAGTCTCTGTGTAAAAGACAAAACGAGAGCAACTTGGTAGAATAAACTCAACAAAACATTTTGGAAGTAGAAAAATGCTAATGAGAAATGCTGTCAGTGTTGCCATTTGTTGCTAACCACTGTGTGAGCAGTCGCTTCCTATTGTCGTCACGCTCTCAGGTCTTCCTGTCTTACGGAACACTGATTGCCAAACACAATCATTGTAGACTGGAGATTGACAAGATGGATCTGCCTGAGTACAAACATTAAATCAGACAGATCCAGGTTGTAGTGCTGCTTAAGTGCAATACTTAAAAAAGTAGAAAAGAATGAGCAGACCAGGATACAGGGCTAGGTATTTCCAGCAACATCATGATAGGATATAAATTCCTATTGAGGCCATGTTTTGATACTGATCACAACATGCCTAAATCGTGGACGTTGTCTATGCCTTTAAAAGAATTTCAGCTAAGTTTTTATCTTTGACAAACAGAATGAACAAGATCTAAAGGATAATACACCTTTAACACTTTAATTTAAGGTCTGAGGAGATTTTAGGAGTAAATTGAAATTTATAACGTGCTGCATCAAGTGGTTTGGCTTCCGCTGCCATGTGTTAAACTGCACCATGGGTGATATTACTCAAGCTGTTTCTTTACATCTGCTGTCACAGCATTTGGGGCCGCACAGACTCTGTGAAATCCATATTGATATACATAATATCAAGAAGAACGAGAAAATGTGTTTTTCCACCAGTATTTGTCACAGGCCTACCAGAAAGTGTGATCAAACAGACGTTATTTAAAATCAAAGATCAAATCAAATATCTTTGAGTGCTTTTTGTTTGGCAGCAAAACAGAAACTGCCAGGACAGGCAGCTGACTACTTTAGCCCCGTTTCCACCAAGCGGTCGGACAAGTTTGGCCCAGGCTTGATCGGGAAAGCCTGGTCCTGTTTGCATTTCCACAGCTAACTGAACCCTACTTGGTAGGCGGGGTATAAGCCGTATGCCGATAACACGACATCATGGCAGCGGGACACCATGTACCCAGCTATTAAATACAATGAAGAAGAAAACACAACACACTAAACAAAGAGCAACAATGGAAGACATCCAGCAATACTTCTTTTTTTTTGATCAGCATGTAGCTTTTTGTTACTAAGCGCAACCAAGCTTTGTTTCAGAGGAGGCTGTTTGCCGCAAGAGTGATCTTCATGAAGACGAGTGAAGATTTAAACATGGCCGGGTTACGTGCTGTTTCGCTGTTGCACGGGAAGTGATGTCTCCTTTGACCAATCGACGGGCTGCAGTGTTTCTAGCTCCACCTCGGTATGCTTGGCACCCCAAGAGAAGGGTCCCAAAAAGTAGGAAGGTATGGTTCGCTTTTAAGGGGTCCTGTCCTGGTTTTAGGCTATGGAAATGCCACAAAAAGCAAGCTGTACTGAGACGAACCTAACTGAACGGGGCTTTTGATGGTCCGGGGATGCCATTATAGTTCATCAATGTACTGCATAAGACAAAAAAATGCAGAAGCAAATAGTATTCTCATTTTTTGTGCATTTAAATAAAAAATGGAAAAGGGGGATCCAACAGAAAATGGGTTGCAATCATCTTGTGCTTATTTCTCACATAAAAGTGGGAACAGTAAACTATACTTTGATGCCCTGAGCCTCTAGGAAAAGTATTTTAAAGATGTTGTCTGTTGCCAGGTGTGTGTTTTCTCACTGCCTGGCATGTTTAGAAGATTTCACATGACAATAAGCCAAGACTGTTCTTCTGTGTGTGGTCTCTTATTTTTTAGATTGGCTAAGATTTGAAAAACTTCATGTGGGTCATTACCCTAGCTGAACCTTCCTCGTCAAAGACTCTGGACACGCCCGTGTCTTTAAAGCTGGAGATGCTTACAAGCCCACAAGCATTACAGGGTCTTTGATTAATTTGGATAAAGTTTCACTGGCTTGCTTAGTCACACAAATTGTAAAACATGATGGCTTGGATGGAGATTTTAATCTAGGCAGATTATCTGGTAAAATGACAAACAATATTAAGATGCTGTATAAAAATAGGAGGAGTCTCAATAACAGTAATTTTACTATCATTCCCCTTTATAAGCCTGGCAAAGCTTTGTTCACTAAAAAATCTCATCAGCAGTAAAACAGTGATGTCAGGGGGTCTGCGGGGAGTTATACGCTGATATAAAAAAGTGCTTTTCAAACTTTTTCTTTACTTATCAAACTTTTCTACTCCAGCTCCTTCTCTCTTCTTTTGTGCTGTTTTCTGGTGTTGTTATACAGCTTGGGTGTGTCTGACTTCATGTAGGAGACATACAGCAAGTACAGAGATGAAATGCTCACCATCATCTTCTCGAAAAGGTCGATGATTTCCTTTTCTGAGAGGCCCATAGAGCGGTCGTCAAAGAGCGGCTGAGGAACAGGCAGCTCAGTCTGGGGGGAGAGGGGGTCTGTTGGGTGCTGTATGTGGAGCTTTTCCTTCTTCATCCCTGTTTTCCTAAAACTGGTAATGCGATCCCTCTGTAAGAAAAAAGAAAGGCTTAAGGTGTAAATTTTTTACAATGTATGAAAGAAACACTAACTGTATTATGCTTATTGCCGATATGGTTTGAATCATTTAGTCTTGATAATTGATCTTGATTTATTTTATTCATGATATTTTGAAGAAGAAATTATACTTTTGATGACAATCAAATTATATCAAAACCCATTTGATCCCACAGCAATGACTAGAAATATGTTGATGCTCATGGATTATTTTTGTCATAAAGACTTAAAACAGAAACTGAAATCAACTTCTCAGCAGGTCTGTTGTGTTGTGCACATGCCCCACAGTTTCTTTAACATGGTGGTAGGCTATAGTTGCTTTGCTGGAAGAGGTTGTGTTGCCACCTTACACTTATGTCAGGCTAGATGATTTTTTTTTATCTTTTATGATAGTCACTGTCAGGTTCAGTAATCAGACACAGGAATTGTGCAGTGACTTGTCATTCAGAACATTGAATGATGTTAACTTGATGGAAAAGGCAAGCAGTCACTGACAGAGGTGCTCAGGTTTCTCCTCTTTAATTTCCGCACGTCTCTTTTGCATAAAAAAAAATGAAAAAATGTTGTTTTCAAGAGCTTTGGCAATATTTCCTCTGAATTATATAGTTCATAGGCTTACGATTGTCAAATATGCACAGGTTCCTGTGCTCTCATTGGTGGAAATTTAACAGAACGAAATCATAGGAGGCAGGAAAGAAAAAGAAAGAAGTTTACATCCGTCACGGCATCCTTTGGTTTCCCAGTTCAGTCTTTTGCTGTGATTCACACTGACGCCTTATTCAGGAAGAAACAATCAAATTTTGCAGCCAACAGGTCAAGAAACACAGTTTTTAACCTTAATTCTCTGCAACTGTCTTGAATTATTTTTAATTTAACACTTAATAATAATACTACTATGACTAATAATAATACTAATATTATATAATTATTATTATTGTATATATGTCTTATTTATTATTATGGTTCTTATTGTTTTTTAGATTATTATTATTAATATTATTTTATATTTGTTTTATATATGTATTATTATTGTTTTTATTTATTTTTTATCATTAATGGTATCATCATTATTATTATTGTATATTTGTGTTATTATTACTGTTCTTGTATATTGTTTTTACTATTA
This sequence comes from Scarus forsteni, assembly GCA_036419115.1. Taxonomy (NCBI): domain Eukaryota; kingdom Metazoa; phylum Chordata; class Actinopteri; order Labriformes; family Labridae; genus Scarus; species Scarus forsteni. The sequence continues at coordinate 17,434,125 of JAZDUH010000383.1, forward strand.
TTACTATAATTTTATATTTTTTTATTTATTGCTATTTTTTATTGTTTTATTATTATTATTATTATTATTATATATTTGTTTCATTTATTAATTATTATTGTTTTATTATTGTTTTTACTATTATTATTATTATATTTTCAGTGGGATATAAAACTAAATGTATAAATGAATATATGTGATTTGTTCTGATCCTGGAGAAACATCTCCTCGTTCTGTTGATACATTGGTATTAACTGAATGACAGTAAATTTGGATTTGAAATTAAATTTAAAACCTGAAACCTGACTTTAGCACTTTTGTAGCCACTACTTCAAAATGTTAAAATACCACAAAATTTTCATTAAAAGAATCAGGAACACTGAGGCTCTTATTACAGACCTTGAATCAATTTTCACACAACCAAGTTAATTACTTTGCAAGAAATTGTTTTGCTAAAACATTTATTCTCATATTCATGTTTTATCGTTTTGTTACATGGACAGCAACAAGAGTTGTTGTAACATCTGTCCCGAGTTTACTATCTGAATAACATTTACAGAAAAAACTTAAAATAGGGTAACCATTAAGAATTTACTTAAAATGCATTTTGATAGTTGCTTCAGTTGCTTTTCCTAGACATGATATTTTTGCTACTTTTTTTGTTAGGAAATAAATGGCACTGCATCAATTTCATATTTCCGGCAGTATGACATCCTTAACATCAGAGTTTTATTAACTCCACCAACAAGGCCGTGGTTTTGCTGGCGTATGTTTATTTGTTTGTTTGTCTGTTCACCTGTTAGCAAGATTAGCAAAATCTACTGGACAGACTTTGCTGAAATTTTCAGGAGATGTTGGTATTGGCCAAACTTAAAAATGATTAAATTTAGTTTGTGATCCAGAAAATCACCATGAGCAAATGATTGTTTTTGCTCAATAACTGTCTAACTAACGATGATACCAACATGATTCTGAGTGCGAGGTGTGGGTTTTTAAGGGTCAAGGAATCATATGATGCTAATTCTATCATGGAACTATTGCTAATGGAGGTAACAGCAGTATGTGAGCTACCTTGGTGGAGGTTTGTGCTCACCAAGTGCTTTCTAGTCTCTATTTGCTGACACAGTAATTAAGGTGAAGTGTGCGTCCTGTTTAAGTGGCTGCCTTTACCTCAAACCCTGCTGTCAGTGGTTTAGTGCATCTGAAAGTACAGAAGCTTGTCTGCAGTGTTCGATAATTACAAAAGAAAAACTGCAGTGGGCGCCCAGGACTTCTGTTTTTGTTGCTGCTGTATCAAACAGGTATCAAAATCATTTCATTTTTACAAAAATCGTATCAAGGTTAATAACTCTGTCATTGTGATTACCATTTATTACAGAGAAAAATATATTAGATATTGTGGATGGCCACGCAGCTAAAACATTAACATATTTTAAACCATATCACCCATCTCTGAGACACAGTTGGCTGTAGTTTTCAGGTTCTGCACTTGCACCCATCAAGATAACACCAGTGAAAATCCACCAAAACCAAGTAAAATCACTATCAGACTGTTGGACTTCAGAATCATGCTTGAGGCTAAACAGTTTGCACTTAACGATGCTACATACCGTATTTATCATGGCAGCTACACCAGAAGACACATTTACTTACCATACTTCTCATTACCTGGTATGTGCTCATGTTTTAGGACAGTTTAGTAAACAACAACAACTCCTGCTAATAAAATTAGTGAGTTCTATTGTTTAATTCATCAGTTTCTATTTTGATGAATGCCATGAAATTTAGTATGAAAGCAAAAAAAGTAGATGAACCACATGCAATGCCACCATGTTAGTCATATGTAGTGAAATGAAAAGGAGAGGGCATGCTGGGATGAATGAGCATTTATAAATGAAATGAAAGGAGAAACATGAGATGATGACACACATGATGTCACTAGTGTCAGTTCGCTGAAATATCACTGGATGGATAAAACTTAAGGTGTCCACAGAAAGTCCAAATGTATTCCACTGATCTGTAGCTGTATATTAACACTGCACTGCACATCTAAAATGACTGCAGCACAGTGTCAAAGCCAGGCTATTTGTTAACTAAGAGTATTAAACAAGCCCCGGGCAGAAACATCTAATCCTAACTGCTGCTGATAATTGCACACTGAATGATCTTTGGGCTGCTCACTCAAGTCGAAATGCTTTAGGCTACATTTTGTTCATTATGAAAAAATTAGGAGTTTTGGTGCTTAATAATATCATAATCATCAATCACCAGTTAGAATAAAGTATGAAATCTGTAGCACTGTAAAGCAGCACAACAGATTTTCTCACTGTTCATGCTTTGTCTGCTTAATTTGATCCATCCACATATTTCAGCTATGAGTCTCATGCAGCCATGACAAAAACATGAGATGATGTAAAAACACACCGAAATTAAACCAAGCACCTTACCATATCATCAGCCAATGTTTTTATGTGTATGTTCTGTTGAAGGGAGGGCACAGTGTGAAAAAACAGAATCCAACAAAAAGTAGAAATTAAAAAAATGACAGCACCATAAAGACAACATGAATCCCAGTGAAGCAAATTCACATGCACTGTGATCTTTGGATACCGCCTCATTTCCCTCTTTCAGAACCAGATTGAAGATAACACTGGAATACATTTTATATCAAACAAAAAGGGATGTGACAATGAAGCTCAGGGCCGTGATTTGCTCCGACATTTTCTTGTTTTTATAAACCTGGATTGGATTAAGAAATATTGCACATGTCCCTTTGACCACAGCCTTGAGGAATGGTCTCCCATTAAAACATACTTTTATAAACATAAAGCATCAAAAGTGTCTTTATAAGTCATATTTGTTGTAAGAAAACCTCAAAACACTTATACATAGTATTTTTTATATATTTTAATATAATTTGAAAAGTTAATAGATGCTCAGAAATGTCTACTTCTGGTTTTTAATTAAAGGGATGAAATTAACATTTTTTTCTATTGTGAAATATTTACAGAAGTGGGACACAACTGGCAGACAAACCTGTGATTAAAGTAAAATAATCATGAGCTGCAGTCTCAATCACGACCTCCTCTTGCCTATTTTCTGTGCATTTTCAGATTACTTACAGCTGTTTTCTCAGTTCTCAGGAGTTTTGTGCCAATGTTTAAAAACCCAATTTATGAAGAACTTATAATAAGCAAAGACTCTCCTGTATCAATTTGTCCTCTGCAACTAAGCTCCCCTTTAATCAACAATAGGCATTCAAAGAAACGAACAAATCAGTCATTAACTTGTCCACATTTGTCTTTTAAACTCATTTTAAGATGGGGTGCTGGTTTGGCGGAGTGGTTAGCAACCAGGCATGTCCCATATACATACTTCTGTCGGTCCGGGTTCGAACCAGTTTGCAGAGTGTCTTCCCCTACTCTCTTACCCCCTTTCATAAGCCCATCCACTGTCTCTCTCCTATCAATAAAGGCACAAAATGCCCAAAAAATACATTTAAAAAAATTCATGTTAAGACTACATCAGTTATATTCTGAAGCCAATTTCCAAATTCTGTTTTTCAAAGGAGAGCAGCTGTCACAGTTTTCATCTATACAACCTAAAAAGTTAATGTGGAGATCTTACTATCTTTCTCTTCAAATGAAACAAGCAAATACAGAACAATCCATGTACAGGATGCAACATGGATTTTTTAAGCAGAAATGTAAAAGTTGCAATGTGTTTAAGCTTAAAAGTATGCCAAAGGGTTAAAATCCAAATTAAAATCTACTTCCCCAAAAACAAACACATAACATGAAAAATGAGACACAAAGAGCACCTTGAAACACAGCTTTGACATAACTTTTTCTTGACACCCACTTAAAACATGCAGGTTAGGGCTGCTAGGGTCTTGTAATGCAATTATGTAACGAATGCACACAATCTTCAAACAAAAAATCCAGTTTCAAGCAAAATACATGTTTCAATTCATTTGTTAACATATGTGTCCATGGTTGGAGAAAACATCCTCTTTTTCCTCTTTAGATTCACCTCATAAAACTGTCAGTTTAAAAGTTTTACTTTAACAACATCATAAAATGTGCCATGCCCTGAGCCTCATTTGGCTCCAGTGTAAAGAACATGTCTCGGCATGTCTTTGAGACGACAGTAAACATTAGAACACAGTGCTACAAAGCAAACGTAACATCCACTTCTCGAGGGGTTGTGGTAAGACACAGAGGATGACAATGAGGATCTCAACAGCCTACTTGATGCAGGACTGAAGCAGAAGGGTTTAAAGGCATGAATCCAATACCTGAAAGGACCTTTAAGCAACCTAAAACAAGCTGTACTCAGAGCATGACACGAAACCTTTAATGCATGTTGTGTCGTGATGACTGGCTGAATTCTTTTGATCACGGATATAACAGTAACTTTTTTAAATTGTATTCTGTACCAAAGCTGTTCTTGAGTCAAAGTTAGGCTCACACCTTCCTTATGTTCTATGTACAAAATGAATGTATAAGATAACTATGTTAACCTCAAAGAGTCAACATGTCCTAACATTCATATGTTTTCCACATGTAGGGGTTACTTTTCCTTGGATATAAGTTCCTTAAGAGCATCTCAGAAAGTGACAGCGGCCCAAAAATACAAATGTGCATTTAATTTGATCACAAGCTCAGACAAATCTGGTTTTGTTCATGGCTGCTTTCAAATCAAATCCTGGCATCCTCACAAAAAAATTACAAATGGCTCGTATAACTAAATTAAAACCCCAGCTCCTCCTTACAACTGTTGTTTATCTTCATCCCACACACAATGAGACAGACTTGTGCCAAAGGCTTGTGGCTCAGCGAGGGACAGCCATTTCAAACACACCTCAAATGGGAAGCAGTAGCAGCGCTGCCATATGCTGCAGCGCTTGGCTGTGAAGCACTAATGAGTAGGGAGATGTGGGGTGGTGGTCATAAAGCTTGCCTTCAGCTGCAGATATCTCTCTAGTCTAATCAGGAAGCTCCTGATGCCAGCGAGCCAAAAGGCTGTCTCAGAACTGCACCTCCCTCTGTGCACCTTCATCATCTGTCGCTGTGGGCAACGCCGAGAAAACACTCTTAACTGCCAGATAAATTGAGGTTTGGTCTGCAACAATAATGGATCAACAGTTACAGGGCTCTTTCTTCAAGCCTCATGCACCTTTTAAAGGTCAGGTTAAAGTAGCAGTTTGAAGTACTTTTTCACTACTTTACTACTGTAGATAGTTAAATATACATACATATACTAATTGTTATTTCACTTCCTCGTCACATAAAACAATATCTGGTGACATCAATATACAGTAGGTTGAATATAAACAAAGTAAATAGAAAGAAAGCACCGAAACATATTGGATGGACAGACAGACTACAACTGCAAAAAAAAAAAAAAAAACTCCTTGGTGGAAGAAAATATGTCAGATACCTCAACTTTACTTGGCTGGTCCCTCTATTACTTAACTGTTTTTTTTTCTGAAGGATAATTTTATCACTTATTTTTGGAATGTAAGTATTTTAATAACAACAAATATGGAATATTATTCTAAAACTTGTTAAACTGTTGTATCTAATGAGCAGACTGTTTTGATAGCTTTTATCATCAGAGAGCAATGACTATAACTTCATGCACTCTATCTAAATCCCAGCACTTTTCAAACCTTGAACACTTCATTAAAGTCAAGACTTTTAAAGGATTCAGTAAACACAGATCCAGTGGCTGGAGATGATTTTTGGGACATTTTATAAAAATTTCCAGTGATAAGAAAGCTGATATGACCAGGTACAATTTCCATCACACACAAGCACAACAGTCACATCTCAGAACCGACTACGTGAAATGACATAAAGCAAAAGGAGGTCAAAATAATGAATTCTATGCAACATTTTATTTTAATATCATTATCCTTCAGGGATACACTGTGCAAGTTTTACTTAGAGGATGTGCATTTTAAAGCTGTGACCTCTTCCAGACTCATAAATAATTATAGATTAATCACAGAATAATGTAAATATGACTGCACATGTACAACATTGAATTTCATTAGCATTTGTATATTAAAATTGCAAATCTGAAACCTGTTTTTTCCTGGTAACCAACAAGTGATTTTACTGGCCTTACTGAAACTTTAAATAGTAAAAATGTTGGTGCCAATGCTCCCTCACAACTTATTGTATGCAATGTACTTGGTTTGACAGGTTTAGTTTATAAGGCTTGCAGATGCTGTAAGCATGTGGCTAATTCTAAATACTATTGCCTACATATTACTGTACTACTAAAAATAAAACACTGACATGGTTTAGGCCTTTCAGGCAACTGTTTTATCCTTTTCTGGGCACTCTTATGTGTAATTATGGGAATGATTCAATATTTTCCAGGGTATTTAGCTTTTCAACACATTCCCATGTGTCTTCCCTGGCTTGAAAATCAGCCATTTCTCAGGTTATCTGTTTTTTCCTTTTCCAGAGTGCTGAGCTGGATGATAAAACTATAACAGAAAAGAAAAGAAACCTCTCTATGGGCGGGCTGTTCTTGCAGCTGTTTCTTTGGGTCAGATTGACAGACATCATCCAGTTCTGCGTATAAAGGGCTCTTTGAGAAGCCAGCAGGTGTTTATTTCACTTTCTCTAAAGCTCATGAGTTGACATGAGGAAACAAATCCGAAGAGTGAAGATTTAAACCTGAGCAACAACTTTTCCATCTCTCACTCTGAGGGTATGAATCATTAATCCCAGCACTCTCCCAGACTAAAACTGCGTGAAACAATAGCTAATTTTCAAATGGAGTACTTAAACATTTTCTAATCAATTTAACAACAATCAAACCACTGTTTGGTTAATTGCCTTGACTTGAGGGCCTTTCCTTGCCCATTATCTTGGCAACATCGCAACAACGCAATTTAACATCTAACAATTAAGCTTGCATGTCCTCTGGGCTTCTCCTGCTTATTAAAGTAAACTTTTTCATCATAATAAATGTTTATTACTGAGCGTGTATTCCTCTAAATAACCTAATCAAATTAGCTCTGGGTCCCTCCTTAATCAAATATGATTATGACTCCATGCAGATCTTTAAAAATGAAAACAGAGAGCAATATCCCACATCTTGAGTCAATTCAGGGACACAAAACTCTACTAGTGTGCATGTTTTACCCGTTCAATTTTAAATTAATGCTGTAAAATACAAAGAATGATAACATTAGCCCCTTTGGGGAGGTTTCTACCCTTGTTTTCAGAAAGGATGGACACAGGACTATCTTTGTTTTCCAACTGGCTACTGCTCCTTAACAGCAACGCCTTTTATTCCCAACTAATTTAAGTCGGCCATCTGTATGATGTCATTTTAACTCACTCACTGGAACTATTGCTATAAAATCAGTAGCCACGATTCCTGTGTAAAACGACTTTAGAAGGAAATTAGCTTTTACTTTAATGAGTTCTAATAATAACGGAGGATTACAGGGAGCCAGCCGTGGTTGGCAGTGAGGTCTGTAATGCTATGTGCTGAAGACGGTTCTTGGCAACTTCATGAAACTACCTTGTGTCCCTATTAAATCAACAACTCGGTAAAGCTCCAGGCAAGTAAGAGTTAGCTGCACTCACCACTGATTAAGTGAGGATGAAAATATCCTGTTAACAGAAGAAGGCTAAAATATCTTCAATGGCAGACAGAGCTCTGGAAAGGTTTTGTTTTGGTTTTGATAACCAGCATTGAATAATTGGTAGTTATAAAATCACAAGGTTTTCTCAGGTTTGTATGGTGAATTTCCACCATAAGCTACTGTGATGAGGCTTCTATGCAGTACAGTATTTCTTAGTGCATGCTATAAATTCTATATACGAGCTGCTTAGTTACAGGGATCATACAGTCGTGATTTGAAATTACAGATAATTACTGTGTATGGATGGAAATCAAAAAACAATTTCAGTTGAGAATCAACAATGACTCCTTCAAAGGGTTGATGTTGTTACTTCTTTTGCTCCCCATTTCTCCACTTTGCTCTGAATTATTTTCAAATCAAGGAGATCATGCTCTTGTCAAGAGACAGGAGAAATGCTAACAAAAAAGTCAAGAATCTAATCATGTCAGAAACAGGGCAGTGGTGGTCAAACTGTGGCTCAGTTTCAGACAAAACACTTATTATACAATGCTTAGTGGATGGAAACATTAGCAGCTTGCTGGATCTTTTATCACAGCACAGCACTGAGTATCAGGAGTGACCTGCACCTGACATGTTTGCCACTGAAATCCTGTGTGGGGCAAAATTTTGTCAATTCTGATCCCTACAATTGTGAGCACTCTATATCATACTGTAATTTCACAGTAACACACAGGGGTTTGAAAATCACGCATGTTTAGATTACAGTAAAATTAAAGTTAAGTCTTGTAATCACAGTAAATTGTTGTGAATCCAGAGTACTCTGTATTAATCTTTTATACTGTAATATTGTGATTTTACAACACTTTACATTAATAACTTATCAAAGTAACTGTAAAATCACTGTTACGTTGTAAAATCCTAGTATTTCACTATAAAATGCTGAATATCTTGTGAATTTTTAATTTACTACTCTCCCCAACTACTATCTATACTGTTAAGTCACTGGAATTAGCCTTTAATGTACTGTGAAATTGTGCTTATATTTTTTACAGTGTAGAAACAGTTAAGAAGTTAATAATTAAGTTTGGTTTTGTTTGTAGCAAAAATTTCCAGTTTAATTTGATATCATTTAATCCATGACATGCTAGTTTGAGACAATTAACGTACAAAAGATTAAAAACAATTTAAAATTTTTTCCCCTCTTGTTTAATACCTTAATTTTCCGGAGAAGGATTTAGATTTGTGGAAACTTTTTTCTTTTAAAGAAAACAACTAAAAAAGTCGGTGAAAATTAGGGATGTGGGTTGATGGCTGGCTAAAGAGTGTAATCCAAATAAAAACTATTAGCACTAGATTTACAAATCCAATTGATTCATTCTTTACTGTGTAAATACGGACAGTCAAATGTCTCTAAATTGCTATGCAGCCACTGCCACTTATGACCACTGTATCTCAGCTAAAAGGTTGCTGCCTTTCTGCCAAAATACCTCAAATTAAAAACTGGACATTGGGTGGTATGTAGACCTTGGCTCAACAGAGTCAATGCAAATGGAACGTTTGCATTACAAAACTCACATCACAGGATGAGTAATGTCCGTCACATGATTTAAAGCACATGATTCTGTTTTTCTATGATTTGATGCCAATCAAAACTGTCAGTTTCTTCACTTCCTGGACTAGAATAAAAGTGATTTTGACATCAACATCAGCTGGCTCAGTTAACAGACCACAGTGTACTGTAGATACAGCTGTGTTACAGTTTGAGGAGTGGCCTTTTTTTTTTTACATTTTTTCTACATTTTGCCGTTTTTGGGGATAGAAATACACAACAGATGTGTCTATAGAAAGCATCCATACAAAGAGACAATCATTCTATTTCAATCCTCAAAAACATCTTTATACTCAAAACCACACTAATTAGAGAAAAACTGTGATAAACTGATTAAGAACTTTCTGAATTATATTGAATATGTAAAAAAAAAAAAAACATTTATCTTGGAATATTTTTAAAAAATCAGAACATACTGTGTATCTCAGGATAAACAAACACTTCAATATGATCTTTTCCAATATCGTTGGTCCTAACACAGATTGTGTAAGAATCTGTTAACATAAACAACCACAAATGGCTTCCTTCAGCACAGGGACATGAACGTTCAACTGCAGGACAACTACAAGCTAGGAGTCCTAACAGTGCTAACATTAGCATTAAACCACAAAATAACTTCCTATCATGAACTGCAAACACTGTGATCACATATAGAGTGTTTATTTCTGACCAATTCATTAGTTCCATGTTGACTTAGCTATTTTAACACTACTAAAATTTGCACTTTGACTGATTTGACATCATCTAGCTTGGGACAGCATTAGTTTAAATCAACATAACATGATCAAATGTCAAAGATTTAAAGTTAAATTAGTAAAAAGTCTAACTGTAAACACTGAACACATTACTTCTAAAGTCAATTGATTAAAAAGAATAACTGTTTTAAATGTGGACCAAGCACTTAACAGATGATCTGCTATTCAGCATTACACTGTAAAAGTTTTCAATCAATTACATCTTTTTTTAATCACCATAGAAAACTCAATTAATAAGAACAACTATGCCTTGCCCTTTAATTTTATTTTGTTGAAATATCTAAAGAACACCATATTTCTAAGTCCTATCTGCAAATAGATATAATACTCTCCTATGGACCATGAAACAGTTTGAAACATTAGGTTATCTTAAACTGAAAACCAAATGATTTGAAGTGTATTTTTATGCTCTTTACTTTACTCTAACTTTGAGAATCTGCATTTTTTTCATTTAAAGGACTGCAGAGATCTGACTCACTCCTATGTCTACAGGCAAACACATGCTCTGTAATCATAAAAAAACTGCAGACCCAAAACTCTCCACCTAAATAGGTGTTTCCACCATCATGCTGCAAAAAGATTAAAAATGTTCATGCATAATCTCCCATGTAAAAATGAAAGTGATTACACGAGAATTTTGTAACCTCTGTCAGGGCTGATGACCTCAAAAATCGTTCACAGACTCCTGCATCAGCATTGTCGAGTGATCTGGATAATTCCCGTTTTCACTCCGGCACATTGCACAGCTGGCTTGTTTCCATCTACTGTATAATGCGTTGGTTATTGAACTAGCTTAGATTGAAATGCCTATTAGATAAAAAAAGCCAGAGTGAAAGAGAGTACGACATGGAGATTACAAAATGAACACTGGAAGCTTCCTTTTTGTCTGAGCAGTTGAAGTGAAAACCCGGTTTTCCAATTTGTCACAGCTTGTAAACATTAAAAGACCCCTGAGGAACAGTTACTGTATCAAACATAAATGATGCAGAGACACATGCACAACCTAAAACCTAAACTTCCTTTCTCTGTCTCTCTTTCTTTCTGGGCCAGGCATTTCAGACAGACAAAAAAAAACTAAATAATGAATATATAAAAACAGATTGCTGTACTGTCACAAATCAAAAACTATTGAACTTGAACATATTCAAGAGAAACTGATGCATGCAGGGTATGTTAAGTCCGTGAAGTGAATATGAATGTTGCATCACTATTACTGAACCGAAGATCAGAAATAAAAATCAAAACAGAATAGGAAATAGTTTTGATTGTGAGTATGAAAGCCTCTGATACTAGAAAGAAAACTACAGGACTGAGTTTGCTGCCTTTAGCTAAAAGATGCTTTGCCTTTACTTTGCTTTATTCTGGAGAAAATAAAAGCAAGTTTTAAGTCATATCCACATGCCAGACAGTCATATTTAATATCCCTGTTTATCAAATATATGCTGCTTGAATAAGTCAAATGAAATATCAAAAATTCAATTTAAACTCAACATCTCACATAAAGTATATTTTTGATGACAGACATGTTACTTTTGGTATTTCTTCCTGTGAGCATATTTTTTTTTACCAGGCATTAGGCCTCATTAAAAGGCCTCGAATTAAAGGAAAAATTTGTTCCATTTCGCCGTACAACTTATTTAAAAATTTTGAATTATCTTGAAATCTCTGATCTTCCCTAACTCGCAGTATGCCCGAATGCTATGCTACACAGGCAACCAAAGAGCTGTTACAAAATGTAACAAGTCCCTCCTAAATTTTGTCAAACATGTTTGACCCCAGTTATTTAATAGAACACTGGAATTTAATAATTGTCTGCTTGTCATTGGTGTGAAACTGTCCACACTGTACACTATTTAATAGTGCTGCCAGAGATTAAAAAAACTGAGAGATTAATTAATTATGACCTGTAAAAAATTAACCCAATTAATTGCTTTTTTATATCTAACTTTTAAAATGCTGAAAAAAGCCTCAACTTGAGGTTCTGTCATTGAAATTCATTAGATTATTGTGGCAGATCAAAAGATTGTTCACCACCACCCCAAAAACTGAAGCACAAGAAGCCCAATGCTTAAAAACTCTCCAGCTTAAATGGCCCAATCAGGGGGCAGAGGCGGAGCTGCAGATGTGAAGACGACAGGAAGTGGCTGTATGTTTGAAAACAACAGTGGCGTGGTAGGCTGTCACCATGGATGCATCAAGATCTGCAGTTTTAACAGCAATGGACTCAAACTGTCCTTTAAAACAGGAGTCAAGAACATCACTTCAAGCTGTCTTATGGAAGATTACGGTTTTCCATTTCCCCCACTACACAAAGAGAGACGCACAAACAATGCCGAAGTCATGGTTACCCTACAATATGAAATTTGCTCTCCTCAGAAGTTTACTGGGAGAACTTGGTGGATTTTGTCTTTGAGGAGAATCATGTGCATCGGTGGCGCAGTGGGATAGTGTGCTTGGTCAGTGATCAAGAGGTTGCAGGTTCAAGCTCAGCCCACATGGCGATGTGTCCTTGGGCAAGACACTTAAACCCAAGTTGCTCCCACTGCTGCGTCAGTGGCGTGTAAATGGGCATGAAAGGGAGTGAATGTGTTAGAGATACTGATGGATAACTAACATAGAAACTCAGAACCATCAGTGAGTGTATGTGAGAGCGAATGGGTGTGAATGGGTAAGTGTGACCTGCGGTGTAAAGCAGCTTTGAGTAGTCCGAGACTAGAAAAGCGCTATATAAGCTCAAGTCCATTTACCATTTACATTAAGTGGCAGATGACACAATAATTTAATGTAAGATAAGACGATGGTCTAAGGTCTGAAGTTCTCAAAGTTTGAGCTAACGGCTAACAACAGGGTTGAGCTGCTACGTCATATTGTGACTTGATGGCATATAATCACCAGCTGCTCTGGTATTTTAAGGTTCTGCCCTCTGAAAATACCAAAACATAGAAATGAGATTAAAAATGATATTAATGCAATTAATAAACATAATGTGTTAATCACAACTGTAATTAATCGCGATTAACAGGATAATTTGACATCCCTACTATTTAATAAGAATATGATGCATAACAGTGAGAAACGTGGAGAAAAACACACAACTTTCCTGTAAAAAACCATCATCAAATATTTCGCTCCAGCACATCTTTGATCAGAAAGCACTACATACTGATTCAAGAATTGCTTTGAAATTCATCTTGAAAAATCAATTAGTCCAAATGACTCCTGTTGTAAACTTTTCTCTAAGGCTGTTTGAGAAATCACAGAGACTGAGAGACAGCCTTCACTGCAACCAATGATTTTTGAATATATCAGGCCTGATTAAACCAGAACTATTCCTAATGTTTATGGCTGCCATTATTAAGTAGAGCCATAAAAGGACAAACAGAGACCAAATTCACACTTATTGTTTCTTCAGACTGATCCACCTGGAGAGCATTTATCCAGTTGGAAAATATATTTTCTCTCAAGCAGACGATTGCTGCCAGAGAGAGGTGTACCCCTTTTGGTGTTTTCTCCCCCTCTATGCAAATAATTCTTCCTGAATTCCTGTTAAATGGCAGAAAACATCTGGTTTCATTTGCAAAACAGCCTTGAGTCTCATCTTTATTCAAACTTCGTTTGGTGTTTGTGTCTCTGCAGCTCGAGGGCTCTCAAGGAAAAGCCTAAACAGAGAGTGTTGTCTGAATAACTCTGCGGAGTCAGATTTATGATGGCTCTCCACGCTAAGGCTGGGAAACATTGGCAAAAATGACATCTTACTAAATTGAAGATGAATGATAATAATTTATAATCATGCATATCCTAACATTCTGCTCTGTAAAGAAATAAAAACCAAAGTCATAGGTTAGTTCAAATAGGCCATTTTCAAACTTACATTTTCACAGCTGCGCAATGTCAGAATGTAAATTAAAAAACGGCCAAATAAAAACCATGAAATGCATAAAAACATTCTTAGAATAATACTTAATCAAATAAGATCAATAAAATCTTTTTTTTTTCTTTAGAATGAGTGCTTCATATTCAGTATGTGGAGTACTTGGGGTCCTTGAGCAGCACACTACTGTTAATGATCCTTTCATCATCTTTTTAAAAGGTATTTGACAATATCATCTGCTTTTTCATAACATTTGAAATAAAACATTATCTTACCTAGGGATGTAACGGAATGAAAATTTCATATCACGGTTATTGTGACCAAAATTATCACAGCTATCATTATTATCACGGTATTGTTGCAGTGTGCTCAAAATGTTGAAAAAAGTACTTTTACACAGTCTTGAAATCATTTAACCCCTTTGATATTATAATTTTAACAGTCCTTTTGTCTTTTTTGTCAACAATTGTGTCAGGAAATGTCCTATAAGTAAATTTGTTAACAAAAAAATTTCATTAGAAATAAAAGTAAACAATTCTTGCAAGTATTTGTCATTATTTCGTGATAAATGCTTAAACTGTGTGTAATTACAAGAATAGAAAAAAAACAATTTGTACTTCATTTGTACAACATGCTATGTATGCGCGCCTCTGTTTGCGACACATGGCTGCTTCATCGAGGGGCAGACGCACATAGTTTCGCCTTTTTCAGGCAAAGAGCAACATCACCGTGAGTTATTGACACAGTGTGGTGATCGAACACGGTAATTTTGAAAGGACACGGTAATGATTACCGTGGGAAATTTTACCGCGGTTTACCATTATACCGGTAACCGTTACATCCCTAATCTTACCCTATACCTGAGACACGAGAGTACGTTGATAATCTGTAAAACAATATTTTCATGCCCTAAGACTCTTCTTTCTCAGTTTTATTTAGCGATCTGATAGTGTTCAGAGTTTGTACAGTAAGTAAAGCTGATTCATACCAAAGCCTTCAAAACACAATCAACAAACTGACCATTAAAAAACATTAATCAGTTAACAAAAGGTGATGTTAGAATTTATTTAGAGTTTGTTTCACATTGATTGCTATTACGACAAACCAAGAAAACGGAATCAGCTTTTTATCTGTTAATCATTTATCCTGAAAACAAAAGGGTCAAAACTGAGAGGAGTACTTTTAGCAGAAATGAAACATCCATGTTAATCTGTGAGTAAATAAACACAACAGACACCAAAACTATAGGACAAAAGTGGAGGTTGAGACTTGACTCAATTATGGGCCCTAAAACAGCACTAGGGGAGACAGGGTGATGTGACTACAGGCAGTGCCACAAGCTCCGCTGACACGCTAACAACAGCCAACACAGCCTAAATCTATTGTGTATACAGACACACACACACACACACACACACAATAATGGTGCACTTGTCCTTGCGGCAAACTGGATTAGGAGCTATCTAAATCAAGCACTGCATGTCAACTTATTCTCCTGAACAAATAAATTAACTCTTGACATGAGCAGCGTGGGCCTGTTTGACTTGTGTTCACGCCAAAAGTGACCATAAAAACACTGATATGAAACCATGTTGATACGGAGCTGTGAAAATAAACAGTAATTTTTGCAAGAGCTTGCGGGTCTTTAAAAGGGCATGATTCTGTGTAGCCTTATTATTTCAGGAGAGGGCTGGTAATGTTTACTGTTTCCGAAAACAGCAACTATTGAAACAGGGGAAGCATACAAAGGCCAGTGGAGCTGAGATTTGAATGGGCCGACCATGTGACTGCAGACTAGCACAGCGTTGCCCTCAGGTTATCTCTGTCTGTGTTGAAAGCAAATCTCTAGTGCTCTAAAGCTCGAGGGTGGGCATGATATGCGGCCAACACAAAGGGAAGGGTCAGAAGGAGAGATCAGACGTTCAAGTGTGTGGAGGGGTAACCTAAAATTGTTCATGACATAACAGAAAAAATGTATTTGTGCTACACTGACTATTGTTTTATTGTGAGAGCTGCAGCCACAATGATGTAACAGGTATTATTCTCCTTTTTTTAGGCACAATTTAAGGATTTAAGTAAGAAAACCATCAGATGGGTGTTTTATGACTGCTGCTGATTTGTGAGTCATGGGGTAAATAAAAGATCATGAGGTTATTATAAGCCTGCACGTGTCAGAGAGTGCTTTGTCTCCCACTTAATTGTCCTATCGGATTGGCCTCTTTCCACAGTGCCCCTCATTACATGAGACGGTTTATTGGGTAAATCAATCACTATAATTGAATGGCTCATTTTGATTCATTCTCTGAATGAACAGATAGGACAGCATCTACCCTCGTACAGACATAGCTCTCTCCAAACACTGGATAAAAGTATTTCCCAAATCATAGTTCCCAAAGTGGGGTTATTACAAGAACTGTGTCTAAGCCTGGGGATTGATAAGATTGTTCTGATGCCAATGTCATTATGGATTCTGCATGTCTATCCAATTCATTTTCAATTTCCTGATCAGTTCCTGGAGATTTTTGTGTTGCTGTATAAACATGCAAATGAAAGGCAGACAAAGTGGAAGGCATTGACAGGGGGGGTGATAAGCATAAAAGCAAATAATAAAGATTCCTTAAACAACGACTGGTCCTTCATAAACAAGTTCACAAAGCTATGCAGTCTATCCATGGAGATCACTTATATTCTGCTGTATGGAAAATATAATGACTGTCTCTTTGTCTGGATGTTAAAAAAGGCAGATATATTGAGTCTTTCTATAATGGAAGTCAGCAGAAGAAAGAGTAAAATCCACTGATAGGTCTTATCAAATACAATCGCTCTTCAAACTGTGACACAGCAGTATTTGAAAAGAGTGTTGACAGAAGGCTAAAGAAGAAACTGGAAACACAAACTCTGCACGCACTGTGGTCTGCTTTAATCTTTCTGTGGTTAATCAACACAGTTTAGTCTGCAGGGTTCTCCTGTGTTATTCGATAGATAGATAGATATGGACGGACAAACAGACAGATAGACAGACAGACAGATAGCTATCCTAAAACAACTTACCAAAACTAACTAATAAATTATTCTATTACATAGGTAGTTATTCGATTGTCTGCTTCCCTGCTCGTCTTTTGTCTGTTAGCAAGATAAAAGTTGTTGGACTTTAATACAATTTTAAGGGAATATTTAGTTATGCACAAGGAGGACGTGATTAAATTAAGAAGGTAATCCAAATTCAAATGCGGGTCAAGGAATATTGGCAAAGGTATGGGAAAATTTCAAGGAAAAAATTACAAAACAAAGTCTGAACAAAGTAAAAACTTCCTCAGTAAATTTGCCGGCCCCGATAAATTGACATGAGCATGCGTGTTTGTTTTCCTCCCCTCTCTCTACCAAACAGGCTGGATGAGAAGATGGTTCACTCCATCCATTTTTCTCAGTGCCTGGGCTCATTTGTTCTATAGCTGAATGAGCGGGGTTAGGGTTAGTGATCCATCTGTCAGCCATTCAATCTTTGATGGGGAGGCGGGGCCGCTTGCGCATATACACACAGAGAGCTGAATTGAGCGTTGTGAGGAGTAACAAGAAAACAAACACTAATACGATGATGGCATGAAAGCGATGGTTCCTAAGCCGAATGTCACAGCCCTAGTGTGGGAATATTTTGGTTTTAAACAGAATGAACAAAGTGTGAGCCCATGAACACCGACGGGCAGATACGTCGCATTTGTTTGAAAGAAGTGGCGATGAAGAAGAGGAGGTGCAGCACAGTCTTCGTCCTGACAGTCAGCGCTTACTGAGGGCGCAAAGTGAATATAAATAAAACAGTGCAAAATGGTACACGACGCGCTAACAGACAGTGTCTTTCGCTACATTGCAAAACAAGTGCAACCCTTCAATATGGTTGAAAAGCCAGCAATGTTACAAATGTTTGACATAGAGTACGAATTGACTGGGGGAGCGTACATGTCACAAACAATTCAGGAACTATATAAACTACACTTTATGTATTGTTGTGTGTGTTTTTATTGGATTTTTTTCTTTACAGAGACAGGGTCTGTTTTTTTTATTGGTTTTGATTATTATAAGGATTTTTTTTACATGCAGTTTTTTCCCAAAAGAGAGTCCATTTCATTGTCGTAACAGGCCTACATGTCCCCCGAGTAACTTAAAGGATAACTTCGGTTCCTGCAGCTTTTACATTGTTTATAGAATGAAGAACAACAATATACTCACCCAGAAGGCTTTTCTGATGCAAACGGTGCTTCGGGAGATATTTAGATCCAAAATCGAGCAGCGGACACCGATATAATGGTAGCCCGTAGGGCATAGATCGCCGCTCCTAAAAACTGCATTAATCGTCCAAAAACTCATGTTTTTCACCAATATTCCATCATGATTCCGAATGGACGCCATTGCAGCCTGTGTCTCCACACAGCGCTGTGTGGCTGAACCAACGAGTTTGTTTACATGCTCTTGGCGCAGTGCGTGCTCATTGTTTCAGGGCAGCTACAAATCGACTTTCTTCTTCCAGTTTTGTGCAAAATGGACCTAATATCTATGGGATGAAGATGTTGTGGAGGAGGACTTTGAATATGATGGACGCCCTTACAGTTTGGAGCCAGATTATACAGATAAGGAGCTGATAGAAATGAGGAAGCGATCTCAACGCTCCAGAGAGTACTGCGCATGCGCGAAGGGCATGCAAACAGACTCGTCTGTTCAGAGGTTAGTTCAGCCACACAGCGCTGTGTGGAGAGACACAGACTGCAATGGCCGTCCATTCGGCGCGAATCATGATGGAATATTGGTGAAAAACATGAGTTTTTGGACGATTAATGCAGTTTTTAGGAGCGGCGATCTATGCCCTACGGGCTACCATTATATCGGTGTCCGCTGCTCGATTTTGGATCTAAATATCTCCCGAAGCACCGTTTGCATCAGGAAAGCCTTCTGGGTGAGTATATTGTTGTTCTTCATTCTATAAACAATGTAAAAGCTGCAGGAACCGAAGTTATCCTTTAACATTCAAATGGATTATCTCCTGGTTAAAGTGCAGATAATCTTCCTCTAAAACTATCTTTTTAACCAAGAATTGGGCTCTGACAAATCTTTTACTCCAAATTAGAATAAACTGCATAGATGCAAACAATTCTGTGACACAACATACTATCTTGAATCTTGAAAAGCCAGTAATCATTAACCCAATTGTTGGCAATCTGACAAAAGGAAGTGCTTCCTTTTTTGAACTGCAGCTATGATATCAGTGCTTCATCCTGGCCTACATCAGCCTCTGTGGGTCGAACAGTCAAAACCGTCACTTCATGAATCATCAGACTAATGTGTCCTTCTACCGCCACGTTTAAAACTGATTCATGCAATGTTACACAGAGGCAACAGCAGTGCATTTAAGATATGTCTGCAGCAGATTTTTTTAATATGAAAGTTGCAAAGCTAGATAGATTTCTATAATCTAAATGGGGCCATTGATCTTATCCACTGATGTACATAAACAGAGCTTATCTCAGAGGAGAGCACTGAGTGCGTCGGTCCCTTACACTGTGACTAAAGCATTCTTCACCACTTCCTCTCTTCCACTTCCTGAATGCCATTAAACACTCACATGAGGTCTGTTTCCTGCTGTTTCTAACACGTCTACTTAACACAATCACAGCTTTTCACTCAAGTGTCAAAAGAGTCTCAATGCAGAAAAAAACAAGACTATTGAAGACTGCATGGAATAAACTTGTGATTGACTCAACAGGAGAATGATCATTCGCACCCGCCTCCAGTCACAGTATACTAACAACTTGTACTAACCACGTGCTGACATGACCTAAAATGATCCCTGAGGCTCCCCTAAAGCTCATGTATCAAAGCGACAGAAGCTTCAAATGCCACAGCTTCCAACAACAGAGGCACAGTGAGCCATTAAATGTGATTCGCAATGTGAGGCTGTCAAAAATGTCAAAAGCACAAACGTTAACAACACTGTTGAATAGAGGTGTGCTTGTCACTTCACAAAGAAAAGACATGAGCTGAGCCAAAGCAGCAAACTGTGCTGTTATAAAAATGTTAAATGCATAATAAATAGATAAGAAAACAAACAAATAAATGAAAAGTTTTCAATAAAAATACTGCAGTTCCTCAAGCGCACAAAGAACTTACACACAACACGCTCAATGACAAAAGTGCTTAACTACACCAAGTCACTAACACAAAATCTCCACCTTTTTCATTAATACAGGCCTGCACTACTCCAACATTGTGTAATAATAATAATAATATCTAATCCATACTGGCACTGGATACTGACTTGCTGATGTGCTTTTCCTCAACAGCTTTTCAGAGGTCACATATTCTGCCCTGAACCACATACATTCATTTTTTAAGTCTGCTGGGGGATGTTCAAAATCCATTCTGCTAAAGAGAACATCTAGTTTTAAAAAACAGAGTACCCCTGATAGTTTCACAGTCTACCCGGGTCTCTTGTACCTTTAAGGCCCAGACTGCTCTACGTGGTCCACAGGTTTACTCCGTGCTAATTCACCAGTCCAGTTGCTCTGCACCATGTTGTCAACAACTATGCATTCATTTTAGCATACACATTCTTCAATGGGCTTGCTTCTGTGAGCCAATTGGTTTAAACTGACACAGAAACAACAGTAAGACACCACAATGGTAGGCCTATTTGGGATGTTTTGAAGATTTAAAGTTGGAGGGAGCTACTGATGGGTGCAAAACAGGGAGAGGTCATTTTGTCTTGTTCACAGAAGTGCTCTATCATACAGACATGTTAACCACATAAAAGGCGAATAACTTCAAAAGCAGCCACATGGGGAACATCACTCAGCATCTGTCAAACACTCTGAGCATTATCTGGCTGTGTTCTGTAGAGTGGTCATGGGTGACGTAGTCTTGTAGGATGTTTATAAAGTTTTTCCCTCAACAAAAAGCAAATGGTTTTATAATGGGTCTTTTTTTACATTTTTGACATGATGTTTCATATACTGATCATTTTTTAGCATACTCACTCAAGAGAAGTAAAGCATTCATTGTAGTGTGTCATTGTCAACTTGGCCAAGAGTCAAACCAAAAAAGACAAGATGATGTTTTATGTTTCTGAAATAATCTTAATTTCTGGTTACTCATTTTCTAGTTAAACTTTATTCACAAAATTTCTAAAGGGACAGTTTCTGGAGTATGTTTTGTTGTGGGAAAAAAGATATTTTAAAGCTGTGTCAACAGATTGTTTCCCCTTACAAAAAATTTAATGTTATTCTTTTTTTATTTTTTTTTTTATTTTTTTTTTGGGGGGGGGGGGGGCTGTAAATTATTACTGATAGTCATACAGTCATCACAAAATAAAACGTTTTTAAATTAAAATGTGCTTTATTGACTGGACTTAGCAAAGTTATTTTTCCACCCTTATTTGACAAGGAGGGTAATAATTTTGATGAATAGACAAAATCAGTTCAGAGCCTTCATTTGAGTGATGTGAGGCAGTGCTTGAGTAGAGGGCCACCATACCATATGAATGGGTGGAAGCTGGTGTACCACAAACCTCATTACAGACATCTTCAAAAAAGACTAATCAAACAAAAATACGTTGTTGGATTACAATAACTGAGACAAGACAACCAAAAGTGCGTGAATGGCAAATTATTTGTATGTTTAATGGCTCATTTGTGCACCAATCTATCCTGCAGAGATGTGGACAAGACTTTTTTTCTCAAAGTTAAAGCCATTACAATCTGTCTCAGTCTGTAAAGCTCCTTTATGAAGAGCTTACAACACCAAGTAAATCCAATATAGATGCTGCTATTTGAACTTCAAAAGCAATAAGATAATTTATCTGTCTACTCACAAAATGTTGATTTGTACTGCAAGGGGAATCAGCCAAATGTGTGCCACACACATCAGAATTCTAATACTGAGCTTATTTACAATTCAAATCCCTGGATGACCATTAAACACACAAACCTCAACAACAAATACACAAAAAGACAGTGTCAAAGAAAATCTAACAAACATCTAATTGTATCATTCATACCAAAGCAAAAAAAACAAAACAAAAAAAACACAGAACAGGAGGAAGAAATGAGACAATCCAAACAGAACAGGCCATTTATTTGTGATAACTTCTAATGCTGAACACACGGTGGTGAGTAGGTGTCAGACAAACTGACAACACTCTGACAATAACAGCCTTTATCTATATTTACCACAGGAAAGATTCAAAGTGGGTCTGACACATTCAGTAGCTGTTTAGAGCTACTGAAACAACCAACACAACAACACTTAAAGAAACATGTATTTTCTCTGAATAAAATAAAGGATAGCAGTTGATCTCACAGTAAGATGACTTTAAATGGGGGGAATATGATATTCATCCCTTTGTTGTGTCTGGTCTTTTGGTAAATCATCATCTATTTCTCTTCTTAGCCTCATTCACAGCCATTCTCTACCTTCTGTTGGCTTCAGTTTCAAATAGAGAAGAATCACTGGCCTCAAATTAAAGTAGGGCTGGCATTGTGGCCTAAAATTAAAATCACTTTTTTTTTTTTTTTCACAAAACTCAATTTAAGATTTTAATCAATTTTTTTCCTCAAGAAAAAAGACTCCAAGTGACACAAGAACACTACAATCACGTTTTGTTTTTATGTTATAAAAACATATTCTGCAAGTATTTTTCCTCCATCTGTTGAGTATCACGCTGGGGTTTTTTTAAATGTTGATTATGTAGTTTGAACATTGACAGATTTTTCTCAATGAACACTAAATTCTGAGTTGTTATACAGTAAATTAACATAAAACTTTCAGGTGAATATTTTATCATATTATAAAAAATACATGTCTAAACATGTTCCTTTGCAAAACCTGACAAAACTTTCATCTTGATTACTGTAAATACTTAGTATTTGTATTTTCAAACATTGCAACATCTCAAAATATCAGTAAGTGTAAGTCTAGAAAAAAAATCTTGATTTTTCATAAAAATCTTCTGCCAAAAAAACTGAATTAATCAATTTTAATAAATACATTGCCTAGTCCTGAATTAAAGCCACACATTTTTGCAGACAGAACTGAAGTCTGCTGCTAACAGTTGCACAGTACTAAAAGTGGGCATCCAGGGCTCTTTCTGGAAATGGTATCAGTATTATTGTCCCTCATTTAGTTAAAGTACTGGTGGATTGTGTTTGAAACCACTGATCTGAGATGAAAAAGTTACATGTGACTCTTAAAATAGGATAGGACTATTCAGGAAACAGATAATACAGGTATGTTCTACCAAGTCCAAGGAGATAAAAAACTGACACTAACTTTTAATGGCAAACATATGTTTTTTTTTTCAGTATGGTCAAACAAAAATAACAATAATCTATGTTTTAGCTGTCAAATATAAGTTTTTGAATATTATTCTTTTAGTATTTACTTCACATAAAATATGTCAGGGAAAATGTGCTGGACTTTCTTTACCTTCTCTGCTCAATAAGCTGTCCAATGGTGCCATTCAGCCAAAGAAGACATTAGGCATTACAACATATTAATCAGGAAGAGTGAACATTATAACAGTACTTTTGTTTCCACCAGCACTGGTTTACAAACGTCAATGTAGCACCAGAAGTGGCAAACAAACAAACAAACAATACAGCCTATAAGTCTCCAAAATAAAAAACATTTTCAAGAATGGAATCAATAATTCGTCTCTGCTGTCTGCAGAATAAAATATTATGTATTCCTTCCACAACAAACACTACTGTGTCACACTGCTATGGTTGTGCTCAGCTGTCAATTCATCAGGATCAGAATCAGAAATACTTTATTAATCCCCAAGGGGGAAGTTTGTTGTTCCAGCTGCTCTTATGCATAGTATAGCAGTAGGAATATCATGAAAAAAGGCATTATATTAGATAAGAGACATTAAAATAGATTAGGATACAGCATAAAAATTAAGTAAAAATAAGAAAGCAGGTTTCAACGTACAGAATCTTCCTTATGAAGGAAAAATAACAGAAATACCTGAGACTATGAACAAGGCCCAGGAATTTACACAGTTAATATTACCAATATTCACAGTATGAATATAAACATGACTATATGGCAGTAGATCACATCTGACCGGGTACTGCACCTGATATTATGTTTGCTTATATATAAATACAAACAAATATCAGAGGTGAAAACTGTGAAAAAACGTTCTAGTCTCCAGGAGCTGATGGAGCAGTGATATTAGAGGAAGGAGTTTCAAAGTCTGATGGCCACAGGCAGGAATGACTTCCTGTGGCGCTCTGTGGCGCTGTGTGCAGCGTGGTGGGATGAGCCCTGCACTGAATGTGCTCCTGTGTTTATCCAGCACACTGTGGAGGGGATGGGCGGTATTGTCCACCATGTCCTGCAGTGTGGACAGCATCCTCCACTCTGACTCCGCTGTCAGGGTCCAGCTGCACCCCCACAACTTCACTGGCCTTGCATATCAAATGCCTTAATTACTTTCTAAATGACAAGCATGATTACAATCATCAAGTCCCACTTCAATAACAAGCATTCATTACAAACGGCAAACACTCAAACAAAACCTGACAGAAACTAGTGAATGATGCCAGCCTGCCAAAGTTGAGACTCTGCCAGCCTTTCCTTTCATATTGTTCTCATTCTGATGTAACAGATTTTACCTAACAGTAGAAAAAAAGCTGTTTATGAATTTTTCTTCAAATGCCTGTTCAACCTAATTTTCAAATAGGACTTAACTCATTGGGTCACTAAAGTCTTAAAGTCTGCATTAACCTAAAGTTCAGAAAGTAGGCCACAAATGCTTGGCAACAACTCTTCAAAATACATGAAATATTCTCAAAAGCAACTGCATAGTGGGTAATTTTAAGAGCTCGTATTATGCAAAATACATTTTTGTGCAAAATAAGTGGCAAGTAAGTCTACACCCCTAGTGATGTCATCAGGGTGTGCAAGATAAACTGGTTTTAGTGTTCAGCCCACAGCCAGCTCCTGTGCAAGGGAACATGTCACGGCATATCTGTATAACCACAGTAAATATTAAAGCACAGTTCAGAAAAGCTGAAGCCATACACACCTCTTGAAACTGCCTGTTCTGAGCAGGGGTGAAACAGAGGGGGTATACACATGCTAAAGTCCAAGATCAAAGTGGATTTTTAAGCAAGACACCCCAAAAGTATGTTTTGAGAGCTGTGGGTCACGTGAAACCTTGTATTTTCTAAGCATAACATCAATTCAACATGGCCCTTCCTCAGTCTATTTATGCAAAAGCCCCTCAACAAACACCGTCAACATCAAGCCTTGAGATATTCCTGATAATTCCCTAAGGACATAATATTTGTTTCTATTCCCAAAGCGATACAGCTTTAGATGTGTGCCAGAGAGAAGGGCACACTGTGTGCTCCAAATACAAAAGAGGTAGAGACACATATGACACCTCTGATACTACCTCTGCAGACAGAGCAAATGGAGGTGCCACCGAGTTCACCCAATTCTGTCTCTGAGCCATTCAGAGTGGAGGTGGAGCATTATATTGGTGTAAATATCGCCACTTAAAATGGCAGTGTGAATGAGGCTATTGGAGGGTTAGCAAAGTTTAAAGGTTGGCTGCTACATTAAAAAAAACAGCAGTAGTCGAGGCAGAATTCCCCCAATTAGTGCCATTATCTACACATTTCAGTCAGTTTTTGTTTACTTGATCTGTGTTGCTGTTTAAAAAATCATAGCGAAATACAACAGCACACTGAGCCAGAAAACAAAACGCATTTAGGGTGCACTGTTTATCACATCACAAAATTTGAAACATTTTGAACACTCTTATTTTAGCTGACACATTTAACAGGGTGGAATTTTGTTTTGCAGTCATTTCAATGGAAGACTAACTTTCCTAAGAGCAAACAATCACCACAACAAGTTCAGGACTAGTAACTTTTAGTAGAAAAGATAATGTTACTCACCTTAGTAATAGATAGGGGCTCATTAACAAGATAATACTGAGTTATTCTGCTATTTTATTAAATAATAAACAACAAGCTCACTAGTTTTCT